>LR738711.1:348108680-348119494 GCA_902687465.1 Secale cereale
TCTGTTGGGGAACGTTGCATGGGAAACAAAAATTTTTCCTACGTTCACCAAGATCAATCTAGGAGATGCATCTACGAGGGGAGAGTTGGATCCACATACCCTTGTAGATCGCTAAGCGGAAGCGTTCAAGAACGCGGTTGATGGAGTCGTACTCGCCGCGATTCAGATCGCCGAAGATCCTAGCACCGAAGCAACGTTGCCTCCGCGTTCTTCACACATACAGCTCGGGGACGTCTCCTCCTTCTTGATCCAGCAAGGGGGAAGGAGAGGTTGATGGAGACACCGGCAGCACGACGGCGTGGTGGAGATGGTGGTGGAGGATTCCTGCAGGGCTTCGCCAAGCACCGCGGGAAAACGAAGATGGATGTGGGAGAGGGAGGGCAGCGCCGAGGCACGAACGTGTGTGGCTGCCCTCCCTCTGCCTCTCTTTATATAGGGGGGGTAGAGGGGAGGGGGCGCCCTAGGGTTTACCCCTAGGGGCGGCGGCCAAGTGGAGATGGGGGGGCGGCGGCCAGGGCTGCGCCAGGGTTAGGGCTTCCCCCCCCAGGTGCCTTGCCCCCCAAGCTAGGGGGTGCGGCAGCCCTAGGAGGGGCCAGCCCCCCTTGCGCATGAGGAGAGGGCCCAGGGGGGGCGCACAGCCCTATGAGGGCTGTTGTGTCCCCCTTTTGTGGCCCATTAGGCCCGAAACTCCTTCCGGGACCCCGAAACCCCTTTCGGTCATCCGCCGTCTTCCCGATACTCCCCGGAACACTTCCGGACTCCGAAACCTTTCATCCTATATATCAATCTTCGTCTCCGGACCATTCCGGAGACCCTCGTCACGTCCGGGATCTCATCCGGGACTCCGAACAACCTTCGGTAACCATGCACTGTTCTCACTAACAACCCTAGCGTCACCGAACCTTAAGTGTGTAGACCCTGCGGGTTCGGAAACTATGCAGACATGACCGAGACACTCCCAGGTCAATAACCAATAGCGGGATCTGGATACCCATATTGGTTCCCACACGTTCCTCGATGATCTCATCGGATGAACCACGATGTCAAGGATTCAGGCAATCCCGTATACAGTTCCCTTTGTCTCGTCGGTATGTTACTTGCCCGAGATTCGATCGTCGGTATCTCCATACCTAGTTCAATCTCGTTACCGGCAAGTCTCTTTACTCGTTCCGTAATACATAATCCCGCGACCAACTACTTAGTCACTTTGAGCTCATTGAGATGACGTATTACCGAGTGGGCCCGGAGATACCTCTCCGTCACACGGAGTGACAAATCCCAGTCTTGATCCATGTCAACTCAACAGACACCTTCGGAGATACCTGTAGAGTACCTTTATAGTCACCCAGTTACGTTGCGACGTTTGGCACACACAAGGCACTCCTACGGTGTTAGTGAGTTACATGATCTCATGGTCATAGGAACTTATACTTGACATGCAGAAAACTATAGCGATAACTGACACGATCAAAAGCTATGTTTAACGTTTGGGTCTCGTCCATCACATCATTCTCCTAATGATGTGATCCCGTTATCAAATGACAACTCATGTCTATGACCTGGAAACCGCGGTCATCTTTGATCAACGAGCTAGTCCTGAAGAGGCTTACTAGGGACACAAAGTTTGTCTATTTATCCACACATGTATTTAAGTTTCCAATCAATACAATTATAGCATGGATAATAAACGATTATCATGAACAAGGAAATATAATAATAACTCTTTTATTATTGCTTCTAGGGCATATTTCCAACATGAGGCACGTGGGGGAAGTGAGTCGGCTGCAGGGGCGCCGGCTATGCCTGGCCAGGCACCGACACCGGGTCAGTCTCAGCAGTCCTCCGGGAGCTCCGGAGGGAAGGGGGAAGCACCCCCAGCTACCTCTCTGTCTGCACTTCGTTTTGGGTCCTTTGGGGCGGCTTCGGCCCCCAGTCGTTTGTGGGGCCACAGAGCCGAGTTGGACGATCCGGTGGAGATGGAACTTCCACCGCTGGCACCGTTGCTTCTGGATGCGTATCTACCTGGGGAGGAGGGTATCAGGGGGGAGTCCCCTCGGGTCACGCCATCTCCCGCAGTTCAGCGTCGCGAGGGCACCCTGGAGGTTGGTGCTTATCGGGATTCGTCTTCTGAGTCAGGAGGTTCGTTTCCGATTGTTATGTTACCTGCTTACGACGTGTTCTCTGGAGCTACTGTATCTAGCCCGAGTGTGGATGTTTCTGCAGATTTTGCGCCTCGAGAGGAGTACTCTCTGCTGGCGCCAGGGGCTGCCCCCGACGTGTTCTCTGGCTTGCTCCCGTTGTATGCGAACGTAGAGTCTATCACACCCGATCATCACGTGGTGCTTCGAAACGACGAACCTTCGCAACGGCGCACACTCGGGGGGAACACAATTTTATCTTGAAATTTTAGTGAAGGATCATCTTATAATGCTACCGTCGTCCTAAGAAAAATAAGATGCATAAAAGGATTAACATCACATGCAAATCATAAGTGACATGATATGGCCATCAACTCGTGCTTTTGATCTCCATCTCCAAAGCACCGGCATGATCTCCATCGTCACCGGCGCCACACCATGATCTCCATCATCATGATCTCCATCATCGTGTCGCCATCGGGGTTGTCGCGCGCCCACCATGCTCTTACTACTATTGCTACCGTTTAGCGATAAAGTAAAGCATTACAAAGCGCTTAATGATTGACACGCAGGTCATACAAAAATTAAAGACAACCCTATGGCTCCTGCCGGTTGCCGTATACATCGACATGCAAGTCGATATTAACTATTACAACATGATCATCTCATACATCAAATATATCTCATCATGTCATTGGCCATATCATATCACATACATACCCTGCAAAAACAAGTTAGACGTCCTCTAATTTGTTGTTGCATGTTTTACGTGGCTGCTATGGGTATCTAGTAAGAACGCTTCTTACCTACGCAAAGCCACAACGGTGATATTTAAGTTGCTATTTAACCTTCTACAAGGACCGCCTTGTTCTATTCCGATTCAACTAAGATAGGAGAGACAGACACCCGCCAGCCATCTTATGCAACAAAAGTCACATGTCTGTCGATGGAACCGGTCTCATGTACGTGGACATGTAAAGTTGGTCCGGGCCGCTTCATCCCATAATACCGCTGAATCAAGAAAGACTAAGGAGGGAAGCAATCTAAACATCAACGTCCACAAACCCTTTTGTGTTCTACTCGTGAAAGCATCTACGCAAGATCCTAGCTCATGATGCCACTGTTGGGGAACGTTGCATGGGAAACAAAAAATTTTCCTACGCTCACCAAGATCAATCTAGGAGATGCATCTACGAGGGGAGAGTTGGATCCACATACCCTTGTAGATCGCTAAGCGGAAGCGTTCAAGAACGCGGTTGATGGAGTCGTACTCGCCGCGATTCAGATCGCTGAAGATCCAAGCACCGAAGCAACGGTGCCTCCGCGTTCTTCACACGTACAGCTCGGGGACGTCTCCTCCTTCTTGATCCAGCAAGGGGGAAGGAGAGGTTGATGGAGACACCGGCAGCACGACGGCGTGGTGGAGATGGTGGTGGAGGATTCCAGCAGGGCTTCGCCAAGCACCGCGGGAAACGAAGATGGATGTGGGAGAGGGAGGGCAGCACCGAGGCACGAACGTGTGTGGCTGCCCTCCCTCTGCCTCTCTTTATATAGGGGGAGTAGAGGGGAGGGGGCGCCCTAGGGTTTCCCCTAGGGGCCGGCGGCCAGGGCAGATGGGGAGGGGGCGGCGCCCCCTGGGGCTAGGGTTTCCCCCCAGGTGCCTTGCCCCCCAAGGCTAAGGGGGTGCGGCAGCCCTAGGGGGGTCCACCCCTCTTGGCGCATGAGGAGAGGGCCCAGGGGGGGCGCACAGCCCTATGAGGGCTGTTGTGTCCCCCCTTTGTGGCCCATTAGGCCCGAAACTCCTTCCGGGACCCCCGAAACCCCTTTCGGTCATCCGCCGATTTCCCGATGCTCCCCGGTACACTTCCGGACTCCGAAACCTTTCATCCTATATATCAATCTTCGTACCCGGACCATTCCGGAGACCCTCGTCACGTCCGGGATCTCATCCGGGACTCCGAACAACCTTCGGTAACCATGCACTGTTCTCACTAACAACCCTAGCGTCACCGAACCTTAAGTGTGTAGACCCTGCGGGTTCGGAAACTATGCAGACATGACCGAGACACTCCCAGGCCAATAACCAATAGCGGGATCTGGATACCCATATTGGTTCCCACACGTTCCTCGATGATCTCATCGGATGAACCACGATGTCAAGGATTCAGGCAATCCCGTATACAGTTCCCTTTGTCTCGTCGGTATGTTACTTGCCCGAGATTCGATCGTCGGTATCTCTATACCTAGTTCAATCTCGTTACCGGCAAGTCTCTTTACTCGTTACCGTAATACATAATCCCGTGACTAACTACTTAATCACTTTGAGCTCATTGAGATGATGTATTACCGAGTGGGCCCGGAGATACCTCTCCGTCACACGGAGTGACAAATCCCAGTCTCGATCCATGTCAACTCAACAGACACCTTCGGAGATACCTGTAGAGTACCTTTATAGTCACCCAGTTACGTTGCGACGTTTGGCACACACAAAGCACTCCTACGGTGTCAGTGAGTTACATGATCTCATGGTCATAGGAACTTATACTTGACATGCAGAAAACTATAGCGATAACTGATACGATCAAAGGCTATGTTTAACGTTTGGGTCTCGTCCATCACATCATTCTCCTAATGATGTGATACCGTTATCAAATGACAACTCATGTCTATGACCTGGAAACCGCGGTCATCTTTGATCAATGAGCTAGTCCTGAAGAGGCTTACTAGGGACACAAAGTTTGTCTATTTATCCACACATGTATATGAGTTTCCAATCAATACAATTATAGCATGGATAATAAACGATTATCATGAACAAGGAAATATAATAATAACTCTTTTATTATTGCCTCTAGGGCATATTTCCAACAGTCTCCCACTTGCACTAGAGTCAATAATCTAGCATTACAAGGTAATGAATCTAACACCCATAGAGTCTTGGTGTTGATCATGCTTAGCCCGTGGAAGAGGCTTAGTCAACGGATCTGCAACATTCAAATCCGTGTGTACTTTGCAAATGCTTATGTCCTCCTCCTTGACTGAATCGCGGATGGAATTGAAGCGTCGCTTTATGTGTCTGGTCCTCTTGTGAAACCTTGGTTCCTTGGCTAGAGCAATGGCACCAGTGTTGTCACAAAACAGAGTCATTGGGTTCAATGCACTAGGCACAACTCCAAGATCTGTCATGAACTCCTTCATCCAGACACCTTCCTTTGCCGCCTCCGAGGCAGCTATGTACTCCGCTTCACATGTAGAATTGGCTACCACGCTCTGCTTGGAACTGCACCAGCTTACCGCTCCCCCGTTGAGAATATATACGTATCCGGTTTGAGACTTAGAGTCATCCGGATCAGTGTCAAAGCTTGCATCGACGTAACCCTTTACGACGAGCTTTTGATCACCTCCATAAACGAGAAACATCTCCTTAGTCCTTTTCAGGTACTTTAGGATATTCTTGACCGCTGTCCAGTGATCCATACCAGGATTACTTTGAAACCTTCCGGCCATACTTATGGCAAGGCTGACATCTGGTCTTGTGCACAGCATTGCATACATGATAGAGCCTATGGCTAAAGCATAGGGGACGACACTCATCTTTTCTCTATCTTCCGCAGTCACTGGGCATTGAGTCTTACTCAACTTTGTACCTTGCAATACCGGCAAGAACCCCTTCTTGGATTGATCCATTTTGAACTTCTTCAAAACTTTATCAAGGTATGTACTTTGTGAAAGTCCTATCAAGCGTCTTGATCTATCTCTATAGATCTTGATGCCCAATATGAAAGCAGCTTTACCGAGATCCTTCATTGAAAAACTCTTGTTCAAATACCCCTTCACGCTATCCAAAAATTCTATATTGTTTCCAATCAGCAATATGTCATCCACATATAATATTAGAAACGCTATAGAGCTCCCACTCACTTTCTTGTAAATACAAGCTTCATTGTAAACTTGTACAAACCCAAACGCTTTGATCACCTCATCAAAGCGAAGATTCCAACTCCGAGATGCTTGCACCAGCCCATAAATGGAACGCTGGAGCTTGCATACTTTGTCAGCATTCTCTGGATCGACAAAACCTTCCGGTTGCATCATATACAACTCTTCCTTAAGAAAACCGTTAAGGAATGCTGTTTTGACATCCATCTGCCAAATTTCATAATCGAAATATGCAGCTATTGCTAACATGATTCGGACGGATTTAAGCATCGCTACGGGTGAGAAAGTCTCATCGTAGTCAATCCCTTGAACTTGTGAAAAACCCTTTGCCACAAGTCGAGCTTTATACACGGTGACATTACCGTCAGCGTCCGTCTTCCTCTAAAAAATCCATTTATTCTGAATGGCCTTCCGCCCTTCAGGTAATACTTCCAAAGTCCATACTTTGTTTTCATACATGGATCCCATCTCGGATTTCATGGCCTCTAACCATTTGTCGGAATCCGGGCCCACCATCGCTTCTCCATAGCTCGTAGGTTCACCGTTGTCTAACAACATGACCTCCAAGACAGGGTTACCATACCACTCAGGTGCAGTGCGTACCCTTGTCGACCTACGAGGTTCGGTAGTAACTTGATCAGAAGCTTCTTGATCATCATCATTGGCTTCCTCTTCAACCGCTGCAGGCTCCACAAAAACATCTTTCTGTGCTGCACAACTCTCTGGTTGAAGCAGAGGTTCAATAACCTCATCAAGTTCTACCTTCCTCCCACTCAATTCTTTCGAGAGAAACTCTTTCTCGAGAAAGGACCCGTTCTTAGCGACAAACACTTTGCCTTCGGATCTGAGATAGAAGGTGTACCCAACAGTTTCTTTTGGGTATCCTATGAAGGCACATTTGTCCGCTTTGGGTTCGAGCTTTTCTGGCTGAAGCCTTTTGACATAAGCATCGCAACCCCAAACCTTGAGAAAAGACAACTTAGGTTTCTTACCAAACCATAGTTCATACGGTGTTGTCTCAACGGACTTAGATGGAGCCCTATTTAAAGTGAATGCAGTTGTCTCTAACGCATATCCCCAGAATGATAGTGGCAAATCGGCAAGAGACATCATAGAACGCACCATATCTAATAGGGTTCGATTACGACGTTCGGACACACCATTACGCTGTGGTGTTCCAGGTGGCGTCAACTGTGAAACAATTCCACATTTTCTTAAGTGATTGCCAAACTCATAACTCAGATATTCTCCCCCTCGATCAGATCGTAGGAACTTGATCTTCTTGTTACGATGATTTTCAACTTCACTCTGAAATTGCTTGAACTTTTCAAAAGTTTCAGACTTATGCTTCATTAAGTAAATATACCCATATCTACTTAAGTCGTCAGTGAAGGTGAGAAAATAACGATATCCACCGCGTGCCGTGACACTCATCGGACCACACACATCAGTATGTATGATTTCCAATAAGTCACTTGCCCGTTCCATTGTCCCTGAAAACGGGGTCCTCGTCATTTTGCCCATGAGGCACGGCTCGCATGTGTCAAGTGATTCAAAATCAAGAGACTCCAAAAGTCCATCAGCATGGAGCTTCCTCATGCGTTTTATGCCGATATGACCCAGACGGCAGTGCCACAAGAAAGTGGTATTATCATTAT
Source organism: Secale cereale (assembly GCA_902687465.1). Taxonomy (NCBI): domain Eukaryota; kingdom Viridiplantae; phylum Streptophyta; class Magnoliopsida; order Poales; family Poaceae; genus Secale; species Secale cereale. The sequence continues at coordinate 348,116,416 of LR738711.1, forward strand.
CAACTCTACATCTTTTGGCATCAATGTTATGAACATGTGTATCATCACTATCGAGATTCAATAAGAATAAACCCCTCACTTCGGGTGCATGACCATAAAAGATATTACCCATATAAATAGAACAACCTTTATTCTCTGATTTAAATGAGTAACCGTCTCGCATCAAACAAGATCCAGATATAATGTTCATGCTTAACGCAGGCACTAAATAACAATTATTCAGGTTCATAACTAATCCTGATGGTAATCGAAGAGCGAGCGTGCCGACGGCGATCACATCAACCTTGGAACCATTTCCCACGCGCATCGTCACTTCGTCCTTCGCCAGCCTCCGTTTATTCCGTAGTTCCTGTTTAGAGTTTCAAATGTGAGCAACCGAACCGGTACCAAATACCCAGGCACTACAACGAGAGTTGGTAAGGTACACATCAATAACATGTATATCACATATACCTTGCTTGTTGTTGTTGGCCCCCTTCTTGTCTGCCAGATACTTGGGGCAGTTCCGCTTCCAGTGGCCGTTCCCCTTGCAATAGAAACACTCAGTCTCTGGCTTGGGCCCAGCCTTGGGTTTCTTCACTGGATGAGCAACTGCCTTGCCACCCTTCTTAGAGTTACCCTTCTTGCCCTTGCCATTCTTCTTGAAACTGGTGGTTTTATTGACCATCAACACTTGATACTCTTTTTGGATGTCTGCCTCAGCGACTTTCAGCATCGAAAACAACTCGGCGATGGTTTTGTTCATCCCTTGCATGTTATACTGCTATACGAAGCTCTTGTAGCTAGGCGGGAGTGACTGGAGAATTCTGTCAATGATAGCCTCATCCGGGAACACAAGTCCCAGATCAGCTATGCGGGTATAGTACCCAGACATCTTCAGTAAGTGCTCACTGACAGACGAATTCTCCTCCATCTTGCAAGCAAAGAATTTATCGGTGGTCTCATACCTCTCGATCTTGGCATTCTTTTCAAAGATGAACTTCAACTCCTGGAACATCTCATATGCTCCATGACGTTCAAAACGCCTTTGAAGTCCTCCTTCCAAGCTATACAATATGGCACACTGCACTATTGAGTAGGCATCCGAACGCGACTGCCAGGCGTTCATAACGTCCGCAGAGGCCTGAGGAGCGGGGGGTTCACCTAGCGGTGCATTTAAGACATAAACCTTTTGGGCAGCTGTGAGGATGATCCTCAGATTGCGGAGCCAGTCCACAAAGTTGCTCCCATCATCTTTCAGTTTAGCTTTCTCTAGGAACGCATTAAAATTCTGGGGAGCTACTGCGCGAGCCATCTACAACAAAAGATTTGCAAAGACATTTTAGACTATTGTTCATGATAAGTGAGTTATTACCTAATCAAATTATTTATAACTCCCACTCAAATTGACATCCGTCTGGTCATTCGAGCGTGACATGATCCAGATCCACCAACCCAAGTCCGATCATCACGTGAGATGAGGTGGTGTCAATGGTGAACATCTACATGTTGATCATATCTACTATATGACTCATGCTCGACCTTTCGGTCTTCTGTGTTCCGAGGCCATGTCTGTACATGCTAGGCTCGTCAAGTCTAACCCGAGTGTTCTGCATGTGCAAAACTGGCTTGCACCCGTTGTATGCGAACGTAGAGTCTATCACACCCGATCATCACGTGGTGCTTCGAAACGACGAACCTTCGCAACGGCGCACACTCGGGGGGAACACAATTTTATCTTGAAATTTTAGTGAAGGATCATCTTATAATGCTACCGTCGTCCTAAGCAAAATAAGATGCATAAAAGGATTAACATCACATGCAAATCATAAGTGACATGATATGGCCATCAACTCGTGCTTTTGATCTCCATCTCCAAAGCACCGGCATGATCTCCATCGTCACCGACGCCACACCATGATCCCCATCATCATGATCTCCATCATCGTGTCGCCATCGGGGTTGTCGCGCGCCCACCATGCTCTTACTACTATTGCTACCGTTTAGCGATAAAGTAAAGCATTACAAAGCGCTTAATGATTGACACGCAGGTCATACAAAAATTAAAGACAACCCTATGGCTCCTGCCGGTTGCCGTATACATCGACATGCAAGTCGATATTAACTATTACAACATGATCATCTCATACATCAAATATATCTCATCATGTCATTGGCCATATCATATCACATACATACCCTGCAAAAACAAGTTAGACGTCCTCTAATTTGTTGTTGCATGTTTTATGTGGCTGCTATGGGTATCTAGCAAGAACGCTTCTTACCTACGCAAAGCCACAACGGTGATATTTAAGTTGCTATTTAACCTTCTACAAGGACCACCTTGTTCTATTCCGATTCAACTAAGATAGGAGAGACAGACACCCGCCAGCCATCTTATGCAACAAAAGTCACATGTCTGTCGATGGAACCGGTCTCATGTACGTGGACATGTAAAGTTGGTCCGGGCCGCTTCATCCCATAATACCGCTGAATCAAGAAAGACTAAGGAGGGAAGCAATCTAAACATCAACGTCCACAAACCCTTTTGTGTTCTACTCGTGAAAGCATCTACGCAAGATCCTAGCTCTGATACCACTGTTGGGGAACGTTGCATGGGAAACAAAAAATTTTCCTACGTTCACCAAGATCAATCTAGGAGATGCATCTACGAGGGGAGAGTTGGATCCACATACCCTTGTAGATCGCTAAGCGGAAGCGTTCAAGAACGCGGTTGATGGAGTCGTACTCGCCGCGATTCAGATCGCCGAAGATCCTAGCACCGAAGCAACGGTGCCTCCGCGTTCTTCACACGTACAGCTCGGGGACGTCTCCTCCTTCTTGATCCAGCAAGGGGGAAGGAGAGATTGATGGAGACACCGGCAGCACGACGGCGTGGTGGAGATGGTGGTGGAGGATTCCTGCAGGGCTTCGCCAAGCACCGCGGGAAAACGAAGATGGATGTGGGAGAGGGAGGGCAGCGCCGAGGCACGAACGTGTGTGGCTGCCCTCCCTCTGCCTCTCTTTATATAGGGGGAGTAGAGGGGAGGGGGCGCCCTAGGGTTTACCCCTAGGGGCGGCGGCCAAGTGGAGATGGGGG
>LR738711.1:348119562-348150723 GCA_902687465.1 Secale cereale
GGCGGCGGCCAGGGCTGCGCCAGGGTTAGGGCTTCCCCCCCCCCCAGGTGCCTTGCCCCCCAAGCTAGGGGGTGCGGCAGCCCTAGGAGGGGCCAGCCCCCCTTGCGCATGAGGAGAGGGCCCAGGGGGGGGCGCACAGCCCTATGAGGGCTGTTGTGTCCCCCTTTTGTGGCCCATTAGGCCCGAAACTCCTTCCGGGACCCCGAAACCCCTTTCGGTCATCCGCCGTCTTCCCGATACTCCCTGGAACACTTCCGGACTCCGAAACCTTTCATCCTATATATCAATCTTCGTCTCCGGACCATTCCGGAGACCCTCGTCACGTCCGGGATCTCATCCGGGACTCCGAAAAACCTTCGGTAACCATGCACTGTTCTCACTAACAACCCTAGCGTCACCGAACCTTAAGTGTGTAGACCCTGCGGGTTCGGAAACTATGCAGACATGACCGAGACACTCCCAGGTCAATAACCAATAGCGGGATCTGGATACCCATATTGGTTCCCACACGTTCCTCGATGATCTCATCGGATGAACCACGATGTCAAGGATTCAGGCAATCCCGTATACAGTTCCCTTTGTCTCGTCGGTATGTTACTTGCCCGAGATTCGATCGTCGGTATCTCTATACCTAGTTCAATCTCGTTACCGGCAAGTCTCTTTACTCGTTACCGTAATACATAATCCCGTGACTAACTACTTAATCACTTTGAGCTCATTGAGATGATGTATTACCGAGTGGGCCCGGAGATACCTCTCCGTCACACGGAGTGACAAATCCCAGTCTCGATCCATGTCAACTCAACAGACACCTTCGGAGATACCTGTAGAGTACCTTTATAGTCACCCAGTTACGTTGCGACGTTTGGCACACACAAAGCACTCCTACGGTGTCAGTGAGTTACATGATCTCATGGTCATAGGAACTTATACTTGACATGCAGAAAACTATAGCGATAACTGATACGATCAAAGGCTATGTTTAACATTTGGGTCTCGTCCATCACATCATTCTCCTAATGATGTGATCCCGTTATCAAATGACAACTCATGTCTATGACCTGGAAACCGCGGTCATCTTTGATCAACGAGCTAGTCCTGAAGAGGCTTACTAGGGACACAAAGTTTGTCTATTTATCCACACATGTATATGAGTTTCCAATCAATACAATTATAGCATGGATAATAAACGATTATCATGAACAAGGAAATATAATAATAACTCTTTTATTATTGCCTCTAGGGCATATTTCCAACACCCTCCAGTGGCCGTTGCCACACGCGCACCGGCCGCCCGCAGCGTCCATTCCTCGGGCTCGCACGCGCGCACGGTCTGGAAGCCTCCCCGCTCCTCCTCTCTCCTCTACTGGACGTGGGGCTCGTCCAGCAACACCGTAGACACGCCCCCGTCGCCTCCCGTGCGATGTAGCGTCGAGCAGGAGCTCGCCGGCGCACCGGTCCACGGGACTCCGCCATTCCCCTATAAATAGGACCCCCCCCCGAGCCTCTCCAACAACACTAGCAGCTTCTCCTCATCCCCAGCAACACCCTAGCACCACCAGTTCATCCCCGAAGGGCTTCAATGCTCGGGATCGACCGGAGCTCCGCCGCGTCGGTCCGTCGGTGATCTCGCAGTACGGGCCTCCTCCGCCCCTCTTTCTGCCCGATCTAGAACCACCATGCGTCACTGATGCTTCCCCCTCGTTTTCCCCTCTCTGTAGCAGTTGGAAACGGCCGGAGCGACGACTTCCCGACGCCCCTCCACCGTCCCACCTCGCCGCCGGCGAACCGGATCTCCCCGGCGTGTCGCACCACCACCACTACCTCCGCAACACGACGCTGAATCCGTTCCTGCCCTCCGTTGCCGTCGCCGTGGCCGGAATCAACGCCGGTGAGCTCGCCGTCGCCGTGGCCGTGAGGTTGGAGATGACAGGCGGGCCCCGCCTGTCATCCTCACCCCTCTCTCCCCCTCCTCATAGCCACTGACCTCCGGGCCCCGCCAGTCAGGTTTGAAAACCTGACATGCGCGCGCTGGCGCCCGAGCGGCTGGGTTGGATGCCCCGGGCCGTGCACTGTGGCCCCTCTGGCCCAGTTGCATAGGGCATTTTCTCCATTTCTTTTCTGTAATTATTTCAAACATTTTTACAGAAATGAATATTGGTCCAAATGAAATAATTCCAACTCCTAAATTCTTGTAATATTCCAACCTATTTAATGGTGTCACTTTCACACACATCCATGAAACTTTTCTGTTCTGTTCAAATTTAAATTCAAATTTGAGCAATAAAACTCCTGTTCTAAAATCATTAGATTCCATTCTGTTACTCCAAAACTCCAACTAAGAATTTTCCCCATCTTAGAAATCCCTCTAGTATTTAAAAAAATAAGTTGACATTTTTCTGAGCACTTTGATTTTTCTGTTTTATTTGTGGTCTTATTTTCCCGTTGTTATTATGGGACGTATAGATACCGTATTTGACGAAGTTGCTGAAGAAGGAGAAGGAGAAGGATTTGAAGAATTTGAAGAACAAGCCAATCCAGGCTAGCAGCCCTTTGACCATGATACACTTGTTCTTCGGAACCCGTTTGTTTCCGATGCATGATGTTAGGGTTACGATGGTGACCTAGTGGAACCACCACATGATGCATGCCATGATCTTGATCTTGCTATGTGTTAGATGACATGCTAATAGTTAGTAATGATGCTTAGTGATGCATGTGTGATTTGAACCTTCGTGGTTGAAATCTTTGCATGAACCCATCGGGTGCCCCTAATGCCCGAGGGTGATGTTGAGTGAGGTCATCACTTGAGGAAGAAGTGATGTGCCGGTAAATCTTGTGCATGGGTGAAATAATGGATTAGATTTATGTGTGACTACCGTCCCAACCAAACATGTGCAACCACACTACCCCTTATGGGACGGGGCTTTATTGATTACTTAGGTCGATACTAGCATGGTGCCCGCATTACTAGTGACGGGAAGACTTGAGGTCTTCCCCGGGACGGGGTCGTGCTTGGATAGACGGCCATGACTGTTTTTACAGGGCACCGGACACACCGTTGGTCCCTTCGGGTACGCGTGACATTGAAATAAGGGCAAGTCCCATGATCTACTGTTTGTACTCGAGGGCCGTGTACCAAAGAGTGGACTCTATGTTAGTGTCATCTAAGGAAAGATAATGACCGGGTGCTTCCCCTGAGTACTTGAGGTACTGCGGGATCGTGGATGACACGAATGCTTCCCGGATCTTGTGGGTAAAGTGTACAACCTCTGCAGAGTGTAAAACTATTCGAATACCCGTGTCCACGGTCATGGACAGTTGGGTGGTGCTACTTAAACTATGTCCAGAATTTTACTTCATCGGTGAAAAAGTATGTGTGTGATGAGTCAAGGTGGTGACTTGACTCGATGAGTTGAATCATATTCATGTTGATATCGGTAACCTGTCTTCGAGGTTACGCAAATTTATTGATGCATAAACCTGATGGTAGAATATTTATTCTAGCCCTTTGCTAGATTGCTCATTATTTGTTCAACTGCACTGTTACTTTGAACCACATCATAGGTTGCTTGCGAGTACATTCAAAGTACTCATTGGCTTGCCACTGGTTATTTAATTGGCCAGGCATGGAGGAACAGGAATATGGTGAAGAGTTCTTTGGAGACGAACATGCGAACTAGGACGCTATCCCAGTCAGAATGCCTGTAGGGTTAAGGCAGATGGCATGGGTTCTACCTATTATCGAAGACTTCCGCTATTTGAGTTATTTGCTATTCAGCCCTTGAGGCTTTATCTATGTAAGACTTGGCCATAATGGCCTTAATTTGTGTAAGACGGTATGTATGGATGTAAGACTCTTGTTATTCTGCTTCTGTGTGTTCAGTGAGCATTGATCTCTGGGATCACTGTACACGTGCATTCGGTGATCTCGACTTCTAACTCGAGGTCCCCTCAGAGCTGGTATCAGAGCCATCCTGACTGTAGGAAGCCTTAGTTAGCATGGGCGTTAGTTAGATGAGACCCTTTTTCAAAAACCTTCTGAACCTCTCTTCTTTTCTAAACCTGAGATTTCATCAGCTTATTAACCCCTCCTATTCCACCTTTGTAGATGGCCGCTGTACCCAAAGAGCAACTGACCACTGGGTTTCCCTTGCTTCTCGAGGATAGCCTCCAGGAGTGTCAGTTCCACCGAGCGCCCATCCTCACCTACCTTGAGCATTGTGTTAGCGACACTGAGGTGGAGTACCATGTGGAAGTGATCGTGAAGGCAAATGATCCTCCCACAAGTTGGTTCTTCGAGGGACCCCAGTTGGCAACGCTACCTCTCGCTGTCGAGGCTGCTGCACTCAAGGCACTAAACCGTCTCCGCGAGCTTCTTCCGGAGATGGCAGCCAAGATGACAACTCGCTTCTTACCTTACCGGAAGGAAGGTGAAGAAGAAAGCAGCGCACTAGCCCCTCCACTGAAGGAAGGACTCTCGCTTCGATTCCAGACCTACTTCAGTCTATGTGCCGACAGCTTGGCACAAGACTTGGCCTCAGAATCGATGAAGCTTCGGGAAGAACTTCACAAGACCAAGGCACTTCTTCGTCAAGCTCAAGAGAAGACTAATAGGATCAAGAAGGAAGGAGCACCTTCTGGACAGTCCGCTATCGCATACCGAGGCAGAAGGCCCTCCGAGGATGTATCTTCCAAGAATGAAGAACCACCTCGGCGACGCCGGATGACGGCAAGGGAATATCGCAAGCTTTTCCCTGCACCACCGACGAAGCACCATCGTATCCAACTCCTCCACTCCCCCACACCCTCAAGTGACAAGGGGGCCCAGACAAATGAAGACAAGGAGGAAGACCCAGAAGAGCCGGAATACGCGACCGAGCATTCCGCCGCTTAGGCATTATTCGCTACTCGGATATGCCAGTTGTGACCCTACGGTAGGATAGGTCGTGTAACCCCTATGCGCAGTCGAGTCCTTGTATGGTTCATATGAAACCATCTAGTGTTTGTTTTTGTTGCGTCTGGATGTATGTCGTATTCTTCCTTCGGGATTGTGTAAACGACTACATCACCCATTTGGATTTTAATGAATGTGTTTGGCCTTTCGGCCCTTGCATGATTTGATTAGTGTCACACCCACCCCCTTACTAGGCACCCATATATCTTGCTTTCCCTCTTCCGAGTCATGAGACCTTTTACCGCTCCAACAGGATGCCTGTTGTAACTCGTACTGGTACCTCTACCCAGCAGCCTGAAGCCGGAGCATCCGCTCAGTCAGAGGCAGGCCACGACCAAACTAACGACCAAGCTCCACCACCACCTCCTCCGAACATGGACATGGCTCAGCTTCTCCAAGCTTTCCGAGAGGAACGCCAAGCCAACACTGCAGCCCTTTAGCTGATTGCTCAAGCTGTCACCAACAACCGCCAGCCGGCGGGGAATGGCAATGGACGTTCAACGTTGGCAGAGTTCAAGAAGCATGCACCGCCAACCTTTATCGAGACTGCTGAACCCCTGGATGCAGACGACTAGATCCGCTCCATTGAGGAAATACTGGAACTAGTCGGATGCACCAAAGACCGCGAGAAGGTGGCTTATGCAGCCCACTGTCTCGGGGGGACTGCTAGAGCTTGGTGGGATGGATTCAAGGCCATGCATGCTGAACAAGACATCACTTGGGTCAACTTCAAGGCAGAATTCCGCAAGGCCCACATTCCTTCCGGAATCATGGCTATCAAAAAGCGTGTGTTCCGAGCCCTGAAGCAAGGAAGTGGCACTGTCAAGGAGTACATGCAGAAGTTCAGTGTTCTGTCAAGGTATGCCCCTGAAGATGTCAGCACTGATGCTGCAAAAAGGGAGCGCTTCATGGAAGGCCTCAATCAGACTCTGCAATACTCGCTTGTCGTGTGCGACTGCCCATCCTTCCCTGACCTAGTAAACAAAGCACTTATGCTTGAAGACAAGCGGCGTGCTTTGGAAGACCACTCGCAAGCGCAAGATGGTCAGTAAGGGAAGCTCCAGCAACCAGAAGCCTCGTCCGTGGCAGTCAGCCCCGGCCAAGCCAACCTATCAGCAACCAAGAGCTCCTGCACCTCGCACCAACCCTCAGCCTCAGCAGTATGCCAACCCAAGGCCAGCTTTCAACCCCAATACCAGTGGTGGCAACAAGATCAACAATCCAAACCAAGTCACTTGCTTTGGATGTGGTCAGTCCGGACACATCTCAAGGGTGTGCCCCAACAAGAAGCCTGATGCCCCGCGCCCCAATGCGCAGAACCAGGGACAAGGCCGCGGGATGCCACCAAGGAACCCAGCTCCTCGCAATCCACCTAACCATGGGAAAGGGCGTGTGAATCACGTCACTGCTGAAGAAGCCCAGGAAGACCCGGACGTCGTGCTGGGTACGTTCCTTGTCAACTCAGCACCTGCAACTGTCTTGTTTGATTCTGGAGCAACGCATTCATTTGTCACTCAAAGATTTGCATTAAAAAGTGGCATGAACCCTACACCCCTGAATAACCCTATGGTGGTACAAACCCCCGGAGCCAAGATGAGAGCCAAGATAGGCTGTAAAGGAGTCAGTATTACCATTAACGGTGTAGATTTCTTAGCAGACCTCATCGTCCTGATATCACAAGGCTTGGATGTGATCCTAGGCATGAATTGGCTCAGCAAGCACCAAGGCTTGTTAGACTGTGCCAATCGGACAGTCACTGTGACCAATGACCAGGGAGTCGAAGTCAAGTTTGCTTCCAACTCCTCTTCCTCTCAAGCCGCTCAAGTCAACTATCTGTCTGAAGTTGGGCTAGAGCAAGTACCGGTGGTATGTGAGTATCCTGATGTCTTTCCGGATGAGCTACCGGGAATGCCCCCTGACCGTGACATTGAGTTCATCATCGAGCTCGTGCCCGGGGCAGTACCCATCTATAAGAAGCCTTATAGAATGGGGACGGAAGAATTAGCCGAGTTGAAGAAGCAACTCGAAGAGCAGGTAAGGAAGGGATTTATCCGCCCAAGTGCCTCCCCTTGGGGATCTCCTGTTCTGTTTGTGGCAAAGAGGGACGGTACCATCCGCTTATGCATTGACTATCGTTCCCTCAATGAAGTTACAATCAAGAACAAATATCCACTTCCCAAGATCGAAGATCTGTTTGATCAGCTCAGCGGAGCCAAGGTGTTCTCCAAGATCGACCTTAGATCTGGGTACTACCAGCTGAAGATCAGACCCCAAGATATTCCGAAGACGGCATTCGTAACCAGATATGGCATGTACGAGTGCACGGTCATGTCCTTTGGGTTAACCAATGCCCCAGCTTACTTCATGTATCTCATGAATAAAGTCTTCATGGAATATTTGGACAAGTTCGTTGTTGTCTTCATTGATGACATTCTTGTCTTCTCGAAGTCGGAGGAAGAGCACGAGCAACATCTGAGGATGGTCCTAGACAAGCTTCGGGAGCACCAACCGTATGCCAAATTCAGCAAGTGTGAGTTCTGGCTGCATAAAGTTGGATTCTTAGGTCACGTCTTGACCGAAGAAGGATTATCAGTTGATCCCGCGAAGATCGAAGCTGTGACCCAATGGAAATCTCCAACGACCATCAAGGAAGTCAGAAGCTTCCTCGGACTTGCGGGCTATTACCGCAAATTCATGGAAGGATTCTCTAGCATTGCACGGCCATTGACTCAGCTCCTCCAGAAGGACAAGAAGTTCGAGTGGACGCCAAAATGCGAAGAGAGCTTCCAAGAGCTCAAGAAGAGATTGACCACCGCCCCAGTTCTGGCAACACCTGATATTCACAAGGAGTTCGTGATATATTGTGATGCCTCTCGAACCGGATTGGGAAGTGTTCTGATGCAAGAAGGCCGAGTCATAGCATACCTCTCGAGGCAGCTACGAACTCATGAGGAGAACTACACTACTCACGATCTTGAGTTAGCGGCAGTAGTTCATGCCTTGAAGACATGGCGGCATTACCTCCTAGGGAAACGGTGTGAGATCTACACGGACCACAAAAGTCTGAAGTACATTTTCACCCAAAAGGAATTGAACATGAGGCAGCGGAGATGGTTGGAACTCATCAAAGACTATGACCTCAGTGTTCAATATCACCCCGGGAAGGCTAACGTGGTGGCCGATGCCTTAGGCAGGAAGGCTTGCTCCTTGAATGCTATTATTCAAGAAAGGCAGCCAGCCTTGTTTAAGGAACTCGAACAATTCAGTTTGGATTTGGTCACCCCTGGATTTCTGGATCATTTGGAAGTCAGACCGACCCTGATGGACGAAGTCAAGAAGGCACAAGATGGACACGCAAGCATTGAAGGCATCAAGAAGAAGATGAAGCTAGGCAAGGCCCCGGGATTCTCTGAAGACGAGCACGGGATTGTTTGGTACAAAGGCCGCATCTGCGTACCAAACAACACAGAGCTGAAGAACCTGATTCTGCAAGAAGCCCACGACACTCTGTATTCCATCCACCCCGGAGGAACCAAGATGTATCAAGACTTGAAGGCACGATTCTGGTGGCACGGGATGAAAAGAGAGATTGCAACCTATGTTGCAAAGTGTGATGTGTGCCAAAGGGTCAAGGCTGAATATCAGCGACCTGCTGGATTGCTTCAACCACTCAAGGTTCCTGAGTGGAAGTGGGATAAAGTCGGAATGGACTTCATCACTGGATTACCAAGGTCGAATAGAGGACATGACTCTATCTGGGTCATAGTCGATCATTTGACCAAGGTAGCCCATTTCATTCCTGTCAAGACCACTTATGATGGCAACCGGCTGGCAGCTCTCTACATCGACAGGATCATAAGTCTTCACGGCGTTCCCAAGGAGATTGTATCAGATCGAGGAACCCAGTTCACCTCAAGGTTCTGGAAGAAGTTCCAAGAAGCCTTGGGAACCAAGTTATCTTTAAGCACGGCTTTCCACCCACAGACCGGAGGTCAGACAGAGCGAGTCAATCAGATTCTCGAAGATATGCTCCGAGCCTGTGTCTTGGCATATGGAGCCAAGTGGGAAGATTGTCTCCATTTTGCCGAGTTCTCCTATAACAATAGTTACCAGTCAAGCCTTCAGATGGCACCATTTGAGGTGTTGTACGGACGCAGATGCCGCACACCTCTCAATTAGTCAGAGACTGGAGAAGGACTAGTCTTTGGACCGGATATTCTCCGCGCAGCAGAAGAGCAAGTCCAACTAGTCAGAGAGCGTTTGAAGGCAGCCAAGTCAAGGCAAAAGAGCTATGCTGACACTCACCGTCGGGACATGAGTTTCCATGTCGGGGACCATGTGTACCTGCGGGTAACTCCTCTGAAGGGAACCAAGCGTTTCCACGTCAAGGGGAAGCTCGCACCAAGGTTCATCGGACCCTTTGAGATCACTGCACGACGAGGAGAAGTGGCTTACCAGTTGGAACTACCACCTGAGCTATCCAATGAGCACAATGTATTCCATGTGTCACAACTCCGGAAATGTCTCCAAGTTCCAGACAAGCCCAATCTCTACAAGGATGTTGATCACCAAGCCATTGATCTGCAACCTGATTTGACCTATCACGAGAAGCCCATCCGCATTCTGGACGAAGCAGAACGACGGACGCGAAGCCGTACCATCAAGTACTTCAAGGTCCAGTGGAGCAACCACACCGAAGCAGAAGCAACCTGGGAACATGAAGACTATCTTAGATCCGAGTTTCCCGATCTCTTTTAAGACCTAGTTTAGGAATATCGGGGACGAGATTCTTGTAAGGGGGGTAGGTCTGTCACATCCTGCATTTCGTAACATGTTATTTGCATCAATGAAGCATGAAAATTTGGACGAGCAATTTTTTTTAGCATCATTTGGCTTTTATTTGGAGTTGAGTTTTTCTTCATGTGCTTTTTCATGTGCTCATTATAGTCAACTATTACCTCTTGTAGAATTCATCTCCATACCCAAAATTTCTGCCCAATGATCATGCCAAGTGTTATATAACAATATAGTATTTTCTTACAAAATTAATTTGGCCAAAATGTATTTTATAAATTTAGTTTTCCAAAAACCCCTGAATTGAGATTTGCACTGCAAGTACTTGATTTAGGATGAGAAAATTATTTCAAAAGGTACATTTGAAACCTAGTAGTCATAGGACTCCCAGAAACCACAAAAGTATAATTTTAAAAGTTATTTTCCTATTTTATTTAAAAGCTTTTTCTTAAGGCCAGAAATGGTCTTTAATAGGGAAAAATTATTTAACTATTTCAAAAATATTTGCCAAAATTCAGGGAGACTCATAGGACATATATTGTCCATATATAAGAGTTTCAACACTTGGTCATGTTCAAAATAATGGGCTAATCCCTCTAAAACCCTTCCTGGATATTTTAAGCATTTGAAATATTAACAAAGGAAATATTCTCCAAAAATTCCAGGGAAATTCTATCATGTCATATATGACATATTTGATGATCTTGCCAAGTCCCATGCCTTGGGAAGAAAGAAAACATCATCAAAACCCTCCATAACCATTATGTCCATATTTGAAGTTTGAGCAACTCTACATTGCCAAACTTGTCCAAATGCTCTCAAACTTGGTGCACATGCTAGAAATGCCTAATAAGGCATCTAGACCAAATGGCACAAGATTTGGAATAGAGAAACTTGATTAGAACACCCCAAAACCCTTTATGTTCAAATGCAAATTTGAACAACTTTACATTACCAACTTTTTACCTGGAGCTTCAAACTTTGTGGGCATGATCAATACCCCAAATGATGAAACTACACCAAGTGGTGCATCAAGGGGAGATGATTAGCTTGACTCAAACAAGATGAAGCCATTTCTGTTGATTTCTAGGGTTCACCAAAGTTACATTGGCTAGTTTCTTCAAATGAGCCCAAATTTGGTGAATCACCCTATTTTCACATGTCATTCAATCCTGTTAAGTGTCATGGCAAGTGGAGATCATTTTCTTGACCAAACACTGATCAAATACCTTCTGCAGAATTACTAAAACCCTCTTCTTGGTCACTTTTACCTTTTACCTTGGCCTCAACTTTCTAACACATGTTCATCTGGTTACTAGCTACCTCCAGTAACTTCCCCAAGTCCCCAGCTCCATGATTGAGGGGTAAAAACCCTAGTTCACCCTGCTGGACATCCATTTCTTACCAAGTCACCAGCTTCCTCTCTCTCTCCTTGACTCTCCAGAGCATCCAAAGCTTTGGCCATAGTGCTTGCATCACCCTGGACCCCCCAGACATGGTGGACGCGTCCAGAGGCCCAATGGCATGCCGTGGCATGCGATAAGGGCACTCCAGAGCGCGCTACAGTGCGCCCACGCACTGTAGCCTCGGACAATCGTCTGCCCCCGACAGCCTCGGGCTCCCCCCTCGCGCCAGTCGATGCCCCTCGACGTCCGCAACCACCCCGGCGCTGTCCCCCCCTCCTCCTGCGCACCAGCCGCCCGCAGCGTCCATTCCTCGGGCTCGCACGCGCGCACGGTCTGGAAGCCTCCCCGCTCCTCCTCTCTCCTCTACTGGACGTGGGGCTCGTCCAGCAACACCGTAGACACACCCCCGTCGCCTCCCGTGCGCTGTAGCGTCGAGCAGGAGCTCGCCGGCGCACCGGTCCACGGGACTCCGCCGTTCCCCTATAAATAGGACCCCCGAGCCTCTCCAACAGCACCAACAGCTTCTCCTCATCCCCAGCAACACCCTAGCACCACCAGTTCATCCCCGAAGGGCTTCAGTGCTCGGGATCGACCAGAGCTCCGCCGCGTCGGGCCGCCGGTGATCTCGCAGTACGGGCCTCCTCCGCCCCTCTTTCTGCCCGATCTAGAACCACCATGCGTCACTGATGCTTCCCCCTCGTTTTCCCCTCTCTGTAGCAGTTGGAAACGGCCGGAGCGACGACTTCCCGACGACCCTCCGCCGTCCCACCTCGCCGCCGGCGAACCCGACCTCCCCGGCGTGCCGCACCACCACCACTACCTCCGCAACACGACGCTGAATCCGTTCCTGCCCTCCGTTGCCGTCGCCGTGGCCGGAATCAACGCCGGTGAGCTCGCCGTCGCCGTGGCCGTGAGGTTGGAGATGACAGGCGGGCCCCGCCTGTCATCCTCACCCCTCTCTCCCCCTGCTCACAGCCACTGACCGCCGGTCCCCGCCTGTCAGGTTTGAAAACCTGACATGCGCGCGCTGGCGCCCGAGCGGCTGGGCTGGATGCCCTGGGCCGTGCACTGTGGCCCCTCTGGCCCAGTTGCACAGGGCATTTTCTCCTTTTCTTTTCTGTAATTATTTCAAACATTTTTACAGAAATGAATATTGGTCCAAATAAAATAATTCCAACTCCTAAATTCTTGTAATATTCCAACCTATTTAATGGTGTCACTTTCAGACACATCCATGAAACTTTTCTGTTCTGTTCAAATTTAAATTCAAATTTGAGCAATAAAACTCCTGTTCTAAAATCATTAGATTCCATTCTGTTACTCCAAAACTCCAACTAAGAATTTTCCCCATCTTAGAAATCCCTCTAGTATTTAACAAAAATAAGTTGACATTTTTTCTGAGCACTTTGATTTTTCTGTTTTATTTGTGGTCTTATTTTCCCGTTGTTATTATGCGACGTATAGATACCGTATTTGACGAAGTTGCTGAAGAAGGAGAAGGAGAAGGATTTGAAGACTTTGAAGAACAAGCCAATCCAGGCAAGCAGCCCTTTGACCATGATACACTTGTTCTTCGGAACCCGTTTGTTTCCGATGCATGATGTTAGGGTTACGATGGTGACCTAGTTGAACCACCACATGATGCATGCCATGATCTTGATCTTGCTATGTGCTAGATGACATGCTAATAGTTAGTAATGATGCTTAGTGATGCATGTGTGATTTGAACCTTCGTGGTTGAAATCTTTGCATGAACCCATCGGGTGCCCCTAATGCCCGAGGGAGATGTTGAGTGAGGTCATCAATTGAGGAAGAAGTGATGTGCCGGTAAATCTTGTGCATGGGTGAAATAATGGATTAGATTTATGTGTGACTACCGTCCCAACCAAACATGTGCAACCACACTACCCCTTATGGGACGGGGCTTTATTGATTACTTACGTCGATACTAGCATGGTGCCCGCATTACTAGTGACGGGAAGACTTGAGGTCTTCCCCGGGACGGGGTCGTGCTTGGATAGACGGCCATGACTGTTCTTAAAGGGCACCGGACACACCGTTGGTCCCTTCGGGTACGCGTGACATTGAAATAAGGGCAAGTCCCGTGATCTATTGTTTGTACTTGAGGGCCGTGTACCAACGAGTGGACTCTATGTTAGTGTCGTCTAAGGAAAGATAATGACCGGGTGCTTCCCCCGAGTACTTGAGGTACTGCGGGATTGTGGATGACACGAAAGCTTCCCGGATCTTGTGGGTAAAGTGTACAACCTCTGCAGAGTGTAAAACTATTCGAATAGCCGTGTCCACGGTCATGGACAGTTGGGTGGTGCTACTTAAACTATGTCCAGAATTTTACTTCATCGGTGAAAAAGTATGTGTGTGATGAGTCAAGGTGGTGGCTTGACTCGATGAGTTGAATCATATTCATGTTGATATCGGTAACCTGTCTTCGAGGTTACGCAAGTTTATTGATGCATAAACCTGACGGTAGAATATTTATTCTAGCCCTTTGCTAGATTGCTCATTATTTGTTCAACTGCACTGTTACTTTGAACCACATCATGGGTTGCTTGCGAGTACATTCAATGTACTCATTGGCTTGCCACTGGTTATTTAATTGGCCAGGCATGGAGGAACAGGAATATGGTGAAGAGTTCTTTGGAGACGAACATGCGAACTAGGACGCTATCCCAGTCAGAATGCCTGTAGGGTTAAGGCAGATGGCATGGGTTCTACCTATTATCGAAGACTTCCGCTATTTGAGTTATTTGCTATTCAGCCCTTGAGGCTTTATCTATGCAAGACTTGGCCATAATGGCCTTAATTTGTGTAAGACGGTATGTATGGATGTAAGACTCTTGTTATTCAGCTTCTGTGTGTTCAGTGAGCATTGATCTCTGGGATCACTGTACACGTGCATTCGGTGATCTCGACTTCTAAGTCGGGGTCCCCTCATTAGGATGGTTAACACTCGCAACACTCCTGCTGCTCAGGAGCAGGGTGAGGCTAGTGGGGCTAGAGATGGGAATCTGCCCCAGCCACCCTCCTTGGCGGAAGTTATGCTCGAGGCAGAACGGAACAAGAGAGAGACCAACCGTCTGCTGAAACGCATAGAGCAGAACACTGGGTTCCGCCAGAGGAATGACGTGGTGTCAATCAATGACTTTATCAAGATGTGCCCACCGAAGTTCCATCACTCCACTGAACCTCTGGATGCGGATGACTGGCTACGTAGTATCACCCACAAGCTACACTTTGCCCGTGTGGCTGAAGCTGACAAGGTTACCTACGCCGCCTACCATCTTGAGGGCCCTGCCAGTCTTTGGTGGGAAAACTTTGAAGCTATGCGTCCTGCTGGCCAAATTACTACTTGGGTTGAGTTCAGTGAGGCATTCCGTGAACATCACATGCCGGAAGGTCTCATGGATCGCAAGCGGGAGGAATTTTGCAATTTCACCCAGGGCCGGTTAACTGTGGATGACTATAGTCGCGAGTTTGGCAACTTGGCACGCTATGCACCTGAGGAAGTATCCACCGATGCCAAGAAGCTGGCGAGGTTCCGCAAGGGACTCAGCCCTGAACTCCGCCGAGATCTACGTCTGCACGAGTGCACTTCCTTCCAGAAGTTGGTAAACAAGGCTATCAGTGCTGAAACGGGCCAGACCGACTTCGAGTCCACACGCAAGCATCCTCGAGACTTTGGTTCCTCATCCGGCTCTGGCTCTCACAAGCGCCGTGTGTGGGTTCCTCACACTGCTCTGCCACCCAAGTACACACCGAGGCCATCCTATGAGGCGCCTCGCCCAACTCAACAGTTTGCACCTGCTAAGACCTATGGAGGACCACCTTCCAACTTTGCTCCACTTACTAGCACTGTGACTTGCTTCAAGTGTGGAGAACCGGGACACTACATGTGTGAGTGTCCTCAGAACCAACCAGGAAAACCCGTTGGCCGTGGTAAGCCAACCGGCAAGGTGAATTATGTCAAGCCAATCCCCACTACACGTGGTCATGTCAACTATGTCTCTGCTGAGGAAGCTTATAAGGATCCTAACGTCGTCCTTGGTACGCTTCTCGTTAACTGCCATCAGGCATCTGTTCTTTTCGATACTGGGGCATCCCATTCGTTCATATCTGAGAGCTATGCTCGAATGCACAACATGACTTTTTGTGACATGCCTACTTCTATGGTTATTCAAACTCCTGGTTCAAAGTGGCAAACCTCTAGGGTAAGCCATGGAAATGAAATCCTTGTCGATAGACTTGTTTTCCTAGCATCTCTAATCGCTCTCAAGTCCTCGGACATAAACATCATTTTGGGTATGGATTGGATGACAACTCATTACGCCAAGATTGATTGTTATACTAGGACTGTTCAACTAACACACCCATCCGGCAAGATAGTCAATGTCTTGACCCGAATGGCTGAGCGTCAGCTCTACTCTCTTAATGCCAGCCCTCTACCAGAACTCGAAGATATTCCGGTAGTCCGTGACTTTCCGGATGTTTTTCCAGAAGAACTGCCAGGAATTCCACCTGACAGAGATGTCGAATTCGTGATAGATCTTGTCCCTGGAACTGTCCCAATCTCTAGGGGACCTTATAAGATGGCACCCCTAGAATTAGCTGAGCTTAAGAAACAACTCGATGAGTCCTTGCAAAAGGGTTTCATCCGTCCTAGTTCCTCCCCTTGGGCTTGCCCTGTCCTCTTCGTCAAGAAGAAGGATGGAACGGAGCGGATGGTTGTAGATTACCGACCTGTCAATCTGGTCACCATAAAGAACAAGTATCCGCTCCCCAGGATCAACGACCTGTATGATCAGCTCGCTGGATCCTCAGTCTTCTCTAAGATGGATTTGAGGTTGGGTTACCATCAAATCAAAATCAAGAATGAGGACATTCCTAAAACGGCTTTTGTTACTCGTTATGGCCAATATGAGTACACCATCATGTCCTTCGGATTAAACAATGCCCCAGCCACCTTTTCCCGGCTAATGAATTCTATATTCATGGAGTACTAGGATAAATTCGTCGTGGTATACCTCGATGATATACTCATCTATTCCAAGAACAAGGAAGATCATGCCGAGCATTTAAGGCTGGTATTGACGAAACTTCGAGAGCACCAACTTTATGCCAAATTCTCCAAATGTGAATCTTGGTTGCCGGAAGTAACCTATCTAGGGCATGTGATTTCTGGCAAGGGTATTGCTATCAATCCCGAGCGAGTTCAAGCCATCCTTGATTGGGCTCCCCCTGAATCGGTCAAGCAAGTTAGGAGTTTTCTTGGCTTAGCGAGCTATTGCCGACGCTTCATTGAGAATTTCTCCAAGGTTGCTAAACCTCTAACTGAGCTCCTCAAGAAAGATAAAAAGTTTAAGTGGACCCCACAGTGCGAGTCCAGTTTTCAGGAACTGAAAAGACGCCTGACATCTGCACCTGTACTGGTACCACGAGACTTCTCCAAGGATTTTATTATCTACTTCGACGCCTCGCGACAAGGACTAGGTTGCATACTCATGCAAGATCGTCAAGTGATTGCATACGCATCTCGACAGTTGCGTCCACATGAGGATAACTATCCTACACATGATCTAGAGCTTGCAGCTGTAGTCCATGCACTCAAAACATGGCGACATTACCTCCTTGGTAATCGCTGTGAAATCTTCACTGATCATCAAAGTTTGAAGTACATCTTCACCCAACCGGATCTAAATCTCAGGCAAAGACGTTGGGTTGAGTTGCTCACAGACTACGACTTAGGAATCACTTATACCCCTGGAAAGGCCAATGTCATGGCTGATGCACTAAGTCGTAAGTCTTATTGTAACAACTTAATGTTACAACAAGGGCAACCACTTCTCCACGAGGAATTTCGTAAGCTTAACCTTCACATTGTTCCTCGAGGATTCCTTTCCACCTTGGTGTCGAAACCTACCCTTATGGATCAAATTATAGCTGCCCAGAAGCCTGATAAAGGTATATCCCGACTCCAAGAGAGCATTGCTAGCGGACTCGCTAAAAGCTTCTCTATGGATGATCGAGGTGTTGTTTTCTTTGAGAACCGTGTAGTGGTTCCCAAGAACCACCATCTACGACAGTTAGTCCTTAAGGAGGCTCATGAATCTCCTCTCACAATTCATCCCGATAGTACCAAAATGTATCAAGACCTACGTCAGAGATTCTGGTGGACTAGGATGAAGAGAGAAATCGCTCAATTCATTGCTAACTGCGACGTTTGTCGTCGAGTCAAAGCAGAGCATCAACGGCCTGCTGGCACCCTTCAACCTTTAGCTATTCCTGAATGGAAATGGGACAAAGTCGGTATGGACTTCATTACCGGGTTTCCCAGGACCAGGAAAGGGAATAATGCTATTTTCGTCGTTATCGACCGCCTCTCTAAAGTAGCTCATTTCCTGCCTGTTCGAGAGAGTATTACCGCTAGCCAGCTAGCAGACTTGTATGTCTCTCGGATAGTATCACTTCATGGTGTGCCGTTGGATATTAACTCAGACCATGGAAGTCTTTTCACTTCACGATTTGGGGAAAGTTTCCAGAATGCTATGGGAACTCATCTCTCCTTCAGTACTGCCTTCCATCCCCAGTCAAGTGGTCAAGTGGAACGAGTCAATCAAATTCTGGAAGACATGCTTCGAGCCTCTGTCATCTCTTTCGGTATGGAATGGGAGAAGTGTCTTCCATTTGACGAATTCTCTTATAACAATAGTTATCAAGCCAGCCTGGGTAAAGCCCCCTTTGAAGTTCTATATGGACGAAGGTGTCGAACACCTCTTAACTGGTCAGAAACCGGGGAAAGACAATTCTTTGGCCATGATATGATCCAGGAAGTAGAAGAGCAAGTTCGCATCGTTCGTGAGAAATTGAAAACAGCCCAGTCTCGCTAGAAGAGCCAATATGATAGTCATCATAAGGCCGTGACTTTTGAAGTCGGCGATAAGGCATACCTTCGGGTTACTCCACTTAAGGGAACCCATCGCTTCGGTATCAAAGGCAAATTGGCCCCTCGTTACATCGGTCCATCTCGCATTCTTGCCAAACGAGGAGAAGTTTCCTACCAATTGGAATTACCTCCGCACCTATCCAGAGTTCATGACGTGTTCCACGTATCTCAACTCAGGTGTTGCTTCTCGGATCCTATCCGCGGAGTGGACCACGAAACGCTTGATCTCCAGAACAATCTCACATATCGAGAATACCCCGTTCGTATTCTTGATCAACCCGAGCGCACCACTCGACGCCACAATATCAAGTTTCTCAAGGTTCAATGGTCACATCATTCCGAGAGTGAAGCTACTTGGGAAAGGGAGGATCGTCTTCGACTTGAGTAGCCCACCCTCTTTCCAGAGGAACCCGAATCTCGGGACGCGATTCTTTTAAGTGGGGT
This sequence comes from Secale cereale, assembly GCA_902687465.1. NCBI lineage: Eukaryota > Viridiplantae > Streptophyta > Magnoliopsida > Poales > Poaceae > Secale > Secale cereale. The sequence continues at coordinate 348,138,125 of LR738711.1, forward strand.
TGAGTTGTCACATCCCTAGTTAGCACTTGCGTTAGGTCTAGCTAGAGTGTGCATCATGTCTACTTATCAAAGAAACTTGAAATGGGAATGACAGAAACCCCAGTACCCCTCTTCTAACAACTAGGGTTTGATAAAATCTTTTCCAATGTACCCAAAATGCCCTTAAAAAATGTCCATCATTTCTGCCTTGGTTTTAAACCTCTGCCAAAAATGGTGCACAATTTTCTAGGACATCCAAGGTCTTTGGATTAAATCATATGGTATTTGTATTTGGGCATTTAAATGCTATAAAATACTTTAAATGCTCAAATAATCATAAACTATAATGTTCCATACTGTTCATATTATATACAGTGGGCATGACTAGTTTTATGAGTTATAAAAATGTTCTGGCATTTTTAGTAATTAAACAAAGTTGCAAAAGAAATGAAACAGAAAAGAAATGGGAAAAAGAAAGAGAGAGAAAGAACTTACCTGAGCCCAGCACTGTTGCAGGCCGGCCCAGCCCACCAGCGCCGCTCTTGTCGCCTTCCTCCTCGCGCCAGTAGGCAGCGCGCGTGGCCACCGCGCGCCGGCACGCGCCCGGCCACCTCCACCCTGCTTGCCTGCATCCCCGACGGCCTGGACGCCTCCTTGCGTCGCCACACAGCTGCCCCGACCTCTCTCTCACTTCCCCTCGTCCTCATCTCCTTCCCCTGGCTCTCTCCCTCTCATCACCGACACCGCCCGTCACCGCCGTTTGCCGTTGCCGCACTTAGAGCCTCCCCCTCGTCCCGTGAGAGTGTCCAGAAGGATCGCCGCGACGCCCTCTTCCTCCTCGCTGAGCCACGGATCGCCGGGAGCCCTGCAACGCCTTCACGCCGTCGTCCCCCTCCTCGGATCGCCGGAGCTCCTCGCCGTCGATTAAGGAGCTGCAGAGCGTCCCCGACCTCTCCGTCGAGCTCGCTAGCACCTCTATGAGCCCCTACGTCGAATCACTCCCTCCTCCGCTTCGTTTGCGTCGCGTAGCTGCTGCTCCGCTGATCACCGAAACCCGCCGCCGCCGTGCTTGCCGCCGGTGATGCTCCGGTGACCATTTGGTCACGGACGCACGTCCATCTCGCTCGCCGCAGCACGTAGATGAGCTAGGTGCCATGCACGCATCGCCTAGGCCACCGTAGCCGCGTCTCCACACACGCCCGAACGCCGGCCGCCGCTGCCGAGCTCGTCGCCGTCGCCTCGGGCCACAACAGGCCCGGCGGCTACCACCTCTCAACGTGCGCCATCAAGGGCTCTCCAACGCACCCAACTGCGGCTCGAACTGTGCCCTTTAGGCGATTTCCGAAGCTCGCCGCCGCGTTTGGCCTCGCCGGCGTCACTTCGCCGGCGAGTTTGACTCGTTTGACCGGGGGGTTGACTACCCCTGGGTCGCTGACGTGTGGGCCACCCCTCCTCTAATTAGCTAGTTTAGTTAAGTAAATGTTTATTAAATCAGTTAGTTAGTTTAGTCACTGACCCGTGGGCCCAGACCCCACTTACAGCTAATTAGTTCCTAGATTAACACTAATTAACTTTGCTAATTAGCTATGACACTGACATGCCGGGCCCACATGTCATGTTTGACCTGGACCAGCTCCTGTTGACTTGCTGACGTCAGCATGAGGTCATGCTGACGCAGTAAAGAGTTTCTGGAATTTAATTTAAATCTTAAATGATTTATGAATTTCAGAAAATACCCAAAACTTCTAAAAATCATATAAAATCAACTGTAGCTCAGATGGAAATAATTAATATATGAAAAATGATCAGAAAAATCCAATCTTTCCAATGGCACTGGTTTCATGCATGTTTGAGAAAGTTAACCTTGCTGTATACATTAAAACATGATAATGCACTTAATTAAATAATAGCTAAGGTGCCAATTTGAATCTTTGATTCAAATAGGCTCAAACCCTTCTGGTTATAGTTGCATTAGCCCAAAACACTGGTACTGGTTTCATGCATGTTAGAGTTGTGTCTGGTCTGGTTCATCTGGGTGATGGATCAGAGTGAAATGATCATACCGATAAAGAGAAGGAAGTGTGGAATATGCTTGGTAAAGGTATCGATGAAAAGCCATGTAGGAGTACGTGGTGGGTTGGTTCATTGGAATCGTCCATAGGACCCGAGATCTATGTGTGTGATTCAAGTTACAGTTACTACCACACATTGGGCCCTGAAATATGACCCCGCTCGACTTATCGACTGCCATGTTCTCTGTCCAGGAGTTGCAACTAGTTTCTGGTGTTTATAGTTTACTGGAGGTCGTGCACAGCGCTGACCCTCGGGGTGGGCTGTGATGCGACAGGTACGTGGCACGGTGTACCGGTTGCCCGTTTGGTGACTCGGGAACCCTGTACACATCGTTTGGGGCCGTGAGCGACACCACGGCCGGATCTTCCCACGGATGGAACCCAAATAGGCGATAAACCTGGACGACAGACTTGAGTGGTTGGTTAGGTCGTGGTCTACACCCACGTCGGCTTTCGCTTGAAGTCTGCCGAGCACATGTCGTGTGCAGACGCTAAGTGGTGAAAACATGTGTGAAGAAGTACACCCCTGCAGGGTTATCAATCTATTCGAATAGCCATTGTTCGCGGTACGGACTACTTGGTTACTCTTACAGTTCATAGACAAGTTGATGGATACTACTAAAAGCCTCAAGATAAGTGTGAGTGCCGTGGATGGCCCTTCTGTAGGATGACGGAAGAGGATCCTCGGTAGTGTATGGTTGTGGTGAGTAGATGACTCGTGTTCGTAATAACATCTTGCAATCCGTTGAGAGTTGTAGTATATGTTAGCCAAGAGTCAAAGCTGGCTTTCTGATATAAACTCCACTGCCCCCTGTTGATAATGTTGCATGTATGATAGGTTCTGTGGTAAGACTTGCTGAGTACCTTTGTACTCATGTTTGCTTAATAACTGTTGCAGAGGAGAACCCTGCCCCTGCTGATGGGTTCTACATAGACGTTAACGTCGACGAGTAGCTTGACACCCAGACGGAGATCTGGAGCTTGTGAAGGGCCTTGTAGATAGTCAGGCTACACCAAGCCTGTTTTATTTTCTTAGTTGTCTGTACTCAGACATGTAGCTTCCGCTTGTGCTTGTATGACTGTATGACTTGAGTGTTGGTTCATGTGACCCCTACCTGTATGGATATGTTATGTATGGCTCTTGGAGCCTCTTAAATAAAGTACTTTGAGTCATAGAGTTTTGTTGTGATGCAATGTTGTATTTGCACATATTGAGCATATTTTGTGTATGGTTGAAATGCTTGGTATGTGTGGGATCCGACACCTAGTTGTTTTCCTTTGGTAGCCTACCATACAGGGAAATGCCTCCTAGTGATTCCAATGAGCCTTGGTAGCTTGCTACTGCTCGGAACACGTAGGCTGGCCGGCATGTGTCCTTCTTCGTTCCTGTGTCTGTCCCTTAGGGGAAATGTCACGCGTTGTTCCTTTAAGTCCATGTAGCTTGCTACGACTTGGGTTCATACGTTGATGACCGACACGTTCGTTGCTGGGTCATGGATGCCTGTCTCTGTAATTTAGTGCCACTTTTGGTTTATAACTAGCCATGTCGGCCCGGGTTCTCTGTCATATGGATGCTAGCGACACTGTCATATACGTGTGCCAAAATGCGCAAACGGTCCCGGGCCAGGTAAGGTGGCACCCGTGGGGTTACCGTGCGTGAGGCCGCAAAGTGATATGACGTGTTACAGCTAGATCGGTGTGACTTAGGATCGGGGTCCTGACATTAAGGAACCAAGACCAAGCCAGAGAAGCAAGATATCACCAAGAGAAAGGCCTCCCTTGCCGGGTAGGCGAGCCCGGTGAGGGGCAGGGCCACCCCCATAAGAAGACAACCAAGGCGTCCCGGCAGAGCCTACTGGGACTCGCAGAGGCTAAACCACCTCACCAACCGCTCCACCACGACTCACGTCGTCGATCAGTGCGGTGTCAAGCTGCAGAGTGACTCATTGGTAGCCATTTGCCACATGGCAGCCTCTCCCTACAGGAAAAACCCTCAGATGACACCGTTCCCTCGATGTGTAAAGCAAGCAGCTGCGGAGCTGGCAAGATAGCTCGGCAAGACTTGTCGGGCAACCAGTGATGTGAAGTTGAGTGGTGCATTTAATGCGCCCTGTCAGCCCGCAGAGTAAGGTATGATAGCACTGTTGCTATCTTATCAGTGCATAATGACTACTTTGCCATTGTGGTAACCCCTTAATCTATAAAAGGAGGCTCATGTCAACCATAGACAAGGTTAGAAGATTGGAGAACTCACACCCCCATACGGGCGTAGTCGCTACCTCCTTGAGGCAACCCTTGCTAGGCAAGTGTACTACGCTCCACCACCTCATTTCCACCATCAATACACCAAAGTAGGAGTAGGGTCTTACGCCACGAAGGCGGCCCGAACCTGGGTAAAACTACCCACGTGTTCTCTGCCATGCTGCCCCACGCTTGTCTGCTCTTTGTACAATGCGGCGTCCCCCCTCCCGAACCAGCAAGGGGCTTCCTGGTCCCATAGGTTGTCGTTGTTTCCCGTGACATCTTTTGCGCGCCAGGTGAAGGGGGTTCGCTCGCGCGAACCTGAAGGCGTGTGCAGCATGTTATCCTCATCGCCATCTTCATTTTCAACGACGCCATCGACCATGGCACCCGAGAAGAAACCCGCTACTTCGGTGCATTGGTCCTCCTCGAAGGCTCCGTTGCCCACGGCCTCTAATGCCGTGGGAGGTACGGAGGCACGTGAGGACGTGGACGCTGCTGGCAATGTGTTCGAAGCGGGTGGCCCCGTCACCACTTTCCCCGTGGCCGGCGCAGGAGCAGGAGGCACCGTAGGACAGAAGCATCAACAACACGTCGACGACCATGCTCCCCAAAGCCCGAGCAAATGGGTTACTCCATCTGTGCCCCTTTTGCCCGCTGATGAGAACAGCCGCAGCAATGGCGCACGGACCAGGACGAATCTCCGCCCTCCGACCGTTCCCACCACTGGTGTAGTCATAGCGCGTGTGCCTCCCCCGGGACGGGTCTACCAAGCTGTTGTGCTCTATGGAGCCGCTGGCCCTCGTGCGCCTTCGCCGCACCACCCTGCCATCCAGGTGATCGCCCAACAGCAGCAGGGGCGCAGTGCTACCACCGCGGGCACTGTTAGGAGCCGAGCAACGGTGCCATTGGCTTTATCAGCACCCATGCCAAGTACAACTTCGGAGGCCATGGCGCGGGTTCAGTTGCCGCTGAGGTTTCCGCTACCGGCCAAAGTCTGATTGGTTTCGCCGAAGCTGGGGGCTCACGACGAGCTGACCCGCCACAGCCTCCCCAAGCGATAAAAACGACTCGTTCTGCTGGCCGTACAAAGGGAACCGTCCCCACGGTGCAGTTCCCGCCATGGCAGCCAGTGGGAGCACAACAGAATCGAGACCCCGAAGACGGCTCGATGGCCTCTTCTGAACCTCTAGCGTGTCCAGGACAAGGTCGAGCCTCAGAGGATAGGCGGAGAGGAGACGCGCACATCGTTATTGACCAACGCCACGACGACCTCCGACGGACCGACGGGTCCAACGGCCCCGACGTCGACGAGCCCGCGCTTGGTATTGGCAGGTTCCTACCTTTACTCGTGAGCAGCGGCAACTACGTTGGCCGTCCGTTCGCACGTTCAACCCAGAGATACCTGAGAAGTACGACGGGAGGCTGAACCTCGTAGACTTCCTGAGCATCTACACCATCACTGTTCAAGCGGGCGGGGGAAGAGATGAGCAGGTGTTCTTCCAATTACTTCCCTTTGGCCCTCAGTTTTAATGTGATGTCTTGGCTGATGCACCTGTCGTAGATGTCCATCTCATCGTGGGTGGATCTGTGCCATGAATTCATCGGTGCCTTCACGGGTGGCCACCAAGAACCCGGCAGGCCCAGTGACATGTAGCTTCTCCAACAGAAGGAAGGAGAAACCCTCCTTAAGTATTTACAAAGATTCATCAAAGTTCATAGAAATATACCAAATATCCGTCCGGCCACCTTAATGGCCGCCTTCCAGTCCAATGTTTGCAACTGCCGGATTCGTTCTAAGATGACGTGCGGTTCCCCAAGACTATGAAGGAGCTCTCCACACTGGTGGATCAGTGTGCTCGAATGGAGGAGGGAAGGAAGTTGCCCGAAGAGGAAAATTGCATCAATCTTGATTCAGAGGATGACGATGAATCACCCGTCAGAAGAAGAGCAAGAAGCGCAGCAAGAAGCAGAGAGATAAGGCAGTGATGACTGTCGAAGGATCGGGTACGCCAAGTACCGGCAAGAAGTCTAAAGCTGAGGCCCCTGACAAGGAAGCTGCCATGTACACTGACTGCCAGGAAGCCGCTGCTGCCGAGAAAGCCGGGGAAGGTGATGGGCCATTTTATAAGATTCTAGACTAAGGGCCACGACCTTCAAGAGTGTCATTAGGTTGAGCAGCTTGTCAAGAGACAGAGAGCAGAGTATGAGAAGTGTGATAAGGAAAAGGGTCATAATGTTGCTGGCGTTAAGGGCCGAGATGGTGAAGTAAATCGCCTTGGAAAACCCCTTTGGAACCAAGGAAAGCCCGCCAGAGGTCGAGAAAAGGGAGCCTGTGATGATGAGAATGATGGAGGGGATGAAGAGGAAACCAGTGAGCTAGAGTTTCAGAAGACCACTGACGCCCTGTGCATTGACGGAGGTGCATCTCTGCACGCCTCTCACGTTCAACTCAAGCGGTGGGCGCGAGAATTCAAATTCATGGAGCCAGCGGCAGAGGCTCGGAAGCCGCTCAAATAGTCCCGTTTGCCAATCATCTTTGACAAGGAGGATCATCCTAGCTGTACCACTACGGTAGTATCCTTGCCGTTGTTGGTCTCCCCAATAATTCGCAACCTCAAGGTCACAAAGATGTGGGTGGATAGTGGGGCCGGGTTGAATCTGATTTCTGCAACAGTTATCAACAAGCTTCAGATAGCAGAGGAAGAGCTAGAGGTTACCGGCACGTTTCAAGGAGTTAATCCTGGTAGGAGTCATCCTAAGGGAAAGATCACGCTGCCGTTAACGCTTGGGGGACAATTGAACTACCAGACTGAGAGGATTGTGTTTGATGTGGTTGATCTCCCCCTGCCGTACAACCGGATTCTTGGACGCTCGGCCCTGGCTAAATTCATGGTGGCATCCCACTATGCCTACAACTCCTTGAAGAGGCATGGGCCACTGGGTTATCACCATCCCATCAGATGAGAAGGACATAATCATTTGTGTGGACAAGATATACCGGGGCACGGTCGCGACAAAAGCAGCGGCAGCAACAGTTCCCGCCATGGAAAGTAAAGGAAAGAAGAGGGATTTTAGGACCTCCAGCAAAGAGTCTGGGAAGCGTGCCCCCACCGAGTGCAGGGCACCTGTTGACGACGTGCCGGAGTGTTCCAATAGCAAGAGATCCAGGGTCGCTGGTCCCTAGGTGAAGATGGTCCCGGTAGGGCTGGCTGGCGTTGATGGTACTTTCACTATCAGCGCCACCCTAGATGACAAATAGGAAAGCGCTTGTTGCCTTCCTACCGGCGAATATCGATGTGTTTGCCAGGCAACCATTTGATATCCCCGGTGTTCCCAGGGAAGTAATCGAGCACCACCTTGCTGTCTGGCCACTTGCCCGACCTGTCAAACAGAATGTCCGGAAGCAGATGCAACTTTGCAAGAGATGAAGGCCTATTTTTCCTCTGTTCCTACCTTGATTGCACCCAAACTTCAGGAGCCGTTACTCCTGTACTTAGCGGGAACCAACCAAGTGGTTCGTGCAGCCTTGATAGCACATTGAGAAGTTGATGAGGCAGAGAGTGGGCAGAGGCCGACAGAGTCAGATAAGGATCAGAACCGCGGTGAACACGACAGTGAGAGCAACCCCAAGGACGTGGCAAGGAAGAAAGTGGTGTAGCGCCCAGTGTACTTCGTCATGGCCTCAAGGAAACTGCGCCACTACTTCCAAGCCCATGAGATTATGGTTGTCGCTCGTTTCCCTTTGCAAAGGATACTCCGAAACCCTGAGGCTACCAGCAGAATAATGGAGTGCACTTTGGAGTTATCCAGCTTTGGTTTGAAGTTTGAGAGCATGGCAACTATTCATAGCAGGGCATTGGCAGAGTTTATTGTAGAATGGATGCCAACCCCTGATGAGGAAAGAACATGGACATTTGTCCTCGGCAAGGAATCACCCTAGGAATGGATTATGTATTTTGATGGTGCTTTTTCCCTACAAGGTGCAGGAGCTAGCGTGCTTCACATCTCCCCCTCCGGGGAGCACTTGAAGTACGCCGTCCAAATGCATTTTTCCCGGGAAGAAGCAACCAACAAGACAACTGGGTATGAAGGGCTCCTTGCCGGGTTGAGGATTGCAGTGAAATTGGGAACTAAGAAACTAAGCATTCGAGGAGATTCAGAGCTTGTGGTGAGACAAGTCAACAAAGATTACAAAAGTCCATTCATGTAGGCATACGTCGATGAAGTGAGGAGATTGGAGGAGTACTTTGATGGATTGTAAACAGGGCATGTACCCTGTGCGGAAAACAGCATAGCTGATCATCTGTCAAAGTGTGTTGCGCAGAAGCTTCTTGTGGAACCAGGAACTTGTTTCTCCATCTCACTCAGCCCTCTATATATATCCCCAACAACAATGGCTCAGAAAAGGAGAAACTTGGACACCGGTAAGCCTCTCCCGGTAGAGCCGCCCGCTCTCGGCAGAGACCCTGCCGGAAACAACTCCTCACAGCCTGCCGGAGCACCCCTCCAGCAGGGTCCATGGACCCTGCAAATGAGGCATGTGCTCCCGCGGTACATGCGGTGCCTCTAGTCCTCATTGCCAAGCCCCAAGCTCCAACTTGGGCAAGGCACATTGTCCACTTCCTCCAAACTAGAGAGCTTCTTGGCGACCGAGATCAAGTTGAAGGAGTAGCCCGGAGGGCTAGTATGTATCAGTTTGTCGATGAAACTCTGTACAGAAGGAGGCCCAACGGTGTGAAATTGAATTGTGTCTGCCGGGAAGAAGGAAAGGAACTGCTGGCTAAAATACACAAAGGCATGTGCGGATCCCACATTGGATCAAGGGCATTAGTTGGGAAAGTATTTCGGCAAGTTTTCTATTGGCCCATAGCCCTCCAAGATGTGGTCGAGCTCGTCACAAAATGTGTAGCCTGCCAGTTCCATTCCAAGAAAACCCACCTATCTGCCGAAGCTCTTCAAACAATCCCTCTGTCATGTCTGTTTTCGGTCAGGGGGCTCGATATCTTCGGCCCTTCCCCCCGAGCTATCGGGGACTTTGAATTGTTGTTCGTTGCCATCGACAAGTTTACAAACTGGCCGGAAGTAGTTGCCGTGAGAAAGGTGACTGCTCAGTCAGCTAGCAAGTTCTTCAAAGATCTGGTGTGTCATTTTGGAGTTCCGGCAAGGATCATTACCGACGGCGGCACCCAGTTCATGAGCCGCGCCTTCATGCAATATGTTCATGCCCTCGAATGCAAGATGTCATTTGCCTCTCTGGCACACCCCCGGAGCAATGGACAAGTTGAGAGGGCAAACGCTGAAGTGCTGCATGGACTCAAGACAAGAACTTTTGATACGCTGCAGAAGCACGGCAGGCGGTGGGTCGAGGACCTGCAGGTAAGTCACTGGTCCCTCAGAACGACACCAAACTAAGCTACTGGCCAGACTCACTTCTCCCTGGTCTACGGGGCAGAAGCAGTTATCCCCATGGAACTCATTTGCTGGTCGTCTCGAGTTCTTACCTGCAATGAAGTAGCACAAGTTCAGCACCGACATGACGACGTTGTGCTACTCGAGGAGAACTGTCTTCGGGCTACCACGCGTGTTGCACGCTATCAGCAAGCCCTGCGTCGTCATCACAGTTGCATGGTTCATGCCCGGTGTTTTGAGGAAGGTGACCTTGTCCTTAGGCGCGTTCAGTCCGCCAAGGGTACACACAAGTTATCACCGAAGTTGGAAGGCCCTTACCGAGTAGTACGGGTCACCAGACCTGGCGTAGTGCGTCTGGAGAACGGAGATGGCATTCAATTGCAAAACTAATGGAATATTGAGCATCTCCGTAAGTTCTACACGTAAGGTGCAGCTATCGGGCCCTGCCCGACAGGCATCCATTTGTACAAGCCTTGCCTCAGCTGCATGTAACCCCTTGTACAAAGCCGGGGCGATGACCCCGTGCAAGAGAAAAATAAAGAAGCATTGTAGGGGGGCCTCGAACAAGATTGCATGCATGCATGAGCATTCCAAGATCACTCCATAAGCATTTAATGAGCATTTGCATAAGCATATAGATAGAATCGCATCCTGCATTCATTCTCATCTGCATGAAGCTGCAGGTTCCTGTTGTGAACTTGGCTTCGAAAAGGAGCTGAGAAGATTGCCCGGCGCTATGATCCCCGGCAAGCCAAGTGATATGTCTCCAACATATCTATAATTTTTTATTGTTCCATGCTATTATATATTCTGTTTTGGATGTTTCATGGGCTTTATTATACACTTTTATATTATTTTTGGGACTAACCTACTAACCCAATTTCCAGTGCAAATTGCTGTTTTTTGCCTATTTCAGTGTTTCGCAGAAAAAGAATATCAAACGGAGTCCTGACGGAATGAAACCTTCGAGAGAGTTATTTTTGGAACGATATCAACATAGAAGACTTGGAGTACACGCCTTGAAGCGAGAGAGGCAGCCACGAGGGCAGGGGCGCGCCCGGGGGTGTAGGCGTGCCTCCACCCTCGTGGGCCGCCTCTTGCTCCCCTGATGTGCCTCTTCAGCCTATATATACTCTCATACCCTGAATACATCGAGGCAGTCGATGAAACCCTAATTCCACCGCCGCAACCTTCTGTACCCGTGAGATCCCATCTTGGGGCCTGTTCCGGAGCTCCGCCAGAGGTGGCATCGATCACGGAGGGCTTCTACATCAACAACATAGCCTCTTCTATGAGTTGTGAGTAGTTTACCACAGACCTTCGGGTCCACAGTTATTAGCTAGATGGCTTCTTCTCTCTCTTTGGATCTCAATACAAAGTTCTCCTCGATCTTGGAGGAGATCTATTCGATGTAATCTTTTTGTGCTGTGTTTGTCGAGATCCGCTGAATTGTGGGATTATGATCAAGATTATCTTTGAACAATATTGGATTCTTTTCTGAAATCTTTTATGTATGATTATAATATCCTTGCAAGTCTCTTCGAATTATTGGTTTGGTTTGGCCTACTAGATCTATAGTTCTTGCAATGGAAGAAGTGCTTGGCTTTGGGTTCAACTTGCGGTGTCCTTTCCCAGTGATAGCAGGGGCAACAAGGCACGTATTGTATTGTTGCCATCGAGGATAAAAAGATGGGGTTTATATCATATTGCTTGAGTTTATCCCTCTACATCTTGTCATCTTGCTTAAGGCGTTAGTCTGTTCTTATGAACTTAATACTCTAGATGCATGCTGGATAGCGGTCGATGTGTGGAGTAATAGTAGTAGATGCAGAATCGTTTTGGTCTACTTGTCACGGATGTGATGCCTATATATAATGATCATGCCTGGATATTCTCATAACTATGCGCTTTTCTATCAATTCCTCGACAGTAATTTGTTCACCCACCATAGAATTATGCTATCATGAGAGAAGCCACTAGTGAAACCTATGGCCCCCGGGCCTGTTCTCATCATAATTATCTTCCATCAACTATTTACTTTACTTTGCAGTATTTACTTTTAGTCTGTATACCAAAAATATTATCTTATCATATCTCTCAGATCTCACTCTCGTAAGTGACCGAGAAGGGACTGACAACCCTTTTCATCGCATTGGCTGCGAGGTTGTTTTTTTGTTTTTGCAGGTACGAGAGACTCATGCGTGGTCTCCTAGTGGATTGATATATTGGTTCTCAAAAACTAAGGGAAATACTTACGCTACTGTGCTGCATCATCCTTTCCTCTTCGAGGGAATACACACTACAGGAATCAGCTTCTTTGCCGACTGCCATGGCAGTCGGCAAAGGCATGAATGGCAGTCGGCAAAGCTCTTTGCCGACTGCTAGCAGTCGGCAAACAGTCCGGCTGAATTAACGCCGGTAAAGGCCTTCTTTGCCGTCTGCTTCATAGAAGCAGTCGGCAAAGCTCTTTGCCGTCAGCCGTTTGCGGCCAGCAGACGGCAAAGAGCGTAGACGGCAGTGAGGTGAGGTGGGAGCCGTTAGGGGTTAACGGCGTGGTTTGCCGTCAGCCGGCAGACGGCAAAGAGGCTAAGGTCTTTGCCGTCTGCTGGCAGACGGCAAAGAGGCCAAATAGGAGTCACTGGGAAGCTGCCACGTGGCCTTTTTTGCCGTCTGCTGGCCATCGGCAAAGAACTTAGCCTCTTTGCCGACTGCCGGCAGACGGCAAAGACCTTAGCCTCTTTGCCGACTGCCGGCAGTCGGCACAGAGCTGAGCCTCTTTGCCGTCTGCCGGCAGTCGGCAAAATGCCCAAATAGGCAACCAGTGTTCCCAGGTTGAACAGGGAGCTGCCACGTGGCATTCTTTGCCGACTGCTTGCTGTCGGCAAAGAGCTTTGC
>LR738711.1:348150733-348166009 GCA_902687465.1 Secale cereale
TAGGTAAACTTGGTCATTTTGGAGCTAAGCTAAGTTAAATGGATCATATTGAAGCTAACCTAGGTAAACTTGGTCATTTTTTAGCTAACCTAGGTAAAAATGTCATTTTTTGCTAAGCTAGGTAAAAATGCTAAGTGTGTAGGTCAATTTAGAGCTAGCTTAGGTAAATAGGTCATTTTGGAGCTAACGCGGGTAAAATGGATCATATTGTAGCTAACTTAGGTAAACTTGGTCTTTTTGGAGCTAACGTAGGTTAAATGGATCATATTGGAGCTAACATAGGTAAACTTGGTCATTTTGGAGCTAACCTGGCTAATTAGGCCATTTTTGACATAACTAAGCTTATTGTGTCATTTGTGGACTAAATAGGCTAAATTATGTTATAAATGGACTAAATAGGCTAAATAAGAGGAGGAAAAGAAGAAGAAGAAGAAGAAGAAGAATAAGAAAAGAAGAAGAAGAAGAAGTCTTCTTCTTCCCTTCCTATTCCTTCTTTTCTTCCTATTCCTTGATTTTCTTCATCTTATTATGTCATTTGTGGACTAAATAGGCTAAATTATGTCATAAATGGACTAAATAGGCTAAATAAGAGGAGGAAAAGAAGAAGAAGAAGAAGAAGAAGAATAAGAAAAGAAGAAGAAGATTTTCTTATTCTTCTTCTTCTTTTCTTCTTCTTCTTCTTCTTCTTCTTCTTCTTCTCTTCCTATTCCTTCTTTTCTTCCTATTCCTTGATTTTCTTCATCTTATTATGTCATTTGTGGACTAAATAGGCTAAATTAGGTCATAAATGGACTAAATAGGCTAAATAAGAGGAGGAAAAGAAGAAGAAGAAGAATAAGAAGAAGAAGAAGAAGTCTTCTTCTTCTTCTTCTTCTTCTTATTCTTCTTCTTCTTCTTCTTCTTCTTCTTCTCTTCCTATTCCTTCTTTTCTTCTTATTCCTTGATTTTCTTCATCTTATTATGTCATTTGTGGACTAAATAGGCTAAATTATGTCATAAAAGGACTAAATAGGCTAAATAAGAGGAGGAAAAGAAGAAGAAGAAGAAGAAGAAGAAGAAGAAGAATAAGAAAAGAAGAGAAGAAGAATAAGAAAAGAAGAAGATTAAGAAAAGCTAGAAGAAATGTTCTTCTTCTTCTTCTTCTTTTCTTATTCTTCTTCTTCTTCTTCTTCTTCTTCTTCTTCTTCTTCTTCTCTTCCTATTCCTTCTTTTCTTCCTATTCCTTGATTTTCTTCATCTTATTATGTCATTTGTGGACTAAATAGGCTAAATTATGTCATAAATGGACTAAAAAGGCTAAATAAGAGGAGGAAAAGAAGAAGAAGAAGAAGATCTTCTTCTTCTTCTTCTTTTCTTATTCTTCTTCTTCTTCTTCTCTTCCTATTCCTTCTTTTCTTCCTATTCCTTGATTTTCTTCATCTTATTATGTCATTTGTGGACTAAATAGGCTAAATTATGTCATAAATGGACTAACTAGGCTAAATAAGAAGAAAAATACCGTTATCACGGAGGTGAAGGACCGGTCGAGGCTGCGCCAGTGCCAGACTGAGGTGAAGGGCCGGTCGGGGTTCCACCAAGGGCAGACCGAGAAGGATCGGTTGATGCTTGTCGGGAAGCATTCTACACCAAAGATCATTTGCAATGTCTCGTTAGCATGATGCAACATAAATGTGAATACTAGTAACTAACGACCATTCAAATCAAACTCACCGTGGTCGCCGGAGCAATCTGGGGCATCGGCGGAGGGGTCTGACCGCTTTTCTCACACATGCTCTACACATTTGGTTCTCACGAGTTAGTCATATTAGTTAGTAATGGAACAAACATTATGTGCATGATTTGGCTAATATGCAGGAGAAACATCCCACCAAGATGTCATATAGGGCCCGGTTTTGAGCATCGTTCCGGTTCCTCTCCTCCTCCAACAGCCTAGCCGTCCTCTCCTCCAGCTCCCTCTCCCTCTCCTCCGCCTGCCTTCTTGCCGCCTCCAAAAGCGTCTGCGTGTTTGCTCTCTCTTTCTCAAGAGCAGCCTGCAACACACCACTCCTCGTTAGCATTGTAATCATCGACGGACGCACACACAATGTAATGGATAGGAAAGGTATCCGAGTCCGTATAACTAACCGCCATGGCGAGCTCCGATGGCCGTGCACGAGGCATTATCTCAGGATCAGAGCTACTCTGGCGCTTCTTGATCTGCGTGAGAGTCTTAGGACAACGTATCAGTCCATCACCAATGGCTGTCGAGCCATGGGACCTCCCGCCACCAGATATCATAACCAGCTCTGTATCAAAAGGATCCTGGCTCGGGTTAAAGTCCTCCCCTTTCCTTGCCTTCCCCTCGTCTCTGTACCTCACGAGCTTGTTGTGGGAGGAGATGTTGGTGAAGGTCTCTAGATGATCTAGGTCAGACTCCGAGAATGCCTTGGCCTTCTTGTACGGGGCACTATGGGCCATGCCATAGAGGTCGAACAGACCTGGCACGGGCTTCTTGTTGTGGTGCGCCTGAGAGAGAGGAACAAAATATTAGTCAAGGGCTCAAGCTAGCATGAAGAATGAAATTGCTATGTAAATAAGGTCATTTTGGAGCTAAGTAAGGTTATTATGTCATTTTTGAGGAAAAAAAGCTAAGTTTAGGTCATTTTGGAGGTAACCAAGATTATTATGCCAATTTTGACCAAACTATGCTAATTATGTCATTATTGAGCTATCCAAGGTAGTTATGCCTTTTTTTAGCTAACTAAAGCATATTATGTCATTTTAGAGCTAATTATGTCATAAATGAACGAGCTAAAATTATTTTAGGTCATTATTGAGCTATCAAAGGTAGTTATGCAATTTTTTAGCTAACTAAAGCATATTATGTCATTTTAGAGCTAATTATGTCATAAATGAACGAGCTAAACTAAGTTTAGGTCATTATTGAGCTATCCAAGGTAGTGATGCCATTTTTTAACTAAGTAAGCATTATTGAGCTATCCAAGGAAAAATGCTATCATGTAGAATGAAATTGCATGAATCATGAAGCAAACCACATACCCAGTGACCCCCGAACTCAAACAAGTCGCAGCTCCCTTGATGGTGTGGCACACCAACCATTTGGGCACGCTTATCCTTGGCCCTTTGGTGTTCGACTAGCCATTTGGGAGAGCACCACTCATCCACCAACGCCTCCCAACAGTCCATCATATCCGCACACCATCTCGGGGGCACCTAAGGTAGTCAAGAGAAATTTCAGCGCTACGCCTACGAATCAAATCAAGAGAACTAAGTTCAAGGCCTTAAGAATAGGTAATTACCAGCATGTACTTCTCCTTAGTCAGAAACTTGCCGCGACACTTCTTCTTCGCCCTCCTAATACCCTTCGAGGCGTAGTAGTCTCGAACGGCCTGCACCCGAGCCTCGTGCCGTAAGTTCTTAAGTAGGCGCTTGCACTCGACTTCGACAACTGAAGCCGTAGCCTCCTGCTCTCCATCTGAAATCCTGTAGAAGGTCTGCAGTCAAACAAGACAACGCTGATTAGTAAAATCACTACGTAGTGTTGATCTTTAATTCTGTAAAGGAGAAATTACCCAGAACCGACGGAACACAATGTCGGCCACCGTCTCGCACTCGACACCGGCGACCATCTCCCCCGGCGGGGCCGGGGCAGCCTCGTACAGCTCCCAGCTAAGTGCTAGCTGTGGAACCTGACCCTCACCGGGCAACGTGACCCACCCAGGGAAGTGCTGCCGGCAAAGCACACCAAGGACCTGGTTGGGCCTGCGGACACCACGGGGGTGTACCTAGCCCCTGCAGTATGTCAAGGCCAATGCATTAGATATTAATTTGAAGAAACATGAAGGCAAAAGGTTAAAAAAGAGTAAATTCACTTACTTCAACCCATTAGGCTGTATCAACCACCTCTGGTCGGGGGTCGTCGGCACGGGCGGGAGCTTTGTACCGCCACGCTGGTAGACCTTCTTGCCCTTGTCAACCATCTCGCCCTCGGTGTAGCTATCATCAGAGAAGGTGTCCTCGCTATCATCAATAGGGCTACTAGCATCCGGAGTATCGTGCGAAGAAGACTCCGGGACCGGAGTCTTCCGGGACGAAGACTCTGGGACCGGACTCACGTGTGGCGAAGGAGAGGTGCCCCGAGTCTGGTGGCGCGAAGGATCGGCGACCCCAGTCTGGTGGGGCGAAGGATCCGCGACCCGAGTCTGGTGGCGCGAAGGATCGGCAACCCCAGTCTGGTGGGGCGAAGGATCCGCGACCCGAGTCTGGTGGGCCGAAGAATCGACGACCGGAGGCTCATGGACCGGAGTCCGAGACGGGTCCACGTCAGACGGAGCGGTCCTGTGGTCGGGTGAATCAGCTGGGGGTGGCGGCGAGGAAGGCCTAGCAGCCTTCCTACCTCTCCCGCTGCCACGTCCACCTCTAGCAGCCTTCTTCGTCCTCCCTCGACCTCTGCCGGCCGAAGAAGAAGGGCCCGCCGGTGCTGACTGCATACTGTCTAGCAGTGCTCTCCGGAGGGGCTGGGCTGGAATAATGGAAGCACCCCTCCCAGGAGCGCTCGCACGAGGCTCGGAGCGCTTTGGACCCTTGCCCACCATCCTGTCAACACCTGCAATGACAAAAAGTAAACGAAATTAGTATAACATAAAAAAAATTGAATAACTGACATGAATACTATGTATTTAATTTAAGAGTATCATCATCATGAACATAATAAAATGTATGCTGTAACCACCCGCGACCAGCGGCGTAAACAAAATGTATCCACAAGCGAAACAAACAAACGGTAATATTTGTCGCTAGCATGAGACACTAAAACTAATATACCATGCTTACAAAAACAAATTCAGAGCTCACACGAGCAGGAAACCAGCCCTGGATGGCAGACCGCGTGACCACAAGCAGCAAACCAGCACCGGATGGCAGGCCGCACCACCACGGCGCAAAATCTAGCGTCCAAAACGCCCATACACATCAAACCAATGGCAGCATCTCATACGAGGGGATAGGAATCTAGGTCAGGAGGGCAATGAACGCACGTGCGCAGCCCTCGTCCCCAATCTAATCGGATATACAGGGCACTAAAAGCATCAGGATTCAGGACGAGCAACGATTAAGGACGGAGGGACCCAATCCATACCCGGCGACGAGGCGTCGGCCGTCCTCATACCGCTGCTGGTGGCGACCCGTGCGGGCCACGAGGTCGCACATGCTACCCTGCCCGCCGCCGCCCGCCCGCTCTTCCTGCGCGCCGTCTCGCCGGCCTATGGGGCGAGTGGGGTCCGGCGGTGCACGGGGAGCAATGCGGCGGGGGAGGGGAGGGGGTGGGGGGAGGGGGAGGCGGAGAGATTTGTGCGGGGAGGAGATTGGGAGATTGGTGGAGGTGGGAAATTTCCTTGCCGTGAGGGCGAGGCGCCCCCGGTTTCCTTTTCCCTTTTTTTTCTACTATGGCGTGGTGGTGGTGGCTTCTTTTTCTGGGCCGCTCGGGGGAGAGCCGTCTCGGCTTTGGTTTTGGGTTGGGCGCACGCAGACGTTTTTTTTAACCCAAAAAAAATAGCCCCACCTCTTTGCCGACTGCTGACAGACGGCAAAGAATCATTGCCGTCTGCGGGCAGACGGCAAAGAATTCTTTGCCGTCTGCCAGCAGACGGCAAAGAGGCTAACCGTTAGCCCGCCCACGCCGTGACACTGTGGGCCCCTCTTACCTCTTTGCTGTCTGCTGACAGATGGCAAAGAAATCTTTGCCATCTGCCAGCAGACGGCAAAGAAGTGGCCGATGTGACCTAGCCAGTGCAGTACCCCCATGGGGCCCACTTTGGTCTTTGCCGTCTGCTGGCAGATGGCAAAGACCTCTTTGCCGTCTGCCAGCAGACGGCAAAGATCTGGCAGATGGCAAAGACCCTCTTTGCCATCAGCTGGTTCTTTGCCGTCTGCTTTGACAAGACAGACGGCAAACAGCCTCTTTGCCATCAGCTGGCAGACGGCAAAGAGCTGGCAGATGGCAAAGACTCAGATTCCAGTAGTGACAACGCAAGCTCGAGAAGTAGCATGGAGAATTTCTGGCGCCGTTGACGGGGAAATCTACGCAAAAGTCACATACCAAGTACCTATCACAAACCCTTATCCCTCACATTACATTGTTTGCCTCTCGTTTTCCTCTCCCCCACATCACCCTTGCCGTTTTATTTGCCCTTCTTTTTCCGTGTGCTTTATCGTTCGCTTGCCTCTTGTTTGCTTGTGTGTTAGATTGCTTGCTTGTCACTATGGCTCAAGATAATACAAAATTGTGTGACTTTTCCAATACCAATAATAATGATTTTATTAGCACTCCGATTGCTCCTATGTTAGATGCTGAATCTTGTGAGATCAATGCTGCTCTGTTGAATCTTGTCATGAAAGATCTATTTTCTGGCCTTCCAAGTGAAGATGCCACTACCCATCTAAACAACTTTGTTGATTTGTGTGATATGCAAAATAAGAGAGATATGGATAATGATATTGTGAAATTGAAGCTATTTCCGTTTTCACTTAGAGATCGTGCTAAAACTTGGCTCTCTTCTTTGCCTAGAAATAGTATTGATTCATGGAATAAGTGCAAAGATGCCTTTATCTCTAAGTATTTTCCTCCTGCTAAGATTATCTCTCTTAGAACGATATTATGAATTTTAAGCAACTAGATCATGACCATGTTGAACAATCTTGGGAGAGAATGAAATTAATGATACGCAATTGCCCCACACATGGTTTGAACTTATGGATGATTATACAAAAAAATTATGCCGGCTTGAATTTTGTTTCTAGAAATCTTTAGAGTCGGCCGCGAGGGGCACTTTTATGGAAATCACTTTGGGAGAAGCTACCAAACTCCTAGATAATATTATGATTAACTACTCTCAATGGCACACCGAAAGATCTACTAGTAAAAAATACATGATATTGAAGAGATTAGTGTTTTGAGTGGAAAGATGGATGAACTTATGAAATTATTTGCTACTAAGAGTGCTTATTTTGATCCTAATGATATGCCTTTGTCCATGTTGATTAAGAATAATAATGAATCTTTGGATGTGAATTTTGTTGGTAGGAATAATTTAGGTAACAATGCTTATAGAAGAAACTTTAATACTAGGCCTTTTCCTAGTAATTCCTCTAACAATTATGGTAATTCCTACAATATCTCTCACTACTAGGAAAAGGCCTACTAATGGCGCACCTAATTTGGCCATTAATGGCGCATTAGTGGTGCGCCATTAGTGCCACGCCATTAGTATATTTTACTAATGGCGCACCGCTGATGCGCCATTAGTATGCACAGTAGTGCACCATTAGTATGCCTCCCAGGGGCCATGTGTACCCAGGTGCTTTGGCATACAAATGGCGCACTCCAGCAGGATGCGCCATTAGTAATGTCCGCATAGTAATGGCGCACTGTCTGGTGATGCGCCATTAGTATCCTTTGGCATACTAATGGCGCACTGTGTTGTGATGCGCCATTAGTATGAATATTAGGTTTTTTTTATTATTATTTTTCTGTTTTTTTGCACAGATTACAAAATGTATAATTGCACAGAATATAGACAGCACACATCAACAACAAATTCATCGAATACAATAGAAGATTAGTCTCTGAATACAATTCATCATATTAGTCTCCGAATACAATTCATCATATTAGTCTCAGAATTGAAAAGACCGAACAAAGATAGAACAATATATTACAAGTCTCGAGACCGCGAGTAGCGAGTTTGTCTTCACATTACAAGTCGATATCGATCATCTAAACTACCATCACATAGAAGAGAGCTGCGGTCATCACGATGAGCATCATCGTGATGAAACTCGTCTTCATTCGGTTCCTCCAACGCTCCCTCCCCTCTCCCGCTAGATAGCGGGCGTATCTAGATTCGGCCTCGGCCCTAGTGGTGTACCCTTTGTAACTGTTACCGCTGAGTCGGTGAACCTGTCTCCGACACTCCTCCCAGTCGTTGTAGACTCCGGGAACCTTACCCTTGTACACGACATACGACGGCATCGCTATGCACTAGCCAAACGAAACATTAGTACCAATTCACAGACAATACATAAGCAATATATAAGTATGCAACAGAACGATCGAAAGAGAAAAGCAAGACATTAATAGCATCGATTACATCTAAGTTGAACAACTCTCGAAACCAAAGAGACATACTACAAGTTCATTAAAGTTTAATTACATCATGAGCCAATCGATGTTTCAGCACTAGACACAGCATCACTGCTTTCGACTCGACTCAAGGGACCGGAGCGTGGATGAAGCCGCCGTCTATCGTGGGAGTCATGAAATCACGGGCGTTGTCAGCCTGCATTTGTAGCATTGTGTCGATGTCACTGTTCGACGGTTGATTTCTGAGGTAGAACTGCCCCGAGGTACGAAGGACATCTTGATGGATGATTTCCGCAAACTCCGACTGGATGCGAAAGAATTCTTGTCTGATGTCCGCGTCTTGGATTGCCGACACGCTCGCGGCCCAATCTTTGAGTTTACTCGGTAGCAGAAGTTGATGATGGTCCCATACGATCGCACGCATGTGATGGATGGCGTAGTAGGCACCCTTCTGACCGCCAGGCTACTGCTTGACGCAGCAGAACGTCGTATTGTGGGAGAACACGTGCTTGCCGTACTTACGAATAGGCCTGGTGAAGGTGCCTCCAGATTTGGCGTAGCCGGGGAGAACATCATCAAGAACCTTCTTGACATTTGTGTAGTCTACTTTCGACTGACGGTCCGGGTCGAAATACGTGGCCATGGAATATTTGGGGCTTAGGAGGATGAGCGTGCAATGTGTGTCACTGCAGAAAACACGGAATGTTAAAAGAAGAACGATCGAAATCTAATAATTCATATGTTACGGGGCGGTTGAGGCGGAGGACTTACTCGGGAAAGTAAGGCACGAGGAAGTTATCCTTATCTCGGTTTGCCAGAATGACGCCTTCGAGGTAAGAACTCGCGACTTGCCGGTCCCCAGCGCTGCCCAAGATCTCGACACGCATGTAGAAGGGGTTGACTATCACGATGTCCGGGGTCTTATCGCGAATGATCCGCATCTCCATACTCAATGAAAATAGCCGAACGAAGGTGTAGTGCAGCGGAAGAAGGTTCAACATAGCGTGGATGTCATCAAACCGCAGGACGATCGTACCCCCGATGGAGTTATCCACAAAGCCCTTGCCCTCTGGCACCTTAGCCGCGAAAACCGGGTATGCCACATCCTTCTCTCTGAGACGCCGCTTCTCCAAAGAAAGAACACTGTCATGCAGACTCCGCATAGCACCGGTTGCAGCATCGAGCATATTTCTCGGTAGCATCGGCCTACCCGCCACATGCACCCTCCTCATTACATCCTCAGGTGAAGGTAGCCCGTCCTGAGCACGGATCGTACTCGGTGCCGGCTGGCTCGCACCCTTGTTAGTTTTTCTTTTGCCTGCCTTCTTCTTCTCCTGAATTGGGACCGAGTTCTGCTCAGATACCGCCTTCTTGAGTGTGTTGGGGCTAATAAAATTTCACACCTTGCCTATCTAAGGCTCGGTGAAGTCGGCAGCTGGAGGCGTCTCCTGAGAGCTGAACGGCAGACGACGCCTGTTATAACTTGGCTTCTCCGCGGTACCAGCTAGATCGCGCACGTCTTTTGTTGGGTTGGGTTCTTGAGAAGGAGGCCCCATGAAGTCGCCACCGTACCCATGATCGGCAAAGTACTGATCGACGTTGGCAAATGTATCGTCGTCGTCATCGTTCTGATCCTGTGCCATATGCATGTTTGGATCCAGTGGCATAGGGATTTCCGGCACCGTTGCGGCGGTCTTGCCATGGGGACGACTTGGCGCCGCCACGACTGGCGGTGTTGTCTTTGGGGTGGTGTCCCCCGCCCCAAACAAATCTGGCTCTTCGGCCAAAGCAGGGGCCAGCTCAGGCAGGCGCTGAGGGTCATCACGTCGTCATCGTCGGCCCCGACGGGTCGAATCGGACGTAACACCTCGTCGCAGCCTGGCAGCACCCGAACCAGTTGAACCCTAAACAAGTTGGGTGGCATCTGGGTACCGTGGAACAAGGGGTTGCCCGATTGAACGATTTTGCCCTTGGCGACATCGACCAACTCGTTGTTCATGAAGTGCAGGAGAGTGCACGGAACGTCGGCGTCGCCCTGCGAAAACATGTAGGGCGTCAGGGATGCCCAGTCAAAGGCAAGGAGATGAAGTCCTCGGCCGAGAGAGGCTTAATTAGTTACCGTGATGATGGCGTCGAGCTCGGCTAATGTCGAGGCACTGCCAACGGCGGGCGTGCAGTTGACGGAGGGGCCGCTTGCTGCAGAGGTGCTGGCCGGCGTACACCCGGGTGCATTAAGCTCCCGTGCCGGCGTCGGAGACACCAATGCCGAGACACCAATGGCCCCGCCATAGCGTTCTGCGAGTTGCTGGCCGTGAAGCTGGGAATCGGGGGCGGCCCCTGTTGGCCGCCCGCAATCCACGCCTGCAACCCCTCGATCAAGCTAGGCACAATGGCGGTGATCGTCGCTCCGAGCTGTTGTTGCACTTGCTCTTGGACAATCTCCGGAATCCGCGCCACCTGTGCCTTGAGTACTTGAACCTCGCGCGCCTGGCTTTCCGAGCTGGTCTTTTTCTCCTTTCGCCCACCAGCGTTATAGTATGACGACCATTTTGTCGACAAGCCTTTGCCGGCCACACGACCAGCTGATGTCGGCTTATCGAGCTTATCCTTGCTCTTCATTACATTCAACGCCCTATTTAGAGTCGTGTCCCAAGGGTTGCTCTTAGTCAACCCCGCGCTACTGCTTTCAGTCGCCTGCGGAAGGAATGTGAATCATTTAGAAATTTGGCTTCATTAATTATAATGTAACCATATGGAGCTAATTACGCGGGGGTGTATTCCTTACCAGAACAAGCTCAAGTGCCCTGGTCTTCGGATCCGTGGTAAGCTCCTTTGTTTTCGGGTCCTTCTTGTACCGGGCCCTGACAAAGTTCCTGGTCTGCTTGCCACCGTATTTATCGAAGAGGGGCGGTAGGCCTTGCTCGGCACGGTCCGCCTCCTCCTTGTCCCATATAGGCTCCGCCACTCTGTAACCGCCGGGACCGAGTGTGTGTTCCCCTAAGTTGAGCTCCCGCATTTCTTTCCCCCACTTACTTGATTCGGAGTGTGCGGTGCTCGAGCAATTGATCTTGAAGTCGTTGTAGTCATCTTCGGTGATCGAAGGATTTTTCTCCTTGATCTTCTCATAACTCTCACCTTTCTCGATCATTCTCTTCACATTGGTTTTCCAAGTAGACAGGGCCTTGCTCACCCTCGTGAGGGCAGCATTGTTCACTTTATTCCCTTTGAGGCTTGTGTTTTCAAATTGAGCGGAGAACTTGTATCGTTCGTGCAGCTTCGTGAAGAGGAGGTTGCGCAAATTCCCTCGGTCAGGATGCCTCAGGTTCTCGGTGTTGATCGAGACGGTGCTCTGGAGAATTCACCGGAGCTGAAGCGAGTACCCTTGACTATTCGTTCGGGCGCCGTTGGATTCCCGTCAGAGTCCACTTCAGTAAGTTCCTCCTTGAGGGTGCGGAGCACAGTCGGGCGCCGGTCCTTCCGTTGCCTCTTCGGTTGGCTGCCATCTATGCGTGCGCCGCCATCATCAGTGGTGGCATCCTCGGCGGCACCATCAGTGGTGGCATCAGTGGGGTCATCCTCGGCGGTACCATCAGTGGTGTCAGGATCGGTGGGGAAGGCGGCGTCCTCATACAAGTGAGGTTGGTCCTCCATCTCCTGGGACAACTCCCAGAATGCCTTGCCGCCCGAACCACCGGCCTCATCGTTGTTGGCCATGTTTCTCTCTAAATAGGAACAAAGTTTGGTCAAAAAGTTGGTTATTGTCAAGGAACAAGATCATGGTCTCATCATTTAGGGTTTGTCGACACCGAGGCATCCTAAAAGCTAAGCTTTTATAATTGAGGGTTTTTCGACGCCGAGGCACCCTAAAAGCCTAAGCTTTCATCATTTCGGTTTTATCGACACCGAGGCACCCTAAAAGCCAAGGTTTTATAATTTATGGTTTGTCGACACCGAGGCATCCTAAACGTTAAGTTGGGCCTAATCACTTGGCTCTATAGCCGCCTATGGTTTAATGCAGGTAGAATAAAGGGGCACTTGATCCTACTTAATTAACTACTAAGATACCCCGACCCATGCATTAGTCACAAGTACCCTATATGTCCTATTTTTAGCAAAGTCATGCTAAAATTCACGGAAAATTTCACCATGACCTTTGCTGAAAATAGGACATATGAAGTACCCGAATTTGCCGGAACGGAAGTTAATCGACATTCCAGCAAACTCAAGGGCCTCTCGGGGTACCTGCAAAATCATTATCCCCGCCTAATGAAGTCGCCAATGGGTCATTTCAGAAGATCACAAGTAGCATCATCACAAGTACAACATCATGACAAGTACAGTAGCAACAGCAGTGAATACAGGCATAACAGCAGCATCAACAGTTAAGAAAAAGTTGCAGAAGCTTGTAAAACAATAGTTTGAAGTTCAAATATTTACAACAAGGAACCAAATACATGACCACCATTATTATCATTTTGCTAGTGTGACATACAAGTAGTACTAGTGTACATGAAAAAAAAACCTAAAACCTAAAACCTAGTGTGACATACAGTCACGGCTTTAGAGCAAACTGACAACAACTCAAAAATTGATGTTGCTGCTAGTATTAATTAGAAAGCAGCAGCAATATGGCATATTTAAGTAACAGTGGCTATCCTTGACCTCATAAGGGCAGAGCCTCCAATAAGATGATTTATTTCCACACAGAAAAATAGAAGTTAACCTAAATGAGTGAGATACGTGAGAGTGGTTGAGCAAGAGAGGATTTATCAAATATGAAGAGTTGGTCATCTTCTTTTGAGAAATACTCCTATGTCAGAACTCGTTTAAAAGGGTGACACGCAAGCCTCTTTTAGCATAGTCTAAGTCAACCCATGGGTCCCATGTTCCAGTAACTCTCCCATCTTTCTTTACCCGTCTTGATTTTGGGTAAAATCAATTGCTTTTCACCCTTTTTTTCAATTTCAGGGGACACAATTAGTTTCAAAATTCCTAATCAAAGTGGTGCATTATAAACAAGCAGGAAGCAGGACCACCCAAAAGTTTTCTGGAGGGACTATCCCAATTAGCACCTTCCAAAAGAGCACTAATAATTAAGCAGGAGGCAAATGCCACTAATAAGCAGGAGTCCTCAGACCACACGATGAATCATCTTGCCTAGAGTGTAAAAGGCCGCATGGTGCGGTTAT
Organism: Secale cereale; assembly: GCA_902687465.1. Taxonomy (NCBI): domain Eukaryota; kingdom Viridiplantae; phylum Streptophyta; class Magnoliopsida; order Poales; family Poaceae; genus Secale; species Secale cereale. The sequence goes on from LR738711.1 coordinate 348,164,063, forward strand.
TCATATGCCGCACTGGTCATACTACGTTGTTTAGTTGCTGATGATGATCGATCTCCCCGGGAAACAAATTAACCAAACTTCTGACTGTCACAATCGATCACGCACCGAAAAGTTTTTTGGTGGATCTGGTGGGACTAGCTCAATTAGCTCATCCAAAAAGAGAAGTAAACAAGAGGGTAATGCCACCTTTCATACTGTATTTACATCAGATGGAGTGCTCTAGCTACTATCTGATGGCATCCCCAGTAGGTGAGGGAAAGCATGCGTTTAATTCCAGAAACATCACCACGTACTACGTATATAGTAGTACTAAAACAATCATACTTGAGAACATCTTTTCAAGAAAGAAAGGAACATTAACTGAAACATCGCATTGCTCTACCCTGAATAGAATAGGTCAAGCTAGCTTATGTTGTGGGGGTAGATACACATCATCAGAAGAGGAGGTCGTGTACATCTGTCCACACACAGGTTATCGATGGCTAAACCTTTGCACTAATGGGAAGTGACAGGTTAGGGCGCCGTGATCTTACGTTTATGTCCAGGACCGGGAGTAGCTAAGTTAAGCTAAGCTTAGCTGGCTAGCTAGGTTGATCTGATGAACGAGACAGACAGGGCACGAAAATCAATCTATGCATGGCTTCCTTGCTAGTGCCATTTCCTTTCTGCTTTGCAAGGCTACAAGAGAGAAACCACGCCATGATTTTCCCAATTTCTGCTTCTCGGTGGTTCCTCTGCCTCATCTAGTATGCCTAGAAAGTAGAAAACTCGACAAGCTGCTGCTGTTGCCTGCTGGTTTATAATGCACTACTTTAGGTCCATTTATCCACTTTTGGATGGAATGAGAGCGGCTGCTTGTTTATAATGCACCACTTTGAAAAAGTAGTCACTTAGTTCACCGAATTCCTAACTGACCAACCCAATTCTTGCGTTTGCAGTATTACACTGCTTGCCTGCTTGGTAAAACCAGAGTTCACTAGCGGAATTAGGGCGAAAGGAAACTGCTAGCCTGCTAGTAGCTAGTGAATTTGGGTTCAAGTCGTGGAGACCAACACCACACCTAACCTAATAATAGGCGATTTGGATGGAAGAATGCAAGGACTGGTAGGTAGGAGGAGGATGCCATGGGGAGTTTGGAGCTTTATACCTTGGCGTGGTTCCAGGTGTTGGCGACGGTGAGGGGCCCATGGTCGGCGAGGATCTGGAGGAGGTGGCCGGAGATGGCCACGCACCTGGGGGAGGCCGGGGCGTCGGGGGCGCGGGCGGCGGCGGCGTAGCTCCGGGCGTCCAGGGCATCGGGGTCGCGGGCGTCGAGGGCGTCGGCGGGTGCGGCCGGAGAGAGAGGCGTCGGCGGGTGAGGGAGAGAGAGGCGTCTGGGAGAGGGGGGAGATCTGGCAAGAGGGAGAGAGAGGAGGGTGCGGCCGGCCCCATAAGTATGGGGGGAATACTAATGGCGCACCGCAGCTCTGTGCGCCATAAGTATGTAGACTCTAATGGCGCACCACCCCCAGGTGCGCCATTAGTATTGTGTTCTAGTCCCTAGCCTGACAGAAAGCTATATATTCCACCTAACCCATTACCTAACAGAACCCTCGCACTAGCCCGACTGGTCAGCACTCTGCACACCCACCAGGAGGTCCTGGGTTCGATTCCCAGGCTCCCCAATTTTTTTTTTTGCATTTAAAATGCTGTTTGACACTTATTTGCGTTTAAATATGTTCAAACTTGTTTAAATCATAACAGTAATATTTTTTTATAAAAAATTAATAATTTTTTAAAAAATATCATCAAATTTGTTATTTGAAATATTTATGAATGAAAAAATATCATCAAATTTATTATTTTGAATATATCATGGGTCGGCGGCGGCGGTTGAGTAGGGGAATCGAGGGTGCGGGGGGTCGGCGGCGGCGGCCGGTGGACCGGGGGGTGCTCGGCGGCGGCGGT
>LR738711.1:348166589-348262697 GCA_902687465.1 Secale cereale
GGGGTGCTCAGCGGCGGCGGTTGAGTAGGGGAATCGAGGGTGCGGGGGGTCGGCGGAGGCGGCCGGTGGACCGGGGGGCGCTCGGCGGCGAGGGGGACCGGATCTGGCGAGGTGGGATAGCGATCGAGATGGAGGGGGGGTCGAGATCGAGTGTCCATGAAATTTAAAAATATTCATGATAGTTCAAAAAGTGCCCATGAAATACAATCGAGAAATGAAGGGTACGATTTAAATACAATCGATCTTAGCTAGCCATCTGTTCACAATCTTCTTGCCCTTCTTTTTCGCAAATGGAGTTCTTCTGTGGAACGGACGTCCTTTAGGTAGGGTGGTCCTGCTTCTTCTTGTGGTGTAAGCTGCTACTTCATCATCGTCGTCATGTTCGATCCTTGGGTCGCCGTACTTGTCGAGGTCTTGCTCATTGGCTACTCCATCCATTCCGATGATCTTCCTTTTGCCTGTCCTCACGACAACACGACTAGGCTTTGACGGATCGGTAATGAAGGAGCATTGGTCAACTTGGGAAGCCAGTACCCATGGCTCATTTTTCGCGGTGACGTTTGCGCCCGCGGTCTTGGATTTGGCTTTGGGTATAACCATGATGGTGAAATACCGGTCTTCTTTTAGGACGCTCTTGGCCCATCTGACACGGAACATCGGGACCTTCTCTCCAGCGTAGCTCAGCTCCCAGATCTCCTCGATCCTTCCGTAGTATCTGTCCTTGTCATTACCGGTGTAGGATTCCATCATTACCCCGGAGTTCTGATAACCATCGCTCTTCATGTCCTTGGCCTCGGTGTAGAATGTGTAGCCGTTGATATCGTACGCCTCATAGGTCATCAGGTTGTGCTCGGCGCCCTGTGACAAGGCGAATATGAGTTGTTCTTCCGCGGAAGAATCATCATGTAAAGGGTACGACATAAGCTTCTGCTTGAACCAACGCGTGAAACATGAGTTGTGCTCTTTGATTATATCTCCGTCCGTCGTCTGTTGGCCTCGGTCATTGTACGTCTTCTCAATAAAGGTTTTGTGCTGAACCACCCAAGGATCGACCACGTCTATGTGTTGTAGCGCGACTAGGTTTGCTCTTTCAAAGTCGGCGAGTCGACCCTCGAAGTCGACATGCATTTCGCGGCGACCCTCACGGTGACCCCATCCAGCGAGCCTGCCGAGGTGCCTGTTGACGGGCAGACCAACGGGGTTCTCGATGCCTAGATAATTCGTGCAGTAGGAGATGCACTCTTCAGTCAGAAAGCCCCTGGCTATGCTTCCCTCTGGACGTGACATGTTGCGAACGTATCCTTTGATGACACCATTCATCCTTTCGAACGGCATCATGCTGTGCAGGAACGTCGGCCCGAGTTGGATGATATCGTCCACGATATGGACCAGCGGATGCACCATAACGTCGAAGAATGCGGGCGGGAAGTACATCTCAAGCTCGCATAGTATCACCACGATCTCTTCATGTAGCCTTCTGAGTTGCCTCACGCCAACAGACTTCCGAGAGATGACGTCGAAAAAGTTGCATAGGCCAAATAGGGTTTCACGGGCGTGCGCGTCCATCATACCACGGATTGCAACTGGAAGTATCTGCGTCATCAGCACGTGACAGTCGTTAGACTTCATCCCGCTGAACTTCAGCTTCGCCCGGTCTAGGTATCTGCTTATCTTCCCCGCGTAACCGTAAGGAAGTTGTACTCCTACGAGGCAGGTGAAAAACTGCTCGATCTCCTCCTGACTTAGAGTGAAGCACGCGGGAGGGTAGTCATTTCCGGTCTTCTTGGCCTTTTTGCCTTTGCGACGACTTTCCGTGTCCTGCTTCGCCTCATCATCATCATCATCATGATCATCATACATAGCGTGAAGCTCCTGCCTGATGCCCATTGATTTCAAGTCTGCCCTTGCTTTCCGCCTATCTTTGGTCCTCTCTGGCATGTTGAGCAGGGTACCAAGCAGACTCTCGCACACGTTCTTCATGATATGCATTACATCAAGGCTGTGAGGCACACGGTGGATCTTCCAGTACGGCAAGTCCCAGAAAATAGACCTCGTTTTCCATACTTTCAGCAGCGGCTCTAGCGCCTTTCGCTTCATTCCCGGCTCTGGCGCCTTTTGCTTCTTTCCCGGCAGTGGGCAATCTTTCCAATTTTTCAACAGCTCGTCTATTTCCTTGCCGCTCCTCGTACGCGGGCGTCCTCGGGGTTCGGTTTCACCATCGAACAGATCCTTGCGTTTTCTCCACAGGTCATTGTCGCGAAGACACCTTCGATGTCCCATGAACACAGTTTTCGAAGACCTGGGATCTCTATCTAGCCGGCGATACGTTGTGTCATCCATGCACCTGACGCATCCAGAAAATCCGTGGACCACCTACCCCGCGACATATCCGTAACCGAGATAGTCGTGCACCGTCGTGAGCAGCGCGGCTCTCATAGGGAAATATTATTTCTTTGCGGCGTCCCACGTATTGGCTGGCGTTTTCTACAGCGTGTCTAGCTCCTCTTTCAGCAGCCCCAGATACAGATTGATGTCGTTCCCTGGTTGTTTCGGTCCTTCAATTAGCATACTCATGTGAATGTACTTCCTCTTCATGCACAACCAGGGGGGAGGTTGTACATCCACACAAACATAGGCCAGGTGCTATGTGTGCTTCTCTGGCTGCCAAACGGATTGACTCCATCGGTGCTCGCGCCCAGCACGATGTTCCTTGGATCGTTCCCAAATTCTAGGTCTTCGAAGTTCAACGCTTGCCACTGGCTCGCATCCTTAGGGTGACTCAGCATCTTGTCTTTTTTATCTATCTCCGGATCATTTGCGTCATCTTCTCGCTTCTTCTCCTCCCTATCCGCGTGCCAACGCAGGAGCTTTGCTACCTTAGGGTCCGCGAAATACCGCTGCAGACGAGGAGTGATCGGAAAGTACCAAACCACTTTTCGAGGAGCTTTCTTCCTCTTCTTGTATCGAGTGACGCCGCACACCGGACATATGGTAGACTCCGCGTGCTCGTCCCGATAAATTATGCAATTGTTCATGCACACATGGTATTTCACGTGCGGTAAATCCAGAGGACATACGAATTTCTTCGCCTCCTCCAAACTGGTGGGGCACTTGTTCCCCTTGGAAAGACGTTCGTGCCAGAATGACATGTTCTCGTCGAAGCATGCGTCGGTCATTTTGTGTTTTACCTTCATCTCTAGAGCCATGAGCGTTACTTTCAGGCGGGTATCCTCGGGCCTGCATCCGTCATACAATGGAGTAACCGCGTCTAACTCAAGTTGATCCATCTTGGCTTTCTCTCGGGCGGCAGCTCTTGCGTTATCGGTCTGCTTGAGAAGCAGCTCTTGAATATGAGGGTCCTGCACCCAGCCCATCGATGGTCCAGCGTCGTCTGCTCCGCCGGCATCATCATCTTCATGATCATGCCCGTCGTCTGCTCCAGCATCTTCCTCATCATCATGTCCTGCATCTTCTACATGATGACTGTGTACAGCATCACCGTCGTGATCATCTCCTGGGGATTCTTCGTCTTCTCGCCCGCCCGAGCCGCGATGGTTGTCTTGCTGCCCTTCCTCATTTCTTGCCCGGCCCCCATGGACGACTTCGTAGTCATCTTCATCACCTTGCCACCGATAGCCATCCATGAAACCACACAAGAGTAGGTGGTCCCGCTCCTACCCGGAATCCGGGTCCGCAATAAGGCTCTTCAGCTTGCATCTTCAACACAGACATCTTATCTCCGTCTCGTTCTTTTGAAGCATCTCGGCCTTCGCGGACCTCAAAAACCTATTCACGATGCCTTCGGTCATCGTGCGCACCATGGTCGCCTGCGGGGTAGAGCAAAACGATATTTTAGAACGAAGAATTTTTTTCCATGACTTTCCCTAAAAATAGGACAAAAAAGAATGCTTAATGCCAAAATTCTCACCGAAACGGAAATGAATCAAAATTCCTGGAAAATATTGGCAACTATCGCATTTCAAATACCGGTACACCTCCAAACACAAAAACATATGCAACACAACAAACATATGCAACACCACGAACATACATAGATCTAGCTAGGGCATAAAAAGTGCATGTGCACATTGTTGTATGGAGAACAACATAAATATAGCTTCCCCCCTTACTTACCTATCAAAACATGGTAATTTAACCACTTAATTTGAATGAATATATGGTGGAAATGAGGTGAAAAAGAGGAGGGACCCGAGAGGAGGAGGAGGTGGAGAGAATGAAGTGGGGGAGAAAGTGAGTGTGGGTAGGAGAGGCTGTCCAAAATATCTTGTTGCTGCCCACTTACTAATGGCGCACCCACTATAAATGCGCCATTAGTAATCAAGGTTACTAATGGCGCATTTATAGTAGGTGCGCCATTACTAGTTTTGCAAAAAAAAATAACATACTAATGGCGCACTGTCGCACAGTGCGCCATTACTAGTTTAAACTAGTAATGGCGCACTGTGGGACAGTGCGCCATTAGTAGTTTTGTAAAAAAAGAATAAAAACTATCATAAAAAAAGAACATTAATGGCGCACTTTACTGCTGGTGCGCCATTACTAGTTACAACTAGTAATGGCGCACTTCGTCTTGATGCGCCATTAGTATGTTTGGACAGGCACGCTAGTTAAAAAAAAAAACTTTTTGATACTAATGGCGCACGCTGGGCCTGGTGCGCCATTAGTTGTTTGAACTCTAATGGCGTATCTATTGTTGGTGCGCCATTACTATATACTAATGGTGCACTGCTTGTCTGGTGCGCCATTAGTATCAATTCCATCTATAGCCCTTTTCCTAGTAGTGTCTTATGGAAATTTTAGTAAGATGCCCTCTTAATTTGAGACTAGTGTTAAAGAGTTTATGAATTCGCAAAAGAATTTCAATGCCTTGCCGGAAGAAAAATTGCTTGACGTTGATGAGTTGGCTAGAAACGTGGATATAATTTCTCTTGATGTTGATTCTTTGAAACTTGGATCTATTCCACCTAAGCATGATATCAATGAGTCTCTCAAATCCATGAGAATTTCCATTGATGAATGCAAAGAAAGAACCGCTAGGATGCGTGCTAAAAGAGATTGCTTTATGAAAGCCTATTCTTCTAGTTATCATGATAATAAAGATGAAGATCTGAAAGTGATTGACGTGTCTCCTATTAAATCCTTATTTTCTAGTATGAATCTTGATAAAGATGGGACTGAAGATGAGTCTACTTTAGTTAAAAGGCGTCCCAATGATTCAGAGTTTTTAGATCTTGATGCTAAAAGTGTTAAAAGTGGGATTGAAGAGGTCGAAACTTTACATAGCAATGAACCCACTATTTTGGATTTCAAGGGATTCAATTATGATAATTGCTCTTTAATAGATTGTATTTCCTTGTTGCAATCCGTGCTAAATTCTCTGCATGCTTATAGTCAAAATAAGGCTTTTACTAAACATATAGTTGATGCTTTAATGCAATCTTATGAAGAAAAACTTGAATAAGAAGTTTCTATACCTAGAAAGCCTTACGATGAGTGGGAACCTACTATTAAAATTAAGATTAAAGATCATGTATGCTTTGCTTTGTGTGATTTGGGTGCAAGTGTTTCCACTATTCCAAAAGCCTTGTGTGATATGTTAGGTTTCCATGAACTTGATGATTGTTCTTTAAATTTGCATCTTGCGGATTCCACTATTAAGAAACTTATGGTAAGGATTAATGATGTTCTTATTTTTGCAAATAGGAATTATGTGCCATAGATTTCATCGTTCTTGATACAGATTGCAATCCAACATGTCCTATTATTCTTGGTAGACCTTTCCTTAGAACGATTGGTGCAATTATTGATTTGAAGGGAGGAAACATTAGATTCCAATTTCTGTTAAGAAAAGGCATGGAACACTTTCCTAAAAATAAAATCAAATTACCTTATGAATCTATTATGAGAGCCACTTATGGATTGCCTACCAAAGATGGAAACACCTAGATTTATTCTTGTATCGTGCCTAGCTAGGGGCGTTAAACAAAAGCGCTTGTTGGGAGGCAAGTCTATTTTCTTTTCTTTGCTTTTACTTCTGTTTAGGAATAAATATTTCATCCAGCTTCTGTTTAGATGTGGTTTTTTGTTTTAATTAGTGTTTGTGCCAAGTAGAACCTTTGGGAATACTTGTGTGAATTTTATGCGATTATTCTGTAAAAAATAGAAACTTTAGCGCTCACGAGATTAGCTACCATTTTTTACTAGAGAGTGATTTTTGGTTGATTCTTTTTGCAGATGATTAATAGACAAATTCCTCACGTCCACCAATTTATGTCAAATTTTTTAGAGTTACAAAAGTATTCGAAAGATACAGATTGATACAGACTGTTCTTCTATTTTTCGTGTGTTGTTTTTTTATTTTGATGAATCTATGAGTAGTATCGAGGGGTATGAATCATAGAGAAGTTGGAATACAGTAGGTTTAACACCAATATAAACAAAGAATGAGTTCATTATAGTACCTTTGAGTGGTGGTTTGTTTTCTTATACTAACGGAGCTCACGATATTTTTGGCTAAGTTTTGTGTTGTGAAGTTTTCAAGTTTTGAGTAAAGATTTGATGGACTATGGAACAAAGAGTGGCAAGAGCCTAAGCTTGTGGATGCCCAAGGAACCCCAAGGTAAAATTCAAGGACAACCAAAAGCCTAAGCTTGGGGATGCCCCAGGAAGACATCCCCTCTTTCATTTTCATCTATCGGTAACTTTACTTGAGACTATATTTTTATTCACCACATGATATGTGTTTTGCTTGGAGCGTCAAGTATGATTTGAGTCTTTGCTTTTTATTTTACCACAATCATCCTTGCTGGACACACCTTTAGAGAGAGATATACATGAATCGGAATTTATTAGAATACTCTATGTGCTTCACTTATATCTTTTGAGCTAGATAGTTTGGCTCTAGTGCTTCACTTATATCTTTTAGAGCACGGTGGTGGTTTTATTTTGTAGAAATTATTGATCTCTCATGCTTCACTTATATCTTTTTGAGAGTCTCTTAGAACAGCATGGTAGCCATCCAAGATGGGTATAAAACTAGTCCTAATATGATAGCCATCCAAGATGGGTATAGTAAAAAACTTTCATATAAAAGTGCATTGAATATTATGAGAAGTTTGATGCTTGATGATTGTTTTGAGATATGAGGATGGTGATATTAGAGTCATGCTATTAGAGTAATTGTGAATTTGAAAATACTTGCGTTGAGGTTTGCAAGTTCCGTAGCATGCACGTATGGTAACCGTAGTGTGACAAATTTGAAGCATGATGTATTTCATTGATTGTCATCCTTTGTGTGGAGGTTGGGATCGCACGATGGTTAACTCCTACCAACCCTTCCCCTAGGAGCATGCGGGTAGTACTTTGTTTTGATGACTTGTAGATTTTTTTCAATAAGTATGTGAGTTCTTTATTACTAATGTTGAGTCCATGGATTATACGCACTCTCACCCTTCCACCATTGCTAGCCTCTCTTGTACCGCGCAACTCTCGCTGGTACCATACACCCACCATATACCTTCCTCAAAACTGCCACCATACCTACCTATCATGGCATTTCCATAGCCATTCCGAGATTTATTGCCATGCAACTTTCCACCGTTATTTTATTACAACACGCTTCATCATTGTCATATTGTCATGCATGATCATGTAGTTGACATAGTATTCGTGGCTAGGCCACCATGCATATTTTTTCATACATGTCACTCTTGATTCGTTGCACATCCATATACACCGCCGGAGGCATTCATATAGAGTCATACTTTTTTCTAGTATCGAGTTGTAAATCAATAAAAGTGTGAGGATCATCATTATTTAGAGCATTGTCCCAAAGAAGAAAAAAAGAAAAAAAAAAGAAGAAAGGCCAAAGAAAAAAAGGAAAGCCCAAAAAAAGAAAAAAAAGAAAAAGAAAAAAAGAAATAAAAGAAAAAAGGGACAATGCTACTATCTTTTTCCACACTTGTGCTTCAAAGTAGCACCATGATCTTCATGATAGAGAGTCTCTTGTTTAGCCCATTTCATATACTAGTGGGAATTTTCATTATAGAACTTGGCTTGTATATTCCAATGATGGGCTTCCTCAAATGCACTAGGTCTTCATGAGCAAGCAATTTGGATGCACACTCACTTAGTTACTTTTGTTGAGCTTTCATACATTTATAGCTCTAGTGCATTCGTTGCATGGCAATCCCTACTCACTTACATTGATATCTATTGATGGGCATCTCCATAGCCCGTTGATACGCCTAGTTGATGTGAGAACATCTTCCTCTTTTGTATTCTCCAGAACCACCACTCTATTCCCCCTATAGTGCTATGTCCATGGCTCACACTCATGTATTGCGTGAAAATTGAAAAAGTTTGAAAAAAATTAAGTATGAAACAATTGCTTGGCTGAAACCGGGGTTGTGCATGATTTGAGTATTTTGTGTGACGAAGATGGAGCATAGCCAATCTATATGCTTTTGTAGGGATGAACTTTCTTTGGCCATGTTATTTTGAGAAGACATGATTGCATTGTTAGTATGCTTGAAGTATTATTATTCTTATGTCAATATAGACTTTTGTCTTGAATCTTTCGGATCTGAATATTCATGCCACAATAGGGAAAATTACACTGAGAATTATGTTGGTTAGCATTCCACATCTAATGTTTTGTTTTTATCATTTACCTACTCGAGGACGAGCAGGATTTAAGCTTGGGGATGCTTGATACGTCTCCAACATATCTATAATTTTTGATTGTTCCATGCTATTATATATTCTGTTTTGGCCATGTTTAATGGGCTTTATTATACACTTTTATATTATTTTTGGGACTAACCTACTAACCCAAGGCCCAGTGCAAATTGTTGTTTTTTTTGCCTATTTCAGTGTTTCGCAGAAAAGGAATATCAAACGAAGTCCAAACGATCTGATTCCTTCGGGAGAGTTATTTTTGGAACGATATCAACACAGGCGATTTGGAGTACACGCCTAGAAGCGAGAGAGGCGGCCCCGAGGGTAGGGGGCGCGCCCAGGGGGTAGGCGCCCCCACCCTCGCGGGCCCCCTCTGGCTCCCCTGACGTGCCTCTTCAGCCTATATATACTCTCATACTCTGAAAACATCGAGGCAGTAGATGAAACCCTAATTCCACCCCGCAACCTTCTGTACCCGTGAGATCCCATCTTGGGCCCTGTTCCGGAGCTCCGCCGGAGGGGGCATCGATCACGGAGGGCTTCTACATCAACACCATAGCCTCTCCGATGAGTTGTGAGTAGTTTACCACAGACCTTTGGGACGATAGTTATGAGCTAGATGGCTTCTTCTCTCTCTTTGGATCTCAATACAAAGTTCTCCTCGATCTTCGAGGAGATCTATTCGATGTAATCTTTTTGCGGTCTATTTGTGGAGATCCGATGAGTTGTGGGTTTATGATCAAGATTATCTTTGAACAATATTGGATTATTTTCTGAAATCTTTTATGTATGATTACAATATCCTTGCAAGTCTCTTCGAATTATTGGTTTGGTTTGGCCTACTAGATCTATAGTTCTTGCAATGGGAGAAGTGCTTGGCTTTGGGTTCAATCTTCCGGTGTCCTTTCCCAGTGACAGCAGGGGCAACAAGGCATGTATTGTATTGTTGCCATCGAGGATAAAAAGATGGGGTTTATATCATATTGCTTGATTTTATACCTCTACATCATGTCATCTTGCTTAAGGCGTTACTCTGTTCTTATGAACTTAATACTCTAGATGCATGCTGGATAGCGGTCGATGTGTGGAGTAATAGTAGTAGATGCAGAATCGTTTTGGTCTACTTGTCACGGATGTGATGTCTATATATAATGATCATGCCTAGATATTCTCATAACTATGCAGTTTTCTATCAATTGCTCAACAGTAATTTGTTCACCCACCGTAGAATTCTGCTATCATGAGAGAAGCCACTAGTGAAACCTATGGCCCCCGGGTTTATTCTCATCATATTTATCTTCCATCAACTATCTACTTTACTTTGCATTATTTACTTTCAGTCTCTATACCAAAAATAACAAAAATGCAAAAAATATTATCTTATCATATCTATCAGATCTCACTCTCGTATGTGACCGAGAAGGGATTGACAACTCCTTTTATCGTATTAGCTGTGAGGTTCTTATGTGTTTGTGCAGGTACGAGGGACTCGCGCGTGGTCCCTTACTGGATTAATACCTTGGTTCTCAAAAACTGAGGGAAATACTTACGCTACTGTGCTGCATCACCCTTTCCTCTTCGAGGGAATACAATGCAAGCTCGAGAAGTAGCACCAAACAGATAAGTTCTAACTCCTATCCGCTAGTGTTCTGTAAGTTATAAATTGTGCATAAGAAAACCTCACCGCTCTCTTGAGTCTTGGGTGCTCCCATTCCAGATTCGAATGTTGCTTCGGACGGGATGGTTGTAGTGGCCCTTGGTGAAAAGAAGTTGGCAGGGGGCTGGCCCCTTTGTCTGTTCCCCGACAGATGTGATTCTCCGAAAGACAAAAAGGTTGCTGGAAGGATAGCTTGCCGGGAAAATCATGTATATACATTAAAGAGGTATCTCACCTCTGCATGGACATACACATGCACGGGTTCCTGGCAAGGTTCATCTTTTTCAATAACATGCTGGTACAAGTACACGCATTACACAACACAAACATGGACTCGAGGGTTACATTATTTGAATGAAAGTTTGCCAAGTGCCTACAGATTTAAGATTGAAAAATAATAAGTGCCCCGTAATCCCCTCTTTTCGTTTCCCCTCCTTCAGGTACTACGGCGGAAGGAGGAAAGGATGAGAAAAGGAGCACCCAAGAAGGAGCCCATCCCGGTCTCGTCGAGGCCTGCCGGGTGCAGCCTGACAAGTTCGGTAGTGGCGAGGCTACGAAGGAGTGCAGGGAGCAGCTCGGCGGTGCCCTGGTCACCACCTCTAGGACCGGCCGGAAGCTTCAGCTTGAGCAGCAGTAGGGCCACTCGCCAAAGCTCAGCTGCAAGACTGCTGGACCCCGCGCCATCTGCCATACTCCGACCCGACTCCATAAGGAGACGAACGCGTCGCGTCGGGGTCACAATACTCCGACCCGACCCCACGCCATCCGCCTTCTCCATCCTCCCTTGCTTTCTCTTCATCACCGCCGTTCCGAGGGAAGCACGATACTCCAGCCCGGCGCATTCCCCGAAGGGAAGGCAAGTGACCAGGTCATCCAGGAGGCTCGCGGGGCACTGCTCCCGACCTTGGCGGGCAGGAAGGCGCGCCTCTCATGGACATCAGTCCCAAGGCTTCCGGGAGGGGCTGTGCTCGGATTACCAACGATCTCCACCCCTACCTCCTAGTTGAGCTTCGAAGAAACCCAGAGATTTGCCACAACAAGGACCAGGTTCACTCCTCGAGCGCCAGCACTAGCGTGTGGCAACATTAGCCCCAACCAAGAGCCCGGGGCTGGCCCCAGGCTCGTCTCTTTGACATAACCTGCAGAAGCAAAAGACAGAAGAGGAGGAATGCTGGGATGGGAGACTCCATCCTCCTCCAACCCTTCTTTCATAGGCAGGCCAAGGAGGCGAGCCGCTCCCTCAATGGGCGACCACCATCCTCCTCCGCCAATTCAAGACAACCGGGCCCTCACCTTGATGCTCTCCCACGCCACGCGCCTCCGTTAACTACACGCATAATGCATGCAACATAGGTGGCTAAGGATAAGGGCGTGGTGGGAAGAGTGAATTGAAAGTTTCTACCACATGCTTTAAAGTCATTCACGGGCCATTATTGGAGCGCCCCCACCACTATTGTATTTACACGACGCGCGGGGAAAGCAGAAACTAGCCTGGAATCAAGACTAATGACGAAGCAAGAAGAAGACCTCGAGACCAACCTTTTCAGCAACCCTGCATGTGCATTTATTAGGGCCTACCCCAACGACGCTCGTCAGCGCGTTCGAAGCAGGCCTGGGGGCCTCTGTCGGTACAAAAAAACATGGGTCTGTTACCCTAATTGTGCACAGGCACGAGGGCAAGATTGAGGAACCAAGACCAAGCTTGAGAAGAAAGATATCGCCAAGAGAAAGGCCTCCCTTGTCGGGCAGACGAGCCCGGCGAGGGGAGAGGCCACCCCCAAAGGAAGACAACCAAGGCATCCCAGAAGAGCCTACCGGGACTTGTGGAGGCTAAACCTCCTCACCAACCGCTCCACCACGACTCACGTCGTCGATCACTGCAGTGTCAAGTTGCAGAGTGACCAACTGACAGCCATTCGCCACATGGCAGCCTCTGCCTACAGGAAAAACCCACAGATGACACCCATCCTGCGATGTGTCAAGCAAGCAGGCGCGGAGCTGTCAAGATAGCCCGGCAAGCCTTGTCAGGTAATCAGTGATGTGATGTTGAGAGGCGCATTTAATGCGCCTGTCAGCTTGCAGATTTAGGTATGATAGCATTGTTTCTATCTTACCAGTGCATAATGACTACTTTGTCATTGTAGTAACCCCTTGATCTATAAAAGGAGGCCCATGTCAGCCTTAGATAGGGTTAGAAGATTTGAGAACTCACACTCCCATACGCGTGTAATCGCTACCGCCCTGAGGCAACCCTTGCGGGGCAAGTGTACTATGCTCTACCTCCTCATTTCCACCATCAATCCACCAAAGCAGGAGTAGGGTCTTATGAAAGTGCAACCAACCCCGGGTGGTTTTGGTAATTAATAACAACCTATAGCTCATTGAACTAATATCCTTACAAGATAAATATTTCAGGAAGTTCAATGGTTGGCATGGCATGGATTAGAAATGTGGACCCCTCGAAATGCTGAGGACAAAGATTGGCAAAAGCTCGAGACTCTACATTTTCATTTTAGTGATCCAAGATTACACTGAGTCCATAGGAAAGGCTAATACTATTAAAAGGGGATGAGGTGTTGCTTAATGGTCTACTTGCTCAAGTGCTTAGTAATATGCTCCAAATCCCTCAACCACTTTCTCATTTCCACTTATGTCCCAAACCTAAAAGTCAAACACGACCCCACCTATTTGATCTATCCGGCGCCACCGAGTTCACTTGACATAGCCATTGCCACAAACCCTAATCAATTCGGTCTCACCGAGTTTGTCTAATTGGTCAAACCGAGTTGAGGTTTTTCCCTAACCCTAATGCATCGGTCTCATTGAGTTGACACTGTCGGTTCAACCGAAATGTCTAATGTTCACATTTTGAACTGCTTCGGTCTGACCGAGTTTGTTTATTCGGTCCAACCGAGTTGGGTCAAATGTGTGTAACGGCGAGATTTTATGTGGAGGCTATATATACCCCTACACCCCTTCTCCATCAGAGAGAGAGAGCCATCAAAACGTGCCTACACTTCCACTATTCCTTTTCTGAGAGAGAACCATCTGCTCATGTGTTGAGACCAAGATATTCCAATCCAACCACAAGAATCTTGATCTCTGGCATTCCCCAAGTGGCTTTCCACTCAAATCTTCTTTCCACCATATCCAAATTGGTGAGAGAGAGTTCAGTGTTGGGGAGACTATCACTTGAAGCACACGAGCAAGGAGTTCATAATAAACACACCATCTATTACCTTTTGGAGAGTGGTGTCTCCTAGATTGGTCAGGTTTCACTTGGGAGCCACCGACAAGACTGTGGATTTGAACCAAGGAGTTTGTAAGGGCAAGGAGATCGCCTACTTCGTGAAGATCTACCCTAGTGAGGCAAGTCCTTTGCGGGCAGCGGCCATGGTGGGATAGACAAGCTTGCATCTTCGTGGACCCTTCGTGGGTGGAGCCCTCCATGGACTCGCGCAGCCATTACCCTTCGTGGGATGAAGTCTCCATCAACGTGGATGTACGATAACACCACCTATCAGAACCACGCCAAAAACATATGTGTCTCCAATTGCGTTTGTACTCTCCAACCCCTCCCTTTACCTTCATATGCAATGCTCTACTTTCCGCTGCCACAACTCTAGAATTGCATGTGTAGGAAGATTGCTTGACTTTTGCTAAATTGCTAAAAATTGTCAAAACTTAAAATTGGAAAAGGCTAAGTTTTTATTTGGTCAAGAAGTCTAATCACCCCTCCCCTCTAGACATACTTTCGATCCTACAAGTGGTATCAGAACTTTGGTGATCATAGCCTTGGTTTCACAACCTAGGAGAGTATGGCGTCTAACAAGGGAAGTTACCACCATAGAGGTCCTTACTTTGATGGTACTAATTTTGCTAGTTGGAAGCATAAGATGAAAATGCATATTCTTAGACATAACCCCGCCATTTGGGCTATTGTGTGTATTGGTTTGCAAGGTGAATTCTTCGATGGGAAGCAACCAAATCATGAAGCTATCGCTAAAGAAGAGAATATGTTGCAATACAATGCTCATGCTTGCGATATACTCTTCAATGGATTGTGTCCCAAAGAATTCAACAAAATCAGCCGTCTTGAGAATGCAAAGGAAATTTGGAATACTTTGATTGATATGCATGAAGGCACAGACTCCGTCAAGGAATCCAAGTTAAATGTCCTTCAAAGTCAATTTGACAAGTTCAAAATGAAGGATGGTGACGGTGTCGCTGAAATGTACTCTAGGCTTGCTCTCATCACAAATGATATTGCCAGCTTAGGAAGCAAAGAAATGACGGATAGATTCATCATCAAGAAATCCTAAGACCTTTGGATGGAAAATATGACACCGTGTGCACATTGATCCAAATGATGCCAAATTACAAAGATCTCAAGCCAACAGAAGTCATTGAAGAATTGTTGCTCATGAGATTTCACTTAAGGATAAAGAAGAGCTTCACAACATGTCCAGTGGCGCTTACAAAGCTTCATGTGATGCTCCTACATCATCAAGTGAGAAACAAGTCTTCAATGAAGAATTGAACTTAATGGTGAAGAACTTCAACAAATTCTACAAGAATAGAAACAAAGACAGAAACTCCAAGTCAGGGTCCTACAATGACAAATGGTCTTCTAGTCATGATCGGAATTGCTACAATCGTGGGAGACCCGGACACTACTCAAATGAGTGTACAGCTCCACACAAGAGAAGATAAGACTCGCCGAAAAGGAGAAGTAGAAGAGACGATTCACCACCAAGAGAGAGAAGGAGTAGAGATGATCATTATGAATGAAGACCCTCTCGTAGAAGCAAGGATTCGGAAAGGAAGTACAAATCATCAAGGAGCTATACAAGATGAAGACATCAAGATCATGTTAGTGAATGGGTATCTGGTTCCGACTCTGATGACCACTCCGACAGAAGCTATTATTCCGACTCCAAAAATACTCAAGATGAAGGTGTTGTCGGAATTGCTCTTGTGGCATCCAACTCCTAAGACATATTTGACTCACCAAATGAAGTAATTGGAAGATGCTTCATGGCTAAAGGCCCTAAGGTATCACACCCCGAATATCTTGATTTCAATAGTGATGAAGATGATTTGCTAGGAGATGACGATTTACTTGTTAGTAGAAATAGTGATGAAAACTATGATGAAATTGCTATTAATCATGCTAATCAAGATAAAATGAATGACCATGATAAGGACAAGATTGAGCATCTAAATAAAGAATTACACACTCTTAAATTAGCTCATGAAACTACCTTAGAGGATCATCGAGAGCTTTTCAGGACTCATGAGAAGCTACGCTTTGAAAAGCTCAATCTAGAGCAAGAGCATGAGTTCTTAAATGCAATCAATGATGATCTTCGTAAGAAAAGCTCTTCTTACATTGCCAAGCGTTTACTCTTGTCTACCTATATGCCACAAGTAAAATCTAGCAATAAGAACAAGAAATATTCTTCCTTTAGTAGTAACAATAATCATGATAAATCCAGTGATGTTTCTTCTAGTAGTTCTCTTGATTCCACTAATGACTCTCTTAGCCAAGTTACACTTGAGAAAGAAAATAGCTTATTGAAGGGAATTATAGAGAAAGTTGTTTATAAGAGCCCTTCCGGAGAAAGCAATTTGAGGAAATTGTACGCAAGCAAGGAAGGCACCAGAAGAATCAAGGTGTTGGTTTTGAACAAAAGTTCAATGCCATTTGTTGAGTGGGAAGAAGATCAATACCACAAGACAAAGTTTGTTCATCGACAAGAGAAGTGTGACCCTACTTCCTTCGACGGGACACAAGCCCAAGATGATCTTCCACCACAAGACCACAAGCTAAATGGCAAAAACAAGCTTCAAGATGAGATTGATGCATTTGAAGAAGCTCCTAAAGCCTTGGTCAAGTGGGTTCCCAAGACTACATCAAGTTCTACTTCATCAAGTACATCTACAACTCCAAGGATTCCCATCAAGATGATTTGGATCTCGAAGAAGAAGAACTAGAAAGTTCTTGAGGGTGACTCCGCTAACATACTTCGCTCATATTCATGGCAAGGACAAGTGCAATCAATTTCCACATCTTGCACTAGTTCAGGGAGTCACAAACCCTCTTGTTGGTAAGACAAGGGACAAGGTAACCTAATGCTTTCATAGACATCATATTGTGTGCAATCCACTCTATGTCCATGGATATCTTTGTATGTTCCTTGTGGGTCTAACCCATGCAGGTATTGAAAGTGCAACTCACTCCAATGGATTGCTCCAAATGGTCTACATAAACATTGATCATCTACATCTTTAAAACCTACATGAAGTCATCAATTTCCAAAAACGAGGAGATTGAAAGTGCAACTAACCACCGGGTGGTTTTGGTAATTAATAACAACGTATAGCTCATTGAACTAATATCCTTTCAAGATAAATATTTCAGGAAGTTCAATGGTTGGCATGGCATGGATTAGAAATGTGGACCCCTCAAAATGCTCAGGACAAAGATTGGCAAAAGCTCAAGACTCTAAATTTTAATTTTAGTGATCCAAGATCACATTGAGTCCGTAGGAAAAGCCAATACTATTAAAAGGGGATGAGGTGTTGCTTAATGGTCTACTTGCTCAAGTGTTGAGTAATATGCTCCAAATCCCTCATCCACTTTCTCATTTCCACATATGTCCCAAACCTAAAAGTCAAACTCGGCCCCACCGATTTGATCTATCCGGTGCCACCGAGTTCACTTGACATAGCCACTACCACAAACTCGAATCAATTCGGTCTCATCGATAGGGATCTCGGTCTCAGCGAGATGCGAATGCAAACTCTCTTGTTCCTCTTTGTAATGTTTTGGTCAAGAACAGTTTTTGAGTGGGGAAACATGGTATGATGATAGATGGAATATGTATTCATAATGGATGGTTATGGCATCTTGACATATATGATGAGTAAACTAAGCAGATGGTAGTGCAACGTATTAGAAGAAATGCATGATACGTGCAATCAATAAAACCTTGCCAAATTAGAACAGGCACCTTGATGGGTGAGCGGGATAGGCCATCTACCTTTGACTCCACGAGGTCGGAATAGTCATTAGAATCATATTCTGGACAATAATCTGCAGGTGGGGAGAGTATGAGTTTCATTGCATCCGGAATGAAACTCAATGCCTTGGTGCCAAGTTTGTTAGTCATTGCACTATTCCTTAATATTCTTCTGATGCCTGCATTCTCATATTAATTGTGATTACGTACAATATCTGAGGAGAATGAAAACATAAATAGTAGTGAGATTATCTTTGTAATGCAGAGGATATTCTAATATAATAAGGGCTCCTTGTAATCCCTTGTGTGCTATCACTGTATTCTGATGGGAGAGCACATGTGTGATGTAATATGGTGCGTGCATTAATATAATCTGGCACAACTACACAAAAAATAGGCTCCCTGTTGGGAGCTCAAGAAGTAAGGATAGTCGCAGATGATAGGTTCATAATATATTGTATAGAAAGTTTATTGCCAAACCATGATAACAAGAGCACACAACAACTAGGCATATCGTAGTGTAGATAAAAGGGGTACACTATACTCAGCATAAATAAATCAGGAAAGTAAAACTGGCTGGAAATACGTCTTGTATTGCTGCTCCTAATTGAATGCCTATCGATCACCTACATGCCAGCTCTATCAGCTGTTGACTACAGATGTCCCTGCTCCCCTTCCTCACAAGGAACATACTGTACTTACTAAATAAAGAATAACAAAAGAGGACCATGCTAACGAATAGAAGAGGAAGCATATTATTGAGATTTTGCTTCTTTCTATACAATGTTGGTTGCCCAGTCATGATGAATCACAACACCCAAAGAAATGCAATCCATGTTGTCTCTCTATATGTGGCCACATGCATTTGGAAAATCAACTGGGAGCATTAGCTGACCAATTAAATGTGTGTCTGTTAACTAATATCAGTATCATATCACAATTCGTATTGGAAGAAGTAAGCTTTGGACTTATGGTTGGTGTGTTCTTTAGCTTCAAGAGTGGACTGCTGCTAGTGCGACACAAAGGACCAACACAGATCATAGTGTAGATATAACGGGAAAGCCGTAAGCATCCCAAGTAAAATCAGGAAAGTGGAACTTGCTGGAAAATATGGGCTACTATTGCCGGTACGACTAGAAAGGCTTCGGAAAACAGGTCTCTTAAATTGAAGGTGCGGTACTATTAATATCAGTGTAACTCTCAAAGGCAACGCAACTCCCTGCATTTTTCTTGCTAATCTTATAGGATTGAAGTGGGCAGGCGACTACAATTCCTGTTCCTATGTTTACAAAATCCTACCAATCAAAGAGGCCCTAAGAGTTGAAAGTGTCCATCCCAACCGACCAAATAGACCTGTAAACTACAAATGTCCCTCCTCCTCTTCACAACATGGAACGTATTGTATTGTACTATTATACTCCCTCTGTTCCAAAATATAAGTCTTTGTAAAGATTTCCACTATGGATCACATATAGATGCATATAAATACATTTTAGAGTGTAGATTCACTCATTTTGCTCCATATGTAGTCTATGGTGGAATCTATACAAATACTTGCATTTAGGAACGCAGAGAGTACTTATTAAAGAAAAACAGAAGAGGAACATGCTAAAGAAGAGCAAGCAGATTTAGGATAATAAAATGTTTGTAGCGCAGTGATAAACCAAAGCACATTAAGAATGCAACTACGTGATGTCTCTCTATATGTGGCGCACGTGCTTTTCGAAAGTAAAGTGGGAACATCAGCTGACCAATTAAACGTTATCTGTTTTAGTAATATCAGCATCAAATCATATTCGTATTTGAGCAACAAGTTTGGAATTATTAGTGGCACGTTGTTTAGCTTGATGGATTGAGGAGCAGTGGTAAGCAGCTACGATGATGGTACTGAATATAAAGGAATGTCTACATGCAAGTCGCGTGACTTTCGTCATTTCGGTCACAATCCATTGAAGAGTATATCGCAAGCTTGAGCATTGTATAATAATTTTGCCCGCACTCCTCTCCATCTCCATTCCATCTTCATCTCCGTTCCAAAACTAACATTATTCATTTTTTTCCAACCAGACAAAATCTCCCCCCCCCCTCTTTCTCACACACACACTACTCCTGCTTTGGATCCCCCTACCGACTATCGTCTCTCTCTCACACACAGAAAACTCTCACTTTCGCACCCTCGACTCGTATCTCTCTCACAAACATTGATCGACCAGCCTCTAGATAGGTTTATCCATCCAACGCACATTTTCGCTCCTTGTGTCTATGTAGATATTTCGTCCCTTCTTCAGATATGCCCTCCCGATCGTGCACACGCACACTATCTCCTCATTTAATGGTAATATATTTTGCACTTCGTGTCTTTGTCACACACACACTCTTTCCTCTTCCTCTCTCCCAGTTTCCCTCACACACATATGGGCTTTTTCCAACAATGTCCCACTTCTCGAATATTGAAATCTATCACATTCCTCCCTTATCTCATCAAAACAACCAAAGGAATATATTTTGAGTGAGAGAGAGACAGAGAGAGAGAGACAAATATATTTTCCCTCTACTTCATATATACCTCTATATCTATATCTATATCTATACCAATATAAAAAGACCCAAAGGGGCAAATCCATTTAATCCCGACCATCAAATCATGTCAATCCAATGACCTAACCTACATCAATGTTGAGCGCTCAGCACGTTTAGCGTGCAGTTAATTTCATGCCAAATATAGTGCTAATCACATAATAACATGCAAATATTATCCTACTTAATATCTGCATGCACTTAATATACTTCCAAATTCACGTTGCACGTACACATTGACTAATATCTCTTCTCCTATAAAAGACTCGTTAGGTGATGATGATGTGTTTGCCATCCATCATTTCTGACCATTAGATCTGCATCTAACGGTTGTGAGGTAAGTTGTTGCATTTTTGGGACAATAGCCACCTTCTTTGCTCCAATTTGCAGAACACCCCTTATTATCTTGAAAGCAACCTCATCCCTCCCTCACCTAATCAAAACAGCCTCAGAAATATATTTTTAGTGAATCGTAATATATTTTTAGTGGTATATGTATATCAAAACAATAGTGTTTTCTTTCCAGTTTGTGAACAAGTACTATTCTACTTTGGATCCATTGCAACGCACGGGCACATTGCTAGTATATACTCTTATAAAAAACGAGATGATGGTGTGCATGCCATCCTGCAATATATATCTCTACTCTTACAGAAAACAAATTTGGTGATGATGGCGTGCCTGCCATCCTTCAATATAGGTCGTCCGATCTATATCTAATGGATAGGAAGAAAACTACAACAATTTTGCAAAAAGATACTTGTACTCCTACCCACATTTGCAGATAAGGCCTTCTCTCGTTCATCATTATCTTCCACAAGATAAACTAGTCATATGAAATGCATCTTCATGTTTTGTGCAGCACACGGGCATCTTGCTAGTACCCAAACAAAAAAAGATCAGAGGGAGTGATTGCTCTCACATGGATGCGACCTCTCACTAGCGTAGGCATTGAATTGCCGCGCCAGCCAAGAGGGACCCACCTGTTGCACGCCAGGCTGAACACGACTCCTCGCCGCATTCAACCGGCTTCAGACTTCCACGCCTACCTCCATTGAATCCGCGTGTGCCCTGGGCTGACGGCAACACGTCCTTCCGCGAACCGTCCGGTTGCCTCCTGTCTACCGCCCACTATTTAACCGAGGCCAGACGCCTGGCAAGAACTGCACCACACTGTCGCTCCCCATATCCTCCTTGCACCATTTTATCCACACCCTCCATAGCATCCGGTGAGTAGGAAGACGAGTTCTCCAGCATAAAAGCCGACTGGGTGCCCGGACGAGCCAGGCAAATCGCTGCCCCACCTCCCTCCCCGCCCCAGGCCGTTAGTACCTTGGACATTATCTATGAATGTGCAGATATCTGTGAGCATGAGTTTGATGTGGAAGTTGAACTTGTAATGTTGGGCTTGCGTGTGAACTATACCATGTCCAATGGTTCGTCTGTTATTGTTTGGAAAGTAATGGTTGTTTTATTACATGACCCGAAAAAATTATTTTGTGCCACATAAGTAGATGCACGGACATCACAACAGGCATGCTGACTGGATAAACATTTGAACCTAGCTATTATGAATGAAAATTTGCATTGACAACACTTTTAGATAGCAGGAGATGCCTAGCCTGCTCTGCCTCTGCTAGCTTCTTTCTGGCTTCTTCCATCTCTTCTTTGGCCTGGGTGAAGAGAGCATCCGATTGCTCTTTTCACTTCTTCAAGAACTCAGCTACATTCTCAAGGGTTGCAGCATGCTTTCTTTCAGCCTTTACCAGAGCAACGAGGACACAAACACTTGACGACTCCACCTGGCTTGTGAGTAATCCATCATCATCTAGGAATTTGCACCTTGTGTCTAATCCAGCATCATTAGGGAACGGGCACCTTGTGTGTAATCCAGCCTCGTTTTGGAAACATGATCTCATGGTTGACCATACTTCCCTCCTCACTGGAACTGCATCCAGACATTAACGAAACCATCAAGGACAGACAAAACATCCACCACTGCTAGTCAGGTTCTCAATATCAAATTAATGGAAAGGTTGTTACTTACCAAAACTCATTTTACAGGTTCTGTGCAGCTCCTCTTTAACTTGCGACAATCCTTGAAGATGTCTCCAATATCCCGTGTTTGGTCTTCATTGCTCCTTTGTATGTTCGCATTTGTAGTTTTAAAATCTCAACATGGCATGAAAAATTTAGTAATACTCATGCATCTTGTGGGAAACATTAAAGCACTCATCTAACATGTTAGAGCATCTCCAACAGGTGCGCAATGCGTGGCATGTTAAAAAAATAGTTTATAGTACCCGAATAGCCAGTTTTTGCACGCCGCGGAGTGCTGGTTCCAGCGGCCGCTACAAAAAACTGCGCGTATACACATTCGACTCCGGCTCGATACATGCAAAGATAGATACATAGATAGTTCTCAGCATAGATATAGCATATAGATAGATAAAAAATAAATAATTCAACTACTCCTCGTCATCCTCCGACTCCGCCTCGGTGATGTCCTCCTCCGACGTCTCAATGTAGGTGTCAAAATACCGATAATTTTCGGAGTCCCAGGGCAATGTTGCTCCTAGCTTGATGTTGAATTGAGCGGCCGCCTTTCGTGCAGGCTTGTTCTCGCGATAGGCGGATCGCTTTGACCTCCTCTTTTCCCTCTCCGCCCAACTTTGCGCGTAGAACTCGTGCTCGTTGATGATGTCCTGTCGGAAGCATTGGCGCCACAACGCCATGGCTTCCTCGTCCATCTCGGCGATGCCGAGACGGTGCTCCCGCCTTCGGTTGTCGTTACGATCCTCGTTGGTGATAAGCCTTGGGGCAGGCGCGAGATCTTGTGCCTACTCACGCGTCTGCATGTTGGGGAAGATCATGTCCCTACGAGGCCGCCTGAGGTGCAACAACGCCACTTCGTATGCGCGAGCTGCCTCATGGGCGGTGTCGAAAGTGTTGAGGCGGAGGCGTATCTCGTCGAACCGGATCTCGGTGGAGAAGGCGCCGGAGGGGCGTGTGCGGACGCCTTGGTAGCCCCAAGTTTCCCGGCGGTGCGGCGGCATGGTGACGCGGCGGCGGCGAGATGAGAAAGAGCGGTCGCGAGGCACGGAGCGATGGGAGGGAGCGGGGGGGGGGGATGTTGGGTTATATAATGCGCGCCGGACTCCGCGCGCCAAAACTAGCGAGCACCCAGCTGCTTTTTGCCCCGCGTGCGCGATCCTTTCCCAATGTCCCTGCTATTCTAAAAAACTTTCCATCATTTGCCACACTACTGGTTGCAGACGAAGAACCTACGCAAGCACATTTCAATACAGGAGCGACGCACAATTACAAGGTGATATTCTGTTGGACAATGCAAGCTATAACCAATTACTTTTACCGGAACAATAGCAACTAGAAAATTTGAAGGTTAGGTATGAACAAAATTGGAACTGCACATGTACTGCTAAGAGATTCAATGTACACATTACCAATCGAGGAGGAGTACGATGGCCACGGCGGCGACTGTGCATCATGGTCGGCAACGGGAGTCAGTTCATTGTCCACGACAGTGGTGTTTCTGCACTTGGCCTCGACTTCCAGGAAGCAGATCCGAGACCGTGGAAGATGATGTCGGGGAAGACTCTCCACGCATGATGACGATGCTGGATTGGCTCCAGTGCGGTGTACGACGTCGTCGATAAGGCATATGCACTACGGTGGACGAGTGCGCCTGTGAAGAAGGGGAGGAGCAAGAAGGGTGTGGTGCCATGGAGAAGTCTATTTTGCGTTTGGGATAGAAAATGGGGAGTTTTCAGGTGTACTACTCTGGGTGCCGGGGTGAGGTTCGCTGTGTAGGGTGAAACCGAAGTTACCGAAAAAGACCCCTACCCACCAGTATTCGTAGTCCTATTACAAAGGGTATGATGGTAACTTCACCCTGCTCGAATCCGTGTCGCCTGAGATTTTCCCACCGACATGAAATTTTTGTAACACTGTACTCCCCGCCTGGCATGTTGGGTGCTTCAGCTAAGCAACTAGCGAGTAGTACTACAAAAATGATACAAAAATGTTTATGCATGTCACACAAAATTATATCATTAAAAACTATATTCAAATACACATCCAACGATATATTTTTTGTTGACATCCATGAAAAAATTGTTAGTTAAATTAGCTGTCAAAATTTGGCACGGAATACAGTGGGGACCAGGACGGAGGTATTACTAGTACTCCCTCCATTTTTATTAACTCTGCAAACTAGGTTTGACCGAAGTAAAACTTCTTAAAGTTTGACCAAGTTTATAGAAAAAACATAAACATTTCACCATAACAAATATGTATGATGTAAAAGTACATTCAATAATGAATCTAATGGTATTTATTTGTTATTGTATATGTTAATATTTTTTTTGTTTATAAACTTTGTCAGAGTTTACAAAACTTGACTTTGACCAATGCTAATAAGAGGACTTAAATAAAAACGGAGGGAGTACACATTTGTTTTCTTAGTTTGTAGTGGAATTAATCATTTGTTGTAATCAAGCTACTGACTTCGAATACAATTCAATAGTTAGAATCATTGTAGAATTCCAAGATGTATACCAGGTCTATAGTACTTCACAATATGCTCAGACTAATATAATGCCAATAAAATAAAAATATAAATGCATTTCATAGTTATTAAGTTGTAGGATGCAACAAAATCAACCATAACTCAACATGATCAATTCTAAAGCAACATTTTGAACACCTTTGAACACATCCCAATGTGTGAATGAAACATGTAGAGAGAGCTTGTGAAAAAGATGGAGACATGTAATAGGGCGGGAAAGATTGTACGTATGTGGGCGAGAGAGTAGGAGACAAACCTCACGACGTAGAGAGGGAGAGGAGTAAGAGGAAGTTAGGTCTTTGAGAAAGATGGAGACATGTAATATATGTGAGATGTGTGTTGATCCGAATTATATACATGTGGAAGGAGAAGAGACAACGGGTTTGATGAGAGAGCTAGAAAAACATGGACGAGTGGGGAATGATCTCGTGGGTTGAGGGATTGACAGTTTTGTCCGGGAGAGAGAGGGGAGGAGGAGTCAGTCAGCAGTCATCACGTCATCCTGCTTCCAAATGCCCTCGTATTCTCTAGTGCAGTCTGGTCGCCGTCTTCGGTCTTCTCGATGCCCTCTTTCAAGATTGAGGTGGTGTGCATGTTGGGGTGCAGATAAGCACAAACGAGAGTGGTCGACATATAACCTTGATGGGGATGGATTGTGTGCTCTTGGGAGGGGTGTGTGTGTGTCAAATATTGAGAGAAATAAAACCTATAGAGAGCATGTGTGCGTATCCGACGGAAAGCTACATGCTAAATATGGTTTTATGAAGAGATTGTGTGTGCGAGATAGAGTTTGATGTGCGGGCCTTGAGGCGAGCAACGGCCTGGTGAGGCTGTCAAAATGTGTGGGTTGATGCATGTGTTACATGCGATCATGCGAGGGACGGACGAATCAAGAGAGATGGTCGTGTTGAGTTATGGATGCTCCCCCTCTCTCTCTCCCGCACACACACACAGACAAGTACAAATAGAAGAACGTTATCTCATGTATACACAATATATCGGCATCTCTCTTTGTCTTTATCTCACTCATGCCTGATCATTTGCACATTCACACCTCTCTATGTCACTATCACATGCACACCGTCTCCACAATGCCCTTCCGCCACAACACACATATAGACACATACTTGCGTTCTCTCCTAGAAACACACACAAAATTAGTATTAAAAAAATTCAAGGGGGCACCTAAAACGTCCAAATCCAAATAAGCATGAACTGACGCTAAATTCAAATGAATGAATATATTGTAGCATGAAGAACTTTTCCAGGGAAAAAGTAGAGTAATATTCAGGGATTGTTTTCACCCACACAACAAGGTTTCGTGGATGTCCTTCGAGCACGACACGGTGAGGCATCGTTCGATCAACTGTGCCGCCGCGGTGCATGCGCTTGCACAAGATTCTATGTTGATGTTGTGCTAACTAATGTGGTAGTGTAAGCGCTGCCTCAGTCTAATGTTTACGTGTACTAGTACGTTGTTCTTTTAAGTTTGACCAACCCTATGTAAAACTAAAGTAAGCTCCCATACACTCACTCATCAGTATGCTGCCACAGCTGTTGCACCTGCTGATGCCCGCCTGCTTCGGCCGACCATTTCTCGCCCATCACCGCCGTGTCCCCGCCATCCCTCTGCCATGAAGCCATAGGCTCACCTGCTCACATCGTCTGCCATCCCTCCTTGCCATGCCGCTGCGCTGCCAAGCACGCGAGCAGGTGGAGCCTCGTCTATGCTCGCAGCATATGAAGAGGAGGAGGAGCGCATGCTCCAGCACACCGCCGAGGAGGAGCTAGCGTGGCATTGTCGTCTCCGCCCACGCGGAGGAGGCGCGCATGGTGGTTATTGCAGCAGAAGCCGGTCGCACCCGCGCCGAGCCTGCAAACCGGGTGCGGACGTGGAATCTACCTTCGATACCTTGAATGCCACGTGGATCCTGCAATCTGAAGGAATAATTTGGATCAGTCGACTCTTGTGAGCTGTTGGATGCAACATGGATAGCCAGAAGGGATTCTTTAACCTCCGAACATGATGCACTGTTCATTTTCACTCTCAAGCATCGAGCCGCTAGGTCGCCACAGGCCTAACCGCCTGCCGCCGCCGCCCCGCCCTGCCCTAAACCGCCTGCCACCGCCATGCTCACCCCCACCCCCACCATCCGTTTAACCCTGGGCATGATCTATTTTTTCTGGGGAACTGCATTCCACACCCAACACTCATAAGATAGATCATGGGCACCTGTCGGTGTATTTGGAACGATACCTATGGGATCATAAGAATCCCTACTACGATTGCGGGGTGCGGGGTTGAGAGAAGAGCGGATCCAACATACAGCACACGGTTCCTTTACCCAGGTTCGGGCCACGAGGATGCGTAAAACCCTACTCCTACTTTGGTGGATTGTATGTTTATGTTTTTCAGCTAGCTACGGGGCGTGAGGAGCTCCAAAAAGTCGAATCCTTCTCCTGGTCGCCTCTGGCCTCCTTTTATAGAGAAAAGGGGTTGCCACAGTGGCACACAGGAGATGGAAAGGGTACAGTGATGCGAGGTTATCCCTCGCATTACATGACAAGGCACATTTAATGCGCTTAGCTTAGGTGTCCTTGCTTTATCAGGGACGGGGCAGACATCCGTCTTGATCGTCGCCGCTCCTTCTTGTGTCGACACGCGCCCTGGCCAGTGATGCCTGGGATGCCATGTAGGCAGGCAGGTAGCTGAGGTGGCGCAATGGTTGGTCTCCACGAGGATCTGCATGTCGCCACGCAGGTGCCTGCCCAGCTGGTTGGGTCGGCAGCTGCATGAGACGGTGGAAGCTTAGCTGGCGTGGGCCTGATGGTGGCCCTGCGCGTGTCTTCGGCAAGGGCCTTGCCGGGCCCCCGGCAAGGGTCTTGCCGTGGCGCCTGCTGTCATCCCCGGCAAGATGCTTGCCGGAGGTCTTGTGGTCTTCCTTGGCTGGGATCCTGCCAAGGATCGTCGTCTTCTTAGCGTGTATCTGATCTCGAATGTCTTCACAAAGATCTGCATGCCACTACGGGGATGCCTCCCAAATCCTTGACTCATGGGGGCAGTGGACTCAAGGGTGATCCGTTCCGTAGGCGCGGGGCGAGTTGCCGCGGCAAGGGTCTTGCCGGGGGAGCTAAAGCCAGCCCCGTCAAGGATCTTGCCGGGGCTGCTAAAACCGACTCCCGGCAAGGATCTTGCCAGGGGATCCCGCTTCGTCCCTTTGTTGTTTGTGGTCTTGGCTTTGGGCTTCAGTCCCATCGAGCTTCGGTCTTACCCTGGCTCACCTCCCTTGCCGTGCTTGGTGTGGTGGTGCCCGTGGCTCAGACTGCCCATGCACAATCATAGGGGTACAAAAAGTGTACCCCTGTTTTTGTACACCGACAGGAGCCACCGGGCCTGGGCCACACATAACCGCGACGCGTTGTTGGGCTAAGCCCAGAACGGTGCGCGGGCGGGCGGGATGGTTTTTACCGAGGTAAGATTTTCCGCGCGCTGCGCCTCCCACGACCCGCGCGCATGGCATGGGGTGGAGGGGCGTGCATGACGTGGGCGGTATGTGTGGGGCGGTTTCCGCAGGCATGCGTCATGTTGCAGTAAAGAGGCGGCTTCGCGCCTTCCCCATAACCGGGGGGAGGTGTGGAGACGCGGCCCATTTACTGAATGGGGCCGAGGCACGGTCCTCAAGGCATCCACTCCCCACGATCACGGGGTGGGGAGAGGTCGCCTCACCCGTCCCCTCGGTTCTGCACGTCTGCCACGTGCCTCCCATGCTCTTGGGGTGGCAAACAGTTGAGGCGGGAAACTGGGCCGTCGCTGGTTGGGGCGGCGGGTCGGTCCCGGCTCCCTGCACCTTCTATGTCTTGATTGGCCGAGCGGGGCGGTCGAGCCCCAGCCCCGCCCCTTTATAAAGAGCGGGAGGGGAGGGACGGCGCCCTGCACTCTTCCATCTTATTTCTGCTTCAGCTTCTGCTCCTCTCTTCCGTTCGCCATGGAGAGAGGAAATCACGGCCCTTCAACGGTGGCGGCAAGGGTCGCCGCTCGACAACGCGTCCCTCCTTCTCCTGCACCCGCGGTGGTAGAGCCGGCCACGAGGGGAAGGGGGAGGGGGCGAGGCTGGGGCGCTCGGGGAAGAGGAGGACGGGGCGGCCCGCCGGCCTCGCCCCCGCTAGCAGCTCCTCCTCCAGTGGAGGGCCATGTTGGGGATGACCCTTGCGAGTTCTTCGTCAGGTTGCGGCGGCCCCCGCGCCGTCGCCTTCGTCTCCCGACCCCATTAGCGCGAGAGATGGAGCTAGATCCGCCGGAGTCGCTGCGGCTGCACATGAGGGGCTGCGGGATCAGTGGCACGCGGGTCCGCGTCGACTTCCCTGCTCCTCATGTGATGTATCTTCGTCAGGGATGGAAGACGTTTGCTCGTATCCACAGCTTGACGGATGGGCTCACGCCCCATTTTAAGTTGATGGAGGGTGGCCTTCTGTCCGTCAAGGTCTTCGGGCACTTTGGGACTCGCGCAAGGTGCTGCGTGGAGAGTTCTTCCGATGATGAAGATTCCTCCTCGAGCAAGGGTGACGAGGAGGACAGCGGCAGCAACGACGAGGGCAGTGGGCGGCAGGATGACGGGTCCGACTAGGTGTCGGGGGCCACTCCTAGTGGTACCGGCGACCCCATCATCTGCGTCGCCGGCTCCTTGAACTTCTCGGGGTCGTCCCCTTGGCGGCTGGCGTAGGGAGGCTGCGGAAGAGGAAGAGGAAGAGGGCGGGCGGCAAGGTCTTCATGTCGGAGTACGCGGGCACCGACGCCTTCGACGCGTACTGACGTCCTGCCGCCTCGTCTTCAAGCTCTACTTCCGGCGCCGCCATCACCATCCAGCCTTTGGGCGGCCACCAAGATGTCCTCTTGGTGTCTTCTGCCACCCGTAGCTCGCCTAGGTGCTCCTTTTGCCCTTCTCGCCTCCTTGACCTACCTCCTGAGGAGAGGGACAAGAAAGGCATTACGGGCATCTTATCTCTTTTTAGTTTGTAAGCCTTCGGGCATCTGTTAAATTTAGAACTTGTAATCCCCTTGTTCATGTTTTTCATTCCCTATGGACTGTACCTGAATGGAATGTTTTTAATGAAAAAGGGATGTTTGCCGGGTCATTTGTTTGTGGGTGAAACCCATGACAAGGAATATATCCTTGATATCTTTAAGATGAACATTTTCTCGCCCGGCAACAGGCCTTGCCGTCTCCCTACTTCGCTCGACCTTTCTCACGACTTTGGCGGAGGCAGGGATGAAGTGGGCTTAGGCTCCTCATTTCATCCTTTCGCTGCCGTGACTACGACCAAACTTAGTCCCAGGAAGGAGCCCTAGGGCCTAGAGTTATGGGAGCACGATACCTTAAGGAAAAGAACGAGGTTTCACATACGACGGTCCATAATGGAATGCATGATAAGGGATGAAGAACTTATCTGAAGTTGCAGCTTTGCTCTCGTAGCCCCCGGCAACACTGCCTTGACGGGTCCTAGGTGCTAGTCTGTTCCTCTTTCTTCTTCCCAAGTGGCTTCGGCAAGGATATTTGTGCGTCCTATGTACCAAAGGAGATAGAGGAAAGACAAAGAGATGCAAACTCGACCTCTAAGCTAGGGGTTAGCCGCCGCTAAGCACTATCAACCCTAACAAAGGGCGAGACTCGACTGAGCATGCATGCTATAACTTAGGGCACCCACGCTTCATTTATTTATGCTCAGGGTCTGCGCCTGGCTTTGTACAAAGGGTTACATGCCTTGCCGGCAAGGCTTGTACAAAAGGGTGGCTTGTCGGGGGGCCCGGCAAGCCGCGCCTTATGGGTAGAACTTGCAAAGATGCTCAATAATCCAGGAATTGCTCACCGGAATGGCATTTTTGGTCTCCAGGCGGACTGCGTCAGGCCTGGTGACTCGTACTACCCGATAAGGGCCTTCCCAGTTCGGCGTCAACTTGTTGGTATTCTTGGCCGGTTGAACACGCCGAAGAACAAGGTCGCCTTCCTCAAAGCTTCGGGCATGGACCTTGCGGCTATGGTAGCAGCTCAAGGCTTGCTAGTAGTGTGCTGCTCTCATAGCTGCCCGAAGACGATCTTCCTCAAGGAGCATTGCGTCACCTTGCCGCAGTTGCTCTTGCTCTAGCTCATCATAAGAGAGCACTCGAGGTGACCAGTATATGAGTTCAGTGGGGAGAACTCCTTCTGCCCCGTATATCAGGGCAAAGGGTGTTTGGCCGGTGGCTCGATTTGGTGTCGTTCTGATCGACCAAAGAACCGCCGGCAACTCATCAATCCAGCACCTTCCACTCTTGTGCAGCCTGTCAAAGGTCTTTGTCCTTAGGCCTCGCAGCACTTCAGCGTTTGCCCTCTCAGCTTGACCATTGCTTCGGGGGTGAGCAACGGAAGCGAAACAGACCTTGCTGCCGAGGTCTTGGGTATATTGCATGCAACTTGTGAACTGCGTGCCTTTGTCGGTGATGACCCTGTTGGGTACACCAAAACGGCACACTAGTCCCTTGAAGAACTTGACGGCTGACAGAGCTGTGACCTTCCTCACTGCCTCCACCTCCGGCCACTTTGTGAACTTGTCGATTGCAACGTACAAGTACTCAAAGCCCCCGACAGCGCGGGGGAAAGGGCCCAGTATGTCGAGCCCCCAGACCGAGAAGGGCCAGGAGAGAGGAATGGTTTGAAGGGCTTGAGCTGGTTGATGAAGTTTCTTTGAATGAAACTAGCATGCTTCACACCTGGTGACCGGTGTCGTTGCATCCTGGAGGGCAGTGGGCCAGAAGAAGCCTTGCCGAAATGCTTTTCCGGCAAGGGCCCTTTACCCTATGTGGGATCCACATATGCCTCCATGTATCTCCGACAACAGCCCCAGTCCTTCCTCTCGACGGATACACTTCAATTTCACGCCGTTTGGTCTCTTTCTGTACAGGACGTCATCGACGAACTGGTACATAGAAGACCGATGGGCTACTTTTTCTGCTTTTTCCTGCTCCTCAGGAAGTTCCCCAATCTGGAGGAATCAGACGGTATGTTGTGCCCATGCTGGAGCTTGGCGCTCGACGGCGAGGACTAAAGGCATTTCCTCCGCCATGGGAGCGGCAGTCTCGACGGCAAGAGCTTGACGCTCCGCCGGAGCTAGTCGCCCTGTGGCGGGCTCAGTGTACCCGGCAACATCCTTGCCGGCGGCTCCGGGGAGCTCGGCGGGAAAGTACTTGCCAGGCCCTGATTTCCTCCTCTTGTTTTGCTCTGTTGATGGATCAACGGATGGCTGAGAGATCTGAAGCACAAAGGTACCTAGTTCCACAGGTAGCTTGAGGGCAGCGCGCTTTGACAGGTAATCGGCGATGTCGTTCTCCGCTCGGGGAACATGCTCCGCCTGTATACCATCAAAGCGCTCTTCCAGCTTTCTCACTTCATCGACGTAGGCCTTCATCAACGGGCTCTGGTAATCTTTGCTGACTTGCTTGACGACAAGCTGCGAATCGCCCCTGACGATGAGTTTCTTGATTCCGAGGTCTGCCGCGATCCTAAGACCAGCAAGCAGCCCCTCATACTCAGCAGTATTGTTCGTTGATACCTCCCTGGGGAAGTTCATCTGGACCACGTACTTGAGGTGCTCTCCAGTGGTCCCGACCAGCAGTACGCCAGCCCCGGCGCCCTGTAAGGATAAATCTCCATCAAAGTACATGATCCAGTTGCAACTCGCCTCTTTGCCAGGGAGAGAAGTTTCCTGGACTTCTTCATCAGGCGTCGTGGTCCATTCTGCAACGAACTCCGCCAGGACTTGGCTTTGAATCATCGAGGTACTTTCAAACTTGAGGCCAAAGCTGGACAGCTCCAGTGCCCACTCTACAATCCTTCCTGTTGCATCTAGATTGTGTAATATCCATTGTAGAGGGAGGCGAGTGACGACAGTGATCTCGTGCGCCTGGAAGTAGTGACGTAGCTTCCTCGAGGCCATAAGAAGGACGAAAAGCAATTTCCGCACACTGGAGTACCTTGATCTAGCCCCCTGCAAGAGGGAGCTAACAAAGTAGACCGGGTGCTGCATCATTTCTTCCTTGGTTGCACTCCAACTGGCTGTGTCGTCTCTGCACCAGTGGCATCAGACTCTGTCGCTACTATCACCTCATCATCAATTTCCCTCTGCGCCACTAGTGCGGTGCTGACCACCTGGTTTGTTGCCGCCAAGTATCGTAGCAACGGTTCTTGTGGCCTAGGCGCAACTAGTATTGGCGTGGAGGAAAGATACCTCTTCAAATCTTGTAATGCTGCTTCAGCTTCTGGTGTCCACTCCATCGGGCCTGCCTTTTTCAAAATCATGAAAAAGGGGAGGGCGCGCTCGGCCGACTTGGAAATGAATCTGCTCATGGCGGCAACGCAGCCAGCAAGCCGGCAAACATCCTTGACCCGTTTGGGTGCTTCAATCTGCTCTATAGCTTTGATCTTGTCCGGATTGGCCTCTATCCCATGCTACGACACAAAGAACCCGAGAAGCTTGCCGGACGGGACGCCGAAGATGCACTTCTCAGGGTTCAGCTTGAGGTTGATCTTGCGTAGGTTTACAAATGTTTCTTGTAAATCCGTTATAAGGGTTGCCCTGTTCTTGGTTTTGACCACTATATCATCCATATAAGCCTCCATATTTCTATGGAGCTGGGGTTCAAAACCAATCTGGACTGCCCTTGCAAACGTCGAGCCAGCACTCTTCAACCCGAAAGGCATTCGTGCAAAAGAGTACGTACCACATGGGATGATGAATGTTGTCTTCTCTTCGTCCTCTCTTGCCATGAAGATCTGATGGTAGCCGGAGCAGGCATCGAGGAATGACAACAGGTCACACCCAGGCGTGGAGTCAACAATCTGGTCAATGCGCGGCAACGGGAAGGGGTCTTTGGGAAAAGCTTTATTGATATCTGTGCAATCAATACACATCCTCCACTTCCCATTTGCCTTGCGCACTACCACTGGATTGGCCAACCACGTTGGATGGAGCACTCCTCTTACCAAACCCGCTGCTTCCAGTTTCCGGATCTCCTCTGTGATGAACTCTTGTCGTTCCAAAGCTTGCTTCCTGAACTTCTGCTTGACGGGCCGCGCATGAGGACAGACAGCAAGGTGGTGCTCAATCACCTCCCTGGGAACGCCAGGGATGTCACATGCTTTCCATGCAAACACGTCGACATTCGCCCGCAGGAAGGTGACGAGCGCGTCTTCCTATTTGTCGTCAAGGGTGGAGCTTATGGTGAAAGCCCCTCCCATACTGTCCTCCTTGACAGAAACCTTCTTAGTTCGCGGCGGTGTGGCCCTGGACCTCTTGTTTCTGCCGGTGGAGCTCTCTGGCCTGTCCTCGACGGGAGAGCGACACTCCGAAGAGGTGCGCTTGCCGGAGTGGGTGTCTGAGGTCTCACCGGTCTTTTTTTTGCCGGTGGAGCCCTCTGGCACGTCCACGACGGGAGCACAACACTCCGAAGAGGTGCGCTTGCCGGAGTGGGTGTCCGAGGTCTCACCGGTCTTCTTCTTCTTCCCTCCCGGGGCTCCAGCGGCAAGAGCAAGTGCCCTCATGGCGGCAGCTGCTGCAACACCTTGCTGGTATAGTTGGTCAGCACAAATCAGCGCATCTTCCTTATCGAAGGGGATGGTGATGATCGTCACAGGTCCTGGCATCTTCAGGGTGTTGTATGCATAGTGGGACGCTGCCATGAACTTGGCCAGCGCTGGGCGGCCAAGGATCCCGTTGTAAGGCAAGGGGATCTTGGCAACATCAAACACGATCCTCTCCGTCCTGTAGTTCAGATCACTTCCAAAAGTCACGGGCAGCGTGACTTTCCCCTTTGGTTGACTTCTCCCCGGGTTGATCCCCTGAAACGTGCCCGTCTCTTCGAGGTCTCCGTCAGGAATCTGCAGCTTCTCGATCACGGTGGGCAAGACTAGGTTCAGACCGGCCCCGCCATCGACTAGCATCTTTGTCACCTTGAGGTTGCGTATTGTCGGTGAAACCAGCAATGGAAACCACCCGACCGCAGTAGTGAGATCAGGGTGATCCTCAGTGTAAAAAATGATAGGTGTGTTGGACCATTTCAGCGGCTTTTGGGCACCGGACGACGGCTCCGCTGCTGTAATCTCACGCGCCCACTGTTTAAGTTGGCGGTGAGAAGTATGCAGCGAGGCACCGCCGTCGACGCACATGGCTTCCGTAGCGTTCTGAAATTCTTGGTCGCCGGACTCATCGTCCTCTTCGTGATCATCGTCTTCAGGCCTTCTGTCACGGCCCCGGGCGGGCCTCTCCTGCTGTTTATCCTTGTCGCGACGGCCTGATTGGCCGTCACGCTTCTTGCCGGGCCCTTCAGCATCGTCCTGGCCCTTCTCCTTGTCCCGCCTCTCATATTCAGCCCTTTGCTTCTCAGCAAGGAGCTCAACCTGTCGGCAGTCCTGGAGATCGTGGCCTTTGGTAGGATGGATCTTGCAGTATCGGTTGCCGGAATTTCCTGGCTTCTCGGCAGCCGCCAAGGCCCGGCAGGCGACACACCCGGCAATTTCCTTGCCGGGGTCACCCGCCCTGGTTTTCTTGGCGGAGCCGGCGTCATCAGATCCCTCGATGGCAAGCACGGCTTTACCCTTGCGCTTCCTGTTGCAGTGCCGGCCTTTCTTCGCCGGGGCGGCAGTATCCTCATCCGAAGAGTCGGTTTCCGCGCCGGCATCTTCGCCGGGGTACTTCATTCCCTCCTCAGCCCGGGCACATCTGTCAGCAAGAACATAGAGTTCCGCCACATCTTCCACCTTGGTCATCGCCAGTTCTTCACGCATCTTGCGGTTACGCACGTACTGATGGAACGCGCTGATGACGGCGGCAGGGTGAACATCAGGGATATGGTACTGTACCTGGCTGAACCTCTGTATATACTTGCGCAGACTCTCGCCTTCCTTCTGGGGTATGACGTGCAGGTCACTCGCTTGGCCATGGGCTTGGTGACCTCCAGTAAAGGCGCCAACAAACTCATGGCACAAGTCCGACCAGGAGGAAATAGAGTCTACCGGCAAGTGCATCAACCACGACATGGCGTTAGGTTTAAGAGCCAACGAAAAGTAATTCGCAAGAACCTTATCGTCGCGGGCTCCAGCAGCTTGCATCGCGATGGTGTAGATGCTGAGGAACTCCAATGGGTGGGTCTTGCCGTTGTACTTCTCGCCAACGTCAGGCTTGAAGGTGACGTGAGTGGGCCACTAGAACTATCGTAGATCATGGGTAAAAGCCGAACAGCCTACCTCGTAAGGTAGACCTCCAGGGCTCTCCGGTGCTGGGCGGTCCGCAGCAGGCCCTGCTTGCCTGTCTGATTGGTGGCGCGCTCCGCGCCGGCTCTCGATGGTGGTCCGAGCGTCTTCATGAGCTCGCTCCTGAAGAACCTGACGCTGGTCGCCTGGGTCCATGGGTCGGACGACTCTATGGAGATGGCGTCACCCGCGACGTCTCGACGAGTCGACACACGCGGTATCGGGCGAGGAGGAGGCGAATGCACCGTGGCCGCGGTGCTGCCGGTCCTCCCGCCACTGGTTCGTGGGACCCCTTCAACCGTCGCGCCTCCCACGACCTTCGCCTCCCTCGCGCTACCGCACCCTTTGAGACTTCGGACGGCTATAAATGCCCCCAATTTTTTTTGCCTACTCCGCATGCATGATACTCCCTCTGGTCCTTTTTACTCCGTATATTTTTAATGACTTGAGACTATACCTAGCCCGTCATGCAATGGTCAGTTCATTGCATGTAAGATGACTTATTATCCAGCATTCCTCATACCTGCAGGAAGCTCGTTCATCTCCAAATCCTTCCCTCTCCATGTGTGAAAACAATCTGCCTGTTTTACTCTCCTTCTCCTTCCGGTAGTCCCACCACTCCACCCCGTGTGGAAAAAATCTGAATGTATGACTCTCCTCCCCCCGCGCTTGTCCAATCGGTTGTGACCAGCAATATTTCCACCCCTTCCCTCCTTCGTAATTTACTCCAACAAATATGCCCACGTAGTTGTTACGTTAATCACACAACATATCGTACGTAGGTGTGCCATTGCTCGCTATAATTACAGTGCCTCACAAGGCATTCGGAAGAACGCTCATGTTCATCGCTATCTCCTCCCATTTCCTCTCAAGTCGACCACCATGGAATCACCCATCCCAAGCCCTAGGCACCCCTTACTACACCGCGCTGAGGGTCACGCGTCACCGTTCCGTTCATCGCTGCCACTAGTCGAGGAGGAAACATCAGTGTTCCGCTACATGCCGCGACGCGTCGAGTTGGACGCGTCAGTGTTCCCAGTCTCTCCAGCATGCGTGTCGGAGGATGCGTCGGCTCCCTGCTATGAGGAGAACATTGCGCCGCCCATCGAGCCCCCCAGCCTTGATGATCTTTGGAAAGAA
Organism: Secale cereale; assembly: GCA_902687465.1. Taxonomy (NCBI): domain Eukaryota; kingdom Viridiplantae; phylum Streptophyta; class Magnoliopsida; order Poales; family Poaceae; genus Secale; species Secale cereale. The sequence continues at coordinate 348,203,556 of LR738711.1, forward strand.
ATGGAGGTCGCCTTGTGGGTGGCTTTGCCTCCGACATAGTACGCCAAAATAGAGGCGGAGAAGAAGGACAAGGAAGAGAAGCGCGCCGCGAGGCATGTTGCCTGGCAGGCCTATGTCGCATCCGAGAGAGTCAGGCAATTGGGTCTTTGGCAGAAGGCTCGTGCGAGGGCCTTGAGGGTGGCGGAGGATGCCCGTGCCAAAGCCCTAAATGCAGTCAGGCCCCAGCGCCTCATCTACGCTTGGCGATATGTTGACCGGGTGCATGCTTCCAGCGAGGAGGAGTACCTGTTGGTGCCGGATCACCACTCCGGTGAGATGGTGCTCGCCCAACAGCAAGATGCCAATCAGCACCTCGTGAGTTACGAGCCAGAGGAAGAGGCGATATGTCGGCGTGCTCGGAAACGGTCGCGCACCAGGGCCATCGTGGCTCGCCGCAAGCGCGTTTGCAAGCGTCGTGGCTTTTTTATGGAATAATTTAGTTTGGTAAGGTGATCTCATTAGTTTTGGGAAGCAAATGATAAATCCTGAACGTTTGGGAATTATTAGCGTCCGTAATTAAGTATGTAAAAGGAAAAGTCTAAAAATCTTGTGTATCCGTACGCATTTGTAAGCACGTGCATATAGCACAAACTTAACTATATATCGCACTACACGCCTCTCTCTATATATGCTTGCAGACTATGCTACTACTATTACTTATGTATGTGCATATGCATGTTTTAACATTACGACGCGGTTTTTGTATAAGTAGAAAAACAACACTAGTCAAGCTTGTGAAATGATTCAATGTAAAAGAAATGTAAAAATGCTCGTTTGATTGTTTACTTATAGCTTCCTTCTTTGTGGTTATTTCTCTTTCGCACTTTGTACAGTATCTCACTGATCGGGAAGGCATGCAAATTCCCAAACTGCTTCGTATACCCTGTATCAAATTTTGGCCTAACAAGTTGTGCCATGCAATTGGAATTCCAACTTGAGTAGTACTACTAGGAGTACTAGGGGCCAGTTCGTTTAGGCTTCTAGATTAGCAATCCCATAACTACCACCTCCATCTTGGTTTATTGGTCCCCATTGTAATCTGTGTCAAATTTATCTAATGAAATATTTATTTATGTCACGAAAAATTATATAACTTTTGTTGACATGCACTAACATTTTATCAGTTAAATCTTTTGTCAAAATTTAACACAAATTACAATGGTGACTAATAAACCATGACGGAGGTAGTACTAGTTTAGAAGTCCAAATGAATGAGTTAGGCGCCTTATTTTACTCTCCACTGTGACTAGTCTTATGGGAAAAGTTGGGGAAGAGACGGCTTATTTCTTAAGATGCCAAAATAACTGGTCCTCAAGTAGTAGCTTGGCTTTCCAAGCTTCACGTTTTTATACTATGTTCGGCTCGACTTAGAGTTTGCAGAGTTGGAAGCTGGAGGACATTAGAACAGAATAGGCCCTAGGAGTAGTAGCTAGGGATCGTGTTTGCGAGGTGAACGGGAAAAAGTAAATGCAGAGAATTGAAATGCAAAAAAGACAGAGGGATGTGATGGTTCCTTGTCCGTTTATTTTACCAGGCCACTTATTACTGGGAGTGGTGGGGTTTTGTGATATGACGACTTTACTTCCGTGCCACGAGCGGGGTGAGAATCCCGTGCAGCGCCGCCCTCTACACTAGTACTACCTCCATCGTGGTTTATTAGGCCTTCCACTACGTAGCCGCTGCTCGCCATGTTAAAATATAGTAGACTAGGCATCGATGCCCTAGTAAATTTATTTGGCACCGGCCTCACACTATGCGGGTGCAACCCGTATATTGATGGGACCCACACGTACATAGAAAAATGAAAGCAAGCCAACCTCTGGTCAATCCATCACATAAGTTCCTTTGGTCTACCTTCAGAATAATGGGGTCTCATAGCAGCAACTACATATGGTAATATATTTTATTGCAATGCTCAAATGGGGCATCGGAGCAGGAACTTGCTCCGGTTCTCAAAAACGATTATGGCACCGCGTTAGCTGTCCCCCATGTAATATGACTGAAGATTTAACTAACAAAATGTTAGTGCATGTCAACAAAAGCTATATCATTGGATTCCTATTTGAACACACTTTTCAATGATCTAATTTTAGGTGACATGCATGAGCATTTATCGTACTATATATAATGTTAGTTAAATTTATGATCGTACTATATATAGTAAGGTGCCCGTGCATATCACGGAAGAGTGAAATGCATTGATCGGGAAGTTATTTATTTTGACAAAGTATGTGGGGGTCATCTCATGTGTAACGAGTAATTGTCATACATGTTGGCTATGAGTTGGCTATAGATGACATGGCACTTTCATATAGTCGACAGTTGCCTATACAATTAAGTACTGTATTAACCATGCTCTTATACACCTAGATGGAGGGATTAAATTAGGATGACTTGTAAGGGGGCAGAGGAGATGTAAGAAATGGTTCATCATAAGTCTTTCACCATTACTATAGTAAAAATCTCAATTTATCTCATAAATAGTAAGCGAGAACTCTAATGCAAGAATGGCATACATGGAAGATTCTAGACTAAACCATAAATGGAAACACTTTTATTCAAGAGCGATACTCTAATAGAGCAAGATCATGCCTGGAAGGTTCTATACTATATAGATAAGAAGTCTCCACATGCTTAGACAACGGATTACATTGAGCGAAGACTAATGATGAAAATTTGACTTGGTAATGCTTATGACCAGGTGAACCTCCTTGGAGTCCCCGTCACCATCTTGGGCTGAAAATCATACCAGGCGTCTTCCTTGTCCACATTGCCAGAACGGAGTAGCTCGGCACAGTCCTAGTCAACGTGATGGAGCAGGCGTGGTCGCCCTCGTACCTCGGAGGGGCAGTAGCTATGAGCACGCACCTGTACACCGGCCTCGTGTCAGCGTCAGCGTCGTTGCCCCTAACGCACACTACAGAGACTGGGCGGCGGCCTGCGCGGGCCTTGCTGGTGCCCATGGCCAAGAGGAAGACGTTGCCATCCTCCTCTTCGACTAGCATGCGTCGGTGATCCTCCAGCGACTCCGGCGTGGCGAACGGGTAGCACGTCTCGTACTTGATGTCGACTGCCGCGGGCCAGTAGTGAGTGACAGACGGTGCCATGAGGTCATGCACGAGGTTCGTCGGCGAGCCCTCAAACGGCGGTGTGCACCTGGAACTATGCTCGGCCAGCGAGTGCTGGTCGACGTACCTCTCGTAGCCGAAACTCTTGTAGACGCAGGGCACCTTCCAGGAATCGACCAGGATATCCATGAAACGGGAGTGGCTATAGGGGGTGCTACGCCCGCCAAATGGAGCACAGGAAGGAGTGGCTGTAGGTGACGTTGCGCCCGCCGAATGGAGCGCAATAGAAGCACACGAAGCAGTAGATGGTGTCTTTACTAGTACTCCCTCCGTTTCTCTACTCTCTACTTCCTCTACTTACTAGCAAGATGCATGTGCATTGCCTGGAACATCAAGATGCATTTATATGGGTAGTTTATCCTGTGGGAGATAAGGATGAATGAGGGAAGACCTTATCTACAAATGTGGAGAGAAGTGCGGGTATCTTTTGGCAAAATTGTAATAGTTTCCTTCCTATCCGTCAGATATAAATCGGACGGCCTATTTTGCATGATGGCAGGCACACCATCATCGCCAACTCTGTTTTTTATAAGAGTAGAGAAGAACTGAGCATAGCTCAGCTGGCAAAGCGCCGTCCATCCCCATGCCTGTGACGCCCGAAGACCGACGTCCCAGAAGATTCCAGAGATTCCAGATGTTCCGGGTTCTCCCATGTGTTTTATTTTGCTTGTGTTATTTTTTTTTGCATTGCATCATGTCATCATGTCATCATGTCATATTTATTTTGCATCTCAATCCAAATAAATTGTGTGGACCTTCGGTCCATTTAAATCGAGGGAAGTGTGACTTCTCTTCATAACATATCCTCCCAATATTAGGGAGCTATATTAATAATATTCCATTTGTTTGGAATTAACCAACACACGTGCATAATTTTCCCAATGCTTTTCCTACTTCGAGTTTCTCCTTCAAAAACCTTGCCAATAATTCTTTTCCGTTGTTTCGAGGTTCCTCCAAAAATTCGAACATTTTTTGGACACTTCAATAATCAAGTCTTAGTTCAAACCCATTTGAATTAAATTCAAATATGTTTGAATTATATCTCGTTCTTGCCTTTGCTATTTTTCTCGGACCGTGCTCATTTTTATGGGCCCGAGAAAAATATCCCATGTGCTAAATCTTCCGCTTAGCCTCTCTTTTCTTTTCCCTCTTTCTTCTTTTTCTGTTAAAGCGATTTAATAGAAGACAGCCAGGCTCCCAGCCTCTTGGGCCTCCACCCCAGGCCTCCTGGCCATCAGGCCTTCCAGCAGCCGGCCCATCTCCTCCCTAGGCGCGGCCCAGGCCTCTCCAGGCCCAACCGTAGCGCTCCTAACCCTAGCGAACCGCAGCTCCTCGCTCCTCGTTTTCCCCTCGGCCGCCGCCAGCTCTTCCTCTCGATCTCTCTCCCTTTGCTCACTCCCAGCCCGATCTCTCCGCTCCCTCTCCTTCGATCTCCAGGCCCTCCACCTTCGCCGCCCTCCGTCGAGCTCAGGCCGCTCGCGCCCCTTCACTGCATCGCCTCCAGTGCGCCTCGCCCTCAGGCCCTCCACCTTCGTCGCCAAGGCCGAAGCGCGGGCGCTCCCCGAGCCTCCTCCTCCGCGCCACAGCGCCCCTGCCATCTCCCCCCTCTCCGCCGTCCAGTGCCGGCCGGGAGCAGCGCCAGCCGCCGGGCTGCTCTCGCACCCCGCAGGCCGCGCCTCCGCCGCGGGAGCTCTACTGCCGGCCCTCAGGCCCTTCCTTCCTCGGCTCCTCCAGGGCCGCCGCTCCTGCTGTCTCCAGCACGACCCGCGGGCAAGGCCGCAGCGCCCAGGCCGGTGCGCCTCTGCCTCCTCACCAGCGCCCCCGCGCGCCTCTGCTCTGCCGCGGGCCAGCGTCGCTATGGAGCCGAGCTCAGCTGCTGCCATGGATGTGCCCCTCTTCTGCTCGCCGCCTGCTGGCCCCCTCCTCGTGCGACGACTACTGGCCAAGCCTGCTTCCTTCTCTTTTGTGATGAACGCGTTGTTGTTTCGTTGCGTGAGAGACCACCGCCATGTATTGCTGATGTTTGTCTTTTCGCTAAGTGCCAGGTTGACATGTACAACTACGAGACCGAGACCAGCATGTTCGACAAGTACCCCTTCGTTAACAAGACCAGCAAGATCGACGCGAGACCGAGACCCGTGAACAACTACCTTCTCGGAGACGCACCAAGTACCTCTACATGACCCGAACGAGTACATCTACCGATGCCAAGTACCACGACGACCGAACGGCTACGATGACATGAACATCTATGAACGAGAACGCCGACACAAGACGACGCGACAAGTACCTCTTCGAACGCCAACGTGAACAACTACCATCGCCGAGACCCTCAAGTAACTCTACGAACGGAACGGCTACTCGTTGGCGACCTCGTGTACGACTACTTCCTCTCCGAACGGAACGTCTACTTCCACTACGTCCCTCGACGACTTGAACCGCCCCGAAACGCATGTTCTGAAGGTATAACCCCGAGACGACGACCCCGTGGATGAATGCTTGTTGTGTTGTATGAAATGTTTGCCCTTGTGTGCACCGTGCCCGTTTCATCTTTTGTCGTGTTCCTCGGTTGCCTCGTCGCCGACTCGTGGGAACCCGGTGACGGGAGCACCCCACCTTCATCTTGTTTGACTCGATCACTCCATCTTTCTTTTGCACCGGACTCTCAACGAGTTACCGGAACCGAGATGTTGCCGTTGCATCATCTTCGGATCGTTGTCGTGGCACCCTTTTCCTTCCACCACGGTGACAATACTTCATATCTTCTTCATGTCAACTTTAATATAATTGAATAAACTTGATCATGTCATCCGCATCATGTTAACAACCTTTGAATGTTTAATTGTTGTTTACTTAAAATTGCTAAACATGCTCATGGGGATTTTCCGGATTTGTTGTTGTTATTTTCCGGCCTCATTTAAAATGCCTAAATAGTGTAGTTTCTTTATGCTTCACCTCTTGCCATGTTAACAAACATTTAACCTTGTCTTGTAAATAAACAAAAATCAGCTAAATAAATAAATGTGGTGTTTCGTCAATATGCAACTCGTTGCATATTGAGCTCCACTTAACTTGTAGTACTTGTTTGTGCACTTTGCCATGCCATGCATAATTAAACCGGACATGCATCATACTTGGATGTGCATCGTATGACATGCTTATGATTGTGTGTTTACCGTGTTGTTTGTTTCTTTCCGGTTGTTTCTCTTGTTAGCTTCGGTTTCGATCCGGAGTTGTGAGGATTCGCTCGACTGTGTTGCTCCGTCTACTTCATGGTCCCGTTCTTCTCCCTTGCGGATTCCCAGGCAAGATGATCATACCCTTGGATACCTTTACTACCATTGCCATGCTTAGTTGTCTCGATGCTATCATTACATGTCGCGCTACCCATCTTTTATGTCAGCCTCTCCTTGTTGCCATGAAACCTCTAACCTTGACACCTTCCTAGCAGAACCACTGTTTGGCTTATGTAATTTATTGTGTGAAGTGGCGAGTGTAAGCCAACTATCCTCTTTTGCAATTTAATCCCTCTTTTACATGAGTCGTGCAAATATACCAAACTTGAGATCATTCTAGGATGGGCTTATACCTTTAAGTCGTGCCTCGACACGTAGGAGGTATAGTCCCATCCTGGGCATTACAAGTTGGTATTCAGAGCCTTCTCCGACCTAGAAGCCCCCACTGATTGATCGAATCGTTGACGGTTGAGTCTAGGCACACACTGAAAATATTTTTGAGTCCTATATTTATATCGGAGAGTAGGATTTCTTTGCTTCTCATCTCTTTTCACTCTGGTGAGGACTCCTAACGATTACTCTTGCCTCTTCTACTTTCAAAAATTGCACCAAATTCTTTTTAGGATCTCACGAGTATTGTTTGGATTATTCCGATGTCTTTGTGACAAGAACATTGTTCTCGATGCCTCCTGTCATTAGGGGTTGTGGCAGTGTCCCGGGGAGTTGAGCTCCGAGGTGTTGTCGTCACAAATCCATCGCGGCAGTACTAGAATACTTAAGACGGCCGACATCGAAAACTCTCCTATGTGGTTAGTGGCAAGATAACCCCGACATCACCCAGTACTGGGGAGGTAGTTCGGGAGTATTGCCATAGCTTGTATAGTGGATGCGTTTCGAAGGTCCGAGGTAAACGGTTTCCGGAAAAGACTGGTTATGTGTTGAAGGATGGATACAGCAGGATGTAGGTATAGAGTTGATTGCGCGGTGCTTCCCATGTATCCCCAACACCTGATTGCATAACTGGAAACTTTCGGAAATTAATAGGTGGGTTCATCTAGTAGTTCTAGGCATTCTTCCAATGGATGCTCGATATGAAGTTCGGGGTTCTACATTGAGTGAAGTGGTTTTATGGACTTGTTCTGATCGGGAGTTGCATCTTAAAGGGTCCTTGGCTATGCTGATCCGGGGATTGCAAAACCCTTTTGTAACACGTTCCATGAGCTTTCAGCACGAATATGTCGGACGAAACTTCTATCTTGTATTTGTTCTATCTGCTCCTTGTTCCATTTTATTTTACTTTTCTTCTTCCAAGTGGCTTCTCGACAAGTTGATGTACCTGCGGAATTCATTCGTTCAATTCTCTGTTCGGATAGATATGTTGCAACATAATCTTCTTCATAAACATATCTATCCTTTGTTTTGTTTTGATTCTGGTATTCGAGTTGCTTCGATGTCAAATATTGATTCCATACCTTCCTAAGCGGTGTTCTCATATCTCTATGAGAGTACTAATTCATCTTGACCATCGAGATTTTCATGTTAATCCTTTTCAACCGGTGTGCCTTCTCTTCAAGTTACTCCATACGGACGTCGTTGAGAAATCCGACATTTTGTCTGTTTCATTCATTCAAGTTGTCTTTGTTTTCCCCACCCTCCCACCCTTTTTCTTCTTGGAGCCAGAAATTCTCAGATGAAGTATCCATTTTATTCATGCGATATTTCTTCATTCTTTTCCTCAATGTTCTTATCCGGTGATTCTCAGGAAGATGCTCAAGAGCTTCAAGTTCATCATTCTTTTGTTCTCTAATTCTGCCGGTGGATGTAATTCAAGATTTCGGTGTTGATCTTATCCCTTTCCTCTTTTCACAATGCTTTCTTATTCCGGTGCACCAATTAATCATTCTCCTCTTGCTATTCATATCCGGAGTGCTGAAGATTCATAATTCCATTCTTAATCCGTTCAAGCTATTTTGAGGATTGTTATCTTATTCAAGCCATTTATTTCAACCGGTGCAATATCTCTTAAGCAATCTTGTCCAACGGTGTTTTCTTTTGAGTGGGCCATAACCCACAGGTCTTTTCCCAGGATCTTACCTGACTCTTCTATTTTTCAGGAGTATTCTCAAATTCTTTTCAAAGTGTGACGTAAGAATGATTTCCATTAGTCACATGCCTTCTCCAAGATCGTTTTCAAATTCTTGTTCATCATTGGTTCAACCTTTTTAATTCTTCATTCCGGAGTGCTCAACAATTCTTCATGGCATTTCTCGTCTTCATTCTCAACATTTGAAGATCGGAGAAGAGTTTCTCTTAATCTTGGCCCGTTCTCTTGATGATTCATGGTTCTAGCTTCATGTCATCCTCATTATTGTTTCGATTGTGGGGAATTATTTCATAACCGTACGAAGCATTTCATGAATTCTTTCCATTGTGATCCTCCGAAGGCCATCATTTCAGAATATTTCTTCGTTCTCAGTTTTCAGCTTCGTCCTCCAAATATTCTTCATCGATGTCTCTTCGTTCGTCTCCATATTTTACGGTGCTGCATTCAAGATTACCCTTCCTTGTTATCATACCAATTCATTTGTTCTTTTCATAATCCTACCGGTGGTTCGTTGAATACTTACCCAAGTTTGTGCGAGATCTCTCTTTAATTCTTTCCAACGAGAATAAGTAGTATGCCAAATCCTTTGGTTGTCATCAATTTAAATTGGTGAAGGAGATGCATGACATAATTCTTATTCTTACTCCTTCAAGGTGATTTAATTCTTTTGTCTGGAGCTTGTTCATCATATCATGTCGGGGGAAACTGTCCGCCACGAACACCTATGGGACCGGAGCCCGTTGTCTGTGCGGTACGAGGGCGGAGGGAGCACGAAGAGCAGATCGTAGCGAGCACGCGGGCAGTTTTACCCAGGTTCGGGCCGCGGTAGACGCGTAAAACCCTACTCCTGCTTAGTTGTGTATTGAGTTGGAGTGCTCGAGAGCTTGAAGAAGCAGCTACACCGAGTGTATGAGTGATCTAGGTTCCGAACCCCCTCCACGTTGTGCATGGGCCTCCTTTTATAGTGCAAGGGGTCACCGACAGGTGTCAACGTAGGAGAAAGGGGTAAAAACGTAAAAGAGGTGGTAGTTGTAACAGTGCGGGAACAGTAGAGCTACAGTGCGCGAACAGTGGTCGCTACCTACTTTGACAGTGGGGGACAAGGGCATTTAATGCCCGTCGCCGTCGACCCCAAAAGCTCCCGCCCTTGCGTCTCCGTCTGCCACGGCGATGGATCCACCACCGTGGAGTGCCACCGTGTCCCCCAGGCTGCACAGCCATCCGCCACGCGTCCCTGGATAGGCCCCAGGGCGACGCGTGGGCCGATGAGCTGGAGCGCGGGCACACAGCGCAACCTTCCCGGCAAGCACCTTGCCGGGGCCTTGATCTTGCCGGGCCCGGGAGCTTGCCGCTCCCCGGGCCCTCGCCGGGTCTTTTATGATGGAATCTTCTAGTCTTCCTGGCAAGCTCTTCTCGCCAGGGCCTTGTGTTAGTGGGGCAGTCTTGAGCCTGGTACGGTCTTCCCGGCAAGCTCCACTTGCCGGGGTCTCGATCTTCTGTCTTGCATACTTTGTTTTTGAATGGCTTAATATGGAGCAGAAAGGTCTCCGGCGAGCACGTGGTAAACCCTGCCGCGGGAAGCTGCAACTGACCGTGCACAAGTTGGGGTACTGAGGTACCCCTACCTTAGTACACCGACAGGAGCCCCCGGGCCTGGGCCACACACGGTGCCGAGCGCTGTTGGGCCAGGCCCAAAACAGTGCACGGGCACACGCGGCCCACGGCGCGCCGAATCCACTTCCGTATCCGCCGCATCCCCCCATAACGGCACGCGTCGATTGCGGCGTCGTGGGATGGGACGTGCCCACGTTCCATCAATGAAAAGGGCGAAACGCCCCCCACTCCCCCATAAAAGCAGAGGAAGCAGGAGCGGTTCCCCTCCTTGCGCTTTCATTGCATCTTCTTCTTCCTCCAGAAACCCTCTTTGCGTTCCGCCTCCACACCTCCGCCGCCGCCGTCTGCATCTCCGGCGTCGCCGGGCTCTTCGTCCCCCTTCCTCTACCGCGTCCGCCATGGCCCCGAAGACCGACAAGGCGAAGGCGGAGAAGGCCAAGAGGGAGAAGTCGGAGCAAGCGGCGAAGCTCGCCGCGTATCGGAAGAGGAACCTCGTCTTCCCGCCGAGGCTCGGCGCGCGGGAGCTCTGGAACAAGTACTACTTGTTCTGGGCCAAGGAAACCAAGGCGCACCCCCGCACTCAAGCTTATCCGGCCGCCGCCAAGGACAACTACCCCGGCGGGTACTACTTCTTCGCAGCTTTCTTCCACTGCGGTCTTTGCCCTCCTTTCTCTAATTTCTTCTGCGACGTCATGCACACCTATGGCCTCCACCTTCTTGACTTCACCCCCAACGCCATCCTCACCATGGCGGTTTTCGCACACATGTGCGAAAACTTCATAGGGATACACCCAAACGTAGCGCTGTTTAGGCACTTCTTCACTCCTAGAGCAGAGGCCGACGCCCCCCTCTCCGGAGGAATTTCTTGGGTTTTCCGTCTGAACAAGAAGGGGTCCTACTTGCCGGGGGAGCTCCGCGGCAAGTGGGAGGAATGGCGTGCGGAGTGGTGCTGGATTGTTGAGGACGAGCCGCAGCCCTTCACCGCGCCGCGCACAACGCCCATCGTGCGCGGCAGGGATTGGAGCGAGCTGGACTCGGACGACATCAAGCTCGACGTCGCCCTCGTCCGGATTCTTCGTCTTCGGACCGCCAGGCTGTCCGTTGCAGAGGTAGGCGCAGATTTTCTCCGCCGCCGCATCGCCCCTCTCCAAGACAGGAAAAGGCCGGCCTGGGAGTACGGCGGCCCGGCGGATATAATGAGGCTGCGCCCCGGGCTAAACTTCAACTTCATGACGCTGGAGCTGAAGGGGATGGTCCGGGAACTCTTCAAGTATGACCCGGCACACCCTGAGTGGTTCAGGCCTCCCCGGGGAGTGGTGCCCCTCTGCAACAGCACAGTCCGGGATCGTCTCTGCGCCATGATGCCCGCTTGCGATTCGCACGGCGTGGACCGCACGTGGATTCCGCCCAAGCCCATAGACGTCCTCAGCTTCTTCGACAACCTCGTGGAGGTGGCGAAGAACAAGGATGACATCAAGGAGCACACGCGGGACACCACCGAGCAGGAGCTTGCATACATGGCTTCTCGGGCTGAAGAGGCCGCTGCAGCCGCAGCGGCAGGAGATTTTGGGTACACGCCTGATGAGGCGGAGGCTGCAGATGCGTCCAGCCGGGCAGAGGAGGCGGAGATCCGCAGACTGCTGCAACTTCCTCCCGACGCGCTCGCCGGGGTCCCCTCTCTGAGGCACTCCGGGATCCACGGGATCGTGGCCGAGGCCGCGGCAAGGGAAGGCGCCGCCGGAGGGAACAGAGGCGCCGGGGGGAGCGGAGGCGCCAGAGGGAGCGGAGGCGCCAAAGGAAAAGAGGCCGTAGCGCAGGGCGCTGGGCCCAGCGAGCCAGCCGGGGAGGAGGAGGAGGAGGAGGCCGAGGACTCCAACGGATCTACGGAGCTCTACGCCGACGACCTCTCCTCGTCGGAGAGCTCCCCGCCCCCGGCAAGCCCAAGGCAGTCTCCATCGAAGCGTCTCCGCAAGACGGCGACGGGAGAGAGGGCACAGGCGCCCCGGCAACAACCAGCTCGCCGGGCAGCCCCCCGGGGGAGCCAAGCTGCGCCGGGGGCGACCGGCGCGCCAGTCACAGCGGAGGCGGCCCGCGCGCGGGCCACGACGGAGGCGTCCCGCAAGCAGGTGTCGAGCCGACAGGGGTCTTCTCGGAGCGGAGCAGCGGCTCCGCCCGCTCCCCGGGCTCCGGCTACCACAGGGGCTGGGTCTTCGCAGCCCCCAGCCCCCGGGATCGCCAAGCGCCCGAGGGAATCTTCATCTTCTACTCCTCGTGCCGACGCGCCCCAGGTGGAGTATGACTTCTCCGCCTTGAGCGAGGACGACGAGGAGGATCAGGAGTAAGGACCCAAGATCTTACACCTTCTCGAGTTTCGTCTTGATTATTGTTGATGCTGATTTTGTTTGTTGCTTTGATTTCAGGACCTTGGTTCAGCGCGCGGCGAAGAAAGCCAAGGCACCTGTGGTCGAGGTCGCGGAAGGCTCGGCCACCGCGGCAACTGGGGACGTGCCGGAGCCAAGCCTGCCGGACCCGAGCGCTGCTCCGAGGAGCAGCCCCCAGCGCAGCCCCCAGCGTAAGTCTGGGTTCTATCCTTCCGCTTGTCGGGACGCGCTTGGGGATTTTGTCTTGTTTCAATATCTTGATGTCTTTGTCTTGACTCGTGCAGAGGTGGAGCCACAGCGGCAGGAGCGCCCGGAGACCGTCCTTGAGGAGCCGCAGGCCCCGCCGTCCCCGCCAAGGCCGAACTCTCCGGCAAGGGAGAGCGCTCCGCCAAGGGCGGGTACTCCGCCAAGGCAGAGTACCCCGCCAAGGGCGAGCAGCCCGGCGAGGGCGGCCACTCCGCCAAGGCAGAGCTCCCCGGCGACGGAGCCCGCCGCTGATGACGTCCGCCAAGGTAAGTCTTGTACTTTGTCTTCTTGGCGTTGTTTCTTTTTGAATTTTTGCTTGAACTTCTTTTTCTTCTTCTTCTAGATCCTCCTCCTCCCGAGCCGATGGAAACAGAAGTTATCAACATCGAGGATGAGGAGGGTGCGCAGGGCGGCGGCGGCGACGTCCCTGTCGCCGAGGACACGGCGAGAGCCGCCGAGCCGGCCGCGCAGGAGACCGCTCCGGCTGCGGACGCAGCGGCCGGGCAGGGGGACGGCGACCGCACCGCCGGCCCGGAGGCGGCGGGAGCATCAAGTGCTGCGCCGGCCGCCGATCCCTCCGCCGGCAAGGAGCAGGGCTACTATCTTGAAGCCCCCAACGGCGTCTTCATCCAGGTGCCTTGGGGGTCTTCATCGCGAGCTCCCGCGGAGGGCGAGGCATTTGACGGGGAAGTCCTCGCCTTCGCGGGTTTGAAGATTGTCGAGGCGCCCGGCGGGAGTGAAGGGCCCGAGGAGGAGAAGCTGCTCCATCAGCTCCTGGCCCTTTACCGGGCCAGGCAGGCGAAGCTTGCCTCCCGGGAAGCCCTTGCCGCCAAGGCCGCCGCGGAGATGGAGAAGCGCGCGGCGGAGCTCAGCGCCGCCAACCAGGCAGCCCTCCGCGAGGTGGCGGAGGAGCGCGAGCGGCTCGCCGGCGAATACCAGGAGTGGGTGCTGGAGAAGGCTGAGGCTGAAGAGCAGCAGCGGCTCGCCGGGGTGGAGCTGTCCCGGCGAGAAGGAGAACTCGCCCAGCGGAAGGTCCAACTCGACTCCCATGAGGAGGACCTTGTCGCTCGCGAGGAGGCCCTTGGCGGGGAACTAAAGGAGGCGAAAGCCGCCGCGGCTGCCACGGAGACCGCCAGGAAGGAGCTCGCCGCCAAGGTCGTGCAGCTGGAGAAGTCGCTGAAGGTGAGCGCGGAGAAGGTCGCCGCGCTCATCACGGAGCGCGAGAAGGACGCCCACACCAACTCAGAACTCCAGGTGCGTCTTTCTGAGAGGGGCGACGAGTTGAAGGCCGCCAAGGACTCCATCGAGGACTTGGAGTTGAAGGTCTCTACACTGAAGGATTCACTCGACGCTGCCCGGGCCCGGGAGACCAAGTTGAAGGAGGAGCTCCGCAAGGAGCGGACCCTAGTGGACAGCGCCAACAAAGCGGCCGAGCTCTTCCGCAAAACCGTTGAGGTATGGACCGAAGACTTAGTATCTTGTGCGTCCAACATCGACCAGGAGCTGCTGGCGTTGAAGCTGGAGCACCTCATCTACTCCCCGGATCCAAACCTCCCACACAGCGCCAAGCTCAGCCTCTTCTTCAGGGGAATCGCGCCGGCCCTTGCTGATCTGCGGAAGAAGATCCCCGCGCAACTGGCCGAGGAGACGCGCCTGCTCTGCACGGGAACTCTGGAGCGCGTGCTGACGAAGATCGTATACCGCAACCCGGGCATAAACCTCACCAACGTTCTTCGCAGCTTGCCGGCTGACGCGGACATGGAGGCTCTGAAGGAGCAGGTCGCCCACATCATTGCCAAGGTGGCCAAGATCTCCAGGAAGGAGGGCGACCGCGTAGATTAGGCCTCCATTAACTTTATCTCTTTTTGTTGCTGCATATGATGTCATGAACTCATTAGTCCATTGTGACAAGTTATCCTTTGTAAGATATTTATCTCATTTTGATCAATCAGTGCAATGTTATCTTCCTTGTCTTAATCCTTGACTTTGTATGTTTTTCACCCTACGCTCCCGGGGAGCTTGTCGGCAAGGGGCCTTTGCCGCGAGCGCTGAGTGCTGGACTCTGAGCAGCCTGCTGGCCAAGGTCTCACCGGCAAGCAACCTCGCCGCGGCTAGTCGCAACGCACTTAGCTTGCTGAGCGTACTCGGAAACAAAGCAAGGGCGCGACACTTGTCGCAGCTCACTTAAATCGTTGAGCGACCTCGGAAACAAGATAAGGGTGCGGCAAGCTACGGGTAGGTTCCTCCGCGCACAGGTTTTCCATACAAAGTGTGATTGTTCAAGGAAGACAACTAAAATTTTAAAAATTTGAACTGGTCGAATTCTAATAACTTAGCTTTCATATATTGCCTGCTTCCCGGTAAGGCTTCTCTTTCTTGAACAGCACTTGGTTCCTCCTCCACCTCCTTCCCCCCCGGCAAACTTGTGCGCGAGGAACGTTCCTTCTGCTTAAGAGGCAAAGGAAAAGAAGAGGGAAACAAGTACATGGCCTTTCGGCGTGCTAATGCTTACCGGATACTTGAGTGTTGCACCAAATGCCAAACAACACATGCAAATAGCAAAGAAAAGCATGCAAAAGGCAATCGGCGAGAGAAACACAAAAACTTTACTGATGCACGGGGTCTGCGCCCGGCTTTGTACAAAGGGTTACATGCAACAGCGGCAAAGCTTGTACAAAAGGTGGTTGCCGGAGCGGATCACGGCAACCGCGCCTTATGGGTGAAACTTGCGAAGATGCTCTATGTTCCAGGAGTTGCTCACCGGTAAGCCTTCTTCGGTCTCGAGGCGGACAGCGCCGGGCCTCGTAACTTGTCTCACCCGATAAGGGCCTTCCCACTTCGGCGTCAACTTGTTGGAATTCTTGGCGGACTGAACACGCTGAAGAACAAGGTCGCCTTCCTCGAGACTCCTGGCCTTGACCTTGCGGCTATGGTAGCGGCGCAAGGCTTGCTGGTATCGGGCAGCTCGTACAGCAGCCTGGAGACGTCCCTCCTCGAGGAGCAACGCGTCATCTTGCCGCAGTTGCTCTTGCTCGAGCTCATCATAAGCGAGCACTCTAGGAGATCCGTATACGAGTTCCGTGGGGAGAACTGCCTCTGCTCCATAGACTAGAGCAAAGGGTGTCTGTCCGGTGGCTCGACTTGGTGTCGTTCTGATTGACCAAAGAGCCGCCGACAGCTCCTCTATCCAGTTTCTTCCGCACTTGCGCAGCTTGTCAAAGGTCCTCGTCTTGAGTCCGCGCAGCACTTCAGCATTGGCCCTTTCCGCTTGACCGTTGCTCCTCGGGTGAGCAACAGAAGCGAAACAGACCTTGGCGCCAAGGTCTTGGACGTACTGCATGAAGGTGCGACTAGTGAATTGCGTACCGTTGTCGGTGATGATCCTGTTAGGGATCCCGAAACGGCAAACAATCGACCTGAAGAACCTGACTGCTGACTGCGCTGTCACCTTTCTCACTGGCTCCACTTCTAGCCACTTTGTGAACTTGTCGATTGCAACGTACAAGTACTCAAAGCCCCCGACAGCTCGGGGGAAGGGGCCGAGGATATCGAGCCCCCAGACCGAGAAGGGCCAGGACAAAGGGATTGTTTGGAGAGCTTGAGCTGGCTGATGAATCTGCTTTGCATGGAACTGGCACGCTTCACACTTGGTTACTAGTGCAGTTGCATCTTGGAGGGCTTCTTGCCAAAAGAACCCTTGCCGGAAAGCTTTCCCGGCAAGCGCCCTTGCGCCAATGTGGTGGCCGCATATGCCTCCGTGTATTTCTGCCAACAGCTTCTGTCCATCTTCCCTGGAGATGCACTTTAATCTGACACCATTGAGCCTTCTTCTGTATAGCTCGTTATCCACGAACTGGTACATACTCGACTGCCTGGTTATCTTTACTATTTCTTCTGGGTCATCGGGAAGTTCTCCAGTTTGAAGGAAACGGACGATCTGCTGCGCCCATGCCGGAGCCTGGGGCTCGGCGGCAAGGACTAAAGGCTCGAGGGCCGCTGCGGGAACCTCAGCTTCTACGGCAAGGACCTCTGGTTCTGCCGGAGCCGATGGTCCCCCGGCAAGCTCGCCGGGGCGATGCTTGTCGGGAACGCTTGATTCAACTGTACAGACCCGAAGATCTGCAGGAGCGAACTGTTCCTCAGCGTTGTGGTTGTTGATCTTGGGGACCTTGGCGGCGGTTTCAGGAAGATCCGCCGGCAAGTAGTCGCCGGAGACCAACTTTCTCTTCTTGGACTGCCCAATTGATGGTGTAACGGATGGTTGAGTCAGCTTGAGCAAGAAGGTCCCTGGTTCCACAGGTAACTTCATCGAAGCACACTTTGAAAGGCCATCTGCAATTTCAACGTGCTCCATCTGCAGACCTTCAAAGTGCTCCTCAAGCTTCCTTACTTCATCGACATAAGCTTCCATCAAAGGGCTCTGATAGCTCTTGTTAACTTGTCGGACCACCAACTGATAATCTCCCCGTACAATCAGCTTCCTGATCCCAAGTTCGGCCCCAATCCTGAGGCCGGCAAGCAAGCCTTCATATTCAGCAGTGTTGTTTGTCGCTTGCTCCCTGGGGAAGTGCATCTGGATAACATATTTGAGGTGCTCTTCGGTGGGTGCGATGAGTACCACGCCAGCACCGGCGCCTTGCAGCGAGAAGGCACCATCAAAATACATTACCCATTCACTTGTCGCTTCTTGTACGGGTGCACTTGTTTCTTGGACTTCTTCATCGGGCGTTGGGGTCCACTCAGCTATGAATTCTGCCAAAGCTCGGCTCTGTATGGTTGAAGTACTTTCAAACTTGAGTCCAAAGCTTGACAGCTCCAGTGCCCACTCAACGATCCTGCCTGTTGCTTCTGGGTTGTGCAATATCCTCTTCAGCGGAAAGCGAGTGACCACTGTTATCTCATGTGCTTGGAAGTAATGGCGCAGCTTTCTCGAGGCCATGAGGAGGCCGAAAAGCAACTTTTGCACACCAGAGTACCTTGATCTAGCCCCCTGGAGAAGGGAACTCACAAAATACACTGGGCGCTGCACCATTCTTCTTCGCACTCCTTCTTATTCCTGCGCAGAGTTGTCCTTGTCGGGGTCAGAGCTTGTCGGAGCAGCCCCCTGCCTGTCGCTGGATTCGCTTGCCGGTGGTGCTGACTCCTCGTCGGACTCCCTCTCCGCTACTAACGCAGCACTAACCACCTGGTTGGTTGCCGCTAGGTATAGCAACAACTTTTCCTGTGGTCTAGGTGCGACAAGTATTGGAGTGGAGGACAGGTACCGTTTCAAATCCTGCAGCGCTGCCTCCGCTTCCGGAGTCCACTTCATGGGACCTGCCTTCTTCAAGATTTTGAAGAAAGGTAGGGCGCGTTCTGTAGACTTTGAAATGAACCTACTGAGGGCAGCCACACAACCTGCAAGCCTTCTGACATCCTTAACGCGCTTTGGGGCCTCTATCTGCTCAATGGCTTTAATCTTGTCGGGGTTGGCTTCAATCCCCCTCTGTGACACAAAGAACCCGAGAAGCTTGCCGGAGGGGACTCCAAAGACGCACTTCTCGGGGTTCAACTTAAGCTGTATCCTGCGCAGGTTCCGAAATGTCTCTTCCAAATCTTGGATCAGGGTTTCCTTGCTCTTGCTCTTCACCACGATGTCATCCATGTAAGCCTCTACATTTCTGTGGATCTGTGGCTCAAAAGCAGTGTATACTACCCTTGCAAACGTTGAGCCTGCATTCTTCAATCCAAACGGCATGCGTATGAAGCAATAAGTGCCACATGAAGTGATAAATGCAGTCTTCTCTTCATCCTCTTTGGCCATGAAAATCTGATGATAGCCTGAGTATGCATCAAGAAAACAGAGTAGCTCACATCCGGCAGTGGAGTCAACGATCTGGTCAATGCGCGGCAAAGGGAATGGATCCTTGGGACATGCTTTATTCACATCGGTGAAGTCTATACACAGTCTCCACTTCCGGTTGGCCTTGCGCACGACGACTGGATTTGCCAACCACGTCGGATGGATCACACCTCTAACTAGGCCTGCTGCCTCTAGCTTCTTGATTTCTTCGTTGATGAATTCTTGGCGCTCCACGGCTTGCTTCCTCACTTTCTGCTTGATGGGCCGCGCATGAGGACAAACAGCAAGCTTGTGCTCAATTACCTTCCTGGGAACACCGGGGATGTCAGATGGTTGCCAGGCAAACACATCGACATTCGCCCGCAGGAAGGCAACGAGCGCGCTTTCCTATTTGCTGTCAAGCGTGGCACTGATGGTGAAGGTACCACCAGTGCCGTCCTCCTTGGCGGACACTTTCTTGGTTGCCGGAGGAGCGGCCATCCCTTTCTTACCCTTGCCGGTGGAGCTCGATGGAACATCCTCGACGGCAGCGCAGCACTCCGAAGAGGTGCGGTTGCCGGAGTGGGCCCCAGAGCACTTGCCGGACTTGGTCTTCGTCTTCTTCCCCCCGGGAGCTTCAGCGGCAAGTGTGTCCTTTTCCGCCGCAGCTGCTGCATCCCGGTAGATCTTGTCGGCGCAGACAAGCGCATCCTTTTTGTCGCCGTGGACAGTGATGACGCTTATCGGCCCCGGCATCTTGAGTACGTTGTAGGCATAATGGGAAGCTGCCATGAACTTGGCGAGGGCAGGACGGCCGAGTATTCCATTGTAGGGCAATGGAATATCGGCGACGTCGAAAGTGATGCGCTCAGTTCTGAAGTTGAGCTCCCCGCCAAAGGTCACCGGCAGAGTGATCTTTCCCTTGGGCTTGCTCCTTCCCGGGTTGATTCCTTGGAAAGAACCGGTTTCTTCGAGCTCGCCATCTGGAATCTGGAGTTTCTTGATCACAGCAGAGGAGATCAAGTTCAGCCCGGCCCTGCCGTCAACCAACATTTTGGTGACCTTGAGGTTGCGGATGGTGGGAGAAACTAGCATCGGCAAACACCCGACCGCAGTGGTGCGGTCAGGGTGATCCTCAAGATCAAAAATGATGGGCGTGCTGGACCATTTGAGGAGCCTGCGCGATTCCACGGGCGGCTCCGCTGCATTCACCTCGCGCACCCACTGCTTCAGTTGGCGGTGGGAGGTGTGCAGAGAGGCGCCACCGTCGACGCACAGGACCTCCGTGGCCTTCTGGAACTCCTGCTCGCTGTTATCCTCGTCCTCCATGTCTTCGTCGTCGTCCTCTTCGTCCTTGTCGCGGCCCCGGGGAGGTCGATCTCCTTGCCGCTGCTTGGCCTTGCCGCGGCGTCCTCCCCGGCCGTTGAACGGCCGCTTCTTGCTTGGCTCTTCCCCGCCACCTTGGGCCTTCTCCTTGTCGCGCCTCTCGTACTCAGCCTTCTGCTGCTCGACGAGGTACTCGACGTGCTTGCAGTTGGAGAGGTCGTGGCCCTTGGTGCGGTGGATCTTACAGTATTGCTTGTCGGAGCTGCCCGGCTTGTCGGCTGCTGCTACAGGGGCAGGCTCCTTGCCGGAGCCGCCAGCCTGCGTTTGTTTGGCGGGAGCCTCCTTGCCGGACTTCTCGACGGCAAGCACCTCTTTCTTGCCCTTCCTTCTGTTATTCCGCCGCCGGCTCTTCTTTGCCGGGGCGGCGTCGTCGCTGTCGCTTCCTCCTGCGCCAGCATCCTCCCCGGGGAGTCTCCTCCCCTCTTCTGCGCGTGCGCACTTGTCAGCCAGAGCATAGAGCTCGCTGACATCCCGAATCTTGGTCATCGCCATTTCTTCATGCATGCGGCGGTTACGCACATTCTGGTGGAACGCGCTGATAACCGCGGCAGGGTGGACATCAGGGATGTTGTGCTGCACACGGCTGAAGCGTTGGATGTATTTGCGCAGGGTTTCGCCTTCCTTCTGGGCCAGAATGTGGAGATCGCTCTCCTGGCCGTGGGGTTTGTGGCCGCCGGTGAAGGCGCCAACAAACTGGTGGCAAAGGTCGGCCCAAGAAGAGATGGAACCTTCCGGCAAGTGCATAAGCCACGAACGGACGTTCGGCTTAAGCACGAGCGGGAAGTAATTTGCCAAGATCTTCTCGTCGTGCCCCCCGGCAGCTTGCACTGCGATGGTATAAACGCTGAGAAACTCCGAGGGGTGCGTCTTGCCGTCGTACTTCTCCGGTACGTCGGGCTTGAAATTCTTCATGCTGGGCCACTGGACGCGCCGCAGCTCGCGGGTGAACGCAGGGCAGCCTGCCGCGTACGGCAAGTCGCCTGGTTCACCGAGCACGCGCGCGTCGACAGCGTTCCCAGCTCTGTTATCTGATTGTCGCCGAGCTTCTCGGCGACGCTCGATTGTGGTGCGAGCGTCTTCTTGTCGCCGGTCGTCGAGGACCTGGCGCTGGTCCCGACGGGCCCGCGGATCCGACGACGCTGTGGAGCCGTCGTCGGCGTTGTTCTGGCGGGGCGGCGTCTTCTGCTTCCGCGGCGGGGAGTGCACGCTTGCCGCACCCCCGGCGGTCTTGTCGCCGTCGGCCTTCGTCTTCTCAGCTTGCCGCGGCCGCGAGGCCGACGGCTGCTGTGGAGAATCGTTGTTGGCGAAGGCGATCAGGCTCTGGATGGTGGCCCTCCAGTCCTCGGCTTTGTCTGCCGCTGGAGGGAAATCTAGGAGCAGTTGCGCTCTCGCGAGCGCTTCCGCTGGAGTGGAGGGGAACGCGGGCGAGCGGTGCGAGGAGCGGGATACGCTCAGACTTCTAACGGCGTTAGAAGGAGCGGGGTCCCGCGCCGGCGCCTTCGCTTTGCTTGTGCCCGGACGGAGGTCCGGGGCGTCCCGCGAGCCCCCGGTTTGTCCTTGGCCCAGCAAACGGATGCCACCTCCTGTGACATGGCGCTGCTGGGTTGTTGTGTGCTGAGAGGGACGCGGTGCGTCCACGGAGACCGAGGTTCGGTCGTCCGTCCTGTTCTTGGATCTGGTGGCGCCGTGAGTGTCCTCGCCGGCGACCACCCTTCCGACGACGTCTCCCCCGCCCACCGTTGGCTCCGGTGGCAGCGGGTGAGACGCGGACGGGCCTCCGACCTCCGAAGCCTTCTTCTTCGGGGCCATGGAGCTGCTGCTGGTGAAGTTGCTAATGGAACTGGAGAGGTTGATGTAGAATGCGCCCGCGCGAACGCCGGATCAGGTTCGCACAACCTCGACGCCCCCTACCTGGCGCGCCAAAGATGTCGGGGGAAACTGTCCGCCACGAACACCTATGGGACCGGAGCCCCTTGTCTGTGCGGTACGAGGGCGGAGGGAGCACGAAGAGCAGATCGTAGCGAGCACGCGGGCAGTTTTACCCAGGTTCGGGCCGCGGTAGACGCGTAAAACCCTACTCCTGCTTAGTTGTGTATTGAGTTGGAGTACTCGAGAGCTTGAAGAAGCAGCTACACCGAGTGTATGAGTGATCTAGGTTCCGAACCCCCTCCACGTTGTGCATGGGCCTCCTTTTATACTGCAAGGGGTCACCGACAGGTGTCAACGTAGGAGAAAGGGGTAAAAACGTAAAAGAGGTGGTAGTTGTAACAGTGCGGGAACAGTAGAGCTACAGTGCGCGAACAGTGGTCGCTACCTACTTTGACAGTGGGGGACAAGGGCATTTAATGCCCGTCGCCGTCGACCCCAAAAGCTCCCGCCCTTGCCTCTCCGTCTGCCACGGCGATGGATCCACCACCGTGGAGTGCCACCGTGTCCCCCAGGCTGCACAGCCATCCGCCACGCGTCCCTGGATAGGCCCCAGGGCGACGCGTGGGCCGATGAGCTGGAGCGTGGGCACACAGCGCAGCCTTCCCGGCAAGCACCTTGCCGGGGCCTTGATCTTGCCGGGCCCGGGAGCTTGCCGCTCCCCGGGCCATCGCCGGGTCTTTTATGATGGAATCTTCTAGTCTTCCTGGCAAGCTCTTCTCGCCAGGGCCTTGTGTTAGTGGGGCAGTCTTGAGCCTGGTACGGTCTTCCCGGCAAGCTCCACTTGCCGGGGTCTCGATCTTCTGTCTTGCATACTTTGTTTTTGAATGGCTTAATATGGAGCAGAAAGGTCTCCGGCGAGCGCGTGGTAAACCCTGCCGCGGGAAGCTGCAACTGACCGTGCACAAGTTGGGGTACTGAGGTACCCCTACCTTAGTACACCGACATATCATATCCTCGGTTCTAAGTTGTTCATCTTGTTTCCCGGAGCTCCAAGTTATTTCAATTATATCATTTCAACTTCATCTATTTCATCGCAGACCTTGAATCTTATTCTTTTCATCTTTCACTTCTCATGCTTTCATTACCGGAGTTCTTCATGGTGGTTCATCATCATTTAATTCATCCTCGAAGTCTTCATCAAGATTCTTGTTGGAGCTCAAGCATTCTTCATCATGCTTCCAATTGCAATTATTTCTACCTCGTCTTTAAGATGGTGTTATGTCATTCTTGACAATTCCTTCATGTTTCATGATTCACGAGTTGTCAGGAATGGGATATTTAAAACCATCATTTTCCTTGTTCAGGAGATCTTGCCAACCCTTCAATTATTCGTTGGAGTTATCTTGGGTTGTATTTCACCTAAAAGCTTCCCTAAGGATTGTTGCTAGTTATGGTGCTTATAAATGACCCAAGTTCTTCATTTATCATTCCGGTGAAATAAGTTTTTCATCTCCTTGTTGATCTCAATCAAATCAATTGTTTAAGTTAGTGGCAGAATTGTCACCTCATAATTTTGAGATGTTTTCCATAAGCCCACAACGAGCTTATTCGTTTCATTGTTGATTTTTCCATCAACCCCATTCAACCCTTCTTTGTAAGGAGGATATCCCAATTCAATTTTGAGAGAAGTTGTCTTTTTCTCTCCGTTTAATTCTTTCATTGATTTATATGCTATTCTTTCATTCCGGAGGCATTGTGATGTTGCTCTCTTTGACCATCATCACATTTTTATCAAGATCATATTTTCCCTTGCTTATCATTTAACTGGAGTGTTGTATTCTCCACTCTATTTCTCTCATCTCATCTAGTTTTGCCTATCTTTTTAACCGGAGTGCTGTCTGAATCCTTCTTACCCCTTGTGCCATTATTTCAATTGTTTCGGAGGCAATATATTGTTCATTTCTTCAAGTATCATCTCAACTTGGCAAGTTCTTGTTCAATTCCTTCCATTTTCAGACGGAGTGCTGCCCAAATTTTTTCATTCTTATTCCTTGGCTATACCATTGCGGTTTCTTATTCTTTTGGTTCATAAGCTCTTGTTTCATGTCTTTTAACCTACAAGGTTCTCATAATGCTCCTTGTTACTCTTTCTAACGGAGTGTTTTCATATTCGTTCATCTTCGTTGTATTTTTTCTTTCAACTTGTTCAACCTCTCAAGGTTCCTTGGCTTCACTCGTTTGTCGAAGAAGCAACTTTGTTTTACCTCTTCCTCTTCCGTTTTACCCGGTGCTATCTCTAGGATCTCGGGTCGAGATCCTCTGGTAGTGTGGGAGAGTTGTGACGCCCGAAGACCGACATCCCAGAAGATTACAGAGATTCCAGATGTTCCGGGTTCTCCCGTGTGTTTTATTTTGCTTGTGTTATTTATTTTTTTGCATTGCATCATGTCATCATGTCATCATGTCATATTTATTTTGCATCTCAATCTAAATAAATTGTGTGGACCTTCGGTCCATTTAAATCGAGGGAAGTGTGACTTCTCTTCATAACATATCCTCCCAATATTAGGGAGCTATATTAAAAATATTCCATTTGTTTGGAATTAACCAACACACGTGCATAATTTTCCCCATGCTTTTCCTACTTCGAGTTTCTCCTTCAAAAACCTTGCCAATAATTC
This sequence comes from Secale cereale, assembly GCA_902687465.1. Classification (NCBI taxonomy): domain Eukaryota; kingdom Viridiplantae; phylum Streptophyta; class Magnoliopsida; order Poales; family Poaceae; genus Secale; species Secale cereale. Next base: position 348,228,061 of record LR738711.1, read on the forward strand.
TTTTCCGTTGTTTCGAGGTTCCTCCGAAAATTCGAACAATTTTTGGACACTTCAATAATCAAGTCTTAGTTCAAACCCATTTGAATTAAATTCAAATATGTTTGAATTATATCTCGTTCTTGCCTTTGCTATTTTTCTCGGACCGTGCTCATTTTTATTGGCCCGAGAAAAATATCCCATGTGCTAAATCTTCCGCTTAGCCTCTCTTTTATTTTCCCTCTTTCTTCTTTTTCTGTTAAAGCGATTTAATAGAAGACAGCCAGGCTCCCAGCCTCTTGGGCCTCCACCCCAGGCCTCCTGGCCATCAGGCCTTCCAGCAGCCGGCCCATCTCCTCCCTAGGCGCGGCCCAGGCCTCTCCAGGCCCAACCGCAGCGCTCCTAACCCTAGCGAACCGCAGCTCCTCGCTCCTCGTTTTCCCCTCGCCCGCCGCCAGCTCTTCCTCTCGATCTCTCTCCCTTCGCTCACTCCCAGCCCGATCTCCCCGCTCCCTCTCCTTCGATCTCCAGGCCCTCCACCTTCGCCGCCCTCCGTCGAGCCCAGGCCGCTCGCGCCCCTTCACCGCATCGCCTCCAGTGCGCCTCGCCCTCAGGCCCTCCACCTTCGTTGCCAAGGCCGAAGCGCGGGCGCTCCCCGAGCCTCCTCCTCCGCGCCACAGCGCCCCTGCCATCTCCCCCCCCTCTCCGCCGTCCAGCGCCGGCCGGGAGCAGCGCCAGCCGCCGGGCTACTCTCGCACCCCACAGGCCGTGCCTCTGCCGCGGGAGCTCTACTGCCGGCCATCAGGCCCTTCCTTCCTCGGCTCCTCCAGGGCCGCCGCCCCTGCTGTCTGCAGCACAACCCGCGGGCAAGGCCGCAGCGCCCAGGCCGGCGCGCCTCTGCCTCCTCACCAGCGCCCCGGCGCGCCTCTGCTCTGCCGCGGGCCAGCGTCGCCATGGAGCCGAGCTCACCTGCTGCCATGGATGTGCCCCTCTTCTGCTCGCCGCCTGCTGGCCCCCTCCTCGTGCGACGACTATCGGCCAAGCCTGCTTCCTTCTCTTTTGTGATGCACGCGTTGTTGTTTCGTTGCGTGAGAGACCACCGCCATGTATTGCTGCTGTTTGTCTTTTCGCTAAGTGCCAGGTTGACATGTACAACTACGAGACCTAGACCGGCATGTTCGACAAGTACCCCTTCGTTAACAAGACCGGCAAGATCGACGCGAGACCGAGACCCGTGAACAACTACCTTCTCGGAGACGCACCAAGTACATCTACATGACCCGAACGAGTACATCTACCGATGCCAAGTACCACGACCAAGTACCACGACGAACGAACGGCTACGATGACATGAACATCTACGAACGACAATGCCGACACAAGACAACGCGACAAGTACCTCTTCGAACGGAAACGCCAACGTGAACAACTACCGTCGCCGAGACCCTCAAGTACCTCTACGAACGGAACGGCTACTCGTTGGCGACCTCGTGTACGACTACTTCCTCTCCGAACGGAACGTCTACTTTCACTACGTCCCTCGACGACTTGAACCGCCCTGAAACGCATGCTCCGAAGGTATAACCACGAGACGACGACCCCATGGATGAATGCTTTTTGTGTTGTATGAAATGTTTGCCCTTGTGTGCACCGTTCCCGTTTCATCTTTTGTCGTGTTCCTCGGTTGCCTCGTCGCCGACTCGTGGGAACCCGGTGACGGGATCACCCCACCTTCATCTTGTTCGACTCGATCACTCCATCTTTCTTTTGCACCGGACTCTCAACGAGTTACCAGAACCGAGATGTTGCCGTTGCATCATCTTCGGATCGTTGCCGTGGCACCCTTTTCCTTCCACCACGGTGACAATACTTCATATCTTCTTCATGTCAACTTTAATATAATTGCATAAACTTGATCATGTCATCCGCATCATGTTAACAACCTTTGAATGTTTAATTGTTGTTTGCTTAAAATTGCTAAACATGCTCATGGGGATTTTCCGGATTTGTTGTTGTTATTTTCCGGTCTCATTTAAAATGCCTAAATAGTGTAGTTTCTTTATGCTTCACCTCTTGCCATGTTAACAAACATTTAACCTTGTCTTGTAAATAAACAAAAATCAACTAAATAAATAAATGTGGTGTTTCGTCAATATGCAACTCGTTGCATATTGAGCTCCACTTAACTTGTAGTACTTGTTTGTGCACTTTGCCATGCCATGCATAATTAAACCGGACATGCATCATACTTGGATGTGCATCGTATGACATGCTTATGATTGTGTGTTTACCGTGTTGTTTGTTTCTTTCCGGTTGTTTCTCTTGTTAGCTTCGGTTTCTATCCGGAGTTGTGAAGATTCGCTCGACTGTGTTGCTCCGTCTACTTCATGGTCCCGTTCTTCTCCCTTGCGGATTCCCAGGCAAGATGATCATACCCTTGGATACCTTTACTACCATTTCCATGCTTAGTTGTCTCGATGCTATCGTTACATGTCGCGCTACCCATCTTTTATGTCAGCCTCTCCTTTGTTGCCATGAAACCTCTAACCTTGACACCTTCCTAGCAAAACCACTGTTTGGCTTATGTAATGTATTGTGTGAAGTGGCGAGTGTAAGCCAACTATCCTCTTTTGCAATTTAATCCCTCTTTTACATGAGTCGTGCAAAGATACCAAACTTGAGATCATTCTAGGATGGGCTTATACCTTTAAGTCGTGCCTCGACACGTAGGAGGTATAGTCCCATCCTGGGCATTACAAGTATACTTTGAATAAAACTCCTCCAGCAAGGCCCAACATTGGTTTTAATTTGCCTCATAATAACAACTTAATTAAATAATTAAATTTGCATAGGGGGTCGCGTCCCCGAGGATTCTTAATTCTACATAGCAGGGGCCAGTGCTGATGGTGTTGGTCCCAAACGGGGAGCCTGCGGGGCCGCCTTGGGGAAACCCGAGGTATCTGGTATACCTGTAGCATCGCCCATCCGGTCGTGTCCTGAGACTAGATACGAGTGGCTACTATCAGGGTGTCGACACACCGGGAGGTCTTGCTGGACTTGTTTTACCATTGTCAAAATGTCTTGTGCTACCGGGATGCCGAGCTTGATCGGATTTTCCCTAAGATAAGGGGTGATGATATTATATTTATCACTTCAGCTAATCGTGAGAGCTTGTGATGGGCTAAGTTGGAACACCCCTGCAGGGTTATGATCTTTCGAAAGCCGTGCCCGCGGTTATGTGGCAGATTGGAATTTGTTAATGTCCGGTTGTAGAAAACTTGACAGAGGATCTGAAGTAAAATGCACCACCGCGTGAGTAACCGTGACTGTCTCTTTTCACTTTGAGAAGAGAACACAGTGGGGTTATGTTTGACACATATGTAGTTCAGGATCTTTAGCGATCACTACTTCTGCGACCGTTTGCGTAGATGCTCATCTCATTCTGGTACTCGTAAGTTAGCCACCATATTATGCTTAGCAGCTGCTGCAACCTCACCACTTAACCTCTTCCTACCCACAAAGCTTTGCTAGTCTTGTTACCCATGGTTATGGGATTGTTGAGTCCTCGTGGCTCACAGATACTACAACACCAGATGCAGGTTCAGCCGAGAATGATGCAGGAGCTGCTTCAAGTTCTTCACTGGGAGCTCGATGAAGAGAGTGGCCGTTTGCTTGTGACGTTTTCGACGATCAGTAGTGGTTTCTAATAGGATTCGATCTGGACCTGTGGCTTTATGTTTTGGTATCTTGTCTTTTGGATCTTACCCTTAGATGGGCTGTGATGTTTTGAATGATGTTCTGCTTATGTAATGTATTGTGTGAAGTGGCGAGTGTAAGCCAACTATCTCCTTTTGCATTTTAATCCCTCTTTTACATGAGTCGTGCAAAGATACCAAACTTGAGATCATTCTAGGATGGGCTTATACCTTTAAGTCGTGCCTCGACACGTAGGAGGTATAGTCCCATCCTGGGCATTACAATGCCTCTGCCCAGTCCGACCACCAGCCGCCAAGTTATAACCCCGGGTGTTATAACCTTTTTTAGTAATTGATATCTGGTGATTGTTCGCCACGAGCACAATCCTGGCGGATCCCACATAACCTTCAGATTTCCATCCGATGGTGGCCTGTTTTGAAGCCATGGTATTTGACAAAACCGCCACCCTTACACACATACTGTAATTGTGTCGTGGGCGTTTACAACTGCCAGGTCTCCCAGCGAACGTTTGCCGGGGATTGGAGTTAGCACCGATGGTGGTTCGTATTCGTTCCATGCTCGGGCATTGAAGTTTGTAATAACTATTTTAGAATATAGTACTCCTCTCTCCGGTGCTAGTAGTAGAGCAGAGTCCTACTCCACTACTAGGGAATAGTAGTAGGTACTGTAGTTTATTGTACTAGTACTGTGATCACTCAAGCAAGTTTTCTGGCATCAATATGACCCTACGCTGCTGGGATGTGTCTCGTATGTCAAGCGGCGTGTAGTTGTCATCATCACCTATCCACTTCCTACTGCACATATTCGCTTCTCCATCCTGGTCCGCACATAATCGTCCAAATCTTCCATCCCCTCTAGCCACCTCCCCCCTCTTTCGAAACCCAAGCACTAACAATGGCAGAACCGAGCAGCGTTCGTCGAAAGAGTGGCTGGAATTCACTCCTCACAGAGGTAATCAAGCTCATTGTTTCGCGTGTGGACAATCTCAGTCCATGCCGCTCGCCGTGTGCTCATTGGGGCTGTACTGTTTACTCGAAGCCCTCAGGACGGAGCTTTTTAAGTTAGCTCGATGCTTGCTGATGCCTCCTGATCTTCAGAATGGCGTGTCACGCAGCATAACGATCGTAGGATGGCGAGCATCAACCCCCTCGAGTGCGATCCGATCCCCATCACCGTCAACTAAATTAAAGGTATGTACTGGGTCGGCATGAACACGTCTTGGATGGTGCTCTGCGACGGTCGCCGTAGCTGGATGCTCGTGGAGGTATACACTCGGCGATTGATTCGCCTTCCTTCGATTCACACTGCACTGCTTTGGCACCGCGGCCTAGAATACTCGGAATCTTACAGTAACCAACATGATACCAAGTTTGATTTGCTCAAGGTTGCAATCTGCCAAGTGCCCACAAGATCTGCGAATTATAAAGACTTATGGCTAATTACGTTCTTCAACCACGGTCTCGCCTATCTGACAGGTCACTGCGGTAAGTGGATAAATATGCACATCCATCGCAGGATCATACATCCTCCATGGTTCTCTAATGCCATTGAACACAAGAACTTCATTTACGCTGTGGACTCCTTCTATGGCTAGATGTATTGCGGGCCTACTCCAATCATCGCTACAAACGCTAGTTACAACAGTATGTTACTTTCCAATGATATCATGATGGCTTGCTTATATTGCTGTCAACATTTACTGAAAAAATATTCATGCTCATAACATGTTGTTCTTATGATTGACTACAGTACTAGCCCTTTTTATTTGACTCCAACTTGATATGATCTTGTAGGCCGCCTGGTGTCCCTACCCTTCCTAATCCCAGAACCTTTCAAAGAAAAGCGACATGGCAGTTACAGGTGGTTCCTAGCTCAATCGGACGGCGGCGAACGATTGATGATCATTCACACGTATCGGATGTGTTGTTTCTCGACATACAATTACAGTCACTGCAAGGTCTTTGGGCAGGATCCCAGCTTCTTTGGGCCTTCAATAATTTTTTACTGGAGGCTGGTAAGTGACCTTGGTACATGCTCTCTATTTCTCGGACTAAATTATCCGATTATCCAGGAGGTAACCAACGGCAAGATCATGATTGCAGCGCGGTTTCGTTCATCAGGCAAAACTATGTGTACACAGCGTACCATGCGTCTCTCCATGCACCATACCCTCATATGTGCCGCCATGCTCTGCAGCCCAAAGTAGGAGAGAGGTTCGCAAGTATCAGACTTCGACCTGCTGGCTGGAGTTTCCCCCGTCAAGCACCCATCTGGTTCAAGCCGTCAGCCAATCTCCACAACTTAATAAATAGTAACGTCTAATTGAGCCAGTTAGATGTGTACGCTTGGCGTACAAGGTTATATATTTAGTTTGATGCATACACTTGTTCTTTTTTGGTAGCCCTTTTGTAATGATGGCTCATGCTTGGTTTGGAAAAGAGAGCTGCGTCATTACTCTTCTGTCCTGCTTACTACTTCTGTTGCACCCCAGCCGCGGTTGCTGCTGTTGTTGTTTTCAATGTACAATTAGTAGTATATTTCATCTGTTGGTTGAATAAATTTGTTGTTAGAACGACAAACACAATGTTTAGGAAGTCGTTGCACGGTCCGATCCTTTAGTGCCCCATTGTATTGCATACTATTTTTCGTACGGAACACATTTTCCACTTGTCGATAACATGCAGCCCACTGATGAAGGCCCAATAGAGGAGCCCATAATTAACTGGAAGGGAGGCTCTCACATGAATCCGGCCCAGGTACATGCTCATGGTCCCCCTAAACATAAATAAGTAAATAAATAAATAAATAAATAAAGCTAAATGCTCATGCACCAGTTCTTTCAATTTACTATTTGAAAAGTCAAATTTTAACATGAGGATATTATTTCCTATGAGAGTGTCGTTAAATTCAGTCGATATTATTCTTAGGCAAAGTTGCAAAGATACCGACCAGTCTTTTTTCTCCCACCATTTTCTTCCTGCAACCAGCGGACCCATGCAAATCGTAGTCAATATCGTTAATAGTTCAGGTCCATTATTATTTTTTGATAAGAATGCCCAACCCGGCACAACACATTGGTGACACCAATTTATCCTAGGGCTTCTGAATGTGCTCGGCTTCACACCTCAAGAAGAAAATTGCCTCAAAAAGACCTCAGAATGAAAAAGGTGCTCCGCGGCATTTTACAATAAGTTTTAGCCATATAAAATTAATTCTTATAATCGAGCCTAATGGGTTTTTGGGTCTGATCAGTCCAGCCGACAAAACCAAACCTGTGTCGACGGGAGCGCCAGTTCCTGCCTTTTACGATTGGTTGCGCTGTCGTGCATGCATCGCCGCCCTGTCGTACCCTGAAATGCTAGCTAGGCCATCCCTTTACTCCCCCCGACATTCTATTCTTCTCCGGTGATGGCAGCCTGCCCTGCACCAGAACCATTGAACCCTCGTACTCCCCTGTGTCTATAGCCATACTGCCGCATGTTCCCTGGCTCATGTTCATTCCCATTCGAGGCCTCGTTGTCGTCCTGCGCCTTGGTGCGCTCGCCGCGGCGCCGCCGTCCGGCCCTGTGAACATAGTCAATCGGGAGAGGACTGTAGTTGTGTGTATGACAGTACTGACCCACCAGGGCCACTCCCGAACACAAGCAAGCGCCTCTTTTCCTACTCAGATGCGCCACTCGTTTTTATTTACTCTAATCCACACTGCTGATATCTGGGACGCATATCATTGTCAATGTATAGTCAGTTAACGACATAATTGCACAACTATCTTTTTTGAGGATTTGTTTAGAGGAACAGGCTATAAACTGGGTTGTGCTATATCTGTGTCCCGTCTAACAACATGACCAGCCAAACAATTTTTTCTTTGGGAAAACAATTAGCCCAATGTTTCTTTTTGAAGAATACCCAAGCTAGGCCTATTTGTTTTCTCCGACTTACTAGGCTGCAAATATTTCAAGACGAGGAGGGATGCATTCTAGCCTGACCAACGAGTATGGGTAGTATATCTTAAAAGTAATATGAAAGGGGTTAAAATTCCAAAAAAATATAGCAAAAATGGCAATTAGTTTCTTTTTTGTTTTTGTTCTTCATTGATATTTTATATTTCATTGGATTTTAACATGACATAGTAGTGCTTTATTTTTAATTTCGTTTTAGTATTGCTACTAATTTTTGGATTAAGAATATTTTCTTCCACAGTAAAAATATGCGAATTTTTAAAATTTCACATATTTTTTTGTTCAAATTTTTAACCCTGGCACTGACTAGAAAATGGGCAGTAATTCTAAAAATGGAAAATGGGCTGCGAATAATTCCATATGAAATAGCAAATGGGCTGTAAAATATAAAAATAATAGCAAATGGGTTGTACATGCCACAAATTTTCAGGTTGACTTGTTTACGCAAGGCTTTGTTAGTCAATACACGATTCTAGCAGCAGTGACTGTTGGATGTCCAACCAGCGACCGATGTGCTTCTTCAATCTCTGATATTCCTGCTCCAGCCGCCTAAACCAGCGTCGGCGGGACTGTGTGCTCCCTGCTCTTTGTGGCCGGCTATTATGCTGCGCAGGTTACACCGGCCCGCCCTAGTACATCCGCTGGCCTAGCCATCCCTCTACCCTCCCGCACCTCCTGTTATTCTCCCGTGATGGCAGCCTCACACCGCAGCCGAACCAGTCAACCATCATACTCTCCTCAGCGTGGGTATCCACTATTTTGTCTTTATCGGCTCCAGGTCGTTCCATTCCTAGGCCTCACCATCGTCCATCGCGTTGGTGCTCTAGGCATGGCATGCTCAACATTCAACAAATGATAGCCATCGGAATATGGATGTACGTGGAGAGGTTGATAGTAAGGACCCCCCATGGTCCATGGCCGCACGCAAGCCACTGACTCCTTATTACGCGAAAAAATGACTCCTCCCACTGACATCTGGGGCGCAGTGGTTCATAGGCTGACCTGCGGCCCTATTAAGTTGACGCCTATGGAGGGCTTTGTCAACTTATTGAACAAACGATTCTAGCAGCAATGACCGTACGATGTCCATCCAACGGCCGTAGTCCTTCAACCTTTGGTCTTCTTACTCCAGCCGCCCAAACCAGCGCCGACTGTGCCGCCTACTCCTACATCTCATGGCCGGTTGAGCTGCTGTGCAGGCCTGACTACCCCAACCTCTGGCCAGGCCATCCCTCTACTCACCTGCAACCCCTGTTATTCTATGGCAATGGCAGCCTCACACATAGCTGAACTAGTCAACCCTCATACTCCTCTCTCCGAGGGCATCCACTGCCGCGTCTTCCATGGCCCCGCGTCGTCCCCTTCCTAGGACTCGCCGTCGTCCACCACCTTGGTGCTCTCGGCACGGCGTGGTCAATGTGGTCAAGGAACGGATTCCCTCGGAAGAGTACTGTATGTGAATGGGCTGACAGCCGGGTCCATAGATGCAGCAAGGAAGTGCCTCCTTATTATGCGCAAAATAATGATTCCTCCACCTGATAGCAGGGACTCATAGGACGGGCCACCGAATTTCATGAAAAAACGTTCCCGCCCTAGCTGTTGGGCCCACCAGCTACATCTTCCCACACATGGAAGTGCGTCCATATTACGGGCAAAAAAATGATTCCCCCCTGACTGCTTGGACCCACCATCTATATCTTCGCACGCCAGGAAGTGCCTCCTTACCTCCCTGACAGCTAGGACCCACCCGGTCGAACTGTACGTAGGGTTGTCTTTCTGGTCGCAAACATGTATGTACATACTAGCCGATCAGTGTGTCTGCAGGCTGCTGCGATGAACCGTGTCCGAGTAAGGAAGGGCACGTGTCATAGTAGACGCGTAGACGTAGTATGCCACGCCATCCTGTAAATATCGTGTACACGTACATACAGCCAGGGTGCAAGAAAGTAAATACGGCCACGTACATACATACGGGCGGTGTCTCGAACACGTACTCGCGCATACATACGGCTAGGGCTCGTGTACATGGGAAGGCCACGGACGGCAGCAATAGCGTCCTGTTCATTGGAAGCCAACCGGCTGTGTCAGAACGGGAAAACTGCATCATGTTCATGGGGAGGAAATGAAATGTGCCGTGTTCATCAGGAGGCATCGGGATACGCCGTTATCATTAGGAGCGAACCGGCTTGGACGGAATAGTCGAAATGATGTCTAGCGTATCATAGAACGGAGAAAACGGACTTCTCTTCGGCCGTGTACGGTCGAAACAGGGCCCTGTTCATTGGGAAGGGTGTAGTATACCGCAAAACAGAGGAAATGGACTTGTGTTTGACCTCCTATGGTCGAAACAGGGTCCTATTGATTTGGAGGGGTCTGGTGTACCGCAAAACGGAGGAAACAGACTTCTCTTCAACCTCCTACGGTCGAAACGGGGTCCTGTTCAACGGGAGGGGTGTGGCGTACCGCAAAACAGGACTCCACAGGCTACTATTCATCCACCGTGTACTGCCTTGGTCCTTTCTCCACGGGCTACTGTTCATCCACCGTCGACCTCCTCTAGCCTCCACCTGCGACTGTTCCTCCACAGTGTCTCCCTCCTACCTCCGCTAGCTACTATTCCTCTGGCCTTGACTACCCCTCCACCGACTACTGTTCAACCACCCTTCCACCGGCTAATATTCATCCAGCCCTCCACCGGCTACTTTTCAACCATCAATCCACAGGGTCCTGTTCATCCTCCCGCAACCGGCTCGATAGGGGTCCTGTTCATCCAGCGGCAACGACCTCTAGATACTGCCACAGGGTCCTGTTTATCCAACCCACACCGGGAATTGTTCATCCAACCCCTAACAATGCTCATTGTTCGTCAAGAGGCACTAGGTTTGATCGGCTTCACTTAGTAGTAGTAGCGAAGGAATCGCTCGATCGGGTTCAGTTAACAGCCAGATCAATCGATCGCTCAGGTTCAGTAATGCGTAGCCTGCAGTGGAATCGCTCAGGTTTAGTAGGCGAACGCCTCACTCGAGTTCAGTTAGAGCCCAACGCCTCGCACACATGCGCGTATGTGTACGAGAGAAACGCGCAATCCCTTCATGCATCGCCCGGCCTCGACCACCCATCGTAATCGGGAACTTCACGATATTTTCCTCGCCCTCGCTTCTACAATGACTTTTTCCATCATGAACGGCCCAAAGAATGTCATGCAGCTGCGTCTCCGGCCCGCCCAGGACGAAATTCCCATTTTCCGTCATGATTTTTGGTCATAGAAGTAGGATGCCAACACATCTATGTTGATACCGGGTTTTGTCACAATTATCGTCATAGAAGTGTCATAAGCATGACAGGAAAAAAAATCGTCCGGCCCAAAATGTCACGGATGTGTCTTTTTTGTAGTGATGCTCTAGACAACAAAAGGCAGACCATGGGCATTTGGGGAAACACGGCGGCATATGAATCTCATTCGGCAAAGAAAAACTTACCAACAAGCTTGTCACTCAATTCTGTGTAGAACTCCGTCATATACCACTCTAGGGCATTCTTTTTCTCCGTGAATTGCTTGACCTTCTCATCGAAGGTCTTCTTCTCCTTCTCAAAGACGACAGCCTAGCCGTCAAATTCGTCTTCCATTCGTAAGATTCGGCTCTGGCAGCGTCACTGACAGCCTTGAGGTCCTTGAGCTCCGCCTCCAACTTGCCGACTGAGGCCAGCTCATCATCGACCAGCTTCATCTTGGACTCTTCTTCCTTTTGAGCCAGCGCCAGGTCCTTGTCCTTGTTCTCCAGAGCCTGCTTCATGATTTCTACAGAAATAGAATTCAGGAGCTTCGTTGTGAGCCGGGTGTTCTCGCTGCGGACATCTGTCAGAACAAAATGACTCGGATTAACAGAAAAAAGCAACGTGCGGCGGACAGAGAGGGAAAATAACTTACCTCTGAGGATTCTCTTCTCCTTCTTCAGTTGGGTACTCTTAAGCTTCTCAGCTTCCCGATCCAGTCGAGGGTTGTCACCTCCTTCTCCATTACAGCATAGTGGGAGCCCAGCTCGTAAGCTCTCTGCACCACACAAAAAATAGTAAGTTGGCAGGTGAAGAATTAAAAGTACTAACTCATTCCCAAATGGTCATGCACTACTGGAGGAGCAAGCTGGACCAGTACCGGATCCTCAAGTACACTTTGACTACCACTCAGTCATGCACTACTGGAAGGAACAACTTAGACCAGTACCAATCCTCAAGTACCCTCTGACTACCTTTTGGTGATGCACTACCATAAGAAACAAGTTAGACCAATACCAATTTCTTAAATACACTCTTGTCACTACTCGGTCAAGTGCCACCGATAGGAACAAGCTAGATCAGTACCAAATCCTCAAGTACCCTCTGATCGACCTCACTCGGCCGACCTCCGAGTCAATGATGAAGATGATCAAAGACAACAACGCTATGATACATGAGTGTTACTAGGCACCCTGAGTGCAAAGTGTCACGAGATATCCGCAGCCACCTATGGGACCCGGAGGCCCCTTGCTGGTCCAGCGGGGGGACGTCGCGTTGCACAAAGAGTAGACCAGCATGCGGCAGCGCGGCGGGGAGAACTCAAGCAATTTACCCAAGTTCGGGCCGCCGCGACGCGTAAAACCCTACTCCTGCTTTGGCGGATTGATGGTGGAATGGAGGTGGTGGAGCGTAGTACACTTGCCCGGCAGGGGTTGCCTTTGGGCAGCAGCTACTACGTGCGTACGGGGGTGTGGGTTCGTCTATTTACCACACCCTCTCTATGATTGCCATGGGCCTCCTTTTATAGATCAAGGGGCGACCAAAGTGGCAAAGTAGTCATTATGCACTAATATGATAGCAAACAGTGCTATCATACCTAACTCTCCGGGTTGATAGGGTGTCACATCACTAGTTGCCCGACAAGGCTTGTCGGGCTATCTTGCATGTTTCGTGCATGTCTCCTTGACACGTCGCAGGACGGGTGCCATCCGCGGGTTCCTTCTATAGGAACTACCTGTCATGTGGCTAATGGGTGCCATGTGGCTAATGGTTGCCACTTAATCATTTTGCGTCTTGACATTTCATTGGTTGACAACGTGGGTCATGCTTGAGTGTTTGGTGAGGTGGTTTTTGCCTCCGCTAGCCCCTGGCTGGCCCTACCGAGGTGTTTCTTTTATCTGCTTCTGGGGGTGGCCGCGCCCCTTGCCGGGCTCGCCTGCCCGACAAGGGGGGCCCTTCTCTTGGTGATGTCTTGCTTCTACAGCCTGGCCTTGGTCTCTCTGATCTGCTTGTTTGGCCCCTTGGACCTCTTGGTCTCTTGTACATCTTGGCTTGGCCTTGGCTTGTCTGTGCACGAGCCAGGGGGAAACACATACCCCTATATATTTTCCCTGACATATGCCCCCAGGCCTGAGCCACACATGTCGCTGTGCATGTTGGGTTAGTGACCAAACAGTGCCCGTACACATGGCAGGAGAGAGCTGAGGGTGCCGGTTTCGTCCTGATGACTTGTTACTCCAACGTCCATTTTGTGCAATTACTGCGCGTCGTGGGATCGTGGAGTGCTGCAGTTATGGTAGAAACGGTAACTTTCTGAAGCGTCGCACCTCTGTTCCGCTTTTCCTCTCCTTAAGGGAAGGAAAAGCCGAACGACACGACCCATCTGCCTCCTGCCCCGTTTCCCATCTCCTTCTTGCATGAGCCAGGCAACAGATCCTCCTTTCACCCTCCCTTCTGCCGCCGCCCCCCCTCCCTCATCGAATCCCCTTCCCTTCCACGTCGCCGCCGCCGGAATGGGGAAGAAACCCACGGAGAAGAAGAAGCAAAAGGCCACGGCGACGGAGACCGCCACCGAGGGAAGCAAGAGGGCGGCGGAGCTGAACAAGAAGCGGAGCGAAGACGCCGTCTTCATTCTGACGAATCTGAGCGGCCCCGTCCTCCAAGAGAGGTCCAGATATCTGTGGGTGAGAGCCATCGATAAGGGGCATGGAGCGTCTGTAGTTTATGCGGGGAAGGACAATCCACAAAACTTTTATCATTTCTTCTGTGCTTACTTCATCTATGGCATCTGTCCCCCCCTTCTCTGAATTCTTCGAGGCGATCATGAACATCTATGGGTTCCACCTCCTTGACTTCACGCCAAATGCAATGGCTACCATGGCCATTTTTGCGCATTTGTCCGAGAACTTTGTCGGAGTCAAGCCCAATGTGGATCTATTCCAACATTATTTTGTCCCGTGGGTGGAGAGAAAAGTCAACCTCTCCTGTATCATTAGCTGGATGCCTCACGCGGTGAGGAAAGTTTGGGATTACATCCCTGGATTCCAGCATGAGAGGTGGGAAGATTGGAGGGGATATTAGTGCTGGATACAGGATAAGGATCTCCCTGAATTCTGTGAAGCACGGAAGGAGTGCGTCAAGCACAGTAAGGAGTGGAGTACCAAAGGCCTCACCGAGGATAGGTTGCGCCCGGCAATCAACGTGATCACTTGTCTGGCGGCTGGCGGGTTAACCATTGAGCATGTGGGGCAGACTTTCTTCTCCGCCGCATCTTACTGTTGCAGGAAAGGGATAGGCATGCGTGGTTGTATGGAGACGCGGTAGACATGATGAGGTTATTGCCGGGGCTGGCCAACAACATGTCATTTTATGGCCACGGCTGGTTGTGCGACCAGCTGTTCGGCCGCTTTGAACTGTTCAAGCTCCCGGAAAATGTCGTCCCTCTGAACATCCAATCTGACCCGGATCAGATACTGAAGTGGATGCCAGAATGCAATGCCTAGGGAGTATCGAGCAGTTGGCAGCTACCCACCCTGGACGAAGAGCTTGAATGGTCGAATACCCTGGTGGAGAAGGCCACCAGGATTGAAACTGGAATGTACAAGCACACCTCGCCTGTGGAGGTGGTGTACATTTTAAAGAGAGTCGAGGAAGACAAGGTAATCCGCCTCGCGAAGGCAGAGAAGGCCACAAAAGCCGGGAAGGGCAAGGGGAAAGCTGAGGATAGGAGCTCTTCCCCCAGCGGCAGTGACATGCAAACCACAGAAAGGGCTATCGGGGAAGGGCGTGTCTGGAATATCTTTGCCAGGCTAGATGCTTTAGCCACGGCAGTAAAGGAGCTTCATGTGGAGGAAAAAGAGGAAGAAGAGGAGGAGACTGGCGAGGCGGCCAGGCTAGAGGAGTGGCTAGAGACTCATAGATGACATATCACTGCGTATCATAGTTGGGTATGTCCGACTCGGACATTATCTCAACTCGGATTCGACTACGTCGAATCCAACCAGACCTTTCCAAGTCCATATTATCCGGTTAGCATCCAATGCTCCATGGCTAGTAAGACCAAGCCATCCACCATGTCATTTTCTAGTCTAGTCTGACCTGTGCCCAAACATCACTTGCTACTAGGGACAATTTTGGATGTATCATACAACACAAGATGTCACAGACAAGTCAAGTACTTGCCTACAAGTCTTTATTCATAAACACATAGGAAATATCATCATACATGATTGCCTCTAGGGCATATCTCCAACAAACAGCAAGCACTGAAGCTGCCGGGGACCTATGCTTCACTGCCTCCGAACAGAAGATGGGAGTCTCCACCTCCCGTGGAGTTCAATTTGAACTCCATGCCATTGTTGAAGAGTAAGGAGGATTTCCCCTTTCCATGGGTAGCTTGAATATCTGATTTATTTTTGCTAATTGACCTCTTGTCCTTGTCGTTGGCAGGGAAGTGGAGGGGGACATAGAAAACCTTGTCCCCCACCCCCGGAAGAGGCTCTGGTGCCTTGGGTCATTTAGGGGCGCAGAGAGCTCAGCCTTGGTGGGAGATATTGTGGACAACCTTGTGCGGAGCACCTAGTCCAGCCCGCAGCTCGAGAGCAGAGACCTGGTCCGGCCCGCCGGGGGCAATGGGGACGACCTCCATATCTCCGCTGGTGGAAGGAGAGGCGAGGTGTCTGAAGACGAGCCCCCCCCCCTGAGGTACACGCCTCCCCTGCCGCTCAATCCAAAGAGGCCCTCCGGAACCGCATGTGGACGAGGTCGCGCGGAAGGCGGTCGAGACGACCACGGTAGAGACTGAAGTCCATGGCCCGACACCATTTGATGCCGGGGAAATAGAGGTTTCCGCCCGGCAGAATCCTCGAGGTACTTTGCTTATTCTCTTTTTTCCTCTTCTTCTTTTTTGATTGCTTCTCCGATTTCGTCACTTGTTTGGGATTTCCATTCCTGCATCATTTACTGGCTCTTTCATGCGCAGCCCCTCAAGCCGAATATCTAGATCCGCTGGAAGCGGCAGCTGACATAGGAAGGGCCGCCGTAGACGAAGCCGTAGAGCTTGCCGCTGCCGATGGATAGGATCTTGTTGCTGGGGAGGCACAGGGCTCCTTGGCGGTAATGGAATGTTCTTCCGAGGATCTCCCGGTAGGGGAAGTGGCCGTCGAGGTGAAAATCCCACTCCCCACCACCGGGCCTATCGCCGGGATAATGCCATCCTCTTCGAGCACGCTGGCCATGGTGCTGTCGTCACCCGGAGCTGGAGCCCCTGGCCCGCCTCTGGCAATGGGAGTCAAGCTCGATGAAGAGATTTGGCGTATCTTGGCTCTGCTTCACCAGGGAGCCAGAGAGGCCGATGACTCAACCATCGTCACCATGGACCTGTCCTTCATGAAATCCATGGCGGTGGGTGTGAAGGAGATGCAGGTCCGGCACAACCATAAATGGCAGGCACTCAAGGAGCGGCGTGAGTCCGCCAATAAAGTGGACTAGAAGCTGAAGGATAAGTGTCAGGAGTTGCGCGAATGGAACGGCAAGCATTCCAAAGTGCTCATGAGGCAGCAAGAGATGCCCAGATGACCATAGAGGACGTTGTGGCCTGCGAGGTGTGTCTGGCGGACCACAAGGAGTATCTGGATGCCAGTGATAGAGAGATATCCCTCCGGGAGGAGAAGCTCGGGGCTACCCTCCGCGTTAAGGATGAAGAACCGGAGGATCTTGTACAGAAGTGTAACGAGGAGCTAGAGGATAAGCATAGGGCCGCACTAGATGCTCTTGCCGCTCACTATGCTGCTCGGCTGAAGAAACTTACTGATGACCAGGCTGTTGCATCTGCTGCCAAGGATCAGCTTGATAAGCAGGTGGCTAAGGTGGGTGAGGATCTCGCCAGCGGCACCAAGGAGGTGGAGGTACTCAAAGAGAAATCTCAGCAGGCTGAGACCCTCTTGGTCGATGTACAGTCGTAGCTCTCCTTCAAGACTCAGTGCCTTGAAACAGCCAATGGCAACATCTCAGACTTAAAGGCGAGGATCGGCACGCTGGAGCATTTGGCGGAATCACTTGAGTCCTGCCAGCAGTTCATGTCCAAGGATTTGGAGGCCGCCAAATGTCTCCGACAAGTTGCAGAGGACAAGATGAAAAATAATGCTGACACGGTTAAACACTAGAGCAAGAGCCTGATTGACGTGGCCAAGGGCCTTTGTGCCCAGGCTAAGGCGGTGGGCATGGACGGCCCATCCATCTCGATCGGCAGGCATGAGGTCCCCAGCGCAAAGCTGGGACTCTTCTTCAATGAGCTGGTCGAGAAGCTGAAAGTGCACTGGCGAAGGTGCTTGATCCGAGTGCCAAGAGGGGAGGGCAGAGCGCTTTGCGCCCGAGTCCCGGAAGCTTGCCTGCAACGCCCTCTTCATGGACTTGAGAAATATCACCTGCCACCACCCAGAGCTCGATCTTGACGACGGATTCAGGAATCCGCCAGTGGGTGTTGACGTCGCAGATGCCGAGAAGAAAGCTGCTCCCCATTCTGGCAGGATTCTTCGCGTTTGAACTGCTCCACCTGTGTCACATCCCTAGTTCTGGTATGCACTAGGCTAGCTTTGGTGTTGCATCATGTTAAAAATTCAAATGAATTTGAAATGGGGACATGTGAAAGCATCAGAAATCTTTGGAAATGACCTAGATAAAAATTGCTCCAAAAGTGGTCCAATAAAATGTTCATGTTTCTCTCCGAAAATATTGGTCAGAGGTAAAATTCAAACCAATATTTTTGGGAGCTCATAAATATTTATTTTGGGCATTTGGAATTAATGCAATAATTATTTGCATTCGATATATTTTTTTATATATTTAATATATGTCCAATAATTCTGGAAACTTGTGAGGGGGTTTGGAATAATTCTTCTAGCCCCTACAAAATTTATCAGAAGCAACAAAATGGATTTGGTTCAAAAACCAAATCAAAACAAATGTCAGAAAGTAGAAAACATAAAGAAAACGTGAAAAGAAACTTACCTGGGGCCTGACACTATGCAGCCCAGCGGCCCAGCATGCCGGCCCATCTGCCAGTCGTCGTCCTCCTGGAGAGGACAGAAGGCAAGGGCACACGCCCGCCGCCCCCACGCATGAGCGCCATGCCTCCTACCTGCCTGCCCTTTCCCAGCGTCGCCTGGACGCCCTGGACAGCGGCACGGAGACGCCCTGAACCCGTTGGACACCTCACTCCTCCACCCTCGCACTCTCCCTCTCCTCTAATCGCCATGGCCGACACCGCCGAGCACTTGCCGCCGTGAAGGTCGTAGCTACCGCCTCCCCTTCACCCTCTCCTCGTGTCTGCAAGCTCCGTCGTGACGCCCTCTTCCTCTACACCAAGTAACACGTCGCCGGACGCCCCGTGGAGCCGTCACCGCCGTCTTCTTCATCGCCGGCTGCCGGAGATCCCCTTCGCCGCCACGACCGCTTCGGTTCCTCCCCGACGACGCTGTCCGCACCACCGCATCCGTCATGACCTGCTGCTCCTTCCTTCCCTCTCTGTTTCCTCCCTCGTGCGTCGTAGCCACCGCACCGTGCTCGCCTGCACACGCCGCCGCCAGAGCTCGCCACCGACGTGGCTCCGGCCACGCCACGGCCTCACCACCGTGCCCAACGCACTCACCGCGCTGTGTAGGTGTTGTAGGTGCCTCACACGCGTCTCCACGGTCGTCGTAGCTACGACACTGAGCTCACCCGAGCTCCGGCGGCCGCCCAAGTCGTTTTCGGCGACCCCGAGTCCAGCCACCACCACCACTCGATGCGGACCCACGTTTGCATCACGTAGATGCCCTCCGCCAGCCATTTGATCGTCATCGGAGGATTCCCGAAGCCCTCTGCCGTGTCTGGTCGTCGCCGGCG
The DNA here is from genome assembly GCA_902687465.1 of Secale cereale. Lineage (NCBI taxonomy): Eukaryota > Viridiplantae > Streptophyta > Magnoliopsida > Poales > Poaceae > Secale > Secale cereale. The sequence continues at coordinate 348,246,870 of LR738711.1, forward strand.
GCTTAACACCGGCGGGTTTGACCCCGCTGACCCGTTTTCACCCCTGTGGGTCAATGAAAGGTAGGCCCCCCAGCTAGTTAACACAGTTTAGTTTTAATTAATTAGGTTAGTTAATTAGTTGAGCCACCGACACGTGGGCCGCGCCCAGCTGACATTTTGTTAGGATTAGTTTAGTACTAATTAACTAAGTTAACTAACGGAGTTACTGACAAGTCGGCCCCACTAGTCAGGTTTGACCTGGACCGACCTATTGACCTGCTGACGTGGTGCTTACCTCATGCTGACGCAATAAATGATTTTGTGGATTTTATTAACTCAGGAAATTCCAAAAAATTATTTGAACTTCAAAAAATCACAGAAATTCAAATGTAGCTCAGAGTGAAATAATTTATATATGAAAAATTATCAGAAAAAATCAATCTATCTATTTGTACCATTTTCATGCATGAAAAATGAAGTTATACCTATTGTAGTAGTGAAAACACTTAAATGGAATTTATAAATGTTTATTTTGGAGTAGCATTTGACCCCTTGGTTCAAATGGACTTCACCCAAATGAATGATAGTTGCATTAGCCCAAACAACATCACATATTCATGCCATGCTCATGCATCATGTTGTTGCATATGCTTGTGTATTGATTGTCGGCACCGTCTTTCTCGATTAGTCCAGCTCCGGAGACCGTTCCAGAGTACCTGTCAGAGGAGCAGTGCTCTACTGCTGATGTACCAGGCAAGCAAACCACCTTGTTCATTTTCATACAATCCCACGCTCTCACTCCTACTCTTTGTTATTCTATTAGGACAACAATGATTGAACTGCTACTTTATGCTGCGGTAGTTGAACCCATTCCTCTTCAAGACCTATCATTGCCACCGTAAATAGTTGAAACCCACTAGCATGTGTAGGAGTTTGTTGAAGCAATGTTGTGTTCCTATCATGCCATGCCTGCTATTTCTTAGAGTGTGTCAGGTCTGATTCATTGGGGATGAATTGGAGTGCAGTGCTATGTTCTGATGCTGAGAGTTAAGTGTGTGAACATGTTTTGGTAAAGGTAGCGGTGACAAGCCATGTAGGAGTACATGGTGGGTTGTCTCACTGGAACCGTCCTTAAGCACTGAGTTCTGTGTATGTTTTCCAATGACTAGCTACTACCACACATTGGGTTCCGGTAACTTGACCCCTCTCGACTTATTTACCAACTTGATCTCTGTCCAGGAGTCGTAACTAGTTTCTGGTGATTGTGGGTAGTGTTATTTTTCTCCCATGTGGTACCCAGCAGGGTGGGCTTGGGACAAACTAGGCCCAGGTGGCACGGTGTACCAAGTGGCACCCAGATGGTGGGCTTGGGAACCCTGCTCACATCGTTTGGGGCCGTGATGGAAACCTTGGCCGGACTCCCTTGCGGGTAGAACCCGAATATGCGATAAACCTGGACTAGAGTCTTGTGTGGTTAGTCAGGTCGTGGCCGACACCCTTGCCAGGCTTCTGCTTGAAGGTTCCCGAGACACACGACGTGTACATGGCGGTAAGTGGCGAGATCATGTGTGAAGAAGTACACCCCTGCAGGGTTAACATGATCTATTCGAATAGCCGTGTCCGCGGTTATGGACTTCTTGGATACTTACGTGGTACATAGACAACTTGAAGTGGATACTCTAAAATGCTCAAGACAAGTGTGGGTGCTATGGATGGCCTTCTCGTAGGGAGACGGGGATGAATCCATAGTAGTGTATTGATGTGGTGATTAGTGGACTCATGTGCGCCACCCCAAAGGAGTTACCAACAGTCGTAGTACAGGATAGCCACTGAGTCAAAGCTGGCTTGCTGCAACTAAACCCCACATTGCCTTCTTGATACCAATGCATGTATGATAGGATCTGATGTAAGTCTTCCTGGGTACCTTTGTACTCATGTTTGCTTAATTTATGTTTTGCAGATGAGACATATGTCTCACTAGTAGTTACGCTTGGACTTCGACAAGTAGTTTGTTGCCTCAGCTACGATCTTGTACGGGTGGTGTAGATAGTTAGGCTCCTTAGCCTTTTCCTTTTGTAGTTGTCTGTACTCAGACATGTTATGCTTCCTTCTGTTGCTTGTATGCTCTGTATGTTGGGTCATGAGACCCATGTTTGTAATATCTGGCTCTTCAGAGCCTAATGAATAAATACTTTGGTCTTTAGAGTTGTTTTGTGGTGCCATGTTGTATTTGCACGTATCGGGCATACTCTGTGTATGTTATTGAAATGCTTGATATGTGTGGAATCCGACAACCAAGTTGTTTATTCTTGGTAGCCTCTCTTATGGTGAAATGTCTCCTAGTGCTTCCACTGAGCCATGGTAGCTTGCTACTGCTCCGGAACACTTAGGTTGGTCGGAATGTGTCCTTCTTTGTCCCTGTGTCTTTCCCTTCGGGGAAATGTCACTCGTTGTTCCTTTAAGTCCTTATAGCTTGCTATGACTTGGGTTCATACGTTGATGACCGACACGTTCGTTGATGGTCATGTATGCCTGTCGCTGTAAGTTAGTGCCACCTTGGGTTTACAACTAGTCATGTTGGCCCAGGTTCTCTGTCATATTGATGCTAGCGACACTATCATATACATGAGCCAAAATATGGAAACGGTCCCGGGCCAGGTAAGGTGGCACCCGTGGGGATACCGTGCATGAGGCTACCAAGTGATATGATATGTTACATGCTAGACCGGTGTGATGTAGGATCGGGGTCCCGACAGCTTTGGTATCAGAGCCTGACTGCCTGTAGGATTACTAAGCCAAACTGGTCGAAGTTGAGTCTAGAAATTCTATAGTTATATAAGGGAATTGATTGTGGAAGGGAGCATAAGGCTCTTTTTACTCCTTATACCTTATGACCTTCTGATCTGAATCATCTTATCTTTCCTACGGGGTTAAGGAACTAGGCTATCTCTTCCGTGTATCAGGATCACGAGTTACTATTCCGTAGTCCCATAGGATCGGTTGATCAGAGTCATACTCATGTTTCGAGTTCTTTCGGTGTTGTTTATTTAGTACTATCACAGAACCTTGAGTGATGATGTTGAGTATGGTACAGCCCTATCGTTTGCAGGATGTCTCATTTTGGGCATTTTACTGCCGTTATGCCGCCGGATTTGTCCTAGGAGTTTGAGAGATACTCATTTCTTGCCCTACATTCCGCATCCTATAGTTGATGCTGATTCTGTCCTTGGTTTCATTTCTCAGGATGTCATCAGTTAAGCGAAGTTCAGTTGCTCGTAGACAGAACCACGGAGGAGGTAGAGATGAGGAGGATCCTCCCGACCAGCCTTTGTTGGCAGAGTTCATGTTAGAGATGGAGAGAAACGAGCGAGAATCCAACCGCTTGTTAGCACGTATTGAGGAGAACACCGCACATCAGTGCAACGAGTCAGCAACCATCCATGACTTCATTGGTCTGAAACCACCCACCTTCCATCATTCCATTGAGCCACTTGAGGCAGATGACTGGCTCCGTAGTTTCACTCACAAGCTGCATTCCACGGACGTAGCTGAAAATGACAAGGTCACCTATGCCACATATCACCTGGAAGGTCCTGCTAGTCTTTGGTGGCAGAACTATGAGGCCATGATTCCAGCTGGCCAGATTCCTACATGGAGAGATTTCACTGAGGCTTTTCGCGAGCATCACATTCGTCAAGCCCTCATGGATTGCAAGAGAGAAGAGTTATGTAGTCTTACCCAGGCTAAGATGGATGTTGATGCCTACAGTAAAGAGTATGAGAACCTCGCCCGCTATATTACAGAGGAAGTGTCCACGGATGCCAAGAAGCAGGCTAGGTTACGGATGGGTCTCAACCCCAAGTTGCATCGTGATCTCCAACTACATCGTTGTGATACATTCCAGGCCCTTGTGAACAAGGCCATTAACACAGCGACAACTCAGCTCACCTACGGGGAGTCTCGTAAGCACAACCGTGATTTGGGTTCTTCCTTCGGTTCCAATTCTGAGAAGCGCCGAATTTGGGTTCCGAACTCCGCTTTTCCATCCGGAAATTTATCGAGGCCATCTTATGTGGTGCCTCACCCAGCTCAGTCATATGATGTACCTAGGACTATTTGTAGACCGCTTGTCAATGCGGGTACACATCCTACTTCAGGGACTTGCTTCACATGTGGAAAGCCAGGACACTATGCACGTGACTGCTCCCAAGCCAATTGTGCTCCACCCCGGCCTGAGATGTCCGCTGGCCGTGGTAAGCCACCACGCAAGATGATCAGTGTCAAGTCATCTCCCACTGAATATGGATGTGTGCATCACGTCTCAGCTAAATACGCTCATGATGATCCAAATGCCGTTCTTGGTACACTCCTTGTCAACTGTCATCCAGCATCGGTTTTGTTCGATAATGGAGCATCTCATTTTTTTCATTTCTGAAAGCTATGCTAGCTTGCAGAACATATCATTCGATGATATGCCCTCTCCACTAGTCATTCAAACCCCTGGGTCAAAATGGCAAACTTCTAGTGTAAGGCATGGTAATGAAATCCTTGTTGATAGACTTGTATTCCTTGCATCACTTGTAGCCCTCAAGTCTTTAGATATTAACATCATCTTGGGTATGGACTGGATGACAACTCATCATGCCAAGATTGACTGTTACACTAGATCTGTTCAGCTTACACACCCATCTGGCAAGATAGTCAATGTCTCCACTAGGTCTGTTCAGCTTACACACCCATCTAGCAAGATAGTCAACTCTATTCTCTTAATGCCAGCCCCCTCACAGACCTTGAAGATATACCGGTAGTCCATGACTTTCCGAATGTCTTTCCAGACGAACTGCGGGTGTTCCACCTGACAGAGATGTAGAGTTTGGCATAGATTTTATCCCAGGAACTATTCCAATTTCTAGGAGACCTTACAAGATGGCACCCCTAGAACTAGCTGATCTCAAGAAACAACTTCATGAGTCCTTGCAAAAGGGTTTCATCCGTCCTAGTTCTTCTCCATGGGCTTGTCCAATCCTCTTCTTCAAGAAGAAGGATGGTATGGATTAGATGGTTGTAGAATATTGTCCCGTTAATTTGGTCACGATAAAGAACAAGTATCCGCTCCCCAGGATCAACGATCTATATGATCAGCTCGCTAGATCCTCAGTCTTCTCCAATATGGATTTGAAGTTAGGCTACCATCAAATCAAGATCAGAAACGGAGACATTCCTAAGATGGCTTTTGTCACTCGTTATGGCCAGTATGAGTACACCGTCATGTCCTTCAGTCTAACCAATGCTCCAGCCACATTCTCCCGCTTGATGAAATCGATCTGCATGGATTACTTAGATAAGTTCATCGTGGTTTACCTCGATGATATTCTTATTTCCTCGAAGAACGAGGAAGAGCATGCCGAACATCTTAGACTCGTGTTAGAAAAACTCGGAGAGCACGGCCTTTATGCCAAGTTCTCCAAGTGTGAATTTTGGTTGCCAGAAGTGACCTATCTCGGCCACGTTATCTCTGGTAAGGGCATTGCTGTCAATCCCGAGAGAGTTGAGGCCGTTCTTGATTGGACTCCTCCTGAAACAGTTAAACAAGTTAGGAGTTTCCTTGGTCTAGCTAGTTATTGTTGCCGCTTTGTTGAGAACTTCTCTAAAGTGGCCAAACCTCTCACGGAGCTTCTCAAGAAAGCTAAAAAGTTTGAGTAGTCCCCACAGTGTGAGCACAGTTTTCAGGTACTGAAAAGACGCCTCACTTCTGCTCCCATACTTGTGCCACCGGATTTCACTAAGGATTTTATTATCTATTGTGATGCCTCATGACATGGGACTAGGTTGCATTCTTATGCAAGATCGTCATGTGATTGCCTATGCATCTCGACATTTGCATCCACATGAGGAAAATTGTCCTACAGATGATCTAGAGCTTGCAGCCGTAGTCTATGCACTTAAGACATGGCGACATTACCTTCTTGGTAATCGTTGCGAGATCTACACCGATCACCAGAGTCTCAAGTATATCTTCACCCAACCAGATTTGAACCTTAGGCAAAGACGTTGGTTAGAGTTGATCTCAGATTACGACTTAGGGATTTATTACACCCCAGGCAAGGCCAAAGTCGTATGTCCTATTGCAACAATCTCATGTTGCAGCAGGGCCAACAACTTCTCCATGAGGAACTATGTAAGCTTAACCTTCACATTGCTCCTCACGGATTCCTTTGTACCTTGGTGGCAAAACCTACTCTTGTGGATCATATCATAGAAGCCCAGAAGCATGATACGGGGATTACCCGGATCAAGAGAAACATTGCCAAGGGTACTGCTGGTAGTTTCTCAATAGATGATCGAGGTGTTGTTTCCTTTCGGAACCGCCTGGTGGTCCCCAAGAAGCAGCATCTTCGGGAACAGATCCTTAAGGAGGCGCATGAATCTCCTCTCACGATACATCCCGGTAGTACTAAGATGTATCAGGATCTACGCCAAAGGTTTTGGTGGACTAGGATGATGAGAGAAATTGTTGAGTTCATTGCTAAGTGTGATGTTTCTCATCGCGTGAAGGCAGAACATCAAAGAGCTGCTGGCACCCTTCAGCCTCTAGCTATTCCTGAGTGGAAATGGGATAAAGTTGGTATGGACTTCATCACCGGCTTTCCCAGGACCAAGAGAGGGAATAATGCTATCTTCGTAGTCATTGATCGTCTTTCCAAAGTGGCTCACTTCCTACCTGTTCGAGAGAGTATCACTGCTAGTCAGCTCGCTGACTTATATATTTCTCGAAAAGTGTCACTTCATGGTGTCCCACTAGAGATCAATTCAGACTGTGGTAGTCTTTTCACTTCTCATTTCTGGGCGAGTTTCGAGACTACCATGGGCACCCATCGTTCCTTCAGTACCGCTTTCCACCCTCAGTCAAGTGGTCAGGTGGAAAGGGTCAACCTAATTCTCGAAGACATGCTCAGAGCTTGTGTTATCTCATTCGGTATGGATTGGGATAAGTGCCTTCCTTTCGTCGAGTTTGCTTATAACAATAGCTATCAATCCAGCCTTAAGAAAGCACCCTTCGAGATTCTATATGGACTAAGATGTCGAACACCTTTGAACTGGTCAGAAACCGGTGAAAGACAATTATTTGGACCGGATATGATCCAGGAAGCAGAAGAGCAAGTTCACATTATTCGTTAGAATTTGAAAACAGCCCAGTCTCATCAAAAGAGCTAGTATGACCGTCATCATAAGGAAGTGGCTTATGAAGTTGGTGACAAAGCTTACCTTCGGATTACTCCTTTGAAGGGTACCAATCATTTCGGTATCAAGGGCAAGTTGGCTCCTCGTTACATTGGTCCTTTTCGCATTCTCGCTAAACGAGGAGAGGTTGCGTACCAACTGGAACTACGCCCACATCTTTCTCGAGTTCATGATGTCTTCCACGTCTCTCAACTCAGGCGTTGCTTCTTGGATCCCATCCGCGGAGTGGACCACGAAACGCTTGATCTCCAAGATAACCTAACATATCGGCAGTACCCCGTTTGCATTCTGGATCAAGCAAAAAGTGTCACTCGACGTCATAACATCAAGTTTCTCAAGGTTTAGTGGTCTCATCATTCCGAGAGAGAAGCTACCTGGGAGCGAGAAGATCATCTCCAACTAGAGTACCCCACCTTCTTTCCGCCGACTCCTGAATCTTGGGACAGGATTCTTTCGAGTGGGGGCGAGTTGTCACATCCCTAGTTCATGTATGCACTAGGCTAGCTTTGGTGTTGCATCGTGTTTAAAATTCAAATGAATTTGAAATGGGGACATGTGAAAGCCTTAGAAATCTTTGGAAACGACCTAGATAAAAATTGCTCCATAAGGGGTCCAAGAAAATATTCATGTTTCTCTCTGAAAATATTGGTCAAAGGTAAAATTCAAACCAACATTTTTAGGAGCTCATAAATATTTATTTTGGGCATTTGGAATTAATAATTATCTACATTGGATATATATTTGTTATATATTTAATATATGTCCAGTAATTCTAGAAACTTCTGAGGGGCTTCGGAATAGTTCTTCTAGCCCCTACAATATTTATCAAAAGCAAAAAAGTTGATTTGGTTCAAAAATCAAATAAAAACAAATGTGAGAAAATACAAAACAGAAAGAAACGGTTAAATGAAACTTACTTGGGGCCTGGTACTGTGCAGCCAAGCGGGCCAGCAGGCCGGCCCATCTACCAGTCATCGTCTTCCTAACGACGACAAAAGGCAAGGGCACGCACCCGCCACCCCGCGCATGAGCGCCACGCCTACTGCCTGCCTGCCCTTTCCCCTCATTGCCTGGATGCCCTGGACAGCGCCACGGAGACGCCCCGAACCCGTGGGACACCACAATCCCCACCTCTCCCTCTCCCTCTCCTCTGATCGCCATGGCCGACGCCGCCGAGCCCTCGCCGCCATGAAGTTTGTAGCTACCGCCTCCCCTTCGCCCTTTCCTCGTGTCTGCAAGCTCTACTGCGAGGCCCTCTTCCTCTACGCCAAGTCACGCGTCGCCAGATGCCCCGTGGAGCCATCACTGCCATCTTCCTCATTGCCGGCCGCCGGAGAACCCCTTCGCCGCCCCGACCGCTCCGGTTCCTCCTCGACGTTGCCGTCTGCTCCACCGCATCCGCCGTGAGCTGCTGCTCCTTCCTTCCCTCTCCGTTTCCTCCCTCGTGCGTCGTAGCGACCGCACCGTGCTCACCTACACACGCCTCCTCCTGAGCTCGCCGCCGACGTAGCTCTGGCCGTGCCACAGCCGCACCACCATGCCCAACGCACTCACCGCTCCGCGTAGGTGCTGTTGGTGCCTCGCACGCGCCTCCATGGCCGACGTAGCGACGACGCCAAGCTCACCCGAGCTCTAGCGACCGCCCAAGTCATCGCCGACCACTCGATGCACACGAGCGTCCACATCACGTAGATGCCCTCCGCCGGCCATTTAGTCACCAGAGGAGGATTCCCGAAGCCCTCCGCCGCGTCTAGTCATCGCCGGCGGGTTTGACACCGCTGACCCGATTTGACCCATGTGGGTCAATGACAGGTGGGCCCTCCAGCTAGTTAACACAGTTTAGTTTTAATTAATTAGGTAAGTTAATTAGTTGAGCCACTAACACATTGTCCCAGCCCTGCTGACATTTTGTTCGGATTAGTTTAGTAATAATTAACACAGTTAACTAACTGAGTCACTGACTAGTGGGCCCCACTTGTCGGGTTTGACCTAGACCGACCAGTTGACCTGCTGACGTGGTGCTGACCTCATGCTGATGCAATAAATGATTTTCTGGATTTTACTAACTCAGGAAATTCCACAAAAAAATTTAAACTTTAAAAAATCTCAGAAATTCAACCGTAGCTCAGATTGAAATAATTTATATATGAAAAATTATAAGAAAAATTCAATCTATCCATTTGTACCAATTTCATGCATGAAAAATGAAGTTATACCTGCTGTATAAGTGAAAACACTTAAATGACATTTATAAATGTTTATTTTGGAGTTGCATTTGAACCCTTGGTTCAAATGGACTTCACCCAAATGAATGCTAGTTGTATTAGCCCAAAAAACATCACATATTCATACCATGCTCATGCATCATATTGTTGCATATGCTTGTGTATTGATTGTCGTCACCGTCCTTCTCGATAGGTCCAGCTCCGGAGACCGTTCCAGAGTACCTGTTAGAGGAGCAGTGCTTTACCGTTGATCTACCAGGCAAGCAAACCCCCTTGTTCATTCCGATACAATCCCACTCTCTCGCTCCTGCTCTCTGTTATTGCATTAGGACAACAACGATTCAACTACTACTTTATGCTGCGGTAGTTGAACCCATTCCTCTACATGACCTGTCATTGCCATAGTAAATAGTTGAAACCCATTAGCATGTGTAGGAGTTGATTGAAGCCATGTTATGTTCCTATCATCCCATGCCTGCTATTGCTTAGAGTGTGTCAGGTCTGATTCATTGGGAATGAATTGGAGTGCAGTGCTATGTTCTGATGCTGAGAGTTAAGTGTGTGAACATATTTCGGTAAAGGTAGCGGTGAGAGGCCATGTAGGAGTACATGGTGGGTTGTCTCACCTGAACAATCCCTAAGCACTGAGTTCTTGGTATGTTGTCCAATGACTAGCTACTACCACACATTGGGTTCCGGTAACTCGACCCCTCTCGACTTATTAATAAACTTGATCTCTGTCTAGGACTCGTAACTAGTTTCTAGTGTTTGTAGGTAGTGTTATTTTTCTACCAAGTGGCACCCGACAGGGTGGGCTTGGGATAGACTAGGCAAAAGTGGCACGGTGTACCAAGCAGCACCCGGATGGTGGGCTTGGGAACCGTGCTCACATCGTTTGGGGCCGTGATGGAAACCTCAGCAGGACTCCCTTGCAGATAGAACCCGAATAGGCGATAAACCTGGACTTCTGCTTGAAGGTTAGTCAGGCCGTGGCCGACGCCCTCGCCAGGCTTCTGCTTGAAGGTTGCCGAGATACACGACGTGTACATGGCGGTAAGTGGCGAGAGCGTGTGTGAAGAAGTACACCCCTGCAGGGTTAACATGATCTATTCAAATAGCCAAGTCTGCGGTTACGGACTTCTTGGATGCTTACATGGTACATAGACAACTTGAAGTGGATACTCTAAAATGCTCAAGACAAGTGTGAGTGCTATGGATGGACTTATCATAGGGAGATGGGGATGAATCCATTGTAGTGTATCGATGTGGTGATTAGTGGACTCGTGTGCGCCACCCCAAGGGAGTTACCAGCAGTCGTAGTATAGGATAGCCACTGAGTCAAAGCTGGCTTGTTGCAACTAAACCCCAGATTGCCTTCTTGATACCAATGCATGTATGATAGGATCTGATGTAAGTCTTGTTGAGTACCTTTGTAGTCATGTTTGCTTAATTTATGTTTTGCAGATGAGACATCTGTCTCGCGTCGACAAGTAGCTTGTTACCTCACTTACGATCTTGTACGGGTGTTGTAGATAGTTAGGCTCCTTAGCCTTTTCCTTTTGTAGTTGTGTGTAATCAGACATGTTATGCTTCCGCGTGTTGCTTGTATCCTCTGTATGTTGGGTCACGAGACCCATGTTTGTAATATCTGGCTCCTCGGAGCCTAATGAATAAATACTTTGGTTTTTAGAGTTATGTTGTGATGCCATGTTGTATTTGCACATATCGGGCATATTGTGTGTATGTTATTGAAATGCTTGATATGTGTGGGATCCGACAACCTAGTTGTTTATTCTTGGTAGCCTCTCTTATGGGGCAATGTCTCCTAGTGCTTCCACTGAGCCATGGTAGCTTGCTACTACTCTGGAACACATAGGCTGGCCGGCATGTGTCCTTCTTCGTTCCTTTGTCTATCCCTTCGGGGAAATCTCACGCATTGTTACTTAAAGTCCTTGTAACTTGCTATGACTTGGGTTCATACATTGATGACTGACACGTTCGTTGTTGGGTCGTGTATGCATGTCCTGTCAGGCCCAAGATGTGATTCTATCCCGATCACGTGATACATCTCGTGATTGGGGCACAACCGCATTTCGGGCGCTTAGGAAATGGATATCATTACATCGTACCATTACATAAATACATGGGGATACAATAAGTCATACAAGTCACATGAATACAACAACGTTAATACAAGACATCCGACTACGGATGCAAACATGAAAATCACACGACATCCATCCTGCTATCACAGGCTGCCGACCAGGAAACTAACCCAAGATCGATGAAGAAGAAGAAATGAAGAACTCCAACACAAGTAAGCATCGCTCTCACGTCAAGTCATCGGAAACCTGCACCTGCAACTGTTGTGGTAGTATCTCTGAGCCACGAGGACTCGGCAATCCCATAACCATGGGTATCAAGACTAGCAAAGCTTTATTGGGTATGGAAAGGATAATGGTGAGGTTGCAGCAGCGGCTAAGCAAAAGTATGGTGGCTAACTTACGAGTACAAGAATAAGATGAGCATCTACGCAAACGTTCGCATACTAGTAATGATCGCTAAAGATCCTGAACTACTTACGAGTCAAACATAACCACATCGCGTTCTCTTCTCAAAGTGAAAAGAGACAGTCATGGTTACTCACGCGGTTGTGTGTTTTATCTCGGATCCTCTGTCAAGTTATCTACAACTGGACATTAACAAATTCCCATCTGCCACATAACCGCGGGCACGGCTTTCGAAAAAGATCAAACCCTGCAGGGGTGTCCCAACTTAGCCCATCACAAGCTCACGATCTGCGGAGTCATAACTCCAAATTGGGATGACCCGAGTATCCTCGGAATCCCGTGCTCAAGATATTTCGACAAAGGTAAAACTAATCCAGCAAGACCTCCCGGCGAGCCGACACCCTGATAGTAGCTGCGCGTATCTCATCTCAAACCACGACCGTATGGGTGATGCTACAGGTAATACAAGATACCTCGGGTTTCTCCAAGGTGGCCCTGCAAGACCCCTAGTTTGGACCAACACTCATGAGGAGCACAGGCCCGGGTTGTTAATTATGTCCTCGGGGTAGCTAGTCCCTAGGCAAAATTTTAGTTATTAAAAAAAAGTAAAACCAAAGTTGAGTCTTGCTGGAAAAGCCTTAAGCAGTGCGAATTACCAACGGGGGCCCATAAACCCCAACCGTGTTAGGAACGCAAAATCAAGGAACATAACGCCGGTTTATCGGTTCTTAAGGCGGCATATAATGCCCAGTATGAAATTATACCTCCTACGTGTCGAGGCGCGACTTAAAGGTATAAGCTCATACTAGAATGATCTCAAGTATGGTATCTTTGCATGACTCATGTAAAAAAGGGATGAAATTGCAAAGGAGTAGTTGGCTTACACTCGCCACGTCACACAATACATTACATAAGCAATCATCATCCAAATAACATCACAGTCCGACTACGGACGAAGATCCAAATGAAAGATATCGAATAAATAAAGCCACAAGGTGTGAATTGCCCCTAGTAGAAGCCACTACTGATCCTCTGGGTAAGACACATAGTAACGCCCAAGTTCTTCGTCGAACTCCAAGTACAGCTCTGTGCCATCACCTGTGTAGTTCATCATAGTACCTGCATCTGATGTTGTGTAGAATCTGTGATCCACGGAGCACCCAGCAATCCCGTTCCCGGGTAACAAAACTATCTAAGCCTTGGGTGTGGAACAAGGCTGAAGAACAAAGGCTGCAGCTGCACTAGCACTAGCTTACGTGTTTAGAGTGAGAAGAGAAGTGCCACGAACGTCAAAGTGATCACGAAGTGATCCTAACTAAGCACGACAATCATAACCCCACCTTGTTCACTTCCCGAATCCCTTTCGGAAAATGACCGTCACGGTTACTCATGCTGGTAGTGTATTCTGAACATGGTGTCAAATTTTCTACAACCAGATATTAACAAATTCCCATCTACCACATAACCGCGGGCACGGCTTTCGAAAGATCAAACCCTGCAGGGGTGTCCCAACTTAGCCCATTACAAGCTCACGATCTGCAGAGTCGCAACTCCAAGGTGGGATGACCCGAGTATTCTCGGAATCCCGTGCTCAAGATATTCCGACTAAGGTAAAACTAATCCAGGAAGACCTCCCGGCGTGCCGACACCCTGACAGTAGCCGCGCATATCTAGTCTCAGGCCACGATCGGATGGGTGATGCTACAGGTTTTTACCAGCCCTCGGGTTTCCCCAAGGTGGCCCCGCAGGACCTCCAGTTTGGACCAACACTCATGTGGAGCACTGGCCCGGGTTGTTGATTAAGAAAAGGGTTTATTACTCCCTATGCAAGTTTTAGTTGTTAGGCAAATGTAAAACCAATGTCGGGCCTTGCTGGAAAAGCTTTAGCGCTAAGCGGTTTATCGAGGGGGGCCCATAAACCCCAACCATGTTAGGGACGCAAAATCAAGGAACATAACACCGGTTTATACGGTTCCTAGGGTGGCATGAGTGGAACAAAACACCAAGCAAGAGGCTTAGCCTTCCACCTATTACCAATATATAGATGATTTAGTTTAATAGATTATATAGTGTGATATCCCAACAATAACTTCATCATGAAGCAAGAATCTTCAAATCTTCTCCTGCAACTAACAATGCTATAAGAGGGGCTGAGCGAAGCTTACTTAGCCAATCAAAGGTTTGCTAAGTTGGGTGTTTAGAGAGATTCATGGCTACAATAGGAGGCGGACAACCAAACATGGGCATCGAGGGAATAAGCTAAAGAGTGAGACATCTAGCAATAGGCAAAGATAGTAATGATATATGGGTCAGGTCATCTTTCCTGTCGAGTCGTCGATGGTATCATAAGACGGCTCCTCGTACTCAACCTCGGTAGGAACCTCGTTCTCGGTCTCTGCTCCCGGCTCTACTCAACACAAGAACACAACGTGGCACAACATCAAACACGGTGCAATGCACAATCAACATGATGCAAGACAAGTCTAGATAATGCATTTCATGGCAAGGGATGAAGCACACAAGAACAACACAAAACAACAAGTTTAAATGAGGTCGGAATCAACATATAGCAAATCCGGTAAGTCCTCATATGCATGTTTTGAAATTTGTGCAGATCTGAAAAAACCTTAAGTTAAAGTTGTTAAACATCAAGCTAACATGCACAATGATGATCTACACGAAATTCTAGTCAAGTTTCATATAAAGTTTGTATAATTCGGAGCTACGGTCTAGAAGATATGAGCAAAACAAGACAAGCAAGGCAACTATGCAAGATGCATCCAAACATCAAGCAAACACACTCCAAACATGCAAACAACATGATATTATGATTGTACATGCAAAACCACACAAGTTACATATAGGGCACGCTCAAAACAGAGCAACGGTTCAACACATACACTCGAAACAAGATACACTGCAAAGCTGAAGTTAACAGCCACATAGCAACTTTGGAGCAAGAGAAAATTGTGCTACAACACTCAAACATGCTGACAAGAAGCATGGACATGAAGTAGACATGTTCTACAGCAAACAACTCCATTGGAGCAACTCCATATGAGGCATGGATCAATAGCAACAAGCTACACCAAATTGATCATGTTGTTAAAAACCTGACAGATATAATTTATAGCAACTTGAGAGCAAGAAATAAATAAGCTACAGCAGGCCATATGTGCAAGTAAGGGCTTGGATGGATAGACAATAACATGGAAAACAAGGAATGATCATTGGTCACTCCAAAACAAGCATGGAATTGAGTGGGGCATCAAGCAAACATAGCATCAGGTTAAAACAGATTCCAGACTTAGCGGTTTTCTTCACCAAGTCAAAAACAGTAACATTGGCATGGCATGTTTACAAGCTTGTTTAAGTCACCTCAAGGCATATCATGGAAAGTGGTTTGCACCACAGCAAAGACCATAAGATGGTGCTTCTAAAACACATCAATAGCAAAGAGCACTTCAAATCATCATCTCATAACAAGTTTCAGCACTTAACAGCCACATGCACTATTGCAACAGAGATTAACATGGCAATATGACACCTAACAAGAATGCTACATCAATCACTTCACAATGAACATTTTGACATATCATATGCTCCATTTGGATAAACATGCACCAAGTTATCACATATCAAACATGGCATCAAATTAACAAGTAACAGTAGTTCATAACAAGTAGCACTCTTGTCACGATGATTAGGTCATCAAGCTGATCTCAAACAAGCATGCCACAATGGAACAAAATGTAGACCACATCACCACGATCATTTTGATATATCATATGCACAATTTGGACAAGCACACTAAAAGTTACGGCCATGCAAAGATGCCAACAGAATATGCAAAACTAGGACTTAGCAAAAAC
>LR738711.1:348272529-348346503 GCA_902687465.1 Secale cereale
GGGCGGACACGTCCGATGGTGAGCAGACACGTCCGAAGTGGCGGGTCGGGCGGAGCGGAGCGGGTCGGGTCGACGGGACCCGAATCCGCCTGGCCCGGCGAGGCTGTCGGCCGACAGCTGGCTTGGCCGGCGAGGAGGGCGGTAGCAGCGGGGATCCGGCCGCGGGGACCCGATCCGACGGCGGCACGGCTACCGGCGGCGGGGCGCGGCCTCTGGCGGTGGCGCGGGGAGCCGGAGGTGGAGGGCGGCGGCGACCTCCTTGGTGGCTGGGGGCGGCGTCGCGGAGAGGAGGGGATCCGGCCGCGGGGAGGCGTGCGGCCAGGCGGCGGCGAGCGGTGGGGAAGAAGGGCGCAGGAGGCGCGGGGCTCGGCACGAGAGGCCGGCGGCGGAGGGCCGGATGCGCGCCGCGGCGAGCCCTGGCGGCGCGGGCGGGGAGAGGCCCCGGCGGTGACACGTGGTAGTCTCCGGTTCGTCCGGCGCATCGGCGGAAACGTCCGGCGGCGGAAAGAGGACGAGATCTAGGGTTTGCCCGCAAAAAAATGGACGTGGGGGACTAATTTATAGGCATAGGGAGCTAGGAGACTCCAAATGGGGTGCGGTTTTCGGTCGCACGTTCATGATCCGACGACCGAGATGATGGAAGGGGTTGTGCTGGGTTAGTGGGCTGTTGTGGAGGGGGTCGTGGGCCAAAGGGAAGGGGTACTTTAGCCCACTAGGTTAACCGTTGGAGTACCAAATGAACTCCAAACGCGACGAAACTTGACATGCGGCCTACACGTACCAAAACAACAACGCACGACAAGTCTCACCTCATTCCGGGAACGTTACACGGCCTCACACGAAAGAAGGACTCGGGGGTGCCACAGACACGTGTGTGAGTGTCGGAACTCGAACTGACAACGGGAAGAGGCAAGTGGGACCGGGTGCAAGTGACAACACGAATGCAATGCAATGCACATGACAACATGACATGGATGAAATGCACACATGCACACGACAAAACGAAGAAACCCGAAATGAAAGAAGAGCCCAGAATGGAATTGATGAAGTCAAAGTTTCATATATTGCCATTATTGGAAAGTGTTACGTCTGGGGCATTACACGGCATGAGTGGAACAAAATACTGAGCAAAAGGCCAAGCCTTCCACCCATTGCCAAGTACATATGTTTGTTAATATAATTAATAGATATTATGATATTCCAACACCAAGATCCGACATGGATCAATCTTCATCTTCACCTGCAACTAGCAAAGCTATAAGAGGGGCTGAGCAAGCGGGTAACATAGCCAAACAACGGTTTGCTGGGAAGGTGTCAAAGGTTAGAGGTTTCATGGCAACAAGGAGAGGCTGACAAATAGATAGTTAGCGCGACATATAGCGATAGCATCAAGACAACTAGCATAGAAATGGTAGTAAAGGTATCCAAGGTGATGGTCATCTTGTCTGAGATCCCGCAAGGAAGAAGAACGAGTCCATGAAGAAGACGAAGAAGAAGTCACATTGACGAACCAAGTGAAGTCGAACGAATCCTCACGATCGCAACGGAATAAGAACTAGCGAGAAGAAGCAAGTAACACAGTAAACACACCACACAAGAACACGACATAATGCTCAACCAAGTATGATGCAAGACATGTCTATATGATGCAAAACATGGCAAGGGATGAACCAGACAAGAACATCACACAAAGCAAGTTTAAATTAGGCCGGAAACAACATATAACAATTCGGTAAGTCCTCATATGCAATTTTCGAAATTGGTCCAGATCTGAACAAACCTTAAGTTAAAGTTGTTAAACAGCAGGTTAACATGCACCATGATGATCTACTCGAAATTCTAGCCAAGTTTCATATAAATTTTATTTAATTCGGAGCTACGGCCTAGAAGATATGTGCAAAACAAAACAAGCATGGCATTGATGCAAAACTCCAAACATCAAGCAAACACACTCCAAATAGGTATTCAACATGTTATTATGCATCTATGTGCAAAAACACACAAGTTTCATATAAAGCACACTCAAAATGGTGCAACGGTTCAACACATACACACGAAACAAGATATAACAACAAGATGTTCAAAAACAGCAACATGGCACTTAGTTGACATCAAAACAACATGATACAATAACATTTCATGGCAACAAAGGGCATGGCAAGCATGTACATGTCCAGCACTACAAGCATGACCAAAGAGCTACTACAAAACACCACTAGAACATGCTCAAAACATCATGGCCATATTGCAAAAGATAATAGTTCCACAGACTTACTGAAAATAAACTAGACATGGTAGCAACAACGGCAAGTAGGCATGTTTGCAAGCTTGTGCAACTCATCTCAAAGCATATCATGGCAAGTGAATATAACCAACAGCAAGAAGACATGTTTATGAAGCTACTCATGGCAAGAACATGGTCATAGGATGCATAGATCACTAGCAATTCACATGGCAAAACTGAACTTGCTGATAACAGGCTGACAGAAACATTTTATAGCAACTTCAGAGCAAGAAAACGGCAAGCTACATCAGCCTATAATTGCAAACAAGGACATGGATGGATAGAGCATAACATGGACAACAAGGAATGATCATCGGACATCCCAAAACATTCATGGATTTGAGTGGGGCATCAAGCAAATATGGCATCAGGTTATAATAGTTTCAGACTTCACAGTTTTTAACAAATGAAAGAAAACAGCCAACAGCGAGTAGGTCATTTTGCACGCTTGTTGCAATCACCACAAGGCATATCATGAAAATTGGATTGCACCACAACAAATATGGCATGATTGTTCTTCCAAAACATATTGACATGTAGCTCAAACAAAAATCACACAAAGATACAAAAATGACAAATCAGCATCTCGTAACAAGTTTCAGCACTTAACAGCCACATGCACTTTTGCAACAGAGATAAACATGGCAATATGGCACCTAACATGAATGCTACAGAAACCATCATGTAGATCACTTCACAATGAACATTTTGACATATCATACACTCCATTTGGACCAACATGCAAAAAGATATCATCACCACAAGCATGCAACAAAATAACAGTTATCAGCAGTTTATAACATATAGCACTTTCGCAACGATGATTAAGGCATCAAGATGAACTCAAACAAGCATGCCACAGTACAACAATATGAAGAGCATCACGAGATGCATATTTTGACATATCATGCACGCAAAACGGAGCAACATGCACAAAGTTATCACTATGCAAACATGCACACATTTTAATAGTTTTCTGAGGACTTGGCCATTTTTCTGAAAAACGAGTGGGCGCTAAATAGCTATAAAACGCACATGGCGAGGGATAGGACCTGCGGGCGCTCACTTCGTGGGCTTGGCCCAGGAAGTGGAGAGGAGGAGCTGGGCCGGCAGGGCAGAGCTGGGCCGGGTAGAGGAGACGGGATGGAGGGGAGGAGGCCCATGCTGGCCTAGTTCACCAAGGTCGTCGTCCTCCCGTCGACCAGGGACGAGGCCAGCTACGCTGGGGCTTTGCCGGTGACCGGACGGCGGGTGAGGGCGGCAAGGATGCTGGCGAGGACGGGAAGGAACGGATCTGGGCGGCATCGGCCCAAATCTGGCCGTGAGAGAGGCAGGAGACCGGCGGCGGGACTCCAGGTGGCAGGGAAGTTCGGCGGAGCTCAGGGCGGGGCAGGAACTGCGCGGCAGCGGTGGCGTTCTGCGAGGGTGGCGGAGCCAACGGAGATGCGCGGGGCGGAGGTGCACTCCGGCGGCAGGGTTCGGCCTGGGCACGGGACGGCAGCGGCGCGCTCCGGTGAGCACCCGACGTCGGGAGGGTGCAAGGAGGCAGAGGAGGCGCGGGGCGCGGGCCTGACGTGGCCCGGTTCGGCCCCGGGCGGTGGTGCGATGAAGTGGGCGCGGGGCGCCACGTGGTGAGCGGCCATTGGTGTTGGAGGTGGCGGTGGCTGATGTGGCGCGGCTCGATTGGCTGCGGGGACGTGGCCGGTGGGGTGGACATGTCCGGCTGTCGACGGACGTGTCCAGCGGCGCGGAGGGAGGTGGAGACTAGGGTTTGCCTGCGATTTTTTACGGGGGAGACTATTTTATAGGTAGAGGGAACTAGGGGAGTCCAAAAGAGGTGTGGTTTTCGGCCAAGCAATCACGAACCAATGACCGAGAGCATGGAGATGGTTAGGATGGGCTAGTGGGCTGTTGTGGAGAGGTGGTGGGCCAAAAGAGAAAGGGCTTCCGGCAGTTAACATGGTTAACCGTTGGGCAATCAAACAAACTCCGAATGCGACGAAATTTGACAGGCAGTCTACCTATGCTATAATAAGACCACGCGCCAAGTTTCACCCCATTCCGAGAACGTTTTTCGGCCTCTCATAAAATAAAATTTTGGAGATGCCACGGGCGCGTGCGAGTGTGTCTGGGCTCAGAACGGACCACGGAAAGGACGAGGGGGGTTCGGACGGATGCAAGTTTTGAAAACATGAAGATGCAATGCACATGTTGACATGGCGAAATGCAACACGCAAGCAGATGACATGGCAACGACGACGAATAACTGGCTGACATCTGGCACATCGGTTGTGACGCCCGAAGACCGACGTCCCAGAATATTCCAGAAGATTCCAGAAGATTCCAGATGTTCCGGGTTCCCCCGTGTGTTTCAGTTGTGCTTGTGTTATTTATTTTTGCATTGCATCATGTCATCATGCCATCATGTCATTTTAATCTTTGCATCTCAACCTAAATAAATCGTGTGGACCTTCGGTCCATTTAAATCGAGGGAAGAATGACTTCTCTTTATAACATATAAAAGCCTCTCAATATTATTAGGGAGCTATATTAATTATTCCATTTGTTTGGAATTACCCGCAACACACTTGCATAATTTCCCCATGCCTCTCAATTCTAGTTTCACCGTCAAAACCTTGTCTTAATTCTTTTCCGTTGTTTCGAGGTTCCTCCAAAAATTGGAACATTTTTGGACACTTCAATATTCAAGTCTTAGTTCAAACCCATTTGAATTAAATTCAAATATGTTTGAATTATTTTCCGATCTGGCCTTTTATATTTTTCTCGGACCGTGCTCATTTTTTTACGAGCCCGAGAAAATTAACCTTTGTCCTAATTCTTGCCCTAACCCCCCTCCTCTTTTTCTTTTTCCTTCTCTTTCGTTTTTCTGCTAAAAGAATCAGTTAAAGAGCAGAGGCCCAGGACTCTAGGCCATCACCAGCCCAGCTTGGGGCCCTCCTAGCATCCCAGCCGCGGCCTCCTCCTAGGCCAGTACTCCTCCACCGCGGCCCAGCCGGCCCACTTCTCCTCCCTGGCCCAGTCCCTTCAGCCTTCTGGCCCGATCTCCACCGAACCCTAGCGAACGTTCCCCATCTCCCCTCGCTCTCCTTTCCCCCGCCGCCACCCTCTCGTTCTCCTGCAGCGCCCCTCCCCTCGATCTCCCTTTCTCTCCCTCACCCCGAGCGCCCGACTGCCCCGGCCACCCTCTCCCTCTCGTCTTCACTCCTCCTCGACCGCGTCCCTCCCCGAGCGATGCCGCGGCCAGGACCACCTAGCCTTCTGCGCCCCGCGAGCGCCGCGCCTCTCCATCACCAGGTCGCCGCCGTCGCCATCAGCCCTTCGCCGCCGTCTCCTCCAGGCCCGCCGGCCGGATCCCGCGCGCCAGGAGCCCGCGTCCTTCCCCTTCGTCGCCAAGTTTGCTGCCACGCGCCTCCCTCGTCCAGAGCCTCGCCATGGCCTCGTTCCTCGCCTCCAACCGTCCTCCTTCGCGCCCGGAGCCCCAAGGCAGCAGCTCCCCGTCCTCGCCCCCTGCGTCCCCCAGCCGCAGCAGCGCCCCGTCTCCAGCCTCGCCCGCGAGACCGGCCGGGTTCCGTCGTCCCCGGTCTTGCTGCTGCCAGGCCTCGTCCCATCTTTGCTCCGAGCGGGTGGACAAGAGGCATCGTCCCGAGCAACCTGCAGCCTTTTTCCTTTTTTGTTGTTTTGTTGCTGTTTTTGTTATCTCAAGTAACCATGTAACAGCAAGCATATCTGATTTTGGACCCGTACAACTACCGTCACGGAGACGCACCGTGTACCACTACGTTTGTCTACCGTCGCCCGAACGTCTACCGTCGCCCCGTGTACCTCTACGTCTACGAACTCGACGCCCGAACAACTACCGTCGCCGAGACCAAGTACCACTACATAACGAGTACCCCTACCGATGCGCCAAGTACCTCTACGACCCGCGTGAACAACTACTTCCTCTTCGGAAACGTGAACCACTACTTCCTCTACGACTCGCGAGAATGACTCCTTCCTCTACGATCTCGAACCGTCCCGAAACGAGTGTTTCGAAGGTATAACCCGAGACGATGACCCGTGTGATGCTTGCTTGTGTTGTATGAAATGTCTCCCTTGTGTGCTCCGTGCCCGTTGTGCCGTTTCATCTTTTGTCATGTTCCTCGGTTGCCTCGTCGCCGACTCGTGGGAACCCGGCAACGGGATCACCCCACCTTTCTTCTTGTTCCGCACCTTTCATCTTGTTCCGCACGTTCACTCCACCTTTGCTTTTGCACCGGTCTCTCACGGGTAACCGGAACCGAGATGTTGCCGTTGCATCATTTTCGGATCGTTGCCGTGGCACCCTTTTCCTTCCACCACGGTGACAATGCTTCATATCTTCTTCATGTCAACTTTTATTATAATTGCATAAAACTTGATCATGTCATCCGCATCATGTTAACAACATTAATATGTGTGAATTGTTGTTTGTTTATATTTACTAAACATGCTCATGAGGATTTTCCGGATATGTTGTTGTTATTTTCCGGCCTCATTTAAAATGCCTAAATAGTGTAGTTTTATTATGCTTCACCTCTTGCCATGTTAACAAACATTTAATCTTGCCTTGTAAATAAACGAGATTCAACTAAATAATTATAATGTGGTGTTTCGTCAATATGCAACTCGTTGCATATTGAGCCCCACTTAACTTGTAGTTTTGTTTGTGCTCTTTGCCATGCCATGCATATTTAAGCCGGACATGCATCATACTTGGATGTGCATCGTATGCCATGTTTATGCTTGTGTGTTTACCGTGTTGTTTGTTTCTTTCCGGTTTGCTTCTCTTGTTAGCTTCGGTTTCGTTCCGGAGTTGTGAGGATTCGCTCGACTGTGTTGCTCCGTCTACTTCTTGGACCCGTTCTTCTCCCTTGTGGAATCCCAGGCAAGATGACCGAACCCGGATACCATTACTATCTTTGCCTATTGCTAGAGTATCGCTCTTTAGTATATTGCCTCGATGCCCATGTTTTCCTGTCAGCCTCCTATTGTAACCATGAACCTGTTTAACCACCCTTCCTATGCAAACCGTTGAATGGCTAAGTACGCTTCGCTCAGCCCCTCTTATAGCATTGTTAGTTGCAGGTGAAGATTGAAGATGCTTGCTTCATGTTGAAGTTTGTTGGGTTATATCACACTATATAAATGCTTAAATGAAATCATCTATATACTGGCAAGGGTGGAAGGCTAAGCCTTTTGCTTGGTGATTTGTTCCACTCATGCCGTTAGGAACCGTATAAACCGGTGTTATGTTCCTTGATTATGCGTTCCTAACACGGTTGGGGTGTATGGGACCCCCTCGATAAACCGCTAAGTGCTAAGTCTTTTCCAGCAAGTCCCAACATTGGTACTATTTGCCTAATAACTAATAAAACTTGCATGTGGACTAGCTATCCCTTTTATTTTAATTCAACAACCCCGGGCCAGTGCTCCACATGAGTGTTGGTCCGAAACGGGGAGTCTGCGGGGCCACCACGAGGAAACTCGAGGTTTGGTAAAAACCTGTAGAATCGCCCATCCGGTCGTGTCCTGAGACTAGATACGCGCGGCTACCTATCAGGGTGTCGACACGCCGGGAGGATTTGCTGGATTAGCCTTACCTTAGTTCGGTTTAACTTGAGCACGGGATTCCGAGAATACTCGGGTCTTCCCACCTTGGAGTTGCAACTCCGCGGATCGTGGGCTTGTAATGGGTCAAGTTGGAACACCCCTGCAGGGTTTGAACTTTCGAAAGCCGTGCCCGCGGTTATGTGGCAGATGGGAGCTTGTTAATATCCGGTTGTAGAAAACTTGACACATTGTTCTAATACACTACCAGCGTGTGTACCGTGACTGTCAATTGCCGAATAGGGATTCGGGAGTTGAACACGGTGGGGTTATGTTTGACCGGCTTTAGTTAGGATCACTTCGTGATCATCTCTCGATCGAGGCACCTTCTCTTCTCGCTCTCTTTCACATAAGTTAGTGCTAGTTGCTGCTGCAGACTCTTGTTGTTCCTTCACCTCTAGTTCTTTCTTCAGCCTTGTCCTCACCCAAGGCTTAAATAGTCGTGTTACCCGGGAACGGGATTGCTGAGTCCTCTGTGGCTCACAGTTACTTCACCACACCAGATGCAGGTTCAGCCGAGTTCGATGCAGGAGCTGGTTCAAGTACCTCACTGGGAGCTCGATGAAGAGAGTGGTCGTATGCTTGTGACGTTTTCGACGATCAGTAGTGGTTTCTACTAGGATTCGATCCTGACCTGTGGCTTTATGTTGTTTTGGTATCTTTCTTTCTTTTGGATCTTCGCCCGTAGTCGGGTTGTGATGTTTTGAATGATGTATTGCTTATGTAATGTATTGTGTGAAGTGGCGAGTGTAAGCCAACTATCTCATTTTGCATTTTAATCCCTCTTTTACATGAGTTGTGCAAAGATACCAAACTTGAGACCATTCTAGGATGGGCTTATACCTTTAAGTCGTGCCTCGACACGTAGGAGGTATAGTCCCATCCTGGGCATTGCAAAACCCTTTTGTAACACGTTCCATGAGCTTTCAGCACGAAGATGACGAACGAAGCTTCTATCTTGTATTTGTTCTATCTGTTCCTTGTTCCTTTTTATTTACCTTTTGTTCTCCAAGTGGCTTCTCGACAAGTTGATGTACCTACGGAATTCATTCGTTCAAGTCTCTGTTCGAATGATATTGTGAAGATTAGGCTGCTACACATCTATCCTTTGTTTTTGTTTTGATTCTGGTATTCGAGTTGCTTCGATGTCAAATGTTGATTCCATACCTTTCCTAATCGATGTTCTCATATTTCTATGGGAGTGCTAATTCCTCTTGATCATCAAGATGGTCGTGTTAATCCTTTTCAACCGGTGTGCCGTTTCTTCTAGTTATTCATTATGGACGTCGTGGAGAAATCTGACGATTTGTCTGTTTCATTCGTCCCAAGTTGTCTTTGTTTTCCCCACCCTCCCACCCTTCTTCTTCTCGGAGTCAGAAATTCTAGAATGAAGTATCCATTTTATTCATGTGATGTTTCTTCATTCTTTTCCTTCAATGTTCTTATCCGATGAGTTATCGTGAAGATGGTCAAGAGCTTCAAGTTCATCATTCTTTTGTTCTCAAATTCTGCCGGTGGATGTAATTCAAGATTTCGGTGTTGATCTTATCCTTTTCCTCATTTCACAATGCTTTCTTATTCCGGTGGACCAATTAATCATTCTCCTCTTGCTATTCATATTCGGAGTGCTGAAGATTCATAATTCCATTCTTATTCGTTCAAATTATTTGAGCATTGTCTTCTTATTCAAGCCATTTAATTCAACTGGTGCAATATCTCTTAAGCAATCTTTTCAACGGTGATTTCTTTGAGTGGGCCCTAACCAACAGGTTTTTCCCAGGATCTTACCTGACTCTTCTCATATTCCGGAGTTATACTCAAATTCTGTTCAAAGTGTGTCGTAAGTATGATTTCCATCAGTCACATGCCTTCTCCAAGATCGCTTTCAAATTCTTTTTCATCATTGGTTCAACCTTTTAATTCTTCATTACGGAGTGCCTATTCAATTCATGGTGGTGCATCTCATCGTCTTCTCAGATTGTGAAGACCGGAGAAGTGTTTCTCTTAAATCTTGGTCGTTCTCTCAAGATTCGTGGTTCTAGCTTCATGCCTTCCTCATTATCGTTTTGATTGTGAGGAATTATTTTCATACCCATCCGAAGCATTTCATGAATTCTTCTTATTGTGATCCTCCGAAGGCCATCATTTTAGAATATTTCTTCGTTCTCAGTTTTCAACTTCGTCCTCCAAATATTCTTCATTGATGTCTCTTCGTTCGTCTCCATATTCTTACGGTGGTTTTTTTCAAGATTACCCTTCCGTTGTTATCGTTTTAATTCACTCGTTCTTTTCACAATCCTACCGGTGCTTTGTTGAAGATTTATCCAAGGTTGTGCTAGATCTCTCTTTAATTCTTTCCAACGAGAATAAGTAGTATGCCAAATCCTTTGGTTGTCATCAATTTAAATTGGTGAAGGAGATGCATAACATAATTCTTATTCTTATTTCTTCAAGGTGATTTAATCTCTTTCTCCGGAGCTTGTTCATCATATCATATTCTCGGTTCTAAGTTGTTCATCTTGTTTTCCGGAGTTCCAAGTTATTTCAATTATATCATTCCAAAGCTCCATCTAATTCATCGCAGGCCTTGAATCTTATTCTTTTCATCTTTCACTTCTCATCCTTTTGTTACCGGAGTTTTCATGGTGGTTCATCATCATTTAATTCATCCTCGAAGTCTTCATCAAGATTCTTGTTGGAGCTCAAGCATTCTTCATCATGCTTTCCAATTGCAATTCTTTCTACCTTATCTTTTCAGATGGTGTTATGTCATTTTGACAATTCCTTCATGTTTCATGATTCACGAGTTATCAGGAATGCGATATTTAAAACCATCATTTTCTTTGTTCAGGAGATCTTTCCAATCCTTCAATTTATTCGTTGGTTTTATCTTGGGTTATAATTCACCTAAAAGCTTTCCCTAAGGATTGTCGCTAATTATGGTGCTTATAAATGACCCAAGTTCTTCATTTTTCATTCCGGTGAATAAGTTTATCGTCTCCTTGTTGATATCAATCCAATCAAATTGTTTTCCATTAGTGGCGGATTGTCACCTCATAATTTTGAGATGTTTTCCATAAGCCCACAACGAGCTTATTATTTTTGTTGTTTGTTTTTCCAACAACTCCGTTCAACCCTTCTTTGTATGGAGGATTTCCTAATTCATTTGTGGGAGAAGTTGTCATTTTTCCTTCTCCATTCATTTCTTTTGTTGATCTATATGCTATTCTTTCGTTCCGGAGGCCTTGTGATGTTGCTCTCTCCAAACCATCATCTCGTTTCTTATCGAGATCATGTTCTTTCCTTGTTTATCTATTTAACCGGAGTGTTGTATTCTTCATTCAAGTTATGTCATCTTATCTAGTTTTTTCTATCTTTTAAACCGGAGTGCTGTCTGAATCTTTTCTTACCCTTATGTCATTCTTTAATTGTTTCGGAGGCAATATGTTGTTCTTTTCATCAAGTATCTTTCCATCTCCTCAAGTTCTTGTTAATTCCTTTGATTTTCAACGGAGTGCTGTCCAAATTTTGTCATTCTTATTCCTTGGTTATACCCTTGCAGTTTCATATTCTTTTGGTTCATAAGCTCTCGCCTAATGTCTTTCAAGCTACAAGGTTTTCATAATGTTCCTTGTTCCCCGTTTCAAACGGAGTGCTCACAACTTCGTTCATCTCCGTTGTTTTCTTCTTTCTTTTGGTTAACCTCTCAGGTTCTTTGGTTTCACTTGTCTGTCAAAGAAGCAACTTTGTTTTACCTCCTCCTTTTCGTTTTTACCCGGTGATATCTCTAGGATCTCGGGTCGAGATCCTCTGTTAGTGTGGGAGAGTTGTGACGCCCGAAGACCGACGTCCCAGAAGATTCCAGAAGATTCCAGATGTTCCGGGTGCCCCCGTGTGTTTCAGTTGTGCTTGTGTTATTTATTTTTGCATTGCATCATGTCATCATGCCATCATGTCATTTTAATCTTTGCATCTCAACCTAAATAAATCGTGTGGACCTTCGGTCCATTTAAATCGAGGGAAGAATGACTTCTCTTTATAACATATAAAAGCATCTCAATATTATTAGGGAGCTATATTAATTATTCCATTTGTTTGGAATTACCCGCAACACACTTGCATAATTTTCCCCATGCCTCTCAATTCTAGTTTCACCGTCAAAACCTTGTCTTAATTCTTTTCCGTTGTTTCGAGGTTCCTCCAAAAATTGGAACATTTTTGGACACTTCAATATTCAAGTCTTAGTTCAAACCCATTTGAATTAAATTCAAATATGTTTGAATTATTTTCCGATCTGGCCTTTTATATTTTTCTCGGACCGTGCTCATTTTTTACGAGCCCGAGAAAATTAACCTTTGTCCTAATTCTTGCCCTAACCCCCCTCCTCTTTTTCTTTTTCCTTCTCTTTCGTTTTTCTGCTAAAAGAATCAGTTAAAGAGCAGAGGCCCAGGCCTCTAGGCCATCACCAGCCCAGCTTGGGGCCCTCCTAGCATCCCAGCCGCGGCCTCCTCCTAGGCCAGTACTCCTCCACTGCGGCCCAGCCGGCCCACTTCTCCTCGCTGGCCTAGTCCCTTCAGCCTTCTGGCCCGATCTCCACCGAACCCTAGCGAACGTTCCTCATCTCCCCTCGCTCTCCTTTCCCCCGCCGCCACCCTCTCGTTCTCCCGCAGCGCCCCTCCCCTCGATCTCCCTTTCTCTCCCTCACCCCGAGCGCCCGACTGCCCCGGCCACCCTCTCCCTCTCGTCTCCACTCCTCCTCGACCGCGTCCCTCTCCGAGCGACGCCGCGGCCAGGACCGCCTCGCCTTCTGCGCCCCGCGAGCGCCGCGCCTCTCTATCACCAGGTCGCCGCCGTCGCCATCAGCCCTTCGCCGCCGTCTCCTCCAGGCCCACCGGCCGGATCCCGCGCGCCAGGAGCCCGCGTCCTTCCCCTTCGTCGCCAAGTTTGCTGCCACGCGCCTCCCTCGTCCAGAGCCTCGCCATGGCCTCGTTCCTCGCCTCCAGCCGTCCTCCTTCGCGCCCGGAGCCCCAAGGCAGCAGCTCCCCGTCCTTGCCCCCTGCGTCCCCCAGCCGCAGCAACGCCCCGTCTCCAGCCTCGCCCGCGAGACCGGCCGGGTTCCGTCGTCGTCGGTCTTGCCGCTGCCAGGCCTCGTCCCGCCTCTGCTCCGAGCGGGTGGACAAGAGGCGTCGTCCCGAGCAACCCGCAGCCTTTTTCCTTTTTTGTTGTTTTGTTGCTGTTTTTGTTATCTCAAGTAACCATGTAACAGCAAGCATATCTAATTTTGGACCCGTACAACTACCATCTCGGAGACGCACCGTGTACCACTACTTTCGTCTACCGTCGCCCGAACGTCTACCGTCGCCCCGTGTACCTCTACGTCTATGAACTCGACGCCCGAACAACTAACGTCGCCGAGACCAAGTACCACTACCTAATGAGTACCCCTACCGATGCGCCAAGTACCTCTACGACCCGCGTGAACAACTACTTCCTCTTCGGAAACGTGAACCACTACTTCCTCTACGACTCGCGAGAACGACTCCTTCCTCTACGAACTCGAACCGTCCCGAAACGAGTGTTTCGAAGGTATAACCCGAGACAATGACCCGTGTGATGCTTGCTTGTGTTGTATGAAATGTCTCCCTTGTGTGCTCCGTGCCCGTTGTGCCGTTTCATCTTTTGTCATGTTCCTCGGTTGCCTCGTCGCCGACTCGTGGGAACCCGGCAACGGGATCACCCCACCTTTCTTCTTGTTCCGCACCTTTCATCTTGTTCCGCACGTTCACTCCACCTTTGCTTTTGAACCGGTCTCTCACGGGTAACCGGAACCGAGATGTTACCGTTGCATCATTTTCGGATCGTTGCCGTGGCACCCTTTTCCTTCCACCATGGTGACAATGCTTCATATCTTCTTCATGTCAACTTTTATTATAATTGCATATAACTTGATCATGTCATCGGCATCATGTTAACAACATTAATATGTGTGAATTGTTGTTTGTTTATATTTACTAAACATGCTCATGAGGATTTTCCGGATATGTTGTTGTTATTTTCCGGCCTCATTTAAAATGCCTAAATAGTGTAGTTTTATTATGCTTCACCTCTTGCCATGTTAACCAACATTTAATCTTGCCTTGTATATAAACGAGAGTCAACTAAATAATTATAATGCGGTGTTTCGTCAATATGCAACTCGTTGCATATTGAGCCCCACTTAACTTGTAGTTTTGTTTGTGCTCTTTGCCATGCCATGCATATTTAAACCGGACATGCATCATACTTGGATGTGCATCGTATGCCATGTTTATGCTTGTGTGTTTACCGTGTTGTTTGTTTCTTTCCGGTTTGCTTCTCTTGTTAGCTTCGGTTTCGTTCCGGAGTTGTGAGGATTCGCTCGACTGTGTTGCTCCGTCTACTTCTTGGACCCGTTCTTCTCCCTTGTGGAATCCCAGGCAAGATGACCGAACCCGGATACCATTACTATATTTGCCTATTGCTAGAGCATTGCTCTTTAGTATATTGCCTCGATGCCCATGTTTTCCTGCCAGCCTCCTATTGTAACCATGAACCTGTTTAACCACCCTTCCTATGCAAACCGTTGAATGGCTAAGTACGCTTCGCTCAGCCCCTCTTATAGCATTGTTAGTTGCAGGTGAAGATTGAAGATGCTTGCTTCATGTTGAAGTTTGTTGGGTTATATCACACTATATAAATGCTTAAATGAAATCATCTATATACTGGCAAGGGTGGAAGGCTAAGCCTTTTGATTGGTGATTTGTTCCACTCATGCCGTTAGGAACCGTATAAACCGGTGTTATGTTCCTTGATTATGCGTTCCTAACACGGTTGGGGTGTATGGGACCCCCTCGATAAACCGCTAAGTGCTAAGTCTTTTCCAGCAAGTCCCAACATTGGTACTATTTGCCTAATAACTAATAAAACTTGCATGTGGACTAGCTATCCCTTTTATTTTAATTCAACAACCCCGGGCCAGTGCTCCACATGAGTGTTGGTCCGAAACGGGGAGTCTGCGGGGCCACCACGAGGAAACTCGAGGTTTGGTAAAAACCTGTAGAATCGCCCATCCGGTCGTGTCCTGAGACTAGATACGCGCGGCTACCTATCAGGGTGTCGACACGCCGGGAGGATTTGCTGGATTAGCCTTACCTTAGTTCGGTTTAACTTGAGCACGGGATTCCGAGAATACTTGAGTCTTCCCACCTTGGAGTTGCGACTCTGCGGATCGTGGGCTTGTAATGGGTCAAGTTGAAACACCCCTGCAGGGTTTGAACTTTCGAAAGCCGTGCCCGCGGTTATGTGGCAGATGGGAGCTTGTTAATATCGGGTTGTAGAAAACTTGACTCATTGTTCTAATACACTACCAGCGTGTGTACCGTGACTATCAATTTCCGAATAGGGATTCGGGAGTTGAACACGGTGGGGTTATGTTTGACCGGCTTTAGTTAGGATCACTTCGTGATCATCTCTCGATCGAGGCACCTTCTCTTCTCGCTCTCTTTCACGTAAGTTAGTGCTAGTTGCTGCTGCAGACTCTTGTTGTTCCTTCACCTCTAGTTCTTTCTTCAGCCTTGTCCTCACCCAAGGCTTAAATAGTCGTGTTACCCGGGAACGGGATTGCTGAGTCCTCTGTGGCTCACAGTTACTTCACCACACCAGATGTAGGTTCAGCCGAGTTCGATGCAGGAGCTGGTTCAAGTACCTCACTGGGAGCTCGATGAAGAGAGTGGCCGTATGCTTGTGACATTTTCGACGATCAGTAGTGGTTTCTACTAGGATTCGATCCTGACCTGTGGCTTTATGTTGTTTTGGTATCTTTCTTTCTTTTGGATCTTCGCCCGTAGTCGGGTTGTGATGTTTTGAATGATGTATTGCTTATGTAATGTATTGTGTGAAGTGGCGAGTGTAAGCCAACTATCTCCTTTTGCATTTTAATCCCTCTTTTACATGAGTTGTGCAAAGATACCAAACTTGAGATCATTCTAGGATGGGCTTATACCTTTAAATCGTGCCTCGACACGTAGGAGGCATAGTCCCATCCTGGGCATTACATCTGTCTCGGGGTGTCACATGTCCCTGTAAGTTAGTGCCAACTTGGTGTACAACTAGTCATGTCGGCCCGGGTTCTAGGTCATATGGATGCCAGCGACACTATCATATACGTCAGCCAAAATACGCAAACGGTCCCGGGCCAGGTAAGGTGGCACCTGTGGGGATACCTTGCGTGAGGCCGCAAAGTGATATGTGTGTTACATGCTAGACCAGTGTGACTTAGGATCGGGGTCCCGATAGCTTGGTCATTAGGCCAAATATTGGGCCTGTGCTGTCCTGTAATGAACCATAACATATATTTTGCTTTTAGTTATTCTATCTCTCATGTTTGCGTGGAACTGATACCTCTAGGTGGATTCTGAATATTTGTTTATCCCTTTGAGCTCTGTATGTTTGCGTTCGTATGATCGATCCCTATGTATGCTACGGATGCCTGCTGGTATCATATTGGTGTGATAGTCATAAGGGTCCGGCCCTTATCAGTCATCTTGGCATGGATGCGTCGCGGTAGGTTTTTTCCGAGTAGTTCTCGATGCAGCCTTTCATCCTGTGAGCATGGCTCTGGACAGAACGATCGTGGGATCAAAGAAATTAGCCTAGGTTCCATTGCACGAGGGTGGCCACGATACGAACGCTCACTAGAGTTAAGGGATAAACGACTTCAAAATTCTGAAAAGTAACAATAGGACAAGGTATCATAAACTTAGATTTCATCTTGAGCTTCTTTTTCCTCTGCCGGGCCGCATGCGCCTGGTTCGCTCGCAGCGCCCGGAGGCGTAGGATATAACCAAATGGTATTTTCGTTCCCGGCAGGGAGCGATATGTATTTTCTGATGATTGGTGGGCAACAGTGTGTTGTGTCGGGCTTCTCTGGTCCCCCTCCCTCTTTTCTCCCTTCCTCTCAAATCAACTTAGCGGCTGCCATTACAAGGAATGTGCCAATCCAAGGAGCCTCGTCAAAGTATACTTTGTCGGGGTATCTGTCAACGGACGCATACCAGCGCTCCGCTTAGGATTACCAAACGTAGTGGAAATACTTGGTCCGAGCATCGCATTGTAATCATCGACGTTGACGATGCCGGGGCTGATGCAACACGACTGTTGATGAAGGGAAGGGATGGGGAGGAGGAAACTGGTGCTTGCACACCTTGCGCCCTTTCTCCGAATGGTGTCCGAATGACAGTTATGCCATACGGGATACCGGGGAGGATCCATTGCCACTAGCAATGATCTTTGCCGTGACCGGGGCCGCGGCAAGGCACGAAAACCAATAATGGAACGCGGGGATAACCCCACATTGCTCTAGTGTCTTCGTGGGTGCCATCGTCGATGGTGTCGTTGAAGATAAGAGCGCTGAAGAAGATAGCGTGCTGTGCATTGAGGTTCGTGCAAGCGAGCCCCCTACCTGGCGCGCCAAAGATATCACGGGATATCCGCGGCCACCTATGGGTCTTGGAGGCCCCTTGCTGGTTCGGCGGGGGGACGTCACGTAGAACAAAGAGCAGACTAGCGCGCGACAGCACGGAGGGGAGCACAAAGGCAATTTACCCAGGTTCGGGCCGCCGCGAGGCGTAAAACCCTACTCTTGCTTTGGTGGAATGATGGTTGAATGGAGGTGGTGGAGCGTAGTACACTCGCCCGGCAGGGTTGCCTTTGGGTAGCAACGACTACACGCGTACGGGGGTGTGGGTTCATCTATTTGCCCCACCCGCTCTATGATTGCCATGGGCCTCCTTTTATAGACCAAGGGGTGACCAAACTGGCAAAGTAGTCATTATGCACTAATATGATAGCAAACATTGCTATCATACCTAACTCCGCGGGCTGACAGGGTGCATTAAATTCACCGCTTAGTGTCACATCACTGGTTGCCACGCAAGGCTTGACGGGCTATCTCACCAGCTCCGCGCCTGTCTCCTTGACACGTCGCAGGACGGGTGTCATCTGTGGGTTCCACCTGTAGGAACTGGTTGCCATGTGGCTAATGGCTGCCACTTAATCATCTTGCGGCTTGACACCGCATTGATTGGCGACGTGGATCATGCTTTAGTGTTTGGTGAGGTGGATTTTGCCTCTTTCTGTTATCTGCTTCTGGGGTGGCCTCACCCCTTGCCGGGCTCGCCTGCCCAGCAAGGGAGGCCCTTCTCTTGGTGATGTCTTGTTCTCCGGCTGAGCCTTGGTCTCTCCGATCGACTTGTTTGGCCCTTGGACCTCTTGGTTTATTTTACATCTTGGCTTGTCCTTGGCTTGTCCGTGCATGAGTCTAGGGAAAACACATACCCCTATATATTTTCCCTGACACAAAGTGACAGTTCTAAAGACCGCCGCCGATGGCCAGCAATAAACGGCAGTCTCATGGACTACACCAAGTGGGTGCACTCAGAGTGCCCCCACTAGAGAGTGACTTGTGTTTATGCTAAAAAGGGAGAGAGTTCTAAGACTACCACTGACTGCTTCCAGTCAACGATGGCCTTGGGGACTACACCCAGTGGTTGCCCTTAGCTTGCTCCCACTAAACCGTGATCACTCGGACGAGCCCCCGCTATCCTCCGTGTGAAAACGACAGAAAAACACAAAAGTTCAAAGACTCCTGCCGACTGAGTCCAGTCAACAAAAGCCTCAGGTACTACACCCAATGGGTGCACTTAGCGTGCCCCCACTAAATCGTAACCACTAGGACGAGCCCGGGCTATCCTTTGAGTGAAAACAACAGAAAACACAAAAGTTCAAAGACTCCTGCCCACTGAGTCCAGTCAACAAGAGCCTCGGGGACTACACCTAGTAGGTGCGCTCGGCGTGCCCCCACTGGATCATGAACACCCAGTGGGTGTGCCCTACGCAAACCCACTGATGGAAACCCTACCAAAAGAAAAAGAGAATACTTCGATTTTGGATAACCATACTCACAATGGTACTTACTCGGACGTTGGTCTACTGCACAGCGCTGGCATCGTAAACCTCCTTCAGCCGGGCACACATCAAGCCCACCTGGATCAGAGCCTCCTTGCTCGCTCCCACCTGGTCTTCAGGGATGTGGTACAAGGGGAACGACGTAGCTGGGGCCGATGGAGACGCAGACACAGGCCTCATGGCCGGAATCACCGCTGACCCACTCGGAGGAGCCTGGGTAGACCTTGTGAACAGGACCACCATGGTCGAAGGCGCCAGATCACCTTGAGCCAGAGGACTCAGTCCTGCAGTCCTTGTGGCGACCCTTGCCAGAGAAATGAGCGCTAACTGGCGAGCGGAGGCGTCCGGCATGAACACGTCAGCACTCGGCGCCCCCTCCCTCATGGCATCCAGATTGGGCGGGTCAGCTCTATTGTCATCATCCAGCTGGATGATCTCTGATATGTCTCCAACGTATCTATAATTTTTTATTGTTCCATGCTCTTATATTATCATTCTTGGATGTTTTACAATCATTTTATAGTCATTTTATATCATTTTTTGGTACTAACCTATTGACATAGTGCCAAGTGCCAGTTCTTGTTTTCTGTATGTTTTTACATCGCAGGAAGTCAATATCAAACTGAGCCCAAACACCGCAAAACTTTTCGGAGCATTTTTATGGGCCAGAAGACACCTGATGAGCCAGAGCTGCACCTGGTGAGGGTGTCCCGAGGGGGGGCACAACCAACCAGGGCGCGCCAGGCCCCCTGGCGCGCTCAGGTGGGTTGTGCCCACCTCAGTGGCCTCCCGCACCACCTCTTTGCTCTATAAATACTCAGATATTCCAGAAACCCTAGGGGAGTCGATGAAATATTCATCCAATCGTCGCAGAGTCCAGAACCACCACATCCAATCTAGACACCATCTTGGATGTGGTTCACCACCTCCATTGGCACCTCTCCGATGAGGCGTGAGTAGTTCTTTGTACACCTACGTGTCCGTAGTAAGTAGCTAGATCGCTTCCTCTCTCTCTTTTGATTACCAATACAATGGTCTGTTGGAGATCCATATGATGTAACTCGTTTTGCGGTGTGTTTGTTGGGATCCAATGAACTTTGAGTTTATGATCAGATCTATCTTTTTATATCCATGAAAGTATTTGAGTTTCTTTGATTTCTTTTATGCATGATTGCTTATAGCCTCGTATTTCTTCTCCGATATTTGGGTTTTGTCTCACCAACTTGATCTAATTATTTTGCAATGGGAAGAGGTGCTTTGTGGTGGGTTCGATCTTACGGTGCTTGATGCCAGTGACAGAAAGGGAACTGACACATATGTATCATTACTACTAAGGATAAACGATGAGATCCATATCTAATACCATAGATCAATGGATCTTGTCTACATCATGTCATTGTTCTTAATGCATTACTCCGTTTTTTCTTGAACTTAATACACTAGATGCATGCTGGATAGCGGTCGATGTGTGGAGTAATAGTAGTAGATGCAGGCAGTAGTCGGTCTACTAATCTTGGACGTAATGCCTATATAATGATCATTGCCTGGATATCGTCATAATTATTTGAAGTTCTATCAATTGCCCAACAATAATTTGTTCACCCACCGTTTGCTCTATTTCTCGAGAGAAGCCACTTGTGAAACCTACGGCCCCCGGGTCTCTTTCTCATATTATTTGCCTTTGCGATCTACTTTTTCCTTGAATTTATTTTCCAGATCTATTAATCCAAAAACCCAAAAATACCTTGCTGCAATTTATCCTTATTTATTTTATTTGGCTTTCGATCTATCAATCTAATACAAATTCCTCACGTCCGTTTTGCCTATCTTGAGGCACCGTACCCCGAAAGGGATTGACAACCCCTTTAACACGTCGGGTTGCGAGAAGTTGTTATTAGTGGGCAGGTGCTATTTACGTTGTGTTTCTTGGTTCTCCTACTTTTTGGACAACCTTGGTTTCACATCTCAGGGAAATACCTACTGCCGCTGTGGTGCATCATCCCTTCCTCTTCGGGGAAATACCGATGTAGCTTTAAGCGACATCAAAAGGAATTTTCTAGCTCCATTGCCAGGGAGCATGTAACGCCCAAGATGCGACTATATCTCATACATGTCGAGGCACGACTTAGAGGCATAATCGAATTTTGGTATGATCGCAAGAAGGTTATCTTCACACATTCCCATGTACAAGAACAAAGGGAAAAATCATAGTTGGCTTACAATCGCACTCACAAATATGTAAGGAGTTTAATAAAATTCTTGGAGGACTTTTGGAAGATGAAAATTCAAATAAGTTTGAATAAAATTCAAACTATTTGAATTTATAAATCCCTTCAGATGAAATCCAAATGGGCTAGAATTTGAGGACAAAGATTGAGGCCGGGGATTAAGATAACAAAGGCATGTGAATTAATTACAAGTTTGTTTGGTGATTCCAAATTAATGGATTAATTATAATAGCTCCATAATTATTAGGAGGATATGTTATAAAGTGAAAACACAAGTGAATTCCCTCGATTTAAATAGATCAAAAGATCTATGCAATTTATTTAGTTGAGTTGAAAAAATAACTGACATGATGGCATGATGACATTATGCAATGCAAAAATAAAATATAGCAAGCAAAAATGAAACACACGGTGATCACGAAAATATGGAAGTCTTCTGGAGTGTCGGTCTTGGGGCGTCAGAGAGCACCTTCAACATATACCAGGTTCCTAATCACAAATCTGATCTGCTCGCAATTTACATTATTTGCCATTTGCCTCTCATTTTCATCTCCCCCACTTCACAAAAATTTGCCGTAATTTCGCCCTCTTTTTCATTTGTCGTTTTCTCGTCAGATCTGTTTTCGTTTGCCCTTATGTCTTACTGAGATAATTTAATTGGTTATTTGGTATATTTGGGTATTTTACTGGAAATCGTAAGGAAAGCGTTTATGGATCCTCATCCACTTGCCAATCTTTTTAAAAGATCCAATTATGTTGAACCAATTGCTAGTGAAATGAGCGCACTAGATTATTTTTATGAAGTTTTGCTACAGATTCATGAATCTGATAATTGTGATGAAGTGATAAAATAAGAAATTTGTGAAGTGATTCATGATAGCTCCTTATATGAAAAGCATGATTGCAATGGTGCTATATTAAATTAGAATAATGTCAATTATGCTAGTAATATGCAAAACCCCAAGCTTGGGGATGCTAATTTTGATACGTCCTCTACTTATTGCAATCATCATGATTGGGGTGATTCTTGTTACGATCTTGAAAATTTATTTAAGCCTCATGGTGAATATGTTTGCGATAATATTGAAAGTGCGTTTGGAGAGGTCATGACTTTATTTGATTTTAGTCCCACTATCTTGGAAGATTATAAGACTTTTACGCATGTGGATCATGAAAAGAAAAATTTATATGATTGCTATATCGTTGAATTTGAGTATGATCCTACATGTAGTTATCATGAGAGAGGAAAATATGGTTCTAGAAATTTTGATGTTACTAAATCACCTCTCTTTATGTTGAGATTTTCAATGTTTTATTCCTCTCCTTTGCATAGGCAAGACATTTCTTGTCTTGATAATTTGTTTGCTTATAAAATTCCTATGCATAGGAAGTATGTTGGACTTAAATGTGTTTGTCATAAATTTTATGATGCTCTCTTTGTGCTTCAATTGTTGTCTTTCATATGAGCATCATTGAAATTCCAAGCCAATCTTAATGGCTATAAAGAAAGAGCTTGTTGCGAGGAAACCCAACGAATAAAATAAATTTTTGCTATTTATTTTCTGTTCTTGTGAAAAAACCCTTTAATATCTCTGTTGGGATGTGTTTTTGGGGTTTGAATAAAGGTTTGTGCCAAGCAAAGCGTTAGGAACACGTTGGGTGTTAGTAGATCCGATCTTGCTGAAAAACATAAACTTTTGTGCTCACGAGAAAAATTCTCATTTTAACATGAAAGTGATTTTTAGTTGATTTTTTCAGAAGATTAATATACAAATTTCCCACGTGACCCTATTTTTTCAAGATTTTTAGAGTTCCAGAATTATTCCAAACTTCCAGATTACGACAAACTATTATGTTTTTGACAGAATCTGTTTTCTTTGTGTTGTGTGCTTATTTTGATGACTCTATGGTTTTCTTTGATGAGTTTTTGCCGTAGAAAAGTTGGAATACAATAGATATAATACAAAAACAAAATATGAATTGGTCTGATACATTACTTATAGTAGTGATTTGGTTTCTTATACTAACGGATCTCACGAAGGTTTTGTTGAGTTTTGTGTGACTGAAGTTTTCAAGTTTTGGGTTATCTTACAATGGATGAAGGAAGGATGGAAGAGCCTAAGCTTGGGGATGCCCCGACATCCCAAGCTGTTATCCAAAAATGAGCAAGCAACTAAGCTTGGGGGTGCCCCCAAGTGGCATCCCCGCTTTCTTCCAACAACTATCTGTATTTCACTCAAAACTATATTTTTATTAATCACATGATATGTGTTTTGCTTGGAGCGTCTTGTATGATATGAGTCCTTTCTTGTTTTCTTTTGCTTTTTAAGTCATCAATCTTTGTTGTACACACTTATTTGAGAGAGGCAAAATTATGCCATGACTTGTTAGAATAGCTCTCTATGCTTCACTTAAATTTTTATGAGCTAAGGACTTGCTCTAGTGCTTCACTTATATCTTTTTGAGCACAGTGTGCTTAGTATTTTTTAAGAAATACTCTCTTTCTTCACTTAAATTGATTTGAGAGTTAGTAAACTTTTAAAGAGATTCTCTCGTGCTTCACTTATATTATTATGAGAGAATGAAGAAAAATTATGCTCATGATCTTCACTTATATTTATTCGAGCTTATCAAAAGCAACACATGGAAATTAGTCCCAAAGTTATAGATATCCAAGAAGGATATAATAAAAAATTCATGAAGATCATTTAACAAAATAAACTTGATTCCTTGTAATAGTTTTGAGACATGATGATATGATATGTGAGTCATGTTAATGATTAATTATTCTTTTGTAAGAATATTAATGTTAAGGTTTGTGATGCTCGAAACATGCACGTATGGTCACTCGTTATGCCGGGAAGTTGGAGCACAATTTATCCTTGATTGTCCTATCTATATGTGAAGGTCGGGGCACGCGATGGTTAACTCCTACCAACCCCCCCCCCCTAGGAGCATGCATACTATTACTTTGCTTTGAGGGCTAATAAACTTTTCAAATAAGTATGTGAGTTCTTTATGACTAATCTGAGTCCATGGATTATATGCAATCTCACCCTTTCATAATTGCTAGCCTCTCTCGTGTCGTGCAACTTACGCCGGTGCATAAACTTTATTAAACCTTCCTCAAAACAGCCACCTTACCTACCTATTGTGGCATTTCCATAGCCATTCCGAGATATACTTCCATGCACTTCCATCATATAGTTGACTTGAGCATTCATTTTCATCATATAGAGTCATCCTATGTCATAGGTATCGAGTTGTAATTTTTATTTCTTTTGAGTTATAAGTAAATAGAAGTGTGATGATTATCATTATCCATTATTAGAGCATGCCCCAGTAATGATAGAATGATGGAGACCATGATTCCCCCACAAGTCGGATGAGACTCCAGACTAAGAAAAAAAGGGAAATAAAGAAAAAAATGAAAGAAAGAAAAAAGGGCATGCAAATACCACACTTGTGCTTCAAAGTAACACCATGTGTTTCACATAGACAGTCTCCTATGTTGTCACTTTCATATACTAGTGGGAATTTTCTATAATAGAGTTTGATGCATGCCCACTTAGTTTCATAGTGAGCTTTCATACGCTTATAGCTCTTAGTGGATCAGTTGCATGGCAATCCCTACTGCTCACATTAATATCGATTGATGGACATCCCCATAGTCCATCAGTTTGCCTAGTTGATGTGAGACTTCCTTCCCTTATTTTTGTCTACTACCAGCGCATTCTATTCCACCTGTATTGCTATATCCATTGCTTGCGCTCATGTATTGCGTGAGAGTTGAAAATGCTGAAGCGCGTTAAAAGGTATGAACCAATTGCTTCGCTGACACCGGGATAGTACATGATTTATACTTTGAGCGGGGAAGACAGAGCATGACAAGACTATATGATTTTGTAGGGATGGCTTATTTTAGCATTTATATTTTGAAAGACATGATTTCTTGTTGATATGCTTGAGTATATAAATTATTATGTCAACACTAGACTATTGCTTTGAACAATATAAAAGTCCAAATGTCCATGCTATAAAGAAAAGAATATGATATGACATGATAGGCAGCATTCCACATCAAAAATACTATTTTTATTACTTACCTACTCGAGGACTAGCAGGCGTTAAGCTTGGGGATGCTGATACGTCTCCAACGTATCTTATTCCATGTTGTTATATTATCATTCTTGGATGGTTTACGTCATTTTATATCATTTGTTGGTACTAACCTATTGACATAGTGCCAAGTGTCAGTTTTTGTTTTCTGCATGTTTTTACATCACGGGAAATCAATATCAAACGGAGCCTAAGCACAGCGAAACTTTTCGAAGATTTTTTATAGGGCAGAAGATACCTGATGGGCCAGAGCTGCACCTGGGGGGTACCCCGAGGGGGGCACAACCCACCAGGGCGCGCCAGGCCCCCCTGGCATGCCCAGGTTGGTTGTGCCCACCGCGGTGGCCTCCCGCACCGCCTCTTTGCTCTATTAATATTCAGATATTCTAGAAACCTTAGGGGAGTCAACGAAATATTCACCCAGCCGCGGCAGAGTCCAGGACCACCAGATCCAGTCTACAAACCATCTCGGATGGGGTTCACCACCTCCATCGGTGCCTTTCCGATGATGAGTGAGTAGTTCTTTGTAGACCTATGGGTCCGTAGTCAGTAGCTAGATGACTTGCTCTCTCTCTCTCTTTTGATTACAATACAATGGTCTCTTGGAGATCCATATGATGCAACTCTTTTTGCTGTGTGTTTGTTGGGATCCGATGAACTTTGAGTTTATGATCAGATCTATCTTTTTATATGCATGAAAGTATTTGAATTTCTTTGATCTCTTTTATGCATGATTGCTTATAGCCTCGTATTTCTTCTCCGATATTTGGGTTTTGTATGCCCAACTTGATCTATTTATCTTGCATTCGGAAGAGGTGCTTTGTAGTGGGTTCGATCTTACGGTGCTTGATCCCAGTGACAGAAAGGGAATTGACACATATGTATCATTGCTACTAAGGATAAAATGACGAGATCCATATCTAATGCCATAGATAAACGGATCTTGTCTACATCACGTCATCGTTCTTAAAGCATTACTCCGTTTTTCCATGAACTTAATACACTAGATGCATGCTGGATAGCGGTCGATGTGTGGAGTAATAGTAGTAGATGCAGGCAGGAGTCGGTCTACTAATCTAGGATGTGATGCCTATATAACGATCATTTCCTGGATATCATCATAATTATTTGAAGTTCTATCAATTTCCCAACAGTAATTTGTCCACCCATCGTTTGCTATTTTTCTCGAGAGAAGCCACTAGTGAAACATAGGTTCCCGGGGTCTCTTTCTCATATTCTTAGCCTTTACGATCTACTTTTTTCTTGCATTTATTTTCAGATATTTTAAGCCAAAAACTCAAAAATACCTTGCTGCAATTTATCCTTATTTATTTTATTTCGTGTTCGATCTATCAATCTACTACAAATTCCGCATGTCCGTTTTGCCTATCATGAGGTGCCGTACCCCGAAAGGGATTGACAACCCCTTTAACACGTCGGGTTGTGAGAAGTTGTTATTTGTGTGGAGGTGTTGTTTATGTTCTATTGCTAGGTTCTTCTACTGGTTTGATAACCTTGGTTTCACATATGAGGGAAATACCTACCGCCGTTGTGCTGCATCATTCCTTCCTCTTTGGGCAAATACCGGCGTAGCTTTAAGCGACATCAATCTCTGGCAAGGCTGCACGGATGTATGAACCAAGGAAATCATTAGAGTTCAGTCGGAGAAGACCTAACCAACCTAGTCAGTCGATGCAACGTACCTTTGGAGGTAGCGGCATCCACCTCATCAGTGTCGCTCAGACCAGGCATGCAGGCATGCGGGTCCGCCGAAGTTGTCGAGGTGTGATGAACCACAAGTATAGGGGATCAATCGTAGTCCTTCCGATAAGTAAGAGTATCGAGCCCAACGAGGAGCAAAAGGAAATGACAAGTGGTTTTCAGCAAGGTAATGTCTGCAAGCACTGAAATTGTCGGTAATAGATAGTTTGATAGCAAGATAATTTGTAACAAGCAAGTAGTGGTAATGGTAAATAGTATGCAGCAAGGTAGCCCAATCCTTTTGTGGCAAAGGACAAGCCAACATGGTTTCTTATAATAAGCAAAGCATTCTTGAGGAGACACGGGAATTTCATCTAGTCACTTTCATCATGTTGGTTTGATTTGTGTTCGCTACTTTGATAATTTCATATGTGGGTGGATCGGTGCTTAGGTGATGTTCTTACTTGAACAAACCTCCTACTTATGATTAACCCCCTCGCAAGCATCTGCAACTACAAGAAAAGTATTAAGATAAAATCTAACTGTAGCAGTAAACATTTGGATCCAAATCGGCCCCTTACGAAATAACACACAAACCAGGGTTTAAGCTTCTGTCACTCTAGCAACCCATTGTCTAATAACTACTCCACAATGCATTCCCTTAGGCCCAAATATGTGGATGTGTCATGTAGTCGGCGTTCACATGACACCACTAAGGGGATCACAACATACATATCATCAAAATGTCGAACACATATCAAGTTAACATGATTAATTGCAACAAGATTTCTCCCATGACCTCAAGAACAAAAGTAACTACTCACAAATGATAAATATGATCAAGATCAGAGGAGTACTAAATAGCATAATGGATCTGAACATATAATCTTCCACCAAATAAACCATATAGTAATCAACTACAAGATGTAATTAACACTACTAGCCAGCCATAGGTACCAATCTGAGGTTCCAGTACAAAGATTGAACACAAGAGAAGAACTACGGTTTGAAA
Organism: Secale cereale; assembly: GCA_902687465.1. Lineage (NCBI taxonomy): Eukaryota > Viridiplantae > Streptophyta > Magnoliopsida > Poales > Poaceae > Secale > Secale cereale. Next base: position 348,300,506 of record LR738711.1, read on the forward strand.
GGAGATGGTTTTCTTGAAGATGTTGATGAAGAATGGACTCCCAAAGATGAGAGGGTTGTTGGTGATGATGGATGGAAATATGCCCTAGAGGTAATGATAAAATGGTTATTATTATATTTCCTTAATGATGATAAAGGTTTATTATTCATGCTAGAATTATATTGACAGGAAACCGAAATACATGTGTGAATACATAGACAAACACTGTGTCCCTAGTGAGCCACTTCTTGACTAGCTCGTTGATCAAAGATGGTAAAGGTTTCCTAACCATGGACATGAGTTGTCATTTGATAATGGGATCACATCATTAGGAGAATGATGTGATGGATAAGACCCATCCGTTAGCTTAGCATATCGATCGTTCAGTTTTATTGCTATTGCTTTTTTTCATGTCAAATACATATTTCTTCAACTATGAGATTATGCAACTACTGGATATTGGAGGAATGCCTTGTGTGCTATTAAACATCACAACGTAATTGGGTTATTATAAGCATGCTCTATAGGTATCTCCGAAGGTGTTTGTTGAGTTGACATTGATCGAGATTAGTATTTGTCACTTCGAGTATCGGAGAAGTATCTCTGGGCCCTCTCGGTAATACACATCATAAGAAGACTTGCAAGAAAAGTGACTAATGAGTTAGTTACAAGATGATATATTACGGAATGAGTAAAGAGACTTGCGATAGCGAGATTGAACTAGGTATGAAGATACCGACGATCGGATCTCGGGCAAGTAACATACCGATAGACAAAGGGAATAACATATGTTGTCATAACGGTTCGACCGATAAAGATCTTCGCAGAATATGTAGGAGACAATATGAGAATCTAGGTTCCCCTATTGGTTATTGACCGGAGAGGTGTCTCAGTCATGTCTACAAAGTTCTCGGACTCGTAGGGTCCGCACGCTTAAGGTTCCATGATGATTTATTATTATATGAGTTATGTGATTTCGTGACGGAATGCTGTTCGGAGTCCAGGGTGAGATCACAGAGATGACGAGGAGTCTCTAAATGGTCTAGAGGTAAAGATTGATATATAGGACAGTGGTATTCGGACACTGGAAGTGTTCCGGGAGGTACCAGGTGCTTATCTAGTCACAGGAAGGGGTTTCGGGAACCCTCGGCAAAAGATATGGGCATTATAGGCCAAGAGGGGAACACACTATCCACAAGGGGCTGGTGCGCCCCACATATGGGCCAGCCAGGGATGGAGAAGGAAAGGGGAAGGGAGGAAGGCAAGTGTGGATTAGGATTCCCACTTCCTTCTCTCTCCCTCCCTCTTTCCTCCCCCCTTCGTCAAATATGGCAGGGGGCGTAGGGCAAGGAATCCCCAAGGGGCTGGCGGACACCTAGTATGCCCCTTGGCCTCTCCCCTCTCCCTCCCACCTTTATATATGATGAGGAGGCGCCTAGAATACACATAACATCAATTGTTAGCCGTGTGTGGCGCCCCTCTCCATAGTTTACTCCCACGGTCTTATCTTCGTAGTGCTTAGGCAAAGCCCTAAGCAGATGACATCACCGTCACCGTCACCACGTCGACGTGCTGACGGAACTCATCTAGTTCCTCCACATCTTGCTGGATCAAGAGGACGACGGACGTCATTGAGGTGAATGTGTGTAGAACTCAGAGGTGTTGTACATTCGGTGCTTGATCGGTTGGAGCTAGAAGAAGTTCGACTACATCAAACATGTTGTCAAATGCTTCCACTTTCGTTTTATGAGGCTACGTAGACACACTCTCCCCCTCTCGTTGCTGTGCATCTCCTAGATGATCTTGTGTGAGTGTAGGAATTTTTTGAATTGCCCAACAGTGGCATCAAGAGCCTGGTCTATGCGTAGATGATATGCACAAGTAGAACACAAAGAGTTGTGGGCGGTGATAGTCATACAGCTTGCCAGGAATCTCTTATTTTGATTCGACGGTATTGTGCGATGAAGCAGCCTGAACCAACCTTACATGACCGTGTTCAAGAGACCGGTTCCACCGACAAACATTCAACTAGTTTTGCATAAAGGTGGCTGGCGGGTGTATGTTTCTCCTGCTTTAGTTGAATCGAATTTGACTGCGGCCGGTCCTTCAAGAAGGTTAAAACAGCAAACTTGACGAAACACCGTTGTGGTTTTGTGCCGTAGGTAAGAACGGTTCTTGCTAGAAGTCCATAGCAGCCATGTAAAACTTGCAACAACAAAGTAGAGGACGTCTAACTTGTTTTTGCAGGGCATGTTGTGATGTGATATGGTCAAGACGTGATGAGTTATACATTATTGTATGAGATGACCATGTTTTGTCAGATATCTGACAACTGGCTGGAGCTTTATGGTTGTCTCTTTATTGTATGAAATGCAAACACCATGTAATTTATTTAGTTTATCACTATGAGTTAGCGATAGTTGTAGAAGCAATAGTTGGCGAGACAACCACGATGCTACGATGAAGATCAAGGTGTCTAGTCGGTGACGATGGAGATCATGATGATGCTTTGGAGATGGAGATCGAAAGCACAAGATGATGATGTCCATATCATCTCACATATATTGATTGTATGTGATGTTTATCTTGTATGCATCTTATTTTGCTTAGTACAGTGCTAGCATTATAAGATGATCCATTAACTAAATTTTGAGGTAAAAGTGTTCTCCGTGAGTATGCAACGTTGCTACAGTTCGTCATGTTGAGACACCACGTGATGATTGGGTGTGATAGACTCTATGTTCACATACAACGGGTGCAAGATAGTTTTGCACATGTGGAATACTCAGGTTAAAATTGATGAGCCTAGCATGTACATACATGGCCTCGGAACACTGGAGACCGAAAGGTCGAACATGAGTCATATAGTAGATATGATCAACATAGAGATGTTCACCATTGATGACTACTCCATCTCGCATGTTGATCAGACATGGTTTAGTTGATTTGGATCACTTATCATTTAGATGACTTAAGGGAAGTCTATCTAAGTGGGGGTTCTTAAGTAATTTGATTAATTGAACTTAATTTATCATGAACTTAGTCCTGATAGCATTTGCATATCTATGTTGTAGATCAATAGCTCGCGATGTAGTTCCCCTGGTTTTCATATGTTCCTAGAGAAAAACTAAGTTGAAAGATGTTTGTAGCAATGATGTGGACTGGGTTCATAATCTGAGGATTAGCCTCATTTGTTGCATAGAAGAATTATATCCTTGATGCGTCGTTAGGAGACAGACCAGTTGCAGGAGCTGATGTTGACATGATGAACGTTTGGAAAGCTTGATATGATGACTACTTAATAGTTTAGTGCACCATGCTTTACGGCTTAGAAGCGGGACTTAAAAAACGTTTTGAACATCATGGAGTATGTGAGATGTTCCATGAGCTGGAATTGGTAGTTCACACTCGTGCCCATGTCGAGACGTATGAGACCTCTGACAAGTACTTTACCTACAAGATGGAGGAGAATAGCTCAGCTAGTGAGCATGTGCTCGAAAAGTCTGGGTGCTACAATCACTTGAATCAAGTGGGAGTTAATCTTCCAGATAAGATAGTGATTGAGAGAGTTCTCTAGTCACTATCACCAAGCTACGAGAACTTCGTGATGAACTATAATATGCAAGGGATGACGAAAATGATTCCCGAGCTCTTCGCGATGCTGAAATCGACGAAGGTAAAAGTCAAGAAAGAGCGTCAAGTGTTGATGGTTTAACAAGACCACTAGTTTCAAGAAAAATGGCAAGGAAAGAAAGGTAACTTCATGGAGAATGGAAAGCAAGTTGCCACTCCCAGGAAGAAGCTCAAAGCTGGACCCAAGCCTGAAACTGAGTGCTTCTACTGTAAAGGCACTGGTCACTGGAAGCGGAACTGCCCCAAGTATTTGGCGGATAAGAAGGATGTCAAAGTGAACATAGGTATATTTGATATACATGTTATTGATGTGTACCTTACTAGTACTCGTAGTAGCCCACGGGTATTTGATACTTGTTCGGTTGCTAATATTAGTAACTCGAAACAGGATTTACATAATAACTGGAGACAAGTTGAGGGTGAGGTGACGATGTGTGTTGGAAGTAGTTCCATGATCATCATCGCACACTCCTTATACTTTCGATATTAGTGTTAAACCCAAATAAATGTTATTTCGTGTTTGCGTTGAGCATGAACAAGATTGGATCGTGTTTATTGCAATATGGTTATTCATTTAAGTCGAAGAATAATTGTTATTCTGTTTACATGAATAAAACCTTCTATGGTCATGCACCCAAGGTGAATGGTTTATTGAATCTCGATCATAGTAATACACATATTCATAATACTGAAGCCAAAAGATGCAGAGTTCATAATGATAGTTCAACATACTTGTGGCACTACCATTTAGGTCATACTGGTGTAAAGCGCATGAAGAAACTCCATGCTGATGGGCTTTTGGAATCACATGATTAAGAATTATTTGATACTTGCGAACCATGCCTCATAGGCAAGATGAGTAAAACTCCGTTATCCAGAACAATGGAGCGAGCTAATGACTTATTGGAAATAATACATACCGATATATGCGGTCTGATGAGTGTTGAAGCACGCAGCGGGTACCGTTATTTTCTTACCTTCAGAGATGCTTTGAGTAGATATGGGTATATCTACTTAATGAAGCACAAGTCTGAAACATTTCAAAAGTTTGAAGAATTTCAGAGTGAAGTAGGGAATCATCGTAACAAGAAAATAAAGTTTCTGCAATCCAATCATGGAGGCGAATATTTGAGTTATGAGTTTTGTCTTCATATGAAACAATGTGGAATAGTTTCACAGCCCACGCCACCTGGAACACCATAGTGTAATAGTGTGTTCGAACGTCGTGACCGTTACATATTGGATCTGGTGCGTTCTACGATGTATCTTATCGATTTGCCTTTATCGTTTTGGGGTTATGCATTATAAACAAATGCATGCACGTTAAATAGGGCACCATCTAAATCCATTGAGACGACACCATATGAACTATGGTTTGGCAAGAAGCCAAAGTTGTCGTTTCTTGAAGTTTGGGGTTGCGATGCTTATGTTAAAAAGCTTCAGCCTAATAAGGTCGAACCCAAATCGAAGAAGTGCATCTTCATAGGATACCCAAAAGAAATTGTTGGGTACACCTTCTACCACATATCCAAAGGCAATATTTTTTCTTAGAATGGATCCTTTCTAGAGAAGGAGTTTCTCTCGAGAGAAGTGACTGGGTGGAAAGTAGAACTTGATGAGGTAATTGTACCTTCACTCGAATTGGAAAGTAGATCATCAGAGAAAATTGTTCCCGTGATGACACCAACTAGAGAAGAAGCTAATGATAATGATCATGAAAACTTCGGATCAAGTTACTACCGAACCTCGAAGGGCGACCAGAACATGTACCGCACCAGAGTGGTACGATAACCCTGTCTTGGAAGTCATGTTGTTAAATAACGGTGAACCTTCAAACTATGAAGAAGCTATGATTTTCCCAGATTCTGATAAATGGCTTGAGGCCATTAAATCTTAGATAGGATCCATGTATGAGAACAAAGTATGCACTTTGGTGGACTTGCTCGATGATCGGCGAACCATAGAGAATAAATGGATCTTCAAGAAGACTGACATTGATGGTAATGTTACTATCTACAAAGCTCGACTTGTCGCAAAGGTCTTCGTCAAGCTCAATGAGTTGACTACGATGATACTTTCTCACCCGTAGCGATGCTTAAAGTCTGTCCGAATCATGTTAGCAATTGCCACATTTTATGAAATCTGGCAAATGGATGTCAAAACTGCATTCCTTAATGAATTGCTGAAAGAAGAGTTGTATATGATGCAACCAGAAGGTTTTGTCGATCCTAAAGGTGCTAACAAACTATGAAAGCTCCTGGGATCCATGTATGGACTGGTCCAAGCATCTCGGCGTTGAAATATACGCTTTGATGAGGTGATCAAAGCATATGGTTTTATACAGACTTACGATAAAGCCTATATTTACAAGAAAGTGAGTGGGAGCACTACAACATCTCTAATAAATATATGTGAATGACACATTGTTGATCGGAAATGATGTAGAATTTTTTTAGAAAGCATAAAGGACTATTTAAAAGGAGTTTTTCAAAGAAGGACCGCGGTGAAGTTGCTTATATATTGGGCATCAAGATCTATAGAGATAGATCAAGATGCTTGACAAGACTTTTGATGAGTACATACCTTGATTTTGATGTTGTTCAAAATGGGTCAGTGAAAGAAAGAGTTCTTGCCTAAGTTTTAAGGTATGAAGTTGAGTAAGACTCAAAGCCTGACCACGGCAGAAAAATATAGAGAGAATGAAAGTCATTCCCTATGCCTTAGCCATAGGTCCTATAATCCATGCCATGCTGTGTACCCGACCTAAAGGGTGCTTTGCCGCATGTCTGGCAAGGGGGTACAAGAGTGAACCAGGAGTGGATCACTAGACAGTGGTCAAAATTTTCCTTTGAGGAATAAGGAAATGTTTCTCGATTATGGACGTGATAAAGAGTTCATCGTAAAGGGTTACGCCGATGCAAGCTTTGACACTAATCAAGATGACTCTGGGTATCAATCTGGATGTGTATTGAACATAGGAGAAATTAGCTAGAGTAGCTCTTTGCAGAGCATTGTAGACATAGAAATTTTCAAAATACACATGAATCTTAATGTTTTAGACCCGTTGACTAAAACTCTCTCACAAGCAAAATATGATCATACCTTAGAGTGTTAATCACATAAACAATGTGAACTAGATTATGGACTCTAGTAAACTCTTTGGAAGTTAATCACATGGCGATGTGGACTATGGGTGTTAATCACGTGGTGATGTGAACTAGATTATTGACTCTAGTAAACTCTTTGGGTGTTAATCACATGGCGATGTGAACTAGATTATTGACTCTAGTGCAAGTGGGAGACTGATAGAAATATGCCCTACAGGTAATAATAAAATGGTTATTATTATATTTCTTACTCACAATAAAGGTTTATAATTCATGCTAGAATTGTATTGACCGGAAACCTAAATACATGTGTGAATACATAGATAAACATTGTGTCCCTAGTGAGCCTCTACTTGACTAGCTCGTTGATCAAAGGTGGTTAATGTTTCCTAACCATGGACATGAGTTGTCATTTGATAATGGGATCACATCATTAGGAGAATGATTGGATGGACAAGACCCATCTATTAGCTTAGCATGTTGATCGTTCATTTTTACTACTATTGCTTTCTTCATGTCAAATACATATTCCTTCGCCTATGAGATTATGCAACTCCCAGATACCGGAGGAATGCCTTGTGTGCTATCAAACGTCACAATGTAATTGGGTGATTATAACGATGCTATACAGGTATCTCCGAAGGTGTTTGTTGAGTTGGCATAGATCGAGATTAGGATTTGTCACTCTCAGTATCGAGGAGGTGTCTCTGGGCCCTCTTAATAATACACATCATAAGAAGCCTTGCAAGCAAAGTTACTAATGAGTTAGTTACAGGATGATGTAGTATGGAATGTGTAAAGAGACTTGCCGGTAATGAGATTGAACTAGGTATGAAGATACCGACGATCGAATCTCGGGCAAGTAACATACCGGTAGACAACGGGAATAATGTATGTTGTCATAACGGTTCAGCCGATAAAGATCGTCGTAGTATATGTAGGAGCTAATATGAGCATCCAGGTTTCGCTATTGGTTATTGACCGAAGAGGTGTCTCATTCATGTCTACATAGTTCTTCTGTGGCGATTTAGTATTATATGAGTTATGTGATTTGGTGACCGAATGTTCTTCGGAGTCCCAGATGAGATGACGGACATGACGAGAAGTCTCGAAATGGCCGAGAGGTAAAGATTGAAATATAGGAGAGTGGTAGTCTGACAGTAGAAGTGTTCCGGGTCTACCGGGTACTTATCGGGTCACTGGAAGGGGTTTCGGGCACCCCCGGCAAAAGATATGTGCCTTATGGGCCAAGAGGGGAACGCACCAGGCACAACGGGTTGATGCGCCCCACATATGGTACAACCAAGGATGGTGAAGGAAAGGGTAACGGAGAAAGTCAAGTGTGGATTTGGATTCCCACTTCCTTCTCTCTCCCTCCTCTTTTCATCTCCCTCTGTCAAATATGGCAGGGGGCGCACGTCAAGGAAGCCCCAAGGGGGCCGGCGGCCACCATTTGGTGGGCCCCTTGGCCTCTCCCGTCTCCCTCCCACCTATATATATGAGGAGGGGCGCTTGGAATACACATAACATCAATTGTTAGACGTGTGGGGCGCCCCCTCCATAGTTTACTCCCACGATAATATCTTCGTACTACTTAGGCAAAGCCCTAGGCGGATCACATAACCGTCACCGTCACCATGCCATCGTGCTGACGGAACTCGTCTACTTCCTCGACATCTTGATGGATCAAGAGGACGAGGGAAGTCATCGAGCTAGACATGTGCAGAACTCGGAGTTGTCGTATGTTCGGTGCTTGATCGGCCGGAGCTAGAAGAAGTTCGAGTACATCAACCGCTGTCGGGGGAAACTGTCCACCACGAGCACCTATGGGACCGGATCCCCTTGTACGTTGCGGTAAGGGAGCGGAGGGAGCACGAAGAGCAGATCGAGGAGAGCACGCGGGCAGTTTACCCAGGTTCGGGCCGCGCGGACGCGTAAAACCCTACTCCTGCTTTGGTTTGTATTGTGTTTGTGAGCTCGGGAGCTTGAAGAACTAGCTACACCGATCGAGAGAGCTATCTAGGTTCCGAACCCCTTCTACGTTGTGCATGGGCCTCCTTTTATAGCTCAAGGGGTCACCGACAGGTGTCAACGTAGAAGAAGGGCAAAAACGTAACTTTGGTGGTAGTTGTAACAGTGCGGGAACAGTGGATGAACAGTGGTCATCACCTACTTTGATAGTGGGGGACAAAGGCTTTTAATGCCCGTCGCCGTCGACCCCAAAAGCACCCGCCCATGTGTCTCCGTTTGCCACGGCGATAGCCTCGTCACCGTGGAGTGCCACCGTGTCCCCCAGGCTGCACAGCCATCCGCCACACGTCCCTGGAAGGGCCCCAGGGCGACGCGTGGGCCGATGAGTTGGAGCGCGGGCACACAGCGCAGGTTCCCCCGGCAAGCACCTTGCCGGGGTCTTGATCTTGCCGGGCTGGGAAGCTTGTCGCTCCCCGGGTCTTGTCAGGGCGCAGAGTGCGCCGAGGCATGTCTTCTAAAATGCAATCTTCTGGTCTTCCTGGCAGGTCCCCCTTGCCAGGGTCTTGTGCTAAATGTGATAGTCTTGAGCCTGGGATGGCCTTCCCGGCAAGCTCCACTTGCCGGGGTCTTGATCCTCTGTCTTGTATACTTTGTTTTTGAATGGCTTAATAAGGACCGAAAAGGTTTCCGGCAAGCGCGTGGTGAGCCCTGCCGCGGGAAGCTGCTACTGCCCGTGCACAAGTTGGGGTACTAAGGTACCCCTATCTTAGTACACCGACAGGAGCCCCCGGGCCTGGGCCACACACGGTGCCGAGCGCTGTTGGGCCAGGCCCAAAACAGTGCACGGGCACACGCGGCCCACGGCAAGCCGTAATTCCCCTTCCGCATCCGCCGCGTCCCTCCCTAACGGCACGCGTCGATTGCGGCGTCGTGGGAGAGATCGTGGCCACGTTCTTTAATAGGAAATGCGGAGCGTCCCCCACCTCCCCCTTAAAAGCAGAGGAGACAGGGGCAGTTTCCCTCCTGCGCTTTCATTGCTTCTTCAACCTCCAGAAATCCCCCGCTGCGCTCAGCCTCCACACCTCCTCCGCCTCCTTCCGCATCTGCGGCGCCGTCGAATTCCTCGCCCCTTCCCTCGCCGCCTCCGCCATGGCCCCAAAGACCGAGAAGGCGAAGGCGGAGAAGACCAAGAAGGAGAAATCCGAGCAGGCGGCAAAGCTTGCTCTCTTGCGGAAGAGGAATGTCGTCTTCGCGCCAAGGCTCAGCGCGAGGGAACTCTGGAACAAGTATTACCTTTTCTGGGCCAAGGAGACCAAGGCGCATCCCCGGACCAGAGTCTACCCCGCCGGCGCCAAGGATCTGCTCCCCGGCGGGTATTTCTTCTTCGCTGTCTTCTTCCACTGCGGCTTGTGTCCTCCATTCTCGGAATTTTTCTGCGACATCATGAACACGTACGGCCTCCATCTCTTAGACTTCACCCCCAACGCCATCCTTACGATGGCGATGTAGCGCTGTTTCGCCACTTTTTCATGCCTAGAGTAGAGGCTGGCGCCCCCCTCTTCGGGGGTATATCTTGGATCTTCCGCTTGAATAAGAAGGAGTCCTATCTGCGAGGAGAGCTCCGCGGCAAGTGGGAAGAGTGGCGCGCGGACTGGTGTTGGATAGTAGAGGACCAGCCGGAGCCTTTCACAGCGCCGCGCACCACAGCCATAGTGCGCGGCAGGGACTGGAGCGAGTTGGCCTCGGATGATGTCAAGCTCAATGTTGCCCTTGTTAGGATACTTCTTCTCTGGGTAGCCAAGTTGACCATCGGAGAGGTAGGAGCGGATTTCCTCCGCCGCCGCATTGCCCCTTTACAAGAGAGGAAAAGGCCAGCATGGGAGTTCGGCAATGCGGCGGACATTATGAGGCTGCGCCCGGGTCTGAATTTTAACTTCACGGCGTTGGAGCTGAAGGGGATGGTCCGGGAGCTTTTTAAGCACGACCCGGCCCATCCGGAGTGGTTTAGATCTCCCCGGGGAGTGGTGCCGCTATGCAACAGCACGGCCCGGGATGCTTTGCGCGCGATAATGCCCGCATGTGATTCTCACGGCGTCGACCCCACATGGATAGTGCCCACGCCGGATGCCATCATGAGTTTCTTCGATAACCTGGTCGAGGTGCCCAAGATCACCGACGAGAACAAGGGTCTCACTCGGGCCACCACAGAGCGGGACATAGCCTACATAGCTTCCCGGATGGAAGAGGCCGCCGCAGCTGCAGCTGCAGGAGATTTCGGGTTCACCATGGACGAGGCACAGGCCGCGGATGAGGTGGGCCAAGCAGAGGAGGCCGAGATCCGCAGACTGCTCAATCTTCCGCCCGACGAGCTTGCCGGGGTCCCTTCCTTGAGGCATGCCGGGATTCCCGGAGTCGTGAGCGAAGCCGCGGCAAGCGAGGCCGCCGGAGGGAACAGAGGTGCCGGAGGGAGCGGAGCCACCGGAGGGAGCGGGGCCGCAGGACAAGGTGCCGGATCCAGCGGGCCCGCCGGGGAGGAGGAGGAGGACACCGAGGCCGATGAGGACAGCGGTGGGTCTCTGGGACTCGATGACGATGCCTCATCGTCCTCGGAGAACTCCCCGCCTCGGGCCAGCCCCCAGCGAACACCGCTGAAGCGTCTTCGCAAGGCGCCCACAGCGACAAGGACGCAGGCGCCCCGACAACAGCCTGTTCGCCGGGCGACGCGCGCCACCAGAGCGAACCAAGCCGCGACGGAGGCGCCCCGCGCACCAGCCGCGGCGGAGGCGACCCGCGCACCAGCTGCGGCGGAGGCGCCCCGCGCACCAGCGCCAAGCGGAGGAGGATCTTCTCAGAGCGGAGCGGCCGCTCCGCCTGCTCCTCGGGCCTCGGCGTCGGAGGAGGCTGGGTCGTCGCAGCCCCCAGCCCCGGGGACCGCCAAGCGCCCGAGGGAGCCTTCTCCTCCCGCTCCTCGCGCCGGAGCAACTCAGGTGGAGTTCGACTTCTCCGCCCTGAGCGACGACGACGACGAGGAAGAGGAGTAAGCACTTGTGTCTTGTATTTTCTTCAATTCTGACTTGATTCTTCTTCGTGATTCTAATCTTGTTCTTGTTTTGATTTCAGGACCCTGGCCCAGCGGACGGCGAAGAGGGCCAAAGTCCCGGTGGTTGAGGTCGAGGACGACTCGCCAGTCGCGGCGACAGGGGACACGCCGGCGACGGACTTGCCGGACCCAACCGCTGCTCCGAGGAGCAGCCCCCAGCGCAGCCCCCAGCGTAAGTCTGGGTTTTAGATTTCTTCGCTCGTCGGGCGCGCTTGAGGTTCCAGCTTGGTACTAACGTTTTGTTGTCTTGCTTGTCTTGTGCAGAAACGGAGCCGCAGCCGCAGGAGCGCCCGGAGACTACTCCCGAGGAGCCGCAGGTCCCGCCATCCCCGCCAAGGGTGAACTCTCCGGCGAGGGAGAGCGCTCCGCCAAGGGCGGGTACTCCGCCAAGGGCGAGTACCCCGTCAAGGGCAAGCAGCCCGGCGAGGGTGGCCACCCCGCCAAGGGAGGGCTCCCCGGCGAGGGAGCCTGTCGTCGACGAAGTCCGCGAAGGTAAGTCCTGTAACTTCGTATTCTTGGACTTGTCTTTTTTTGGATATTTGCTTGAACTTTTTCTTTTCTTTTCTTCTTCTTCTAGATCCTCCCGCGCCGGACCGGATGGAGACCGAGGTCATCGGCGAGGAGGGCGCGCAAGGCGACGGCGGCAACGCCCCTGTAGTTGAAGACATGGCAGGAGCCGACGAGCCTGCCGCAGAGGAGACTGCTCCAACCGCAGACGCCACGGCCGGGGAGGGGGACGGCGACCGCACTGCCGGCCCGGAGGCAGCAGGAGCGTCGAGCGCTGCACCGGCCGCCAACCCCTCCGCCGATAAGGAGCAGCCCGACATCTATCTTGAGGCCCCCAACGGCGTCTTCATTCAAGTGCCGTGGGGGTCTTCGTCGCGAGCCCCCGTGGAGGGAGAGACCTTTGATGGAGAGGTCCTCGCCTCCGCGGGGTTGAAGATCGTCGAAGCGCCTGGCGGGAGCGATGAGCCCGAAGAGGAGAAACTTCTCCGCCAGCTCCTGGCCCTTTACCGGGCCAGGCAGGCGAAGCTGGAGTCGCGAGAAGCCCTCACCGCCAAGGCCGGAGCGGACTTGGAGAAACGCGCTGCAGAGCTCCGCGCCGCCAACCAGACAGCTCTCCGCGACTTGGCGGAGGAGCGCGAGAGGCTTGCCGGAGAGCAGCAGGAGTTTCTTCTGGAGAAAGCTGAGGCCGAGGAGCAGCAGCGACTTGTTGGTGTAGAGTTGTCCCGGCGAGAAGGCGCGCTCAACCAGCGGAAAGTCGAACTCGACGCTCACGAGGACGACCTCACCGCCCGGGAGCAGGCCCTTGGCGGAGAACTGAAGGAAGCGAAAGCCGCCGCAGCCACCGCAGAGACCGCCAAGAAGGACCTCGAAGCTAAGGCGGCGCAGCTGGAGGAGTACCTGAAGGCGAGCACGAAAAGGGTCACCGCGCTCAACATAGAGCGCGAGAAAGACGCCCATACCAACTCGGACCTCCAGGTACGCCTCTCCAAGCAGGGCGACGAGCTCAAAGCCGCCAAGGACTCGATTGCTGATCTGGAGTTGAAGGTTTCCACTTTGAGGGACTCACTTGACGCTGCTCGGGACCGCGAGACCAAGCTGAAAGAGGAGGTCCGCAAGGAGCGGGAGCTGGTGGAGAGCGCCGCCAATTCCACGAACATCTTCAGACAGGCGGTGGAGCAATGGACAGAGGAGCTGGTAACTTCCGCCGCCAACATCGACAAGGAGCTAATGGCGCTGAGGGTTGAACACTTGGTGTACTCTCCGGACCCGAATCTCCCCCACAGCGCCAAGCTCAGTCTCTTCTTCAGGGAGATCGCGCCGGCGCTCGCACGTCTGCAGGAGAAGCTCCCCGCGCAGCTGGCCGAGGAATCGCACCAGCTCTGCGCGGGGACCTTGGAGCGCGTCTTGACCAAGATTGTCTACCGCAACCCTGGTATTAATCTTGTCAACGTTCTCCGCAGCTTGCCGGCCGACGCAGATCAGGAGGCGCTGAAGGCGCAGGTCGCCCACATCATCGCCAAGGTGAACAAAATCTCCAGGCGTGAAGGCGATCGCGTAAATTAGGCCTCTTTCTTCTTATTTCCTTTGCCGCTGCAAAGTGTGCCATGAACATGAACCTATTAGTCATCGTGACAAGTTATCTCTGTAATATATTTATCTTATTTCCGAGCAATTGATGCAGTGTTATCTCCCTTGCTTTTGGTCCTTTACTTTGTATGCTTTTTACCCTACGCTTTTAGGGAACTTGCCGGCAAGGGACCCTTGCCGCGAGCGCTGAGTGCTGGACTCTGAGCAGCCTGCTGGCAAAGGCCTTACCGGCAAGCAACCTTGCCGCAGCTAGTCGCAACGCACTTAGCTTGCTGAGCGGACTCGAAAACGAAGTAAGGGCGCGACACTTGTCGCAGCTCACTTAAGCCGTTGAGCGTACTCGAAAACAAGATAAGGGTGCGGCTAGCCACGGGTAGGTTCCTCCACGCACAGGTTTTCCATACAAAGTGTGGTTGTTCAAGGAAGATAACTAATTTTTTTAAAAAATTTGAACTGCTCAAATTCTGGTAACTTAGCTTTCATAGTCTGTTCGTTCTCCGGTAAGCTTTTCTTTCTTGAACAGCACTTGGTTCGTCCTCCACCTCCTTCCCCCCCGGCAAACTTGTGCGCGAGGAATGTTTCTTCTGCTTAAGGGGGAAAGAAAAAGGAGAAGAGGCAACAAGTATAGGGTTTCTCGGCATGGTAATGCTTACCGGATATGTGTGTTGCACAAAATGCCAAATAATGCATGCAAATAACAAAGAAAAGCATAAAAATGGCAAATAGTGCGAAAACACAAAGCTTTACTGATGCACGGGGTCTGCGCCCGGCTTTGTACAAAGGTTTACATGCAACAGCGGCAAGACTCGTACAAAAGGTGGTTGCCGGAGCGGATCACGGCAACCGCGCCTTATATGGGTGAAACTTGCGAAGATGCTCTATGTTCCAGGAGTTGCTTACGGTAAGCCTTCTTCGGTCTCAAGGCGGACAGCGCCGGGCCTTGTGACTTGTCTCACCCGATAAGGGCCTTCCCACTTCGGCGTCAACTTGTTGGAATTCTTGGCGGACTGAACACGCCGAAGAACAAGGTCGCCTTCCTCAAGACTCCTGGCCTTGACCTTGCGGCTATGGTAGCGGCGCAAGGCTTGCTGGTATCGAGCAGCTCATACAGCAGCCTGGAGACGTTCCTCCTCGAGGAGCAATGCATCATCTTGTCGCAGTTGCTCTTGCTCGAGCTCATCATAAGCGAGCACTCGAGGAGATCCGTATACGAGTTCCGTGGGGAGAACTGCCTCTGCCCCATAGACAAGGGCAAAGGGTGTCTGCCCGGTGGCTCGACTTGGTGTCGTTCTGATTGACCAAAGAGCCGCCGGTAACTCCTCTATCCAGTTTCTTCCGCACTTGCGCAGCCTGTCGAAGGTTCTTGTCTTGAGTCCGCGCAGCACTTCAGCATTGGCCCTCTCCGCTTGACCATTGCTCCTCGGGTGAGCAACAGAAGCGAAACAGACCTTGGCGCCAAGGTCTTGGACGTACTGCATGAAGGTGCGACTGGTGAATTGTGTACCGTTGTCGGTGATGATCCTGTTAGGGATTCCGAAACGGCAAACAATTGCTCTGAAGAACCTGACCGCTGACTGTGCTATCACCTTTCTTACCGGTTCCACTTCTGGCCACTTTGTGAACTTGTCGATTGCTACGTACAAGAACTCAAAGCCCCCGACAGCTCGGGGGAAGGGGCCGAGGATGTCGAGCCCCCAGACCGAGAAGGGCCAGGACAAAGGGATCATCTGGAGAGCTTGAGCTGGCTGATGAATTTGTTTGGCATGGAATTGGCACGCTTCACACTTGGTTACTTGTGCAGTTGCATCTTGGAGGGCTTCTTGCCAAAAGAACCCTTGCCGGAATGCCTTTCCGGCAAGTGCCCTTGCGCCAATGTGGTGGCCACATATGCCTCCATGTATTTCTGCCAACAGCTTCTGTCCATCTTCTCTGGAAATGCACTTCAACCTGACACCATTGAGCCTTCTTCTGTACAGTTCATTGTCCACGAACTGGTACATACTTGACTGCCTGGTTATTTTCTCTATCTCTGCTGGGTCGTCGGGAAGTTCTCCAGTTTGCAGAAAACGGACGATCTGCTGTGCCCATGCCGGAGCCCGAGGCACAACGGCAAGGACTAAAGGCATGAGGGCCGCTGCGGGAACCCCAACTTCTACGGCAAGAACCTCTGGTTCTGTCGGAGCTGAAGGCTCCCCGGCAAGCCTGCCGGGGCAAGGCTTGTCGGGAACGCTCGCTTCAACTGTACAGACCCTTGGGTCCGCAGGAGCAAACTGTTCCTCAGCGTTCTGGTCGTTGATCTTGGGGACCTTGGCGGCGGCTTCTGGAAGATCCGCCGGCAAGTAGTCGTCGGAGACCAACTTTCTCTTCTTGGTCTGCCCAATTGATGGTGTAACGGATGGCTGAGTCAGCTTGAGCAGGAAGGTCCCTGGTTCCACAGGTAACTTCATTGCAGCACACTTTGAAAGGCCATCTGCTATATCATTCTGAGCTCTCGGGACGTGCTCCATTTGCAGACCTTCAAAGTGCTCTTCAAGCTTCCTCACTTCATCTACATAAGCTTCCATCAAAGGGCTCTGGTAACTCTTGTTGACTTGTCGGACCACCAACTGAGAATCTCCCCGCACAATCAGCTTCCTAACCCCAAGTTCAGCTGCAATTCTGAGGCCGGCAAGCAGACCTTCATACTCTGCAGTGTTGTTTGTCACTTGTTCTCTGGGAAAGTGCATCTGGATAACATACTTGAGGTGTTCTCCGGTGGGCGCTATGAGTACCACGCCGGCGTCGGCACCTTGCAGCGAGAAAGCACCATCAAAGTACATTACCCCTTCGCTTGTCGCTTCTTGTACGGGGACGCTCGTCTCTGGAACTTCTTCATCTGGCGTTGGGGTCCATTCAGCTATAAATTCTGCCAAAGCTCTGCTCTGTATAGTTGAAGTACTTTCAAACTTGAGACCAAAGCTCGACAGTTCCAGTGCCCACTCTACGATCCTACCTGTTGCTTCTGGATTCTGCAATATCCTCTTCAACGGAAAGCGAGTGACCACTATTATCTCGTGTGCTTGGAAGTAATGGCGCAGCTTTCTCGAGGCCATGAGGAGGCCGAAAAGCAGCTTCTGTACTCCGGAGTATCTTGATCTAGCCCCCTGCAAGAGGGAACTCACAAAATACACCGGGCGCTGCACCATCTTCTTCCGCACTTCTCCTTGCTCCTGCGCAGAGTTGTCCTTGTCGGGGCCAGAGCTTGTCGGAGCAGCCCCCCGCTTGTCGCTGGATTCGCTTGCCGGTGGTGTAGACTCCTCATCGGCCTCCCTCTCCGCTACTAACGCAGCACTAACCACTTGATTGGTTGCTGCTAGATATAGCAGCAACTTCTCTTCTGGCCTAGGTGCGACAAGTATTGGAGTAGAGGATAGGTATCCTTTCAAGTCTTGCAGCGCTGCCTCCGCTTCCGGAGTCCATTTCATAGGACCTGTCTTCTTCAAAATCTTGAAGAAAGGCAGGGCGCGTTCTGCAGACTTTGAAATGAACCTACTGAGGGCAGCCACACAACCTGCAAGCCTCCTTACGTCCTTGACGCGCTTCGGGGCCTCGATCTGCTCGATGGCTTTTATCTTGTCGGGATTGGCTTGAATCCCCCTCTGGGACACAAAGAACCCGAGAAGTTTGCCGGAGGGGACTCCGAAGACGCACTTCTCGGGGTTCAACTTGAGCTGGATCTTGCGCAGATTTGCAAAAGTTTCTTCCAAATCTTGGATCAGGGTATCTTTGCTCTTGCTCTTCACCACTATGTCATCCATGTAAGCTTCTACATTTCTGTGAATCTGTGGCTCAAAAGCAGTGTGCACCACCCTTGCAAATGTTGAGCCTGCATTCTTCAATCCGAAAGGCATGCGAATGAAGCAATATGTGCCACATGGAGTAATGAATGCAGTCTTCTCTTCATCTTCCTTGGCCATAAAAATCTGGTGGTAGCCTGAGTATGCATCAAGGAAGGAGAGCAGCTCACATCCAGCAGTGGAGTCAACAATCTGGTCAATGCGCGGCAAGGGAAATGGATCTTTGGGACATGCTTTATTCACATCGGTGAAGTCTATACACAGCCTCCATTTCCCGTTAGCCTTACGCACGACAACTGGATTTGCTAACCACGTCGGATGGATCACGCCTCTAACCAGGCCCGCTGCTTCTAGCTTCTTGATTTCTTCAGCGATGAATTCTTGGCGCTCCACGGCTTGCTTCCTGACCTTCTGCTTGATGGGCCGCGCATGAGGACAAACAGCAAGCTTGTGCTCAATTACCTTCCTGGGAACGCCGGGGATGTCAGATGGTTGCCATGCAAACACATCGACATTCGCCCGCAGGAAGGCAACGAGCGCGCTTTCCTATTTGCTATCAAGTGTAGCACTGATGGTGAAGGTACCACCAGTGCCGTCCTCCTTGGCGGACACCTTCTTGGTTGCCGGTGGAGCGGCCATCCCTTTCTTGCACTTGCCGGTGGAGTTCGATGGAACATCCTCGACGGCAGCGTAGCACTCCGAAGAGGTGCGTTTGCCGGAGTGGGCCCCAGAGCACTTACCGGACTTGGTCTTGATTTTCTTCCCCCCGGGAGCTTCAGCGGCAAGTGTGTTGCTCTCCGCCGCGGCTGCTGCATCCCGGTATATCTTGTCGGCGCAGATAAGCGCGTCCTTATTGTCGCCATGGACAGAGATGACGCTTATCGGCCCCGGCATCTTGAGTACATTGTAGGCATAGTGGGAAGCTGCCATGAACTTGGCGAGGGCAGGACGTCCAAGTATCCCATTATATGGCAATGGGATATCGGCCACGTCAAAGGTTATCCTCTCCGTCCTGAAGTTAAGCTCCCCGCCAAAGGTCACTGGCAGAGTGATCTTCCCCTTGGGCTTGCTCCTTCCCGGGTTTATTCCTTGGAACGAACCGGTCTCTTCGAGCTCGCCATCTGGGATCTGGAGTTTCTTGATCATAGCTGAGGAGATCAAGTTCAGCCCGGCCCCACCGTCAACCAACATTTTGGTGACCTTGAGGTTGCGGATGGTTGGTGAAACCAACATCGGCAGACACCCGACCGCTGTGGTGCGGTCAGGGTGATCCTGAAGATCAAAAATGATGGGCGTGCTGGACCACTTCAAGAGCCTGCGCGACTCATCGGGCGGCTCTGCTGCGTTTACTTCCCGCACCCACTGCTTGAGTTGGCGGTGGGAAGTGTGTAGAGAGGCGCCCCCGTCGATGCACAGTACTTCTGTGGCCTTCTGGAACTCCTGCTCGCTGTTATCGCCTTCCTCCATGTCGTCGTCGTCTTCCTCTTCGTCATCCTTGTCGCGGCCCCGGGGAGGCCGATCACCTTGCCGCTGCTTGGCCTTGCCGCGGCGTCCTCCCCGGCCATTGAATGGCCGCTTCTTGCTTGGCTCTCCTCTGCCACCTTGAGCCTTCTCCTTGTCGCGCCGCTCGTATTCAGCCTTCTGCTGCTCTACGAGGTACTCGACGCGTTTGTAGTTCGAGAGGTCGTGGCCCTTGGTGCGGTGGATCTTGCAATATTGCTTGTCGGAGCCGTCTGGCTTGTCGGCTGCCGCTACAGGGGCAGGCTCCTTGCCGGAGCCGCCAGCCTGTGCTGTCTTGGCGGGAGCTTCCTTGCCGGACTTCTTGACGACCAGCACCTCCTTGTTCTTCTTCTTTCTATTGTTCCGCCGCCGGCTCTTCTTTGCCGGGGCGGCATCCTCGCTGTCGCTTCCCCCTGCGCCAGCATCCTCCCCGGGGAGCCTCCTCCCCTCTTCGGCGCGCGCGCACTTGTCAGCCAGAGCGTAGAGCTCGCTGACATCCCGGATTTTCGTCATGGCCATCTCCTCCCTCATGCGACGGTTACGCACGTTCTGATGGAACGCGCTGATAACCGCGGCGGGGTGGACGTCTGGAATTTTATGCTGTACGCGGCTGAATCGTTGGATGTACTTGCGCAGAGGTTCTCCTTCCTTCTGGGCCAGAATGTGGAGATCACTCTCCTAGCCGTGGGGTTTGTGGCCGCCTGTGAAGGCGCCAACAAACTGGTGGCACAGGTCTGCCCATGAAGAAATAGAGCCTTCCGGCAAGTGCATAAGCCAAGAACGTACGTTTGGCTTAAGCACCAGCGGGAAGTAGTTCGCCAGTATCTTCTCGTCGCGCCCCCCGACAGCCTGCACCGCGATGGTGTAGATACTGAGGAACTCCGAGGGGTGCGTCTTGCCGTCGTACTTCTCGGGTACGTCGGGCTTGAAGTTTTTCATACTGGGCCACTGGACACGCCGCAGCTCGCGGGTGAACGCAGGGCAACCTGCCGCGTACGGCAAGTCGCCTGGTTCACCGGGCGCGTGCGCGTCGACAGTGGTCCCAGCACGCTGATCAGATTGTCGCCGGGCTTCTCACCGGCGCTCGATCGTAGTTCGAGCATCTTCTTGCCGCCGATCGTCAAGGACTTGGCGCTGGTCCCGACGAGCCCGCGGATCCGACGACGTCGTGGAGTCGTCGTCGATGTTAATCCGGCGGGGAGGCGTTTTCTGCTTCCGCGGCGGGGAGTGCACGGTGGTCGCATCCCCGGCGGTCTTGTCGCCATCGGCCTTCGTCTTCTCGACTTGCCGTGGCCGCGGGGTCGCCGGCTGATGCGGCGTGTCGTTATTGGCGAAGGCGATCAGGCTTTGGATTGTTGCCCTCCAGTCTTCGGCCTTGTCTGCCGCTGGAGGGAAGTCGAGGAGCAGCTGTGCTCTTGCGAGTGCTTCTGCTGGAGAGGAGGGGAGTGGTGGCGAGCGGTGCGAGGAGCGAGATATGCTCGGACTTCTAACAGGGTTAGAAGGAGCAGGGTCTCGCCCCGGCGACCGCTCTTTGCTTGTGCCAGGACGATGGCCTGGAGCATCCCGCGATCCTCCGGTTTGCCCTTGCCCCAGCAAGCGGATGGTACCTCCTGTACCACGGCGCTGCTGGGTGGTCGTCTGCTGAGATGGACGTGGCGCGTCTACGGACACCGAGGCTCGGTCGTCCATCTTGTCCTTGGATTTGGCGGTGCCGCGAGTTTCCTCGCCGGCGACCATCCTTCCGCCAGCGTCTCCTCCACCCACCGTGGGTTCTGGTGGCGGTGGAATAGACGCAGACGGGCCTGCGACCTCCGAAGCCTTCTTCTTCGGGGCCATGTGGCTGTTGCTGATGAAGTTGGAGAGGTTGATGAAGAATGCGCCCGCGTCAACGCCGGATCAGGTTCGCACAACCTCGACGCCCCCTACCTGGCGCGCCAAAGATGTCGGGGGAAACTGTCCACCACGAGCACCTATGGGACAGGAGCCCCTTGTACGTTGCGGTAAGGGAGTGGAGGGAGCACGAAGAGCAGATCGAGGAGAGCATGCGGGCAGTTTACCCAGGTTCGGGCCGCGCGGACACGTAAAACCCTACTCCTGCTTTGGTTTGTATTGAGTTTGTGAGCTCGGGAGCTTGAAGAACTAGCTACACCGATCGAGAGAGCTATCTAGGTTCCGAACCCCTTCTACGTTGTGCATGGGCCTCCTTTTATAGCTCAAGGGGTCACCGACAGGTGTCAACGTAGAAGAAGGGCAAAAACGTAACTTTGGTGGTAGTTGTAACAGTGCCGGAACAGTGGATGAACAGTGGTCATCACCTACTTTGATAGTGGGGGACAAAGGCTTTTAATGCCCGTCGCCGTCGACCCCAAAAGCACCCGCCCATGCGTGTCCGTTTGCCACGGAGATAGCCTCGTCACCGTGGAGTGCCACCGTGTCCCCCAGGCTGCACAGCCATCCTCCACGCGTCCCTGGAAGGGCCCCAGGGCGACGCGTGGGCCGATGAGCTGGAGCGCGGGCACACAGCGCAGGTTCCCCCGGCAAGCACCTTGCCGGGGTCTTGATCTTGCCAGGCTGGGAAGCTTGTCGCTCCCCGGGTCTTGTCGGGGCGCAGAGTGCGCCGAGGCATGTCTTCTAAAATGCAATCTTCTGGTCTTCCTGGCAGGTCCCCCTTGCCAGGGTCTTGTGCTAAATGCGATAGTCTTGAGCCTGGGACGGCCTTCCCGGCAAGCTCCACTTGCCGGGGTCTTGATCCTCTATCTTGTATACTTTGTTTTTGAATGGCTTAATAAGGACCGAAAAGGTTTCCGGCAAGCGCGTGGTGAGCCCTGCCGCGGGAAGCTGCTACTGCCCGTGCACAAGTTGGGGTACTAAGGTACCCCTATCTTAGTACACCGACAACCGCGTTGTCAAATTCTTCTCCTTTCGGTCTACGAGGGTACGTAGACACTCCCCCCCTCTCGTTTCTATGCATCTCCTTGATAGATCTTGTGTGAGCGTAGGAGTTTTTTGAAATTGCATGCTACGTTGATAACCCACAAGTATAGGGGATCGCAATAGTTTTCGAGGATAGAGTATTCAACCCAAATTTATAGATTCGACACAAGGGGAATGAAACAATATTTGAAGGTATTAGCAGCTGAGTTGTCAATTTAACCACACCTGGAGATTAATTATCTGCATCAAAGTGATCAGTACCAAAGTAGTTTGATAGTTTTGATAGTAGTGACAGCACCAATAGTAACAGTAATAGTGATAGCAGTAATTTTGTAGCAAGTGTAATAGTAGCAGCAGGAGTAGTAGCAACTTAGCAAGATCAATATGGGACAATTTAGTAGGCATTGGATCGGTGATTTGTTGGATGATATTCATCATGAGAAAGTGACAACCTAGGGCGAGTCGGCACTAGCTCCAGTTCATCGATATAATGTAGGCATGTATTCCGTAAATAGTCATATGTTCTTTATTAAAAGAACTTGCATGAAATCTTTTGTCCTACACTCCCGTGGCAGCGGGGTCCATATTGGAAACTAAGGGATATTAAGGCCTCCTTTTAATAAAGAACCGGAACAAAGCATTAACACATAGTGAATACATGAACTCCGCAAACTACGGTCATCATCGGGAGTGGTTCCGGTTGTTGTCACTCTGGGGTTGTCGGTCATAACACCTAGTAGATGACTATAACTTGCAAGATCGGATATAGAACATGGATATAATGATGATAACATAAACAGTTCAGATCTGAGTTCATGGCACCCAGGCCCAAAGTGACAAGCATTAAGCATGGCAAAGTCATAGCAACATCAATCTAAGAACGTAGTGGATACTAGAGATCAAGCCCTAACAAAACTAACTCGATTACATGATGAATCTCATCCAAATCCTCACCGACCAGCGAGCCTACGAAGGAATTACTCACTCCCGACGGGGAGCATCATGGAATTGGCGATGGAGAAGGGTTGATGATGACGAAGAACGAAGATCCCCCTCTCTGGAGCCCCAAACGGACTCCAGATCTGGCCTCCTGAAAAAGAACAAGAGGTGGCGGCGGCTCCGTCTCGTAGATCGCCATAATTCTTTCTCCCAAATTTTTTCTGGATGAATGCGAACTTATAGTATCATGGTTGGCGTCTGCGGGGCCACCAAGTGGGGACAACCCACCTGGGCGCGCCAGGAGAGGGGGCGCGCCCTGGTGGGTTGTGCCCACCCATGTGCCCCCCTCCGGTGGTCCTTGGCTCCGGTATTTTTCTTTTATTGTATAAACAATCCTCGTGAAGTTTCGCTTTATTCCGAGAACTTTAATTTCTGCACAAAAACAACACCATCGTAGTTCTACTGAAAACAGCGTCAGTCCGGGGTTAGTTTCATTCTAATCATGGAAATTAGAGTTCAAGGAAAAGTGCTAGGAAAAGTAGATACGTTGGAGATTTATCAACTCCCCCAAGCTTAAACATTTGCTTGTCCTCAAGCAATTCAGTTGATAAACTGAAAGTCAGAAAGAAAAACGTTTACGAACTCTTTTACTCTTGTTTGCATAAATAGGCTTAAACAGCACCCAGGTTTTTAGCCCGCAATATAAATAACCATGTCAACAATAAATCTTGAAGATTATAATGACTCATATCAATGACATAATCAGCTAACGAGCAATAATAAGATATCTCAAACAGCAACACGTTATCAAAACAACCATGATATAATATGACAATAGTAGTATCTCGCTAGCCCTTTCTGAGACCGCAAAACATAAATGCAGAGCACCTCCAAAGTCCGAGCAGCGACTAAACATTGTAATTCATGGTAGAAAAGATCCAGTCATGCTAACACCCAACATTCACTACACACAATGCATAGGCATGACAACGGTGCTCTCAGATCTGGCGCTTATTAGAGAAGGTGATGACACAACATAAAAGTAAATAGATAGTCCTTTCGCAGAGGGAAGCAGTGATTTGCAGAGGTGCCAGAGCTCAAGTTTTTAAAATAGTGGTAAATAAGATTTTGAGAGGTGCACCCTTCTCATTCACTTCACGACTATCAGCTATCGATATCTCCCATGTTAAACGAGCTAGTGGCGGATCCCAAGCAGGAAAGTAAATATTTGAACTCCATTGGGAGTTTTTGTTTGTTTATTTGTAAGCTTACTCTTTTTGTAATTTGGGACTGGGAATCCCTATTACCGCCCTTTTCTCGTGTAATGGCGAGTGAATAAACACTCAACCTGAGAATAACCAGCTTAGCATGGAAAATACCAACCACCTCATGTTGTTCCATGAACGATCCAGACACACAAAAGGGATATTTATTTGAAGTTTTTAGAGGTCGCACATGCAAATTTACTTAGGACGGCGAGGTAATACAGCATATAGGTAGGTATGGTGGACTCATCTAGAATAAATTTTAGTTTTAGAATTTGATGCACAAGCAGTATTCCCGCTTAGTATAGGTGAAGGCTAGCAAATAGGTTGGGAAGAGGCCAGCTAGAGAGCAACATCGGTCATGAACATGCATCATGCATAATAATCATTGGACACCCACATGAGTAGGATATGGACACCATGAACACAAATATCATAGAGGCTATGTTGCTTTTGATTCAACTACACGCATAAACATGTGCCAAGTCAAGCCACTCGAACATTTAGAGGAGGATAGCATATCATCATACTACATCACAATCATTTTAACGCAATGTTGATATCCAAGATAAATCATTATTAAGTCTTAGCTACTTATGCATGGCATGTGAAACTATAATCTCTAATTGTCATTGCAAACATGTTTAATCATAATGGGCTGAATCATGAATACTAGGTTAAACATATTTACACAAATAGAACGAGTCAAGTTCATACCAGTTTCTCTCTGTGACGGCCAGTTCATCGAATATTGTCATTATTGCCTTTCACTTGCACGATCAAATGGTCTGAAAATAATAATAGTGCAAGAATGCGGTGGACTAAGCTGGGATCTACAAACATTTTATTCAACAGGAGAAGACAAGGTAAATTTGCTCTTAATTAGTTCAATAATTATTCATATGAGAGCCACTCAACATTTTCATCATGGTCTTCTTCTTGGTACAACTCGAATAAAAAGAAAAGAAGTTCAGAAAAACACACTGAAATATTTTTGGAGTTTTTGGTTTTCTAGAACAGGAAAAATAAAAGAGGGAAAGCAAAAACGAGAAAAACTATTTACACAGGCAAGCTCCCAACAAGCAAAAGAAGAACAAGGAAATCTTTTTGGATTTTATTTTTAAACTTACTACTAAGCATGCATAGAAAGTGAATTGACTAGAACTATTTTTTTGGTTTTTCTATGGTTTTCCAAACTCATAAGAGAAAAGCAAGAAAATAAATCTAAGCATGGATGATACAAGCAAAGAGTGTGAACACCTACAAATGGAATGATAAGTCATCGTGAATGTAGTGTCGGTGAGAAACACGTACTCCCCCAAGCTTAGGCTTTTGGCCTAAGTTGGTAGTCGATCAGTAGCCTCGATAGTGGTCGGCGTGGTAGCTCACAGAGGTTCTGGGTGCAGATGCCTCAGCCTGCTGTGCCGCCACCATGGCTTCATTGTGAGCTCGGGCCTCGCTCTTAAGAACAAAATATCTTCTCTTGCTTCTATAGTCAAAAAGAGCAGGCGCAGGCAAATATGTGTCTACAATAGATGTTTTGTTAAACATTAGGTTAAAAGTGAAATCATGAATCTTTCCCTTAAGGATTTTATGATCTTTCAGGGTGCCAAAATCTAAGTAACGTCTGGGTAGGATAGGATCAAAGGGAAAAGGTGAGACACCAAGCCCTCGTGCTAAACGCATGGCATAAATTCCACCGTAGAACCAGCCACTATTCGCGTTATGCTGAAGTGTGCGTGCAACAATCGCTCCAAGGTTATAATTCCTTTCAGCAAGGAGAGCGGTGTGAACGAGGCTCAAGTCTGGAGCACAAAGTGTACTACAATCTTGCTTGCCTACTATACATTTCCCGTTGAATAATGCAAAGTACTGAATTGCGGGAAAATGAATGCTCTTTATTCTACCTTGTGTCACTCCCCTACTTTCACTGTAACAGAGACTAGTCAAAGTAGATTCGTAGTCAGCCTTCGGTGGTTCATCCAGCGAACCCCAAAATGACAGTTTGCAATGATAAGCAAAATTCTCCAGTGAGATAGTAAATGGATTATCATAAATCATAATCGACACCCTAGACTCCCGTGGAAAATATTTAAATCCTTCAACAAATGATTCAGTGAGAAGTTGGCGTTGTTCACACTTATCTGAAAGGTAGGGACCGAGGCCGGCATTGTGAACATATTGCTCAAATTCCTCCTTAATGCCCACACGCACCATATAATCCTCGCATGGTCATAAGCATGTTTTGGTGGTGGCATCTCATGTGGAACTTTCACTTAGTTCAACATAAGATTGGCGAGCAGAACTGTCACTAGAAGATGCCCCCGAGGATCGTCTCCTCGAAGAACTCCTTCCAAATAGGTTCATCATGTCCATGTACAATTTTCAAAAAAGTATATAAATTGGGGTAACAAAAATTTGTCATCAAAACTTTATAAAATTGATAGCAACTATTCATAGGGATACATTGACGTCATAGCAAACATTCAAACTACTTAGAACACTAAGAATTTCACATGCAAGCACATCTACAACAACACTAAGAGTAGATAATTATTCAAAGTATAAACTGCTAAAACAAAAACCAATTGGACAAATAGTGGAGTCACATACCAAGCAACAATCCCCCGAAACAGTTTCGGAAACGGAGCTTCGAGCAAAGAGATCGTAATCCGCGGGTCTGAGCTCAAGAACACGGGAGAGATGGCAATGGAGATTTTTTTTCTGCAGGTAAGAGATGGCGTAGGCTAGAGGGATAAGTGAGAGGGGCCACGTGCGGACCACAACCCACCAGGGCGTGCCTGGGGGTCCTGGCACCCCCAGGTGGGTTGTGCCCACCTGGTGCGCCCCCCTCTGGTATTATTTGCACCACAAATTCAGAAATATTAAGAAAAAACGTGTTAAATTTTCAGGGCATTCTGAGAAATTTTATTTTTGGGTCATTTTTATTGCACGGGAAAAAACATAAAACAGACAAAGCATGGCATATTATTTTATTTAACTAATAAAAACAGGAAGCGAAAGGTAGGGACAAAAGGTAGTGCTTACTATGTTCATCAACTTCATAATGCTCATAAATGATTCATTAATAACGTTGATCAGGTCTTATTAACAACCATTTTCAATTAGCATGAAACCGAAGAAATTTTATAAATCACTAAATTACCTCAATGGGGATATGAATGTCCCCAACAATAAGCATTTCATATTTCTTTTCGACAGCAGGTAGAGGTATTTGAAAACTTCCAATTGTGATTGTCGGAGATTTTTTAATAATATTAATACCATTCACTTGGAATTGTTTCTTCGGAAAGTGCACTGTATGCTCATTACCATTAATATGAAAAGTGACCTTGCTTTTATTACAATCAATAACAGCCCCTATAGTATTCAAAAGGGAAAACTTTGTTTTTGCCACTCTAGTTTTTGCCATCTTTACTTATGCCACTCTAGAATTTGACATCTCACTTTTGCCACTCTTAGCTTTTGACAATATATCACTTTTGCCATTCCATGGCAAAAGCAAAATTTTCGGAGTGGTAATTGTGATACATTGTAGAAAGCTAAGAGTGGCAAAAGTGAAATGCAAAATTATCATTTTTGCCATGGAATGGAATTTGTGATGTATTATCAAAAGCTAAGAGTGGCAGAAGTGAGATGTCAAAATCTAGAGTGGCATAAGAAAAATTGGCAAAAGCTGGAGTGGCAAAAACAAAGTTTTCCCTTCAAGAAGGGTCTACCAAGGATAATTGACCTGATGTCGTCGTCCAGCATCTCAAGTATAACAAAGTCAGTCAAAATAGTAACATTAGCAACAATAACGGGCACATGCTCACAAATACCGATAGGTATGGCAGTTGATTTGTCAGCCATTTGCAAAGATATTTCAGTAGGGGTGAGTTTATTCAAGTCAAGTCTTTTATATAAAGAGAAGGGCATACCACTAACACCAGCTCCTAAATCACACAAAGCAGTCTTCACATAATTCTTTTTTTGTAGAGCAAGGTATAGTTGGTATACCCGGATCTCCATGTTTTTAGGTACTCCTCCCTTAAAAGTATAATTAGCAAGCATGGTGGAGCTTCCAGCTTCGGGTATTTTTCTCTTGTTAGTGATGATGTCTTTCATATAGTTTGCATAAGGAGGCATTTTTAAGATATCAGTTAAATGACTACGCAAAAAGACTGGCATTAGCCTTTTAGCAAATCGTTCAAATTCTTCATGATCTTTTCTTTTAGTTGACTCGGTGGAAAAAGCATAGGTTTTTTAACCAACGGTTCTCTTTCTTTAGCGTTTTTTCTAGCAATGAAGTCTCTTTTATCATACCTTTTATTGTTTGGTTGTGGGTTATCAAGATTAACAGGTGGTTCTATCTCAACATCATTGTCTGGTTCCTTATCATTACTATGTTGAGAGCCTTCATGAACCTCATCATTATCTTTTTTATTATCACTAGGTGAGTATTCATTACCAGATTGAGTTTCAGCATCAGAGATAGAAGTTTCATTATCATTATCAGGAGGTTTTTCTATTTGAGGTTCACTAGTAGCATGCAAAGTCCTATCAGTTTTCTTTTACTTTTCTTTTTAGAAGAACTAGGTGTGCTAGTGTTATTTCTTTGTGAATCTTGTTCAGTTCTTTTTAGGTGTCCTTGAGGATAAAGTGGTTCCTGAGTCATTTTACCTCCTCTAGGTACAACTCTAACAGCAAAGTCATGCATATTATGATTCATTTCATCAAGCAATTCCCTTTGAGATTTAGCAACTTGTTCTAATTGAGTTTGAACCATAGAAGCATGTTTTCCAACACCTCTAACATCATTTGAAATTCTAAAAAGCAAGTCAGTCAAGCGAGCTATCATATCAGAATTGTATTTTAATTGTTTCATAACATTTGCATTGAAGTGATCTTGCTTTCTATATCTTTCAAACTCATAAAGGCATTGGCTAGGATGCATATTGTGAGGATGACCATTATCATTGAACTTCATTAGAGAATTTACTTCTGCCATCTTAGGAAGTGGTGGTGCATTAAGCCCGTGTATTTCTTTCATAGGAGGTAAATTTTTAACATCCTCAGCTTTAATACCTTTTTCCTTCATAGATTTCTTTGCCTCTTGCATATCTTTAGGACTGAGATATAATAGACCCCTCTTCTTTGGAGTGGGTTTAGGCAGTGGTTCAAGAAGAGTCCAGTCATCATAATTTTTCAATATATTATTCAATAATTCTTTAGCTTGTTTGACAGTTCGTTCCCTAAAAACACAACCAGCACAACTATCTAGGAAGTCCCTAGAAGGATCAGTTAGTCCATTATAGAAGATATCAAGTATTTCATTTTTCTTAAGAGGATGATCAGCCAAAGCATTAAGTAACTGGCAAAGCCTCCCCCAAGCTTGTGGGAGACTCTCTTCTTTAATTTGCACAAAGTTAAATATTTCCTATAAGGAAGCTTGTTTCTTATGAGCAGGAAAATATTTATCAGAGAAATAATTAATCATATCCTGGGGACAACGCACAAAACCAGGAGCAAGAGTGGTGCACCAAGCTTTAGCATCACCCTTTAATGAGAACGGAAATAATTTGAGAATAAAGTAGTAGGGAGTTTTCTCATCATGAGTAGAAAGGGTGGCTATGTCATTTAGCTTAGTAAGATGTGCCACGACAGTTTCAGTTTCATAACCATGGAAAGGATCAGATTCAGCCAAAGTGATTAACTCTGGGTCGACAGAGAATTCATAATCCTTATCATCAATAATGATAGGTGAAGTTGCAAACTTAGGATCACATTTCATTCTAGCATTCAGATATTTTTCTTTATACTTGTGTAGTAATTTCTCTAGATCATCTCTATCATTACAAGCAAGAATATCTCTAGTTGCTTCTTCACTCATAACATAACCTTTCGGTACCTTAGGGAATTCATATTTAGGAAGGCTAGTTCTAGCAGGTGTTTCAAGAGTTTGGCACGCCCTAGTGGGTTGTGCCCACCTCAGTGGCCTCCCGCACCGTCTCTTTGCTCTATAAATACCCCAATATTCCAAAAACCCTGGGAGAGACGACGAATATTATTCCAGTCACCGCAAGTTCCAAAACCACGAGATCCAATCTAGAGCCCTTTTCTGACACTCCGCCGGAGGGGAACACAATCACGGAAGGGTTCATCATCCTCATTGGTGCCTCTCCCATGATGCGTGAGTAGTTTACCATAGACCTATGGGTCCGTAGGCACTAGCTAGATGGCTTCTTCTCTCTTTGTATCTCAATACAATGGTCTCTTGAAGATCTATTTGATGTAATGAGTTTTTGATGTGTGTTTGTTGGGATCCGATGAATTGTGAGTTTATGATCAGATTTTCCTTGATTTAATATCCATTCTTGATTATTATAGCCTCGTATTTCTTCTCCGATATTTGGGTTTTGTTTGGCTAACTTGATATATTTATCTTGCAATGGGAAGAGGTGTTTTGTAATGGGTTCAATCATGCGGTGTCCTTTCCCATTGATAGAAGGGGCAGCAAGGCCTGCATGTATCGTTGCTATTCAGGATAAAAAGATGGGGTTTATTCTGACATGAATAGATCTTTTCAACAACATGTCATCGTTCTTATTGCATTACTCTATTTTTCCATGAACTTAATACACTAGATGCATGCAGGATAGCGGTCGATGTGTGGAGTAATAGTAGTAGATGCAGGGAGGAGTCGGTCTACTAATCTTTGACGTGATGCCTATATACATGATCATTGACTTGGATATCGGTATAATTATTTGCTTTTCTATCGATGTCCCAACAATAATTTGTCTACCCATCGTTACTATTTTTTGAGAAAAGTCACACGTGAAATCTATAGCCCCGGGGTCTATTTTATTATCATATACTTTCAGATCTATATTGCTATTTAATTTTTCCTTTATTTGCAACTTTTATTTTCAGATATATATTATAAAAAAAACAAAAATACCTTGTTGTGTTTTATTTGATTTTATTTGCATCTTTCAATCTACTACAGTTTTATCCCGTCAACTTGACAATTTCTGGCATCGTTACCCGAAAGGGATTGACAACCCCTTTAACACGTCGAGTTGCAAGTATTTGTTCATTGTGTGCATGTACAATTTACATAGTGTTGTGTGGTTCTCCTACTGGTCCGATAACCTTGGTCTCATCACTTAGGTAAATACCTATCGTAGCTAAGTTGCATCATCCCTTCCTCTTTGAGAAATACCGACGTAACTTCAAGCGACATCAAAAGGAATTCCTGGCGCCGTTCCTTCGGAGACATCATCAACATCTATTAGGTTCCTAATCACAAATCTCATCTCCATGCAATTTACATTATTTTCCATTTGCCTCTCGTTTTCATCTCCCCCACTTCACAAAAATTTGTCGTTTTGTTTGCCTTCTTCCCTTTTGCCTTTTTCCTTTACCCTTATATCTTACTTGGTTACTTTGCTTGGTTGTTTGGTATAATTGTGTGTTTCTTGGAAATCAAAACAAAAACTTTTATGGGTCCTCATCCACTTGCTAATCTTTTAAAAGATCCAATTATGATGAACATATTGCTAGTGAGTTGAGTGCACTAGATTATCTTTCTGAAGTTTGGCTTCAGATTCATGAATCTGAAAATCGTGATGAAGTTCTAAAAGAAGACATTTGTGAAATGATTCATGATAGCCCCTGAATGAAAAGAATGATTGCAATGGTGTTATAATAAATTCTACTAATGTCAATTATGATATTAATATGCAAAACCCCAAGCTTGGGGATGCTAATTTTGATATGTCCTCTACTTATTGCACTGATCATGATTTGGGTGATTCTTCTTACGATCTTGAAAATTTATTTAAGCCTCATGATGAATATATTTGCGATAATATTGAAAGTGGGTTTCAGAGAATGCCAACTTTAGGTAATAATGATCCCCTACTTTGGAGAATGATCAATCTTATGAAATGTTTCATAAAAGTTGGTTTGGAGAGGTCATCACTTTATTTGATGATAATCCCACTATTTTAGAAGAGTGTCAACTTTGCATGCATGTGGGTCGTATAGAGAATATGTTATGTGTAGCTATATTGTTTAATTTGAGTATGATCCTACATGCAATTATTATGAGAGAGGAAAATATGGTTGTAGCCATTTTCATGTTACTAATTTACCTCTCGTTATGTTGAAATTGTCAATGTTTTATTCTTCTCCCTTACATATGCTAGATATATCTTGTCTTGATAATTTGGTTGCCTACACATAGGAAGTATGATAGACTTAAATGTGTTTGTCAAATATTTTATGATGCTCTTTTTGTGCTTCAATTATTGTCTTTCATGTGAGCATCATTGAAATCTCAAGCCTATCTTAATGGCTATAAAGAAAGAGCTTGTTGGGAGGCAACCCAAGGAATAAAATAAATTTTTTATTTTTATTTTTCTGTTCTTGTGTGCTTACCCAATTATAACTCTGTTTAGATGTGTTTTTGTGGTTTAAATAAGTTTTGTGCCAAGCAAAGCCTTTGTAATGATTTTGTTAATAGTTGATTTGATTGCGTTAAAATTCATAAATTTTTGCGTCCAGAGTTAGAATTTCTGAAGATGACTGGAGAGCGATAAATTCTTGAATGTTTTACACATTATCTGGATACAAATTTCTCACATTGTACTAATTTTTATGAATTTTCAGAATTACAGAAGTATGATAAAAAATTACGTCTTTACAGATTGTTCTGTTTTTTGACAAATTATATTTTTGTTGTGTTATGAGCTTATTTTGATTGATCTATGGTTTATTTTGAAGAGTTTTTGCCATGGAAAAGTTAGAATACATTAGATATAATACAATTACAAAATATGAATTGGTTTGCTACAGTACTTAAAGAAGATTAGGTTTTTTATACTAATGGATCTTTGTTGAGTTTTGTGTGATTGAAGTTTTCAAGTTTTGGGTGAGACCACGATGGGTGAAGGAATAAGAATTAGCAAAAGCCTAAGCTTGGGGATGCCCGAGGCACCCCAATATAATGTTCAGGAAGTATCAAGAAACTAAGGTTGGGGCGCCCCCGAGTGACATCCCCTCTTTCTTCTAACCACCATCGGTATATTACTTGAGACTACATTTATTCGTAACATATTATGAGTTTTGCTTGGTGCGTCTTGTATGATATGAGTCTTTTCTTGTTTTATTTGCTATTTTGTCACAATCATCCTTGTTGTACACACACACTTGAGAGAGCCAAAATTATGCTATGATTTGTTAGAATTTCTCTTTAAGCTTCACTTAAATTTTTTTAGAGCTATGGAATTGCTCTAGTGCTTCACTTATATCTTTTTTAGCACGGTTTGCTTTGTTATTTTTTGAAGAAATGCACTCATGCTTCACTTAAATTTATTTGAGAGTTGGTAAATTTTTGAAGAAATTCTCTCATGCTTCACTTAGATTAATTTGAGAGAAGAAAATTTTATGCTCATGTTATTAACTTATTTTTGTTCGAGCTTATCAAAAGCAACACATGAGACCAATCCCAATATGATAGATATCCAAGGGAGGTATAATAAAAACTTTCGTGAAGATCATTGGAAAAAATAAACTTGATTCTTTGTAATAGTTTTGGGATATGATGATAGTGATATGTTAGCCATATTAATGAGTAATTATGTTTCGGTAAGAATATTGATGTTAAGGTTTGTGATTCAATATGCTAGAACGAAAGTCAATAGTTATGCAATGAAATTACATCCTACTTGTGTTACATTATTCGGTGTTAGTTATGTTTAATGTTCTCTTAAGATGGTTTTTGTTCCTTGGTAGGTCTCTTCTTAATCTCTTGCTAGCCTCCATCTTGTACTAAGTAGAAATATTACTTGTGCATCCAAATCCTAAAACCCAAGTTGTGCCAAATGAGTCCACCATACCTACCTATATGTGGTGGTTCCTTGCCATTCTAAGCAAATTTGTATGTGCCAACTCTAATTTAAAAATGAATTTCTCTTTTGTGTGCCCGTACCGCTCATGAAGCGGCGCGGGGTGGCTAATATTTTTCATGTTAGATGTGTTATTCTCAAGATGAGTGTTTATTCACTTGTCATTGCACGAGAGAATGGCGGTAAGAGGGATTCCCAGTCGCGAAATGAAAAAGAAATTTACTTTATGTTGTCAAATAATAAATTTATTGGAAAGTGTTGGTATGGAGGGCACCCATGGATACAGTTAAGCCATGGATTGTGAAAGAATGGTGGAAAATGAATAAACTTTATGTTTTGTTTGGGAACTGCCTATGATATATCTAGCATGGAAAGTGTTGGGAACTCCAAGTCGTTTTCGTTGACGGGAAAATTATGCCTCCCCAAAAAATTTATCTCTCAATTTTTAAGCTTTGAGCTCTAGCACCTCTACAAATCCCTACTTCCCTCTACGAAGGGCTTATCTTATATTTTATGCAATTTTGATTTTTATTTGAGTCTCCTCTTCTCTTATAAAGCACCAAGTACGAAACACTATTATCATACTTGAGCATTGGATGTAGTTAATATTTGGATGTGTTGCATGAATGGATCAATGGTTGAGCATAATGGGCTAGGGATAACTTGCTTTAGTGTTGATATTTTGAAAAGACGTGATTGTTTGTTGGTATGCCTGAGTATTAATGTCTTCATGTCAAAACTAGACTATTTCTTTGAATCATATAAAAGTCCAAATGTCCATTCTACAAAAGAAAATAATATGTGATGAACATGATAGGGAGCATTCCACATCAAAAAAATTGTTTTTATCATTTACCTACTCGAGGACGAGTAAGAATTAAGTTTGGGGATGCTGATATGTCTCCAACGCATCGATATTTTTTTATTGTTCCATGATGTTATATTATCATACTTGGATCTTTTACAAGCATTTTATATCATTTTTTGGGACTAACCTATTAACATAGTGCCCAGTGCCAGTTGATGGTTTTTGCTTGTTTTTTACATCGCATAAAATCAATACCAAACGAAGTCCAAATGAAGCAAAACTTTTTGGAGATTTTTTCTGGGCCTGAAGACACAGGATGGGCTGAAGAAGTACCAGACGGGAGCTCCGAGGGGAGCACGACCCACCAGGGCATGCCTGGGCTCCCTGGCGCGCCCCGGTGGGTTGTGCCCACCTCGGTGGCCTCCCGCGCCGCCTTTTCGCTCTATAAATACCCCAATGTTCTAGAAACCCTAGGGGAGTCAACGAAATTTTATTCCAGCCGCCGCAAGTTCCAGAACCAAAAAATCCAATCTAGAGCCCTTTTCCGGCACTCCGCCGGAGGGAACACGATCACAAAGGGGTTCATCATCCTCATTGGTGCCTCTCCGATGATGCGTGAGTAGTTTACCACAGACCTACGGGTCCGTAGGTGATACGTCTCCAACGTATCTATAATTTTTTATTGTTCGATGCTATTATTTATGAAGTCTTGGATGTTTAATGGGCTTTATCATTCACTTTTATATCATTTTTGGGACTAACCTACTAACCCAAAGGCCCAGTCCAGATTGCTGTTTTTTCCCTGTTTCAAGGATTTGCGGAAAAAGAATATCAAACGGAGTCCAAACGGAATGAAACCTTCGCGAGAGATATTTTTGGAGAAAATCACGCACGCGGAGCTTGAGAACCACGTCAGGGGATAAAGAGGTGGCCCACGAGGGTGGGGGAAAGCCCCCCAGCCTCGTGGCCCCCTCGAGCGTCCCCCAGTGCCCTCCTTCTTCCTATATAAGTCTACGTACCCCAAAACCTCCGTGAACAGAGAGAAAACCCTAATTCCACCGCCGTACCTTCTGTTCCCGTGAAGATCCATTCTTGGAGCCTGTTCCGGAGCTCCACCGGAGGGGGATCCATCACGGAGTTCTTCATCATCATCATCATCGCCCTCACCATGAGTTGTGAGTAGTTTACCACAGACCTTCGGGTCCATAGCTAGTATCTAGATGGCTTCTTCTCTCTCTCTGGATCTCAATACAAAGTTCTCCTTGGTCTTCGAGGAGATCTATTCGATGTAATCTCTTTTTGCGGTGTGTTTGTCGAGATCCGATGAATTGTGAGTTTATGATCAAGGTTATCTCTGAAAGATATTTGGTTCTTCTCTAAACTTTTTATGTGTGCTCATAATATCCTTGCAAGTCTCATCGAATTTTTGGTTTGGTTTGGCCTACTAGATCTATAGTTCTTGCAATGGGAGAAGTGCTTGGCTTTGGGTTCAATCTTGCAGTGTCCTTTCCCTGTGACAGTAGGGGCAGCAAGGCACGTATTGTACTGTTGCCATCGAGGATCAAAAAGATGGGGTTTATATCATATTGCTTGAGTTTATCCCTCTACATCATGTCATATTTCTTAAGGTGTTACTCTGTTCTTATGAACTCAATACACTAGATGCATGCTGGATAGCGGTCGATGTGTGGTGTAATAGTAGTAGATGTAGGCAGGAGTCGGTCTACTTGTCTCGGACGTGATGCCTATATACAATTATCATGCCTAGATAGTCTCATAATTATTCGCTTTTCAATCAATTGCTCGATAGTAATTTGTTTACCCGCCGTAGAATATCGCTATCATGAGAGAAGCCACTAGAGAAAACTATGCCCCCCGGGTCTATTCTCAACATATCAATCTACATCTACTTTACTTTTATCGCTTTCATTTGCTTTTCTTATAAACTAAAAATACCAAAAGTATAAACTATCATCTCTATCAGATCTCACTTTCGTAAGTGACCGTAAAGGGATCGACAACCCCTTATCGCGTTGGCTGCAAAGTTCTTATTTGTTTGTGCAGGTGCGAGGGACTCGCGCGTGGTCTCCTACTGGATTGATACCTTGGTTCTCAAAAACTGAGGGAAATACTTACGCTACTGTGCTGCATCTCCCTTTCCTCTTCGAGGGAATACAACGCAAGCTCAAGAAGTAGCAAGAAGAATTTCTGGCGCCGTTGCCGGGGAGGCTTGCGCAAAAGTCATATACCATGTACCTATCACAAACCCTTATCCTTCGCATTACATCTATTTGCCTCTCGTTTTCCTCTCCCCACTTCACCCTTGCCATTTTATTTTCCCTTCTTCCGCAGTGTATTTATCATTCGCTTGCTTCTTGTTGGCTCGTGTGTTGCTTGCTTGCTTGTCGGTATGGCTCTCCCTGTTAGTGTTGAACCTCACCTCAAGAGGCTGGAGGAGATTGAAAACAATGTTAGAATTTTATGACTATACAATTTGAGCATAATGACTTTTTTCAGAAGTGAGCTTAAAGAACAAAAAAAGTTTATGGAGTATATGAATAAAGACCTTGATGATATGTCTAAGGAATTTTATGGCTTGAAATCTTAGTTTGCTCATCTTGAGAACTTAATTGCCCAAATTTCGAATAAACAGTCCACCTCAATTAATAAGATGGCTGCTAAACTGGAAGAGCATGAAAATAAAGATGAATATCTGAAAGTTATTGATGTGTCTCCTATTAGATCCTTGTTTTCTAGTATAAATCATGATGAAGATAGGATTGGAGATGATTCTGCTTTAAGGTGTCCCAATGATTCGGAGTTTTTTGATCTTGATGCTAAAATTGCTAAAAGTGGGAGTGAAGAGATTAAAACTTTGCATAGTAATGAACCCACTACTTTGGATTCCAAGGGATTCAATTATGATAATTGCTCTTTGATTGATTGTATTTCCTTGATGCAATCCGTGCTAAATTCTCCGCATGCTTATAGTCAAAATAAAGCTTTCACCAAACACATAGTTGATGCTTTGATGCAATCTTATGAAGAAAAACTTGAGTTAGAAGTTTCTATCCCTAGAAAGCTTTATCATGAATGGGAACCTACTACCAAATAAAGATAAAAGATCATGAATGCTATGCTTTGTGTGATTTGGGTGCTAGTGTTTCCACTATCCCAAAAACTTTGTGTGATTTGCTAGGGTTCCATGAGCTTGATGATTGTTCTTTAAATTTGCATCTTGCGGATTCCACTATTAAGAAACCTATGGGATGAATTAATGATGTTCTTATTTTTGCCAATAGGAATTATGTGCCCGTAGATTTCATTGTTCTTGATATAGATTGCAATCCTTCATGTCCTATTATTCTTGGTAGACCTTTCCTTGGAACAATTGGTGCAATTATTGATATGAAGGAAGTAAATATTAGATTCCAATTTCCATTAAGGAAAGTCATGGAACACTTTCCTAGAAAGAAAATCAAATTACCATATGAATCTATCATGAGATCCACTTATGGATTGCCTTCCAAAGATGGCAATACCTAGTTTTATCTTGTATCGTGCCTAGCTAGGGGCGTAAAATGATAGCGCTTGTTGGGAGGCAACCCAATTTTTTGTTTTTTTGTTTTTCTGCTGTTAGGGAATAAATTTTTCATCTAGCTTCTGATTAGATGTGGTTTCATGTTTTGTTTAGTGTTTCTGCCAAGTAGAACCTTTCGGAAGACTTGTGTGAAGTTTATGTGATCTTGCTGTGAAAAACAGAATTGTTAGCGCTAGCTAAAGTGGTCATCAGATTTTACTGGAGTGTGATTTTTAGTTGGTTCTTCTTGAAGATGATTTGTAGACAAATTTTGCAAATTTACCAATTTAGTTTGAATTTTTTGGAGTTCCACAAGTAGGCGAAACCTACAGATTACTACAGACTGTTATGTTTTTGACAGATTCTGTTTTTCGTGTGTTGTTTGCTTATTCCGATGCATTTATGAGTGGTATTGGAGGATATGAACCATAGATAAGTTATAATATAGTAGGTTTAACTCCAATATAAACAAATAATGAATTCATTGCTGTACTTTTGAGTAGTGGTTTGCTCTCTTATACTAAC
The DNA here is from genome assembly GCA_902687465.1 of Secale cereale. Classification (NCBI taxonomy): domain Eukaryota; kingdom Viridiplantae; phylum Streptophyta; class Magnoliopsida; order Poales; family Poaceae; genus Secale; species Secale cereale. The sequence continues at coordinate 348,339,694 of LR738711.1, forward strand.
GGAGCTCGCGAGAATTTCTGTCTAAGTTTTGTGCTGTGAAGTTTTCAAGATTTGAGTATTGCTTTGATGGACTATGGAACAAGGAGTAGCAAAGGACTAAGCTTGGGGATGCCCATGGCACCCCAAGTAAATTCAATATAATCAAAAGCCTAAGCTTGGGGATGCCCCGGGAAGGCATCCCCTCTTTCGTCTTCATCCATCGGTAACTATACTTGGAGCTATATTTTTATTCGCAACATGATATGTGTTTTGCTTGGAGCGTCTTGTATAATTTGAGTCTTTGCTTGTTAGTTTGTCTCAATCATCCTTGCTGGACACACCTATTTGAGAGAGTTTAATATGGCCTAGAAATTATTAGAGCACTCTATGTGCTTCACTTATATCTTTTGAGTTGAATAGTTTTTGCTCTAGTGCTTCACTTATATCTTTTAGAGCACTGTGGTGGTAATATTTTGTAGAAATTGTTGAACTCTCATGATGCACTTATATCCTTTTGAGAGTCTATTAAAACAGCATGGTAATGTGTTTAGGCTAAAGAAACTAGTCTTCACACGATAAACATCCAATGTCAATGTAGTAAAAAAATCACACTAAGTGCATTGAATAGAATGAGATGTTGGAAGCTTGATAATTGTTTTGAGACATGAGGATAGTGATATTAGGGTCATGCTAGTGGAGTTATTATGAAATTAAGAAATACTTGGGTTAAGGTTAGTGATTCCCGTATCATGCATGTATGGTGAACCGCTATGTGACGAAGTTAGAGCATGACGTATTTGTAGAGTGCCAACCTTTGTGTGGAGGTCGGGGGCGCGCGATGGTTAACTCCTACCAACCTCCACCCTAGGAGCATGCGTTGATTGCTTTGTTTTGATGACTCGTAGATTTTTGCAATAAATATATGAGTTCATATGACTAATGTTGAGTCCATGGATTATACTCACTCTCACCCTTCCACCATTGCTAGTCTCTCTTGTACCGCGCAACTTTCGCCAGTGCCATAAACCCACTATATATCCTTCCTCAAAACAGCCACCATATTGTTCCTCAAAACAGCCACCATACCTACCTATCATGGCATTTCCATAGCCATTCCATGATATAATGCCATGCAACTTTCCATCGTTCCGTTCATATGACACGCATCATATTGTCATATTGCCATGCATGATCATGTAGTTGACATCGTAGTTGTGGCAAAGCCACCATGCATAATTTTTCATATATGTCACTCTTGATTCATTGGATATCCCGATACACTGCCGGAGGCATTCATGTAGAGTCATACTTGTTGTAGTATCGAGTTGTAATTTCGAGTTGTCATAAAAAGTGTGATGATCATCATTATTAGAGCATTGTCCCATGTGAGGAAAGGCCAATAAAAAAAGGAGATGGCCCAAAAAAATAGAGTGGGGCTAATAATAAAAAAGGAGAAAGCTACTCCACAAAAAATGAGAGAAAAGAGAGAAGGGACAATTGCTACTATATTTTTCCACACTTGTGCTTCAAAGTAGCACTATGTTCTTCATTGTAGAGAGTCTAATGCTTAGTCACTTTCATATAATAGTGGGAATTTTCATTATAGAACTTGTCTTGTATATTCCAATGATGGGCTTCCTGAAATGCCCTAGGACATTGTGAGAAAGCAAGTTGGATGCACACCCACTAGTTTCTTTTGTTGACCTGTCATTCATATTTAGCTCTAGTGCATCCGTTGCATGGCAATCCCTACTCACTCACATTGATATCTATTGATGGGCATCTCCATAGCCCATTGAAACGCCTAGTCAATGTGAGACTATCTCCCTCCATTTTGTCTTCTCCAAAACCACATCTATTCCACCCATAGTGCTATATCCATGGCTCACGCTCATGTATTGTGTGAAAATTGAAAGGTTTGAAAAGATAGAGTATGAAAACAAGTGCTTGGCTGAAAACGGGGTTGTGCATGATATGAATATTTTGTGTGATGAAGAGGGGGCATAGCCAGACTATATGATTTTGTGGGGATAACTTTCTTTAGCCATAGTATTTTGAGAAGACATTATTGCTTTGTTAGTATGCTTGAAGTATTGCTATTTCTTATGTCAATATAGACTTTTATCTTGAATCTTTCAGATCTGAACATTCATGCCACAATTAAGAGAATTACATTGAAAAACTATATTGGTTAGCATTCCACATCAAAAATTCTTTCTTTATCATTTACCTACTCGAGGATGAGCAGGAATTAAGCTTGGGGATGCTTGATACGTCTCCAACGTATCTATAATTTTTTATTGTTCCATGCTATTATTTATGAAGTCTTGGATGATAAACGGGCTTTATCATTCACTTTTATATTATTTTTGGGACTAACCTACTAACCCAAAGGCCCAGTCCAGATTGCTGTTTTTTTTCCTATTTCAGGGTTTTGCAGAAAAAGAATATCAAACGGAGTCCAAACGGAATGAAACATTCGTGAGAGATATTTTTTGGAGAAAATCACGCATGCGGAGCTTGAGAACCACGTCAGGGGATCAAGAGGTGGCCCACGAGGGTGGGGGGCGCCCCCCTGCCTCGTGGCCCCCTTGAGCATCCCCCGGTGCCCTCCTTCTTCCTATATAAGTCTACGTACCCCAAAACCTGCATGAACAGAGAGAAAACCCTAATTCCACCGCCGTACCTTCTGTTCCCATGAAGATCCCATCTTGGAGCCTGTTCCGGAGCTCCACCGGAGGGGGGTCCATCATGGAGTTCTTCATCATCATCATCATCGCCGTCACAATGAGTTGTGAGTAGTTTACTATAGACCTTCGGGTCCATAACTAGTTTCTAGATGGCTTCTTCTCTCTCTCTGGATCTAAATACAATGTTCTCCTCGGTCTTCGAGGAGATCTATTCGATGTAATCTCTTTTTGTGGTGTGTTTGTCGAGATCCGATGAATTGTGAGTTTATAATCAAGGTTATCTATGAAAGATATTTGTTTCTTCTCTGAACTTTTTATGTGTGCTCATAATATCCTTGCAAGTCTCATCGAATTATTTGTTTGGTTTGGCCTACTATATCTATAGTTCTTGCAATGGGAGAAGTGCTTGGCTTTGGGTTCAATCTTGCGGTGTCTTTTCCCAGTGACAGTAGGGGAAGCAAGGCACGTATTGTATTGCTGCCATCGAGGATAAAAAGATGGGGTTTATATCATATTTCTTGAGTTTATCCCTCTACATCATGTCATCTTGCTTAAGGCGGTACTCTGTTCTTATGAACTTAATACACTAGATGGATGCTGGATAGCGGTCGATGTGTGGAGTAATAGTAGTAGATGCAGGCAGGAGTCGGTCTACTTGTCTCGGACGTGATGCCTATATACAATGATCATGCCTAGATAGTCTCATAATTATTCACTTTTCTATCAATTGCTCGACAGTAATTTGTTTACCCGCCGTAGAATATTGCTATCATGAGAGAAGCCACTAGAGAAAACTATGGCCCCCGGGTTTATTCTCAACATATCAATCTACGTCTACTTTACATTTATCACCTTTATTTCCTGTTCTTATAAACTAAAAATACCAAAAATATAAACTGTCATCTCTATCAGATATCACTTTCGTAAGTGACCGTAAAGGGATTGAGAACCCCTTATCGCGTTGGCTGCGAAGTTCTTATTTGTTTGTGCATGTGCGAGGGACTCGCGCGTGGTCTCCTACTGGATTGATACCTTGGTTCTCAAAAACTGAGGGAAATACTTACGCTACTATGCTGCATCTCCCTTTCCTCTTCGAGGGAATACAACGCAAGCTCAAGAAGTAGAGTAGGAAGTAGCTAGATGGCTTCTTCTCTCTTTGTATCTCAATACAATGGCCTCATGGAGATCTATTTGTTGTAATGACTTTTTGCGGTGTGTTTGTTGGGATCCGGTGAATTGTATGTTTATGATACGATTTTCCTTGATTTAACATCCATTCTTGATTATTATAGCCTCGTATTTCTTCTCCTATATTTTGGTTTTGTTTGGCCAATTTGAACTATTAATCTTGCAACGGGAAGAGGTGCTTTGTAATGGGTTTGATCTTGTGGTGTCCTTTCCAAGTGACAGAAGGGGCAGCAAGGCACGCAGGTATCGTTGCTATTAAGGATAAAAAGATGGGGTCTATTCCTACATGAATAGATCTTGTCTACAACATGTCATTGTTCTTATTGCATTACTCCATTTTTACATGAACTTAATACACTAGATGCATGCTGGATAGCGGCCGATGTGTGGAGTAATATTAGTAGATTCAGCAAGGAGTCGGTCTAATAATCTTGGACGTGATGCCTATATACATGATCATTGTCTTGGATATCATCATAATTATTTCCTTTTCTATCAATTGCCCAACAGTAATTTGTCTACCCACCGTTGCTATTTTTAAGAGAAGCCAATCTATGGCCCCCAGCTCTATTTTCCTATTATATACTTTCACATCTATATTCCTATTTGCTTTTTCCCTTAATTGCAACTTTTATTTTCAGATCTATATTATCAAAAAAACAAAAATACCTTGTTGCATTTTATTTCCTTTTATTTGCATCTTGCAATCTACTGCAATTTTATCCCGTCAACTTGACACTTTACGGCACCGTTACCCGAAAGAGATTGACAACCCCTTTAACACGTCGGGTTGCAAGTATTTGTTCTTTGTGTGTAGGTACCATTTACATAGTGTTGTGTGGTTCTCCTACTGGTTCGATAACCTTGGTCTCATCACTGAGGGAAATATCTACCGTAGCTGTGCTGCATCATCCCTTCCTCTTTGGGGAAATACCGGCATAGCTTCAAGCGACATCAATGTTCACATGCTTAGAGAGAGAGAGAGGTGTCGCTAAAAACAAAATACGGACATAGAAGCATCATGTATATTATTGTAATAGCAACAAACTTTATTATGAAACATTTACACATAGTTTGATCATATAACTTCTTATGCACGAGTAACACATCATCACAATATCGAAGTGCAAGCATAAATCTATTTAAAACCAGCAAACTATGTTCTCAATAAACTTTGCAATTAAAATTCATCATCTTTTCAGGAAGGGTCTCGTATCGGAGCCTTTAGAAAAGTCCACATACTCAACCATCTTATAGTCATATATGATTGCTAACACTCACCGCATACCCACGAACACAAAGTTTCAACCGGACAAAATGAAATATAGGGGCTTATAGTTTTGCCTCCCAACGTATTCGCCTCAAGTGTGTTGTCAACAATACTAACTCATGCTCACCCATATCCAACTGGACATATGTGCCTAGATCTTTCCTCACCACATGATGCTTGCAAAAAGAGAAAATAAAAAGGGATAGGGAAGAATACTTTGACTCTTGCATAAAAGTAAATATATAAAAGTAAAAGATAGGCCCTTCATAGAGGGAAGCGGAGGTTGTCATACGCTTTTTGGTTTGCAAGCTCAATCTCTTAGTGCAAAAGAACGTCGCATGCCCCTTGTGATAGCAACCTTTATTATGCAGTCTGTCACTTTTATTATTTTGCCATCACAAGTTTGTACAACGCTCAATTTTCTCTTACACTAAATGATACAACATATTTAGAAGAAATTTTTATTACCTTAATTCACCGATGACAACTTGCTTGAAGGATCTTAGTCAATCCATAGGTAGGTATGGTGGACTCTCGAAAAAGATTCTTGGTTTCAGGGTTTTTGGATGCACAAGTAGTATCTCTACTTAGTGCGGAATTTTTGGCTAGAAAATATATTGAGGAAGCACCACATGTTAAAGGATCTATGAGAATATAACTTCTATGTTGATACGAACAAGCATAAATCATTAAGTTGTCTTCCTTGTCTAACGTGTACAATTTTGGCATATAATATTTTGGTGGGGGATCACAATCATAAAAGATGTCCAAGATAGTGTATTTCCATGTGAATCTTCTCTTTCCTTATTAATTCATTCATGAATTGTATCATTGACCAATGCTATGTTTGTCAATCTCCAATAAATTTTACTACTTATACTTTTCCTTATGTGATCTTATTACTTAACATATGATTAGCATATGATCTTTTCAATCTATTTTCCTTTATTCTGATTGGAACATAAAAGTAAAGAAAGCAAAACTCGAACTAAGCTTTATTATATATCACGCACACGATTACATACATAGGTAAATAGATCACTAAAAAAACTCTTGAAGAAATATCGAACAAAAATTTTATTCAACTAATGCAAAAGATAACTAAAGATCGAGCTAAGATAAATAAAGGCAAAAGAGGTGGGGTGATACGATACAGGGGCTCCTCCCCCAAGCTTGGCACAAGCCAAGGGGAGGGCCCATACCCGATACTCAAGATCTCCTTTGGTGGTGATGAAGGTGAAGCGACATCACACTTCAGGCTCAAAATGCGCTCCAATCTATGGATGACGCTTCGGAGAGCGATGATGTGCTCTTGCAACAGAAGGTTTTCACGAGTGAGAATTTTTTTAACACGAACCATTTCCATGATCTTAAAAGCCTCAATTTTAGTGGGGATGAGATGTTCATAGTATGGTTGAAGGATATCTTCATCTTTTTCTGTGGGTAAGACCCACTCTATTTCGGGAGTTGTATATCCCTCAACTTCCTTGCTCTTTCCACCCTTGTTGACTTCCTTTGGCTCCTCCCTCTTGAATTATATCTTCATCAGCCAAGCATCGTCCTCTAAGTTGTTGGAGGAGGAAGAAGACATGATGCTTGACTTAACAGATCTGACGTAAAACAGTGAGAAGGAAAAACACATGATTTCTTCGCTCTTCGGTGGTCAGTACTTTCGGGGGGGGG
>LR738711.1:348346629-348591822 GCA_902687465.1 Secale cereale
GGGGGGGTATATAAAGTTTTTACTTGGGAAAGAAGAAAAACGAGGGGGAAACGAAGTCGTGAAGGTGCCCGAGGTTGGCACAACCCACATGGGTGCGCCAAGCAAGGCATATGCGCCCTGGTGTCTTGTGCCCTCCTCGGTTGCCTTCCTGGTTATTTCTTATTTGCCTATTTTTAGTAATATTACAAAACTGACAAAAAAATATTTTTGCGGATTTTTCGGAGTCAGTTTACTTACCGTATCACGTGCCTCCTTTTATTCACGATTCTGGAGTGTTCCGGAAGATTTCCCTTATGTGTTCCTCCGGTGTCATGGTTTGGATAATATTGCTTTCAACATTAATTGTCGTACCTGAGATATAATGTTTAATTCATTCTAAGAGATCCGACCAGAATTCAATTGTCTTCTACATAAAAGAACCAGTACAAGAGGTATCGAGCATGGATTGATCATTACGAGAAAGCCGAGCTTAAAAATTCTGAAAAATAATTTCTCTCGAGAGCTCATGATTGGGGCATGAATATAACATTGACTTAAGCCTCCCCCAAGCTAGAGCGACACTTTGCTCTTCACTAGGCCAAAAATTATATATGTAATTCCGATCACGATGAACTAGATGCATAGGATAATTTTTTCGTGAAAGTCCAATTTTAATCGATTTTAGTTCCAAGATCCAATATCATCGCATAGCCTATACAATGTCAATGCTTTTCCCTTCAAAGATAAAGGGAAAACCTTATTCTTATCTTCATCTCCAGGTAAACCTGCAAGCTTAAATAATCCAAAATTTTATTCCACATATATCAAATGCATATGACGATGTTTGGTTCCATCTCCTACATAACAATTAGCTTGCAGTTTTTCTATTATACCCGAAAGAATTTCATAACAAATATTTTCAGTAGGTGTAGTAGGTTGAGGGGAAACTAATTGTGCTTCCGCTCTAGGTGAAGATATCCCGAACAAACCCATCAAAGGATTACTCTCCATAGTAACAACTGACAATAAATTTTAGCACGTAGTAATAACTTTTCCTTACCAATTTCCACTTACCAAGAGCGCTTCACTCCCCGGCAACGGCGCCAGAAAAGGGTCTTGATGACCCACAAGTATAGGGGATCAATCGTAGTCCTTTCGATAAGTAAGAGTGTCGAACCCATCGTGGAGTAAAAGGATGTGACAAGTGGTTTTCATCAAGGTAATGATTGCACGCACTGAAATTGTCGGTAATAAATAGTTTGATAGCAAGATAATTTGTACCAAGCAAGTAGTGGTAACACTAAATAGTAGGAAGCAAGGTAGCCCAATCCTTTTGTGCCAAAGGATAGGCCAAACCGGTTTCTTATATTAAGCAAAGCGTTCTTGAGGAGACACGGGAATTTCATCTAGTCACTTTCATCATGTTGGTTCGATTTGTTTTTGCTACTTTTATAATTTGATATGTGTGTGCATCGGTGCTTAGGTGTTGTTCTTACTTGAACAAACCACCTACTTACGATTAACCCCCTTGATGTATAATACAGAACTTGTTTCTTGTAGACTCGTGTTGGGCCTGCAAGCGCAGGCTTTTGTAGGATAGTAGCAATTTTCCCACAAGTGAATGACCTAAGGTTTATCAATCCGTGGGAGGTGTAGGATGAAGATGGTCTCTCTCAAACAACCCTGCAGCCAAATAAAAAAAAGTCTCTTGTGTCCCCAACACACCAAATACAATGGCAAATTGTATAGGGGCACTAGTTCGGCGAAGAAATGGTGATAGAAGTTTAATATGGGTAGTAGATATTGATTTTTGTAATAGGAACAATAAAAAAACTACAAGGTAGCTGTCAGTGTACTAAGATGGGGGTACCTTAGTACCCCAACTTGGGCACGGGCAGTAGCAGCTTCCCGCGGTAGGGTTTACCACGTGCTCGCCGGAAACCTTTTCGGTCCCTATGAAGCCATTCAAAAACAAAGTATACAAGGCAGAAGATCAAGACCCCGGCAAGTGGAGCTTGCCGGGAAGGCCGTACCAGGCTCAAGGATATCACTCTAACACAAGACCCTAGCAAGAGGAGCTTGTCAGGAAGGCCAAGGTTCACATACCTCAAGAAACGCCTCGGCGCATCTCGCGCCCTGGCAGGGCCCGGGGAGCGACAAGCTTCCGGGCCCGGCAAGATCATGGCCCCGGCAAGGTGCTTGTCGGGGAAAACTATGCTGTGTGCCCGCGCTCCAGCTCATCGGTCCACGCGTCGTCCTAGGGCCCCTCCAGGGACGCGTGGCGGATGGCTGTGCAGCCTGGGGGACACGGTGGCAAGCCACGGTGACGAGGCTACCGCCGTGGCGAACGGAGAAGCATGGACGGGCGCTTTTGGGGTCGACGATGACGGGCATTTAATGCCCTTGTCCCCCACTGTCAAGATTAGGTGAAGACAACTGTTCATCCACTGTTCATGCACTGTTCCCGCAATGTTACAACTACCACCAAAATTACATTTTTACCCTCCTCTACGTTGACACCTGTCGGTGACCCCTTGAGCTATAAAAGGAGGCCCATGCACAACGTAGAGGGGGTTCGGAACCTAGACAGCTCTCTTGCTCGGTGTAGCTAGCTCTTCAAGCTCCCGAGCTCAAGAACTCAATACAATCCAAGCAGGAGTAGGGTTTTACGCGTCCGCGCGGCCCGAACCTGGGTAAACTGCCCGCGTGTGCTCCTCGATCTGCTCTTCGTGCTCCCTCCGCTCCTTTATCGCAACGTAGAAGGGGCTCCGGTCCCATAGGTGCTCGTGGGAGGACAGTTTCCCCCGACATCTTTGGCGCGCCAGGTAGGGGGCGTCGAGGTTGTCCGAACCTGATCCGGCGCTCACGCGGGCGCATTCTTCATCAACTTCTCCAGCTTCATCAATTTCACCAACTGCAACAACATGGCCCCGAAGAAGAAGGCTTCGGAGGTCGCAGGCCCGCTGCGTCGATCCCACCACCACCAGAACCAACGGTTGGTGGAGGAGATGCCGGCGGAAGGGTGGTCGCCGGCGAGGAAACTCACGGCGCCACCAAGTCCAAGGACAAGACGGACGACTGGGCAAATTCCAAAGCCTCGGTGTCCGTGGACGCACCGCGTCTCTCTCAGCAGACGCCAGGCCAGCAGCGTCGTGGTACAGGAGGTACCATTCGCTTGCTGGGGCAAGGACAAACCGGAGGATCGCGGGACGCTCAAGGCCACCGTCTTGGTACGAGCAAGGCGCGGTCGCCGGGGCGGGAAACTGCTCCTTCTAACCCTGTTAGAAGTCCGAGCATATCTCGCTCCTCGCACCGCTCGCCGCCGCTCCCCTCCTCTCCAGCAGAAGCTCTAGCAAGAGCACAACTGCTCCTCGATTTCCCTCCAGCGGCAGATAAAGCCGAGGACTGGAGGGCGACGATCCAAAGCCTCATCGCCTTCGCCAACAACGACACGCCGCAGCAGCCGGCGACATCGCGGCCACGGCAAGTCGACCAGACGAAGGCCGATGGCGACAAGACCGCCGGGGGTGCAACTACCGTGTACTCCCCGCCGCGGAAACAGAAGACGCCACCCCGCCGGATCAACGTCGACGACGACTCCACGGCGTCGTCGGACCCACGGGCTCGTCGGGACCAGCGCCAAGTCCTCGACGATCGGCGACAAGAAGACGCTCGAACGCGCATCGAGCACCGACGAGAAGCCCGGCGACGATCGGACCAGCGCGCTGGGACCACTGTCGACACGTACGCGCCCGGTGAGCCAGGCGACTTGCCGTACGCGGCAGGTTGCCCTGCGTTCACCCGTGAGCTGCGGAGAGTCCAGTGGCCCAGCATGAAAAACTTCAAGCCCGACGTACCCGAGAAGTACGACGGCAAGACGCACCCCTCGGAGTTCCTCAGCATCTACACCATCGCGGTGCAGGCTGCCGGGGGACGCGACGAGAAGATACTAGCCAACTACTTCCCGCTGGTACTTAAGCCAAACGTCCGCTCTTGGCTTATGCACTTGCCGGAAGGCTCCATTTCTTCGTGGGCAGATCTGTGCCACCAGTTTGTTGGCGCCTTCACGGGCGGCCACAAACCCCACGGCCAGGAGAGTGATCTCCACATCTTGGCCCAGAAGGAAGGAGAATCCCTGCGCAAGTACATCCAGAGATTCAGCCGCGTGCAACACAACATTCCCGACGTCCACCCCGCCGCGGTTATCAGCGCGTTCCACTAGAACGTGCGTAACCGCCGCATGCGGGAAGAGATGGCCATGACCAAAATTCGGGATGTCAGCGAGCTCTACGCTCTGGCCGACAAGTGCGCGCGCACCGAAGAGGGGAGGAGACTCCCCGAAGAAGATACTGGCGCAGGAGGAAGCGATAGTGAGGACGCTGCCCCGGCAAAGAAGAGCCGGCGGCGGAACAACAGGAGAAAGAAGAGCAAGGAAGTGCTGGTCGTCGAGCAGTCCGGCAAGGAGGCTCCCGCCAAGAAGGCACAGGCTGGCGGCTCCGGCAAGGAGCCTGCCCCTGTGGCGGCAGCCGACAAGCAGGACGGCTCCGACAAGCAATACTGCAAGATCCACCGCACCAAGGGCCACGATCTTCAGAATTGCAAGCGAGTCGAGTACCTCGTAGAGCAGCAGAAGGCTGAATACGAGCGTCGCGACAAGGAGAAGGCCCAAGGTGGCGGAGGAGAGCCAAGCAAGAAGCAGCCATTCAATGGCCGGGGAGGACGCCGCGGCAAGGCCAAGCAGCGGCAAGGTGATCGACCTCCCCGGGGCCGCGACAAGGACGAGGAAGAAGACAACGACGATGACATGGAGGAAGGAGATAACAGCGAGCAGGAGTTCCAGAAGGCCACAGAAGTTCTGTGTGTCGACGGAGGCGCCTCTCTGCATACTTCCCACCGCCAACTCAAGCAGTAGGTGCGGGAAGTAAACGCAGCTGAGCCGCCCGTCGAGTCACGCAGGCTGCTGAAGTGGTCCAGCACGCCCATCATTTTTGATCTTGAGGATCACCCTGACCGCACAACGGCGGTCGGGTGCTTGCCGATGTTGGTCTCACCAACCATCCGCAACCTCAAGGTCACCAAAATGTTGGTTGACGGCGGGGCCGGCCTGAACTTGATCTCCTCGGCAGTGATCAAGAAACTCCAGATCCTAGACGGCGAGCTCGAAGAAACCGGGTCGTTCCAAGGAATAAACCCGGGGAGGAGCAAGCCGAAGGGGAAGATTACTCTGCCAGTGACCTTTGGCGGGGAGCTCAACTTCAGGACGGAGAGGATAACCTTCGACGTGGCCGATATCCCATTGCCATACAATGGGATACTTGGACGTCCTGCCCTCGCCAAGTTCATGGCAGCTTCCCACTATGCCTACGACGTACTCAAGATGCCGGGGCCGATAAGCGTCATCTATGTCCCTGGCGACAAGAAGGACGCGCTTATCTGCGCCGACAAGATATACCGGGATGCAGCAGCCGCAGCAGAAAGCAACACACTTGCCGCTGAAGCTCCCGGGGGGAAGACCAAGACCAAGTCCGGCAAGAGCTCTGGGGCCCACTTCGGCAAACGCACCTCTTCGGAGTGCTGCGCTGCCGTCGAGGACGCACCATCGAGCTCCACCGGCAAGTGCAAGAAAGGGATGGCAGCTCCACCGGCAACCAAGAAGGTGTCCGCCAAGGAGGACGACACTGGTGGTACCTTCACCATCAGTGCTACACTCGACAACAAATAGGAAAGCGCGCTCGTTGCCTTCCTACGGGCGAATGTCGATGTGTTTGCGTGGCAACCATCTGACATCCCCGGCGTTCCCAGGAAGGTAATTGAGCACAAGCTTGCTGTTTGTCCTCATGCGCGGCCCGTCAAGCAGAAGGTCAGGAAGCAAGCCGTGGAGCGCCAAGAATTCATCGCCGAAGAGATAAAGAAGCTAGAAGCAGTAGGCCTGGTTAAAGCCGTGGAGCGCCAGTTATCGTACGCAAGGCCAATGGGAAGTGGAGACTTTGTATAGACTTCACTGATGTGAATAAAGCATGTCCCAAGGATCCATTTCCCTTGCCGCGTATTGACCAGATTGTTGACTCCACCGCTGGATGTGAGCTGCTTTCCTTCCTTGATGCATACTCAGGTTATCACCAGATATTCATGGCCAAGGAAGATGAAGAGAAGACTGCATTCATTACTCCATGCGGCACATATTGCTTCATACGCATGCCCTTTGGATTGAAGAATGCAGGCTCAACATTTGCAAGGGTGGTGCACACTGCTTTTGAGCCACAGATCCACAGAAATGTAGAAGCTTACATGGATGACATAGTGGTCAAGAGCAAGAGCAAAGATACCCTGATCCAAGACTTGGAAGAAACATTTGCAAATCTGCGCAAGATCCAGCTCAAGTTGAACTCCGAGAAGTGCGTCTTCGGAGTCCCCTCCGGCAAGCTTCTCGGGTTCTTTGTGTCTCAAAGGGGGATTGAAGCCAATCCCGACAAGATAAAGGCCATCGAGCAGATTGATGCCCCAAAGCGCGTCAAGGACGTAAGGAGACTTGCTGGTTGTGTGGCTGCCCTCAGCAGGTTCATTTCAAAATCTGCAGAACGCGCCCTGCCTTTCTTTAAAATTTTGAAGAAGGCAGGTCCTATGAAATGGACTCCGGAAGCGGAGGCAGCGCTGCAGGATTTGAAAGGATACCTGTCCTCCACCCCAATACTTGTCGCACCTAGACCACAAGAGAAGTTGCTGCTGTACTTAGCAGCAACCAATCAAGTGGTTAGTGCTGCGTTGGTAGCGGAAAGGGAGGCAGAGGAAGAGCCCACACCTCCGGCGAGCGAATCCAGCGACAAGCAGGGGGCTCCACCGGCAAGCTCTGGCCCCGACAAGGACAACTCTGCGCAGGAGCAAGTAGAAGTGCGAAGGAAGATGGTTCAGCGCCCAGTGTATTTTGTAAGTTCCCTCTTGCAGGGAGCTAGATCAAGATACTCTGGGGTGCAGAAGTTGCTTTTCGGTCTCCTCATGGCCTCGAGAAAGCTGCGCCATTACTTCCAAGCACATGATATAACAGTGGTCACTCGCTTTCCGTTGAAGAGGATATTGCAGAATCCAGAGGCAACAGGCAGGATCGTCGAGTGGGCACTGGAGCTGTCAAGCTTTGGTCTCAAGTTTGAGAGTACTTCGACCATACAGAGCAGAGCTTTGGCAGAATTTATAGCAGAATGGACCCCAACACCAGATGAAGAAGTTCCAGAGACAAGTGTCCCCGTACAAGAAGCGACCAGCGAATGGGTAATGTACTTTGATGGTGCTTTCTCGCTGCAAGGCGCCGGTGCCGGCGTGGTACTCATAGCGCCCACCGGAGAGCACCTCAAGTATGTTATCCAGATGCATTTTCCCAAGGAACAAGCGACAAACAATACTGCTGAGTATGAAGGCTTGCTTGCCGGCCTCAGGATTGCGGCCGAGCTTGGGATCAAGAAGTTAATTGTGCGGGGAGATTCACAGTTGGTGGTCCGGCAAGTGAACAAGAGTTATCAGAGCCCTTTGATGGAAGCTTATGTCGATGAAGTGAGGAAGCTTGAAGAACACTTTGAAGGTCTGCAAATGGAGCACGTCCCACGAGCTCAGAATGATATTGCGGATGGCCTTTCAAAGTGTGCTGCAATGAAGTTGCCTGTGGAACCAGGGACCTTCCTGCTCAAGTTAACTCAACCATCCGTTACACCATCAGTTGGGCAAAGTAAGAAGAGAAAGTTGGTCTCCGGCGACTACTTGCCGGCGGATCTTCCTGAAGCCGCCGCCAAGGTCCCCAAGATCAACAACCAAAACGCTGAGGAACAGTTTGCTCCTGCAGACCCAAGGGTCTGTACAGTTGAAGCAAGCGTACCCGACAAGCCTTGCCCCGGCAGGCTTGCCGGGGGACCATCAGCTCCGGCAGAACCGGAGGTTCTTGCCGTAGAAGCTGAGGTTCCCGCAGCAGCCCTCATGCCTTTAGTCCTTGCCGTTGAGCCTCGGGCTCCGGCATGGGCACAGCAGATCGTCCGTTTTCTACAAACTGGAGAACTTCCCGACGAGCCAGAAGAGATAGGGAAGATAACCAGGCAGTCAAGTATGTACCAGTTTGTTGACAATTAACTGTACAGAAGAAGACTCAATGGTGTCAGGTTGAAGTGTATTTCCAGAGAAGATGGACAGAAGCTGTTGGCAGAGATACATGGAGGCATATGTGGCCACCACATTGGCGCAAGGGCACTTGCCGGGAAGGCGTTCCGGCAAGGGTTCTTCTGGCAAGAAGCCCTCCAAGATGCAACTGCATAAGTAACCAAGTGTGAAGCGTGCCAGTTCCATGCCAAGCAAATTCACCAGCCAGCTCAAGCTCTCCAGACGATTCCTTTGTCCTGGCCCTTCTCGGTCTAGGGGCTCGATATCCTCGGCCCCTTTCCCCGCGCTGTCGGGGGCTTTGAATACTTGTACGTTGCAATCGACAAGTTTACAAAGTGGCCAGAAGTGGAACCAGTGAGAAAGGTGACAGCACAAGCAGCAGTCAGGTTCTTCAGGTCAATTTTTTGCCGTTTCGGAATCCCTAACAGGATCATCACCGACAACGGCACACAGTTTACAAGCCGCACCTTCATGCAGTACGTCCAAGACCTTGGCGCCAAGGTCTGTTTCGCTTCTGTTGCTCACCCAAGGAGCAATGGTCAAGCGGAGAGGGCCAATGGTGAAGTGCTGCGCAGATTCAAGACAAGAACCTTCGACAGGCTGTGCAAGTGCGGAAGAAACTGGATAGAGGAGTTGCCGGCGGCTCTTTGGTCAATCAGAACGACACCAAGTCGAGCCACCGGACAGACACCCTTTGCTCTTGTCTATGGAGCAGAGGTAGTTCTCCCCACGGAACTCGTATACGGATCTCCTCGAGTGCTCGCTTATGATGAGCTCGAGCAAGAGCAACTACGACAAGATGATGCAGATCCGTTGACTAAGCCTCTTCCACGGGCTAAGCACGATCAACACCAAGACTCTATGGGTGTTAGATTCATTACCTTGTAATGCTAGATTATTGACTCTAGTGCAAGTGGGAGACTGTTGGAAATATGCCCTAGAGGCAATAATAAAAGAGTTATTATTATATTTCCTTGTTCGTGATAATCGTTTATTATCCATGCTATAATTGTATTGATTGGAAACTCAAATACATGTGTGGATGAATAGACAGACTTTGTGTCCCTAGTGAGCCTCTACAGGACTAGCTCGTTGATCAAAGATGACCGCGGTTTCCAGGTCATAGACATGAGTTGTCATTTGATAACGGGATCACATCATTAGGAGAATGATGTGATGGACAAGACCCAAACGTTAAACATAGCTTTTGATCGTGTCAGTTATCGCTATAGTTTTCTGCATGTCAAGTATAAGTTCCTATGACCATGAGATCATGTAACTCACTGACACCGTAGGAGTGCTTTGTGTGTGCCAAACGTCACAACGTAACTGGGTGACTATAAAGGTACTCTACAGGTATCTCCGAGGGTGTCTGTTGAGTTGACATGGATCAAGACTGGGATTTGTCACTCCGTGTGATGGAGAGGTATCTCCGGGCCCACTCGGTAATACGTCATCTCAATGAGCTCAAAGTGACTAAGTAGTTGGTCACGGGATTATGTATTACGGTAACGAGTAAAGAGACTTGCCGGTAACGAGATTGAACTAGGTATAGAGATACCGACGATCGAATCTCGGGCAAGTAACATACCGACGAGACAAAGGGAACTGTGTACGGGATTGCCTGAATCCTTGACATCGTGGTTCATCCGATGAGATCATCGAGAAACATGTGGGAACCAATATGGGTATCCAGATCCCGCTATTGGTTATTGACCTGGGAGTGTCTCGGTCATGTCTACATGGTTTCCGAACCCGCAGGGTCTACACACTTAAGGTTCGGTGACGCTAGGGTTGTTAGTGAGAATAGTGCATGGTTACCGAAGGTTGTTCGGAGTCTCGGATGAGATCCCGGACATGACGAGGGTCTCCGGAATGGTCCGGAGACGAAGATTGATATATAGGATGAAAGGTTTCGGAGTCCGGAAGTGTTCCGGGGAGCATCGGGAAATCGGCGGACGACCGAAAGGGGTTTCGGGGGTTCCGGAAGTAGTTCTGGGCCTAATGGGCCACAAGGGGGGACACCACAGCCCTCAGGGGGCTGTGCGCCCCCCCTGGGCCCTCTCCTCATGCGGCTAAGGGGGGCTGGCCCCCCTAGGGCAGCCGCACCCCTTGGAGTGGGGGGCAAGGCACCTAGGGGGGAAACCCTAGGGCCAGGCGCAGCCCTTGGCCGCCGCCCCCCCTCTGCCCTGGCCGCCGGCCCCCCTAGGGGAAACCCTATGGCGCCCCCCTCTCCTCCTTCCCCCTATATATAGAGGGGTAGAGGGAGGGCAGCCAACACACGTTTGTGCCTCGGTGCTGCCCTCCCTCTCCCATAACATCTTCTTCTCCCGCGGTGCTTAGGCGAAGCCCTGCTGGAATTCTCCTCCACCATCACCACCACGCCGTCGTGCTGCCGGTTCTCCATCAACCTCTCCTCCACCCCTTGCTGGATCAAGAAGGAGGAGACGTCCCCGAGCCGTACGTGTGAAGAACGCGGAGGCACCGTTGCTTCGGTGCTAGGATCTTCGGCGATCTGAATCGCGGCGAGTACGACTCCATCAACCGCGTTCTTAACGCTTCCGCTTAGCGATCTACAAGGGTATGTGGATCCTACTCTCCCCTCGTAGTTGTATCTACTAGATTGATCTTGGTGAACGTAGAGAAAAATTTTTGTTTTCCATGCAACGTTCCCCAACAGTGGCATCATGAGCTAGGATCTTGCGTAGATGCTTTCTCGAGTAGAACACAAAAGGGTTTGTGGCGTTGATGTTTAAATTGCTGCCCTCCTTAGTCTTTCTTGATTCAGCGGTATTATGGGAGGAAGCGGCCCGGACCAACTTTACATGTCCACGTACATGAGACCGGTTCCATCGACAGACATGTGACTTTTGTGGCATAAGATGGCTGGCGGGTGTCTGTCTCTCCTATCTTAGTTGAATCGGAATAGAACAAGGCGGTCCTTGTAGAAGGTTAAATAGCAACTTGAATATCACCGTTGTGGTTTTGCGTAGGTAAGAAGCGTTCTTGCTAGATACCCATAGCAGCCACGTAAAACATGCAACAACAAATTAGAGGACGTCTAACTTGTTTTTGCAGGGTATGTATGTGATATGATATGGCCAATGACATGATGAGATATATTTGATGTATGAGATGATCATGTTGTAATAGTTAATATCGACTTGCATGTCGATGCATACGGCAACCGGCAGGAGCCATAGGGTTGTCTTTATTTTTTGTATGACCTGCGTGTCAATCATTAAGCGCTTTGTAATGCTTTACTTTATCGCTAAACGGTAGCAATAGTAGTAAGAGCATGGTGGGCGCCGACAACCCCGATGGCGACACGATGATGGAGATCATGATGATGGAGATCATGGTGTGGCGCCGGTGACGATGGAGATCATGCCGGTGCTTTGGAGATGGAGATCAAAAGCACGAGTTGATGGCCATATAATGTCACTTATGATTTGCATGTGATGTTAATCCTTTTATGCATCTTATTTTGCTTAGGACGACGGTAGCATTATAAGATGATCCTTCACTAAAATTTCAAGATAAAAATGTGTTCCCCCCGAGTGTGCGCCGTTGCGAAGGTTCGTCGTTTCGAAGCACCACGTGATGATCGGGTGTGATAGACTCTACGTTCGCATACAACGGGTGCAAGCCAGTTTTGCACATGCAGAACACTCGGGTTAGACTTGATGAGCCTAGCATGTACAGACATGGCCTCGGAACACGGAGGACCAAAAGGTCGAGCATGAGTCATATAGTAGATATGATCAACATGTTGATGTTCACCATTGACACCACCTCATCTCACGTGATGATCGGACTTGGGTTGGTGAATTTGGATCATGTCACGCTCGAATGACCGGAGGGATGTCAATTTGAGTGGGAGTTATAAATAATTTGATTAGGTAATAACTCACTTATCATGAACAATAGTCTAAAATGTCTTTGCAAATTTTTGGTTGTAGATGGCTCGCGCAGTAGCTCCCCTGAATTTTAATGCGTTCCTAGAGAAAGCTAAACTGAAAGATGACGGGAGCAACTTTGTGGACTGGCTCCGCAATCTGAGGATCATCCTCACAGCTGCCCAAAAGGTTTATGTCCTAAATGCACCGCTAGGTGACCCCCCCGCTCCTACAGCCCCTGCAGACGTTTTGAACGTCTGGCAGACACGTTCGGATGACTATTCGATAGTGCAGTGTGCCATGTTGTACGGCTTGGAAGGAGGACTTCAAAGGCGTTTTGAACGTCGTGGTGCATATGAGATGTACACGGAGTTGAAGTTCATCTTTGAAAAGAATGCTAAGATCGAGAGGTATGAGACCACCGATAAATTCTTTGCTTGCAAGATGGAGGAGAATTCGTCTGTCAGTGAGCACTTACTGAAGATGTCTGGGTACTATACCCGCATAGCTGATCTGGGACTTGTGTTCCCGGATGAGGCTATCATTGACAGAATTCTCCAGTCACTCCCTCCAAGCTACAAGAGCTTCGTGCAGCAGTATAACATGCAAGGGATGAACAAGACCATCGCCGAGCTGTTTTCGATGCTGAAAGTCGCTGAGGCAGACATCCAGAAGGAGTATCAAGTGTTGATGGTCAATAAAACCACCAGTTTCAAGAAGAACGGCAAGGGCAAGAAGGGTAACTCTAAGAAGGGTGGCAAAGCAGTTGCTAATCCAGTGAAGAAACCCAAGGCTGGGCCCAAGCCAGAGACTGAGTGTTTCTATTGCAAGGGGAACAGCCACTGGAAGCGGAACTGCCCCAAGTATCTGGCGGACAAGAAGGGGGCCAACAACAACAAAGGTATATGTGATATACATGTTATTGATGTGTACCTTACCAACTCTCATTGTAGTGCCTGGGTATTTGATACCGGTTCGGTTGCTCACATTTGCAACTCTAAACAGGAACTGCGGAATAAACGGAGGCTGGCGAAGGACGAAGTGACGATGCGCGTGGGAAATGGTTCCAAGGTTGATGTGATCGCCGTCGGCACGCTCGCTCTTCGATTACCATCGGGATTAGTTATGAACCTGAATAATTGTTATTTAGTGCCTGCGTTAAGCATGAACATTATATCTGGATCTTGTTTATTGCGAGACGGTTACTCATTTAAGTCAGAGAATAATGGTTGTTCTATTTATATGAGTAATATCTTTTATGGTCATGCACCCGAAGTTAGGGGTTTATTCTTATTGAATCTCGATAGTGATTATACACATGTTCATAACATTGATGCCAAAAGATGTAGAGTAGATAATGATAATACCACTTTCTTGTGGCACTGCCGTCTCGGTCATATCGGCGTGAAACGCATGAGGAAGCTCCATGCTGATGGACTTTTGGAGTCTCTTGATTTTGAATCACTTGACACGTGCGAGCCGTGCCTCATGGGCAAGATGACAAGGACCCCGTTTTCAGGGACAATGGAACGGGCAAGTGACTTATTGGAAATCATACATACTGATGTGTGCGGTCCGATGAGTGTAACGGCGCGCGGTGGATATCGTTATTTTCTCACCTTCACTGACGACTTAAGTAGATATGGGTATATTTACTTAATGAAGCATAAGTCTGAAACTTTTGAAAAGTTCAAGCAATTTCAGAGTGAAGTTGAAAATCATCGTAACAAGAAGATCAAGTTCCTACGATCTGATCGAGGGGGAGAATATCTGAGTTATGAGTTTGGTGATCACTTAAGAAAATGTGGAATTGTTTCACAGTTGACGCCACCTGGAACACCACAGCATAATGGTGTGTCTGAACGTCGTAATCGAACCCTATTAGATATGGTACGTTCTATGATGTCTCTTGCCGATTTGCCACTATCGTTTTGGGGATATGCGTTAGAGACAGCTGCATTCACTTTAAATAGGGCTCCATCTAAGTCCGTTGAGACAACACCGTATGAACTGTGGTTTGGTAAGAAACCTAAGTTGTCTTTTCTCAAGGTTTGGGGTTGCGATGCTTATGTCAAAAGGCTTCAGCCAGAAAAGCTCGAACCCAAAGCGGACAAATGTGTCTTCATAGGATACCCAAAAGAAACTGTTGGGTACACCTTCTATCTCAGATCCGAGGGCAAAGTGTTTGTCGCTAAAAACGGGTCCTTTCTCGAGAAGGAGTTTTTCTCAAAAGAATTGAGTGGGAGGAAGGTAGAATTTGATGAGGTTATTGAACCTCTGCTTCAACCAGAGAGTAGCGCAGCACAGAAAGATGTTTTTGTGGAGCCTGCAGAGGTTGAAGAGGAAGCCAATGATGATGATCAAGGAGCTTCTGATCAAGTTACTACCGAACCTCGTAGGTCGACAAGGGTACGCACTGCACCTGAGTGGTATGGTAACCCTGTCTTGGAGGTCATGTTGTTAGACAACGGTGAACCTACGAGCTATGGAGAAGCGATGGTGGGCCCGGATTCCGACAAATGGTTAGAGGCCATGAAATCCGAGATGGGATCCATGTATGAAAACAAAGTATGGACTTTGGAAGTATTACCTGAAGGGCGGAAGGCCATTCAGAATAAATGGATTTTTAAGAGGAAGACGGACGCTGACGGTAATGTCACCGTGTATAAAGCTCGACTTGTGGCAAAGGGTTTTTCACAAGTTCAAGGGATTGACTACGATGAGACTTTCTCACCCGTAGCGATGCTTAAATCCGTCCGAATCATGTTAGCAATAGCTGCATATTTCGATTATGAAATTTGGCAGATGGATGTCAAAACAGCGTTCCTTAACGGTTTTCTTAAGGAAGAGTTGTATATGATGCAAACAGAAGGTTTTGTCGATCCAGAGAATGCTGACAAAGTATGCAGGCTCCAGCGTTCCATTTATGGGCTGGTGCAAGCATCTCGGAGTTGGAATCTTCGCTTTGATGAGGTGATCAAAGCGTTTGGGTTTATACAGGTTTACAATGAAGCTTGTATTTACAAGAAAGTGAGTGGGAGCTCTATAGCGTTTCTAATATTATATGTGGATGACATATTACTGATTGGAAACAATATAGAATTTTTGGATAGCGTGAAGGGGTATTTGAACAAGAGTTTTTCGATGAAAGATCTCGGTGAAGCTGCTTTCATATTGGGCATCAAGATCTATAGAGATAGATCAAGACGCTTGATAGGACTTTCACAAAGCACATACATTGATAAAGTTTTGAAGAAGTTCAAAATGGATCAATCCAAGAAGGGGTTCTTGCCGGTATTGCAAGGTACAAAGTTGAGTAAGACTCAATGCCCAGTGACTGCGGAAGATAGAGAAAAGATGAGTGTCGTCCCCTATGCTTCAGCCATAGGCTCTATCATGTATGCAATGCTGTGCACAAGACCAGATGTCAGCCTTGCCATAAGTATGGCCGGAAGGTTTCAAAGTAATCCTGGTATGGATCACTGGACAGCGGTCAAGAATATCCTAAAGTACCTGAAAAGGACTAAGGAGATGTTTCTCGTTTATGGAGGTGATCAAGAGCTCGTCGTAAAGGGTTACGTCGATGCAAGCTTTGACACTGATCCGGATGACTCTAAGTCTCAAACCGGATACGTATATATTCTCAACGGGGGAGCGGTAAGCTGGTGCAGTTCGAAGCAGAGCGTGGTAGCTGATTCTACATGTGAAGCGGAGTATATAGCTGCCTCGGAGGCGGCAAAGGAAGGTGTCTGGATGAAGGAGTTCATGACAGATCTTGGAGTTGTGCCTAGTGCACTGAACCCAATGACTCTGTTCTGTGACAACACTGGTGCCATTGCTCTAGCCAAGGAACCAAGGTTTCACAAGAGGACCAGACACATAAAGCGACGCTTCAATTCCATCCGCGATTCAGTCAAGGAGGAGGACATAAACATTTGCAAAGTACACACGGATTTGAATGTTGCAGATCCGTTGACTAAGCCTCTTCCACGGGCTAAGCACGATCAACACCAAGACTCTATGGGTGTTAGATTCTTTACCTTGTAATGCTAGATTATTGACTCTAGTGCAAGTGGGAGACTGTTGGAAATATGCCCTAGAGGCAATAATAAAAGAGTTATTATTATATTTCCTTGTTCGTGATAATCGTTTATTATCCATGCTATAATTGTATTGATTGGAAACTCAAATACATGTGTGGATGAATAGACAGACTTTGTGTCCCTAGTGAGCCTCTACAGGACTAGCTCGTTGATCAAAGATGACCGCGGTTTCCAGGTCATAGACATGAGTTGTCATTTGATAACGGGATCACATCATTAGGAGAATGATGTGATGGACATGACCCAAACGTTAAACATAGCTTTTGATCGTGTCAGTTATCGCTATAGTTTTCTGCATGTCAAGTATAAGTTCCTATGACCATGAGATCATGTAACTCACTGACACCGTAGGAGTGCTTTGTGTGTGCCAAACGTCACAACGTAACTGGGTGACTATAAAGGTACTCTACAGGTATCTCCGAGGGTGTCTGTTGAGTTGACATGGATCGAGACTGGGATTTGTCACTCCGTGTGACGGAGAGGTATCTCCGGGCCCACTCGGTAATACGTCATCTCAATGAGCTCAAAGTGACTAAGTAGTTGGTCACGGGATTATGTATTACGGTAACGAGTAAAGAGACTTGCCGGTAATGAGATTGAACTAGGTATAGAGATACCGACGATCGAATCTCGGGCAAGTAACATACCGACGAGACAAAGGGAACTGTGTACGGGATTGCCTGAATCCTTGACATCGTGGTTCATCCGATGAGATCATCGAGAAACATGTGGGAACCAATATGGGTATCCAGATCCCGCTATTGGTTATTGACCTGGGAGTGTCTCGGTCATGTCTACATGGTTTCCGAACCCGCAGGGTCTACACACTTAAGGTTCGGTGACGCTAGGGTTGTTAGTGAGAATAGTGCATGGTTACCGAAGGTTGTTCGGAGTCCCGGATGAGATCCCGGACATGACGAGGGTCTCCGGAATGGTCCGGAGATGAAGATTGATATATAGGATGAAAGGTTTCGGAGTCCGGAAGTGTTCCGGGGAGCATCGGGAAATCGGCGGACGACCGAAAGGGGTTTCGGGGGTTCCGGAAGTAGTTCTGGGCCTAATGGGCCACAAGGGGGGACACCACAGCCCTCAGGGGGCTGTGCGCCCCCCCCCTGGGCCCTCTCCTCATGCGGCTAAGGGGGGCTGGGCCCCCTAGGGCAGCCGCACCCCTTGGAGTGGGGGGCAAGGCACCTAGGGGGGGAAACCCTAGGGCCAGGCGCAGCCCTTGGCCGCCGCCCCCCCTCTGCCCTGGCCGCCGGCCCCCCTAGGGGAAACCCTAGGGCGCCCCCCTCTCCTCCTTCCCCCTATATATAGAGGGGTAGAGGGAGGGCAGCCAACACACGTTTGTGCCTCGGTGCTACCCTCCCTCTCCCATAACATCTTCTTCTCCCGCGGTGCTTAGGCGAAGCCCTGCTGGAATTCTCCTCCACCATCACCACCACGCCGTCGTGCTGCCGGTTCTCCATCAACCTCTCCTCCACCCCTTGCTGGATCAAGAAGGAGGAGACGTCCCCGAGCCGTACGTGTGAAGAACGCGGAGGCACCGTTGCTTCGGTGCTAGGATCTTCGGCGATCTGAATCGCGGCGAGTACGACTCCATCAACCGCGTTCTTAACGCTTCCGCTTAGCGATCTACAAGGGTATGTGGATCCTACTCTCCCCTCGTAGTTGTATCTACTAGATTGATCTTGGTGAACGTAGAGAAAAATTTTTGTTTTCCATGCAACGTTCCCCAACAGGTAGTTCTCCCCACGGAACTCGTATACGGATCTCCTCGAGTGCTCGCTTATGATGAGCTCGAGCAAGAGCAACTACGACAAGATGATGCATTGCTCCTTGAGGAGGAACGTCTCCAGGCTGCTGTACGAGCTGCTCGATACCAGCAAGCCTTGCGTCGCTACCATAGCCGCAAGGTCAAGGCCAGGAGTCTCGAGGAAGGCGACCTTGTTCTTTGGCGAGTTCAGTCCGCCAAGAATTCCAACAAGTTGACGCCAAAGTGGGAAGGCCCTTATCGGGTGAGACAAGTCACAAGGCCCGGCGCTGTCCGCCTTGAGACCGAAGAAGGCTTACCGGTGAGCAACTCCTGGAACATAGAGCATCTTCGCAAGTTTCACCCATAAGGCGCAGTTGCCGTGATCCGCTCCGGCCACCACCTTTTGTACAAGTCTTGCCGCTGTTGCATGTAAACCTCTGTACAAAGCCGGGCGTAGATCCCGTGCATCAGAAAAGCTTTTGTGTTTCGCACTATTTGCCATTTCCATGCCTTTCTTTGTTATTTGCATGCATTGTTTGGCACCTTGTGCAACGCACATCCCCGGTAAGCACTAGCAAGCCGAGAGGCTATATACTTGTTTTTCCCTCTTCTTTTTCTTTCCCTCTTAAGCAGAAGGAACTTTCAACGCGCACAAGTTTGCCGGGGGGGAAGGAGGTGGAGGATGAACCAAGTGATGTTCAAGAAAGAGAAGCCTTGTCGGGGGACAAGCAATTTATGAAAGCTAAGTTACCAGAATTTGAGCAGTTCAAATTTTTAAATTTTAGTTGTCTTCCTTGAACAACCACACTTTGTATGGAAAACCTGTGCGCGGAGGAACCTACCCGTGGCTAGCCGCACCCTTACTTTGTTTTCGAGCACGCTCAACGACTTAAGAGAGCTGCGACAAGTGTCGCGCCCTTACTTCGTTTTCGAGTTCGCTCAGCAAGCTAAGCGTGTTGCGACTAGCTGCGGCAAGGTTGCTTGCCGACAAGGTCTTTTGCCAGCAGGCTGCTCAGAGTCCAGCACTCAGCGCTCGCGGCGAGAGGCCCTTGCCGGCAAGTTCCCTCAAAGCGTTGGGTAGAAAGCATACAAAGTGGAGGACCAAAAGCAAGGGAGATAACACTGCATTGACTGATCAAAATAAGATTGTATATTACAAGGATAACTTGCCGCGATAACTAATCGATTCATGTCCATAACATAATTTGCAGCGGCAGAGGAAACAAAAAGGAAGAAATCTAATCTACGCGGTCGCCTTCACGCCTCGTGACTTTGTTCACCTTGGCGACAATGTGGGCGAACTGCGCCTTCAACGCCTCCTGGTCAGCATCGTCCGGCAAGGAGCGGAGGACGTTGACGAGGTTGATGCCAGGGTTGCGGTAGACGATCTTCGTCAAGACGCGCTCCAGAGTACCCGCGCAGAGTCGACGCGACTCGTCGGCCAACTGCGCGGGGAGCTTCTCCCGCAGCCGTGCAAGCCCCGGCGCGATTCCCCTGAAGAAGAGACTTAACTTGGCACTGTGGGGGAGGTCCTCGTCGGGAGAGTACACGAGGTGCTCCGCCCTCAGCGCCATCATCTCCTTGTCAATGTTGGCAGCGGAGGTGACCAGATCGTCAGTCCACTGCTCCACTGCCCGGCTGAACTGGTTCGCCGAGACGGCGGCGCTCTCCACCAGGCCTCGTTCCTTGCGGAGCTCGTCCTTCAGCTTCGTCTCACGATCCCGGGCAGCGTCGAGCGAATCAGTCAGAGTGGAGACCTTCAATTCCAAGTCAGCAATAGAATCTTTGGCGGCAGTGAGCTCGTCGCCTTTCTTGGAGAGGCGTACCTGCAGGTCAGAGTTGGTATGGGCATCTTTTTCCCGCTCCACATTGAGCGCGGTGATTCTGTCCGCACTCGCCTTCAGGTACCGCTCCAGCTGCTCCACCTTGGCCTCAAGATCCTTCTTGGCGGTCTCCACGGTGGCTGCGGCGGCCTTCGCCTCCTTCAGGGCTCCGCCAATGGCCTGCTCCCGGACGGTGAGGTCGTCCTCGTGGGTGTCGAGGTCGACCTTCCGCTGGTTGAGCGCTCCTTCTCGCCGGGACAGCTCTTCGCCAACCAATCACTGCGGCTCCTCGGCCTCAGCCTTCTCAAGGAGGAACGCTTGCTGCTCCTCGGCAAGCCCTTCGCGCTCCTCCGCCAAGTTGCGGAGGGCCGCCTGGTTGGCGGCGCGGAGCTCCGCGGCGCGCTTCTCCAAGTCAGCTCCAGCCTTGGCGGTGAGAGCTTCCTGGGACTCCAGTTTCGCCTGCCTGGCCCGGTACAGGGCCAGGAGCTGGCGAAGAAGCTTCTCCTCTTCGGGCTCGTCACTCCCGCCAAGCGCTTCAACAACCTTCAACCCCGCGGAGGCGAGGACCTCTCCATCGTAGGTCTCTCCCTCCACGGGGGCTCGCGACGAGGACGCCCACGGGACTTGTATGAAGATCCCGTTGGGGGCCTCAAGATAGACGCCCGACCGCTCAGCGGAGGCGGAGGGGTCGGCGGCCGGCGCAGCGCTTGACGCTCCTGCTGCCTCCAGGCCAGCAGTGTGGTCGTCGGTCCCTTCTCCAGTTGCGGCGTCTGCGGTCGGGGCGGTCTCTTCAGTGGCAGGCTCGTCAGCTCCGGCCATGCCCTCAGTGGCAGTGGCGTTGCCGCCGTCGCCGTGCGCGCCCTCCTCGCCGGCGGTCTCCGTCTCCATCCGCTCCAGTGCAGGAGGATCTAGCAGAAGAAAAAGAAAAGAAAAGATCAAGCAAATATCCGAAAAGACAAGTTCAAGAAGGAAAAGCTACAAGGACTTACCTTCGCGGACTTCTTCGACGACAGGCTCCCTCGCCGGGGAATCCACCCTTGGTGGCGGAGTGGTGACCCCCGCTGGCGGAGGGCCGCCCGCGCCCTCCCTTGGCAGGGTGCTCGCCCTTGTCGGGCTGCTCGCCCTTGGCGGGGTACTCGCCCTTGGCGGAGTACCCGTCCTTGGCGGAGCGCTGTCCCTCGCCGGGGAGCTCGCCCTTGGCGGGGATGGTGGGGCAAGTAGCTCGTCGGGGGCAGTCTCCGGGCGCTCCTGCGGCTGCGGCTCCACTTCTGCACAAGACAAACAAGGCAACAAGATATTAGTACAAGCAAAAACCTCAAGCGCGCCCGACGAACAGAAAATTCAAGACCAGACTTACGCTGGGGGCTGCTCCTCGGAGCAGCAGGTTGATCCGGCAAGCTTGCCGCTGGCACGTCCCCAGTCGCCGCGGCGGGCGAGTCGTCTTCAACCTCGACCACAGGGATCTTGGCTCTCTTCGCCATCCGCTGGGTCAGGGTCCTGAAAGCAAAACAAAACAAGATCAGAATCATCAAGGAAGATCAAGACAAAGTCAAAGAAATTACAAGCTGCAAGTACTCACTCCTCTTCCTCGTCGTCGGAGCTGAGGGCGGAGAAGTCGAACTCCACCTGAGATGCTCCCGCGCGAGGAGCAGGAGGAGAAGGCTCCCTCGGGCGCTTGGCAGTCTCCGGGGCTGTGGGCTGCGAAGACCCAGCCTCCGTTGTCGCCGAGGGCCGAGGAGCGGAAGTAGCAGCCGTTCCACTCCGGGAGGATCCCCCTCCGCTTGGCGCTGGTGCGCGGGGCGCCTCCTTCACGACTTGGCTCGCCTTGGTAGCGCGCGTCGCCCGGTGCACAGGCTGCTGTCGAGGCGCCTGTGGCCTCGTCCCCGTAGCCACCTTGCGGAGGCGTTTCCTTGGTTGCTGCGTGGGACTTGCCGGAGGCGGGGAGTTCTCTGAGGACGAGGAGGCATCGTCGTCTAGTCCCAGAGATCCACCAGTATCTTCATCAGCCTCGACTTCGTCCTCCTCCTCCCCGGCAGGCCCACTGGACCCAGCACCTTGCCCGGCGGCCTTGCTCCCTCCGGCGGCCTCGCTCACCCCAGCAACCCCGGCTATCCCGGAAAGCCTCAAGGAAGGAACCCCGGCAAACTCTTCGGGCGGAAGCTTGAGCAGCCTGAGGATTTCCGCCTCCTCTGCTTGGCACGACGCGTCCGTAGCCTCTGCATCATCCACAGAGTATCCAAAATCACCCGCCGCCGCAGCTGCGGCGGCCTCCTCCATCCTAGAAGCGATGTAGGCTATATCCCGAGCCGTAGTGGCCCGGGTGAGGCCCCTGTTCTCCTCGGTGTTCTTGGGCGTCTCGACCAAGTTGTCGAAAAAGCTCAGCACTGCGTCCGGCGGAGGCTCTATCTAGGTGGGGTCGACGCCGTGGGAGTCGCACGCAGGCATCATCGCGCGCAAGGAATCCCGGGCGGTGCTGTTGCACAGCGGCACCACTCCCCGGGGAGGTCTAAACCATTCCGAGTGGGCCGGGTCATGCTTGAAAAGCTCCCGGACCATCCCTTTCAATTCCAAGGCAGTGAAATTGAAGTTCAACCCAGGGCGCAGCCTCATAATATCCGCCGCGTTGCCAAATTCCCATGCTGGCCTTTTCCTTTCTTGTAAAGGGGCGATGCGGCGGCGGAGGAAATCTGCCCCTACCTCTCTGATGGTCAGTTTGGCTACCCGGAGACGAATAATCCTAATGAGGGAAATGCTGAGCTTGTTGTCCTTCGGGGCCAATTCGCTCCAGTCTCTGCCGCGCACTATGGCAGTTGTGCGCGGCGCAGTGAAGGGCTCCGGCTTATCCTCCACTATCCAGCACCAATCTGCACGCCACTCCTCCCACTTGCCGCGGAGCTCTCCCTTCAGGTATGAATCCTTCTTGTTCAGCCGGAAGATCCAGGAGATGCCGCCGGAGAGGGGAGCGCCCGATTCTACTCTAGGCATGAAAAAGTGGCGGAAAAGGGCGACATTGGGATGAATCCCAACATAGTTTTCGCACAGATGTGCGAAAACAGCCATCGTAAGGATGGCGTTGGGAGTGAAATCTAGGAGGTGGAGGTTGTATGTGTTCATGATATCGCAAAAGAACTCCGAGTACGGAGGGCACAATCCAAAGTGGAAAAAAGCAGCGAAGAAGAAGTACCCGCCGGGGAACAGATCTTTGGCGACGGCGGAGAAGGCTCTGGTGCGGGGATGGGCTTTGGTCTCCCACGACCAGAGCAGATAGTACTTGTTCCGCAGCTCCTTCGCGCCAAGCCTCAGCGCGAAGACCACGCTCTTCTTCCGCAGGGCGGCCAGCTTCGCCGCCTGCTCGGACTTCTCCTTCTTGGCCTTGTCGTTCTTGTCCTTGTCGCTCTTCGGAGCCATGCGGGGGCGGTGAGGGAAGAAGCGAGGAGCTCGACGGTGCCGCGGATGCGGAAGACGGCGGAGGAGGGGCGGAGGCAAGAAGCAGCGGAGCTTTCTGGAGAAGAGAAGCGCAATGAAGACGAAGGAGAGGAACTGCCCCTGCTTCCTCTGCTTTTAAGGGGGAAGTGGGGGACGTTCCGCATTTCCCATTAAAGAACGAGGCCACGATCTCCCCCACGACGTCGCAATCGACGCGTGCCGTTAGGGGGGGGGATGTGGCGGATGCGGAAGGGGATACGGCTTGCCGTGGGCCGCGCGTGCCCGTGCACTGTTTTGGGCCTGGCCCAATAGTGCTCGGCACCGTGTGTGGCCCAGGCCCGAGGGCTCCTGTCGGTGTACTAAGATGGGGGTACCTTAGTACCCCAACTTGTGCACGGGCAGTAGCAGCTTCCCGCGGCAGGGTTTACCATGTGCTCGCCGGAAACCTTTTCGGTCCCTATGAAGCCATTCAAAAACAATGTATACAAGGCAGAAGATCAAGACCCCGGCAAGTGGAGCTTGCCGGGAAGGCCGTACCAGGCTCAAGGATATCACTCTAACACAAGACCCTGGCAAGAGGAGCTTGTCAGGAAGGCCAAGGTTCACATACCTCAAGAAACGCCTCGGCGCATCTCGCGCCCCGGCAGGGCCCGGGGAGTGACAAGCTTCCGGGCCCAGCAAGATCATGGCCCCGGCAAGGTGCTTGCCGGGGAAATCTATGATGTGTGCCCGCGCTCCAGCTCATCGGTCCAAGCGTCGTCCTGGGGCCCCTCTAGGGACGCGTGGCGGATGGCTGTGCAGCCTGGGGGACACGGTGGCAAGCCACGGTGACGAGGCTACCGCCGTGGCGAACGGAGAAGCATGGACGGGCGCTTTTGGGGTCGACGATGACGGGCATTTAATGCCCTTGTCCCCCACTGTCAAGATTAGGTGAAGACCACTGTTCATCCACTGTTCATGCACTGTTCCCGCACTGTTACAACTACCATCAAAATTACATTTTTACCCTCCTCTACGTTGACACCTGTCGGTGACCCCTTGAGCTATAAAAGGAGGCCCATGCACAACGTAGAGGGGGTTCGGAACCTAGACAGCTCTCTTGCTCGGTGTAGCTAGCTCTTCAAGCTCCCGAGCTCAAGAACTCAATACAATCCAAGCAGGAGTAGGGTTTTACGCGTCCGCGCGGCCCGAACCTGGGTAAACTGCCCGCGTGTGCTCCTCGATCTGCTCTTCGTGCTCGCTCCGCTCCTTTACCGCAACGTAGAAGGGGCTCCGGTCCCATAGGTGCTCGTGGGAGGACAGTTTCCCCCGACAGTAGCCAGTAACAAGTGAGCACAAACGATATTGCAATGCTTGAAAATGAGGACTAGGGTCCATACTTTCGCTAGTGCAATCTCTCAACAATGCTAATATAATTGGATCACATAACCATCCCTCAACGTGCGATGAAGAATCACTCCAAAGTTCCTATCTAGCGGATAACATAAAAAGAAATTTTTAATAGGGTACGAAACCACCTCAAAGTTATTCTTTTCGATCGATCAATCAATAGTTCGTACTAAAATAACATCAAGCTATCCTTTCCAATCGATCTATCAAGAGTTCTTACTAAAATAACACCATACGATACACATCAACCAACTGTAATGTCAGCTAGGTACTCCAATGTCACCGCGAGTATCCGTGAGTTAATTATATGATGTGCATCAAACAATTTCATATTCATAATACTCAATCCAACACAAAGAACCTCAAAGAGTGCCTCGAGATTGATGACCCACAAGTATAGGGGATCAATAGTAGCTCTTTTAGATAAGTAAGAGTGTCGAACCCAACGAGGAGCAGAAGGTAATGACAAGTAGTTTTCAGCAAGGTAGTGTCTGCAAGTGCTGAAATTGTAAGTAGCGGATAGTTTGATAGCAAGGTAATTTGTAATGAGCAAGTAACGACAATTGTAACAAGTATGCAGCAAGGTAGCCCAATCCTTTTAAGGCAAAGGTCATGCCAAAACGGTCTCTTATACTAAGCAAAGCATTCTTGAGGGTACACGGGAATTTCATCAAGTCACTTTCATCATGTTGGTTTGATTTCTGTTCGCTACTTTGATAATTTGATATGTGGATGTATCCGTGCTTAGGTGATGTTCTTACTTGAACAAGCCTCCTACTTATGATTAATCCTCCCGCAAGCATCCACAACTATGAGGAAAGTATTAAGAATAAATTCTAACCGTAGCATTAAACTCTAGGATCCAATCGGTCCCTTATGGAATAGTGCATAAACTAGGGTTTAAGTTTCCGTCACTCTCGCAACCCACCATCTATTTACTACTCCACAATGCATTCCCTTAGGCCCAAATATGGTGAAGTGTCATGTAGTCAATGTTCACATGACACCACTAAGGGAATCACAACATACATACTATCAAAATATCGAACACATATCAAATTCACATGATTACTTGCAACATGATTTCTCCCGTGACCTCAAGAACAAAGGTATACATATCAAATTCACAAGTGATGAACATGCTCAAGATCAGAGGGGTATTAATATGCATAATGGATCTGAATATATAAGCTTCCACCAAATAAACCATATAGTAATCAACTACAAGATGTAATCAACACTACTAGTCACCCCTAGCAACAATCTATAGTTTCGGTAACAAGATTGAACACAAGATATGAACTAGGGTTTGATATGAGATGGTGCTGGTGAAGATGTTGTGGATATTTCCCTCCCCAATATGGGAGAGTGGTTGGTGATGACGATGATGATGATTTCCCCCTTCGGGAGAGAAGTTCCCCTAGCGGAATCGCTCCGTCGGAGGGCAAAAGTGCTCCTGCCCAAATTCCAGCTCGAGACGGTGGCGTTCCGTCCCGAAAACCATCTCTTCATTTTTTTTCTTGGTCAAAGTCACTTATATACCATAAGATGGGCACCGGAGGTGGGCCGAGGAGGCCACAACCCACCAGGCTCATGTGGATTGTGCCCACCAAGTGGTACACCTCTGGTGTTTATTTGCTTCAGTATTTCTTAATTATTAGATTAAAAATCCTCATGGAGTTTCAGCGCATTCGGAGTTGTTCAGAATAGGTGGCCTGACATAGCTTTTTCAGGTCCAGATTTCCAGCTGCTGGAATTCTCTCTCTTGGTGTGTTCCTTGCAAATTATGAGAGAAAAGGCATTAGAATTACACCAAAAAGCATTATTATGGATAAAAACATTAAAATTAATTGTAAGAAAACATGATGCAAAATGGACGTATCAACTCCCCCAATCTTAGAACTCCCTTGTCCTCAAGTGTAATGCCCCGGATGTAATACTTTCCCTTTTGGGTATATAATATATCTCCCTTTTGGGTATATAATATATCTCCGGCTTCATCTATTTCCATTCCGGGTTCTTTGTCTTTCGGGTTTTCGTCGTTTTGTTGTGTGAGTGTGTGGCATTCATTCTTGTCATGTAGACATGTGCATCGCATTGCATTTGTGTTGTCGGTTGCATCCGGTTCCGCGTGTTTCTTCCCGTTGTCCGTTTCGCTTTCCGGAGCTCCCTCACGTGTCCGTGACGTCCCGTAGGCCTATTTTGTTGTTTGGGCGTGTAACGTTACCGGTGTGCCGCGAGGTTGTTGTGTGTGTTGTTGTTTTGTTGTGTGCAACCCGCCTCTCAAATCTCGTCTCGTTTGGACTCCGTTGGCTTTTCCATCCGTTGTTCGTGTGGGTCCGAAGTGCCTTCACTTCGTGTCCCGGAAACGCCCCTACTGCAGTCTGTTATCTTCTCCTAGGCCCTTTAAAACTATCCCCGCGATCGGATCCGTCGGATCGCGATCGGAGGGCTCCTAGCGCCCCCAAATCTCCAAACCCTAGCAAAAACTGCTATTTATAGACCCCTAGTCTATTTTGGCTTCCCTACCTTCTTCCCCTTCTCCACTATTTTTTTTCTTTTCTTTCAGATCACCAGATCCCCAAAATCCTCTGGATACCGAGGGCGACCCCTCGATCGACCGCAGCCGCCGGCCTCGACGCCAAGTCAACGGCGCACCGAACCGCCCCGTCGGGGCCCAGATCGCCGGCCGCCCGCGTCTTCGCGCCACCGGGCCGTCCCCTCCCGCTACGGGCCCGTACGCCGCCAGCCCGAGGGACCAGGTCCCCACTTCGCCGCTCCCTTCGACGCCACCAGATCCGGCCGCCTCGCTCCGCCTCCTCGCCCTGGGCCAGGCCCGACTCGTCGCCTCCCGCGCGCCGACCGCACCGCCCTGCGGGCCAGGCCGCCTCCCCTCCGGCCCGAGCCGCCGCACTCCCTTCGCCAGCTCGCCTCCCGCGCTGGGCCCGAAGGCCCAGCTTCTTCCCTCGCCGCACCGCGCCGGGCGCCAGGCCGCCAGCCTCGTCGGGTGGGCCGGGTCCCTCCGCCAGGCCTCCGCTTCTCCACCGCGCAGCGCCGGGCCGCGCCCTCTTCTTCAGCCTGGGCCAAATCCGCCGGCCCATCTTCTATTTTTTTTTCCAGATCTGCATAAGGTTGCCCCAATTTCTGCTAAGTCCCTGTTAATTTTTGATCTGTGATGCTATGTTTGAACTGCCCTAACTTTTTGCCTGATGCTCCGTTTTGCGCGTGTAATATGTCCAGACGTTCATGGAGATGTGCTCTACGTTTCCTCTGTTGTTTTCATGCATGTTAGAGATCATCTAGGTGCTTGTTTTGCTGTTGCAAGAGTGCATCATGATATAAACTGCTGTTATGTGATGTTTTTATACCACCTTTGCCATGTGATATCTTTTAGCTCGTTTGTCCGAATGATGCAAATGACATGTCCACGTGTTCGTCTTGCCATGCTCTACATGTTGTATGTGATAGGTTGCATGATAGATTTATTATTGCCTTGTTATCATCGTTGCAAAGTGCCATGTGGCTGTGATGTGTTTTCACTTGTTATGAAATGCCATCTTGTTGAGCTCGTTGCTATCGTTGTGTTAACCTACATGAAGCATGCTTGTGTGTTTCGGGATCACCTTCATGTGTACTTTGATGAGGTGCTTACCTCTTGCCATGTTTAGTTTCAAGGTGACTTAAACATGCTCCTTTTGATGCTATGATGATATTGCTGTTTTAGGACTTAGTGGTTTTTCACTAAGTCTGAAATCTGTAACGTTCCGATGCCATGTTCGTGTGATGTTCTAGGACAAAGCATGATAGTTTTGGAGTGAATTTTGATTGTTCCTTGTAGTATATATTGTTGTCTTTCCATTCATGTCCTCACATGTCTATTTGAGTGGCTGTAGCATGTTTATCTTTTGCTCCAAAGTTTAAACAAAATTCTGCTGCCAGAATTTTATTGCCAAGTTCAATATGTCCAAGATCATTGATATTGATCCGTGGCTCCGTTGGGGGTGCACCTTTGGACATAGTTGCTGTAGTATATGTCTAGTTTGTGTTAATGCCCTTTGCCATGTTATTTGAGTGTTGTAGCTTAATTATTTTGAGCTCCGAAGTTGCTATGTTGCTGTAATTTTCAGCTTTCGCTCAAATCTTGTTTCGGGCATAACTTTTAGCCCGTAACTCCGATTTCAGCGAATCTTATATCAAACTTGGTTGATTTTCTGTGTAGATTAATAATATCAGATTGTTATCTTGTTTTGAGGTGTTTTGCTTGAGTGATATTTTCCGTGCTCCGTGTCCATCCTTAGTGCATCCATCATGCATTCATCTTTTCCGAATGTGCATTGCATCTTGTTGATTGGTGCTTGGTGTGATTGTTTTGTTTAGAGCCGGAAGCTGAGACCGAGTACGAGGTTGAGCACGAGGTTACCAACGAGGTTGAGCACGAGGACCCTTCTTACGATCCGAACGACTTCTCTTCAGGCAAGATGACCGAACCTCGATAACATTACTATCTTTGCCTATTGCTAGTAGTCTCGATCAATAGTTTTGCCTCGATGCCCATGATGTTCTTGTCAGCCTCCTACTTGTAACCAATTGCCATGTTTAACCAACCTACCTATGCAAACCGTTGCTTGGCTAAGTACGCTTCGCTCGGCCCTTCTTATAGCGTTGCTAGTTGCAGGTGAAGATCGAAGATGCTTGCTTCATGTTGAAGTTTGGTTGGGTTATATCACACTATATAAATGCTAAAATGAAATCATCTATATATTGGCAAGGGTGGAAGGCTAAGCCTTTTGCTTGGTGTTTTGTTCCACTCATGCCGTTAGGAACCGTATAAACCGGTATTATGTTCCTTGATTATGCGTTCCTAACACGGTTGGGGTGTATGGGACCCCCTCGATAAACCGCTAGGTGCTAAGTCTTTTCCAGCAAGTCCCAATATTGGTACTATTTGCCTAATAACAAACTAAACTTGCATAGGGAGTTATAAACCCTTTTTCTTAATCAACAACCCCGGGCCAGTGCTCCACATGAGTGTTGGTCTGAAACGGCCAACCTGCGGGGCCACCTCGAGGAAACTCAAGGTCTGTTAAAAACCCGTAGCTTGTCCCATCCGGTCGTGGCCTGAGACGAGATACGCGCGGCTACTATCAGGGTGTCGGCACGCCGGGAGGATTTGCTGGATTAGCCTTACCTTAGCTCGGTATATCTTGAGCACGGGATTCCGAGGATACTCGGGTCTTCCCACTTTGGAGTTGCGACTCCGCGGATCGTGGGCTTGTAATGGGTCAAGTTGGAACACCCCTGCAGGGTTTGAACTTTCGAAAGCCGTGCCCGCGGTTATGTGGCAGATGGGAGCTTGTTAATTCCGGTTGTAGATAACTTGACACAATGTTACTAATACACTACCAGCGTGTGTTCCGTGACTGTCAATTTCCGAATAGGGATTCGGGAGTTGAACACGGAGGGGTTGTGTTTGTTGAGCTTGTAGCTAGGATCACTTCGTGATCACTTCTCGCCGAGGCCTTCTCTTCTCGCTCTCACTTACGTAAGCTAGATGCTAGTTGCTGCTGCAGACACTTATTCTTTTCTTCAGCCTTTTCCTCACCCAAAGGCTTAAATAGTTCTGTTACCCGGGAACGGGATTGCTGAGTCCTCTGTGGCTCACAGTTACTTCACACACCAGATGCAGGTCCAGCTGTGAGCTATCCAGGTGATGGCACCAAGCTGGATTGGGAGTACGACGAGGAGCG
The DNA here is from genome assembly GCA_902687465.1 of Secale cereale. Lineage (NCBI taxonomy): Eukaryota > Viridiplantae > Streptophyta > Magnoliopsida > Poales > Poaceae > Secale > Secale cereale. The sequence continues at coordinate 348,376,885 of LR738711.1, forward strand.
TAGTCGGTACTATGTGCGATACCCGGACGATCAGTAGTGGAGACTCATACTAGGATTCGATCCGCCTGTGGTTTATTTATCTAAGTTTGGTACTTTGACTTTTGGATTTTGCCCTTAGAGGGTTGTGATGTTCTTAATGTATGATGTTTGAGACTTGTACTGTAATTCTGTGACGTGGCGAGTGTAAGCCAACTATTTTCTGTTTACTATCCCCTCTTTTACATGAGTTGTGCAAAGATTACCGAACTTGAGATCATTCTAGGATGGATTTATGCCTTTAAGTCGTGCCTCGACACGTAGGAGGTATAACTCCATCCTGGGCATTACATCAAGCGAAAACCAAAATCAAAAAACATGTCCACATGCTTTGAGAGAGAGGTGTCGATAAAAACAAAGTACGAACATAGAAGCATCATGTTGATTGTTATAAAAGCAATAAAATTAAACATAGGAGTTTTATCATTGAACTTGCAACATATACTTCACATGAATAAGTAACAGTTCATCACATAATCGAAGTATGAAGCATAAACTCTATTAGAAACCAACAAACTATGTTCTTGGTCAACTTTTCCAACTACAATTCATCATTTTTTCAGGAAGGGTCCCGGTGCAGAGCCTTTAGGCAAGTCCACATATTCGACCATCATATAATCTTCTATGATTGCTAAAACTCACTGCATACACATGAGCAAAACGTTTCAACCAGACACATAGAAATATATATAGGGGCTTATAGTTTCGCCTCCCAACATACTCACCTCAAGGATGATGTCAACGATAATAACTCATGTCACCCATATCCAACTGGACATATGTGCCTAGATCTTTCCTCACCACATGATGCCTGCCAAAGGATAAAAATAAAATAAGAAAGAGGGAAAACTTTGACTCTTTGCATAAAAGTAAAAGAAAGGCCCTTCGCAGAGAGAAGCAGAGGTTGCCATGCGCTTATTTGTTTGCATGCTCAATCCCTTAGTGCAAGAGCACGTCATGTTGTATTTCCCCTTAAGATGACAACCTTAATTATGCAGTCTATCGCTTTTATTCTTTGTCATCCAAGATCGTACAATGCTCAGTTTTCTCTTACACTAAATGATCTCACATATTTAGAAGAAATTTTTATTCCCTTTTTGCACCGATGAAAACTTACTTGAAGGATCTTACTCAATCCATAGGTAGTTATGGTGGACTCTCGAAAAAGGTTTGGGCTTAAGGGTTTTTGGATGCACAAGTAGTAGCTATACTTAATGTGGAATTTTTGGCTAGAAGAGATATTGGGCAAGCACCACATGTTAAAGGATCTATGACAATATGACTTCTATGTGAATATGAACAAACATAAATCATTAAGTTGTCTTCCTTGTCCAACATCAACAATTTTGCCATACAATATTTTGATGGGGGCTCACAACCATAAAAGATTTTTAGGATAGTATATTTATATGTGAATCTTCTCTTCCTTTATTAATTCTTTCAGGAGGTGCATCATTGACCAATGCTATGTTTGTCAATCTCTAATAAAATTCTCTACTTATACTTTTCCTTATGTGGTGCTGTCACCTACCATAGGATTAGTATATGATCTTATTGATTTATTTCTTTCCTTTATTTCTTTCCTTTATTTCTTTTCTTTATTTGCAGCATGAAAGTAAAGAAAGCAAAAATTTAATGTAAACTTTATTTTATAAGTTGCACATGATAACAAGGTTAGATGACTAAGCAAACTCTCAAAAAGAAAGGATCGAACTAAACTTTATTTCATCTAAAGCAACAAGATTGAACTAAAATAAGTAAAAGAAAAAAGATAGTGGGATGATACGATACTGGGACACCTCCCCCAAGCTTGACAGAAGCCAAGGGGAGTGCCCATACCCGATACTCAATCCTCCTTTGGTGGTGAAGAAGGTGATGGTGGTAAAGAAACGATCCTATCCTTAAGGATCAAGAGATTCTCCAACTTACGGATGACGCTCCAGAGATAGGTGATATGCTATTGATACAGAATATTTTCGCGAGTGAGATATTTATTTTGTACACTAACCGTTTCGATGATCCGAAAAGCTGAAATTTTAGTAGGGGTAAGAACAGCATTATAGGGTTTAAGGATATCTTCTTCTTCCTCCTCTGTCGGCGATGCTTGCTCGCTGACAACCTTCTTGTCTTTGTCACCATTCGCAGCCTCTATGAGATCTTCCCTCTTCAGCTCGATCTTCATCAGCCAAGCATCTTCTTCAATCAGGTTGGAGGAGGAGGAAGACATGACGTCTAGCTTGGTAGATCTGATCAAAAACAACAAGAAAAGAAAATAGAAGATTTCTCTGTGAAACGGTGGTCAACAGGTTCGGGAAGTATATATAGAATTTGTATCTTGGGAAACAAGCAAATAGTGGAAAACCGGAGTCCGGAAGGTGCCCGAAGTGGACACAACCTACCTGGGCATGCTAGGCCTGCCTGGCGCACCCTGGTGCATTGTGCTCACCAGGGGACGCTTCATGGATGTTTCTTTATTTCCAAAATTTTAAAATATTCCAAAACCGAAAGAAAATATTTTTGTGGATTTTTCGGAGTCCTTTTACTTGCCGTATCATGTACTTCCTCATTTTCATGATTCTGGAGTGTTCCGTAAGGAATCCTTTATGTGCTCTTCCAGTGTCAAAGTTTGGATAATATTACTTTCAACATTAATGGGAGTACCTGAGATATAATGCTTTATTCATTGCCCATTGACAATCTTCGGGTTAGTACCTTCAGAATTATTTAATTTGATGGCACCATATCGGTAAAGCTCCTCGATGACATATGGGCCTTCCCATTTCGAGAGGAGATTCCCTGCAAAAAATCTGAAACGAGAGTTGTACAAAAGAACATATTCTGATTTTAAACTCACGCTTTTGGATTTTTTTGTTATGCCATCTTTTAACATTTTCTTTGAATAACTTTCCATTTTCATAAGCTTGGGTTCTCCATTCATCTGATGAGCTAATATCAAATAACCTCTTTTCACCAGCAAGTTTGAAATCATAATTGAGTTCTTTAACTTCCCAGTATGCTTTATGTTCTAACTCAAGAGGCAAATGACAAGCTTTTCCATAAACCATTTTATAAGGAGACATACCCATAGGATCTTTATATGATGTTCTATAAGCCCAAAGGGCATCATCTAGTTTCTTAGACCAATTCTTCGTAGACCTATTAACAGTCTTTTGCAAAATTAATTTTATTTCTCTATTGCTAAGTTCAACTTGACCACTAGACTTAGGATGATAGGGTGATGCAACTATATGGTTAACATCATACTTAGCAAGCATATTACGGAAAGCACCATGAATAAAGTGTGAACCAACATCAGTCATTAAATATCTAGGGAAAATTACTTCCTTAAGCATTTTAATAGAGGTGTTGTGATCAGCACTACTAGTTGGAATAACTTCTACCCATTTAGTAACATGATCAACAACAACCAAAATATGTGTATACCCATTAGAGGAAGGAAAAGGTCCCATGTAGTCAAATCCCCAAACATCAAATGGTTCAATAGCAAGTGAATAATTCATAGGCATTTCTTGATGCTTACCGATATTACCTATTCTTTGGCATTCATCACAAGATGAGACAAACTTACATGCATCCTTGAAGAGAGTAGGCCAATAAAATCATGATTGCAATACCTAGTGATCAGTTCTATCTCCAGCATGATGCCCTCCATAAGCCTCGCAGTGACATTTCCATAGGATTTGTCCCTATTCATGCTCAGGTACACAACGTTTAATAATACCGTCTACTCCTTATTTATAAAGATGTGGGCCATCTCAAAAGTACTGTCTTAAATCTTAGATTTTTTCTTTTCTTTTGTTGGTATCTAAAGCTAGGTGGAAAATATTTAGCAACAATATAATTAGCATAGTCAGCATACGAAGGAGTACTATGAGAAACATTTATTACAGCTAATTGCTCATCAGGAAAACTATCATCAATACATAGTGGGTCATCAAGCACATTTTCAAGCCTAGACAAGTTATTAGCTACAAGGTTCTCAGCTCCTTTTAATGATATGTAGATCAAATTCTTGCAACAAGAGAACCCAACGAATAAGTCTACACTTAGCATCGTTCTCTTCCATAAGATATTTAATAGCAGCATGGTCTGTGTGAATAGTTACTTTAGAATCAACAATATAAGGTCTAAATTTATCACAACCAAACACCATTGCTAAGAATTCCTTTTCAGTAGTAACATAATTTATTTGAGCATTGTCTAGAGTTTTACTAGCATAATGAATAACATTCAATTTCTTATCAATTCTTTGTCCTAGAACAACACCAACAACATAGTCACTAGCATCACACATAATTTCAGAAGGTAAGTTCGAATCAGGTGGTCGAACAATAGGTGCAGATATTAAGGCTTTCTTAAGTGTTTCAAAGGCTTCGAGACAATCATCATCAAAAACAAAAGGAATATCCTTTTGCAAGAGACTAGTAAGAGGCCTAGAAATTTTAGAAGAGTCTTTAATCTCCTATAGAAACCAGCATGACCTAAGAAACTACGAATACCTTTGATGTCCTTAGGACATGGTATTTTCACAATTGCATCAACCTTAGCTTGGTCCACTTCAATACCTCTTTCAGAAGTTTATGGCCCAAGACAATGCCTTCATTAACCATAAAGTGGCACTTCTCCCAATTCAAGAAGATATTTGTTTGTTCACATCTCTACAAAACTCGCTCAAGATTGCTTAAAAAATCATCAGAAGACTTTCCATAAACAGAAAATTAATCCATGAAAACCTCAATAATCTTTTCATAAAAGTCAAAAAATATAGCCATCATGCATCTTTGAAAGTAGCAGGTGCATTGCATAAAACAAAAGGCATACGTCTTTAAGCATAGGTTCCAAAAGGACAAGTAAAAGTGGTTTTTTTCTTGATCAGGTTGAGAAATAGGTATTTGTGAAAAGCCAGAATATCCATCAAGGAAGAAAAAATGTGTGTGCTTAGATAGTATTTCAAGCATTTGAACAACAAAAGCAAAAGGGTAATGATCTTTTCTAGTTGCTTTGTTTAATTTTCTAAAGTCAATTACCATTCTATAGCCTGTAACAATTCTTTGCGGAATAAGTTCATTCTTGTCATTGGGAACAATCGGTATACCTCCTTTCTTAGGGATACAATGAACGAGACTTACCCATCTACTATCAGCTATAGGATAGATTATACCTGCTTCCACAAGTTTTAGTATTTCCGTTCTTACCACTTCTTTCATCTTTGGATTTAACAAACGTTGGTGATCAGCAACTGGTATAGCATCAGGTTCCATATTAATTTTGTGATGACATAGAGTGAGACTAATTCCATTTAAATCATCAAGAGTATATCCAATAGCATCCTGGTGCTTCCTTAGAACCTTCAATAATCTTTCTTCTTCATGTTCTGAAAGGTTAGCACTAATAATAACAACATATATTTTCTTTTCATGAAGATAAGCATATTTCAAAGTGTCTGGCAATTGTTTTAATTCAAACACAGTATCACCTTTAGGTGGAGGAGGACCTCCAAGAGGTTCAATAAGCAGACTGTGTTTAAGTAGAGGACATTGTTCAAAGAATTTTTTATCTATTTCATTTCCTTCATGCATATGTAAATCATTTTCATGGTCTAGCAAATACTGCTCTAAAGGATTAGTAGGTGGAACAATAATAGAAGCAAGAACAATTAATTCATCCTTACTAGGCAATTCTTTTTCATGAAGATTCCTACTAAACTTGGAAAGATTAAATTCATGGGACTCATCACCAAAACTAACACCCATAGTTTGCTTCTGACGATCTATTTGAGCATTAACGGTGTTCAAGATAGGTCTACCAAAGATAATGGGATAGAAGTTATCTTGTGGGGAACCAAGAACAAGAAAATTAGTATGGTATTTTATTTTCCCACACAAGACTTCAACATCTCTAACAATCCCAATTGGTGATATGGTATCTCTATTAGCAAGTTTAATAGTGACATCAATGTCTTCTATTTCTGCAGGTGCTATGTCATTCATAATTTCTTGGTATACAGAGTAGGGAATAGCACTCACACTAGCACATATGTCACATAAACCATGATAGCAATGATCTCCTATTTTAATAGAAATAATAGGCATGCCCACAACGGGTCTATGTTTATCCCTTTTATCAGGTTTGGCAATTCCAGCAGCCTCTTCATTAAAGCAAATAACATGCCCATCCACATTTTCTTCCAAGAGATCTTTTACTATAGCAATATTAGGTTCTACTTTAATTTTCTCATCTGGTTTAGGTGTTCTAATATAACTTTTGTTAACCACAGTTGAAACTTTACCATGTTCCTTTATCCCAGCAGGGAAAGGTGGTTTCTCAATATAAATAGAAGGAACAACTGGATCAACATTATAAAGTATAGTTTCTTCCTTAACTGGTACCAGTTCTTTAATTTCTTCTTTAATAGGTGGGTGATATTTAAACCACTTCTCTTTAGGGAGTTCAACATGGGTAGCAAATGATTCACAAAAGGAGGCTACTATCTCAGAGTCAAGTCCATATTTAGTGCTAAACATTTGAAAAGCATCGGTATCCATAAAGATTTAACACAATCATATTTAAGTTTAATACCTGACTCTTTACCTTCATCGAGTTCCCAATCTTTAGAGTTGCATTTAATTCTTTCCAAAAGATCCCACCAGAATTCAATAGTCTTCTTCATAAAAGAACCAGCACAAGAAGTATTAAGCATGGTTTGATCATTACGAGAAAGCCGAGCATAAAAATTCCGGATAATAATTTCTCTTGAGATCTCATGATTGGAGAATGAATATAACATTGACTCAATCCTCCCCCAAGCTAGAGCGATACTTTCTCCTTCTTGAGGCCAAAAATTATATATATAATTCCGATCACGATGAACTAGATGCATAGGATAAAAAAATTAGTGGAACTCCTATTTCAAACGATTCCAATTCCATGATCCAATATCATTGCATAGCCAATACCACGCCAATGCTTTTTTCCTTCAAAGATAAAGGAAAAACCTTCTTCATAACTTTATTCCTGGGTGGACCTGCAAGCTTAAACAATCCACAAATTTGTTCCACATATATCAAGTGCATATCAGGATGTTCGGTTCCATCTCCTGCATAAGGATTAGCTAGCAGTTGTTCTATCATACCCGAAGGGATTTCATATTCAATATTTTCAGTAGGTGCTGCGGGTCGTAGGGTAGTGAATTGTGGTTCCAGAAGAGGTGAAGATACCCCGAACTAACCCCTCAAAGGATTGTTTTCCATAGTGACAAGCGACAATAAATTTCAGCACACTATATAAATGTTTCCTTACCAAATTCCACTAGCCAAAGGCGCTTCGCTCCCTGGCAATGGCGCCGGAAAATAGCCTTGATGACCCACAAGTATAGGGGATCGATTGTATCTCTTTTCATTATGTAAGAGTGTCGAACCCAACGAGGAGCAGAAGGAAATGACAAGTAGTTTCAAGCAAGGTAGTGTCTGCAAGTGCTGAAATTGCAAGTAGCGAATAGTTTGACAGCAAGGTAATTTGTAACGAGCAAGTAACGACAATTGTAACAAATATGCAGCAAGGTAGCCCAATACTTTTGAGGCAAAGAATAGGCCAAAACGGTCTCTTATAGTAATCAAAGCATACTTGAGGGTACACGGGGATTTCATCTAGTCACTTTCATCATGTTGGTTTGATTTGTGTTTGCTACTTTGATAAATTGATATGTGGGTGGACCGGTGCTTAGGTGTTGTTCTTACTTGCACAAACCTCCTACTTATGACTAACCCTCCCGCAAGCATCCGCAACTATGATAAAAGTATGAAGAATAAATTCTACCCATAGCATTAAACTCTAGGATCCAATCAGTCCCTTATGGAATAGTGCAAAAACTGGGGTTTAAGTTTCTATCACTCTCGCAACCCACCATCTATTTACTACTCCACAATGCATTCCCTTAGGTCCAAATATGGTGAAGTGTCATGTAGTCGACGTTCACATGACACCACTAAGGGAATGACAACATACATACTATCAAAATATCAAACACATATCAAATTCACATGATTACTTGCAACATGATTTTTCCCGAGACCTTAAGGACAAAGGTAACTACTCACAAGTGATGAACATGCTCAAGATCAGAGGGCTATTAATATGCATAATGGATCGGAACATATAATCTTCCACCAAATAAATCATATAGTAATCAACTACAAGATGTAATCAGCACTGCTAGTCACCCCCTAGCAACAATCTATAGTTCCGGTAATAAGATTGAACACAAGAGATGAACTAGGGTTTGAGATGAGATGGTGCTGGTGAAGATGTTGATGGAAATTTCCCTCCACAAGATGGGAGAGTGGTTGGTGATGATGATGATGATGATTTCCCCCTCCGGGAGGGAAGTTGCCCCAGCGGAATCGGTCCACCGAAGGGCAAAAGTGCTCCTACACAAATTCCGCCTCGAGACGGCAGCGTTCTGTCCCGAAAACCTTCTCTTCATTTTTTCTAGCTCAAAGTCACTTTTATACGAGAAGATGGGCACCGGAGGTGGGCCGAGGAGGCCATACCCAACCAGGGCGCGCTAGGGGTTCTGGCGCGCCCATGTGGGTTGTGCCCACATGGTGGCCCCCTCTGGTGTTTATTGGCTCATCTATTTCTTAAATATTCCATAAAAATTCTCGTGGAGTTTCAGCTCATTTCGAGTTGTGCAGAATAGGTGGCCTGGCATACCTTTTCCATGTCCAGATTTCCAACTGCCTGAATTCTCCCTCTAGGTGTTTTCCTTACAAATTATGAGAGAAAAGGCATTATAATTACTCGAAAAAGCATTCTGATGGATAAAAACATTATAAATAACAGTAAGAAACCATGATGCAAAATGGACGTATCAGAGATTTCTATCGGTGAAACAAAGCCAAGAACGCACATCAACCCCTATGCATAGATTACCCCAATGTCACCTCGGAAATCCGCAAGTTGCGTGTTAAAATACATATCAAGTGAATCAATATGATACCCCGTTGTCACCATGGGAATTCATAGCAAGACATGCATCAAGTGTTCTCAAATCCATAAGAGTATTCAATCGAAAGAAATCTCAAAGGGAAAACTCAATTCATCGCAACAAGATAAAGAGGGGAAAACACCATATGATTCGACTATATTAACAAATCCCGCGATACAACATGATTGTGCATCTCAAGAAAATGAGAGAGAGAGAGAGAGAAAGAGAGAGAGAAAGAGAGATTAAACACACAGCTACGGGTACAAACCCTCAACCTCGAGGGTGGACTACTCCCTCCTCCTCATGGTGGCCCCAAGGATGATGAAGATGGCCACCGGTGATGATTTCCCCCTCTAGCAGAGTGCCGGAGAATGGCTCTAGATTGGATCTCGTGGTTCTGGAACCGGCGGCGGCGGGAACAAAATTTCGTCGACTCCCCTAGGGATTTTTGAATATTTGGGCATTTATAGAGCAAACAAGCGGTGCGGGAGGCTACTGAGGTGGGCACAACCAACCTAGGCATGCCCTGGTGGGTTGTGCCACCCTCGGGGAACCCTCCCAAGTGCTGCTCTGGTCCACTGGATGTCTTCTAGTCAAAAAGATCTCCAAAAAGTTTTGCCGGATTTGTACTCTGTTTGATATTGATTTTTTGCGATGTAAAAAACAAGCAAAAAACTACAATTGGCACTAGGCACTATGTTAATAGGTTAGTCCCAAATAATGATATAAAGTTGCCATAAAATGATTGTAAAACATCCAAGAATGATAATATAACAACATGGAACAATCAATAATTATAGATATGTTGGAGACGTATCAGCATCCCCAAACTTAATTCTTGCTCGTCCTCGAGTAGGTAAATGATAAAAATAGAATTTTTGATGTGGAATGTTGCCTAACATGTTCCCCAAACTTAATTCTTGCTCGTCCTCGAGTAGGGAAATGATAAAAATAGAATTTTTGATGTGGAATGTTGCCTAACATGTTAATCACATACTCTTTTCTTTATAGCTTGGACATTTGGACTTTTATATGGTTCAAAGCAATAGTCTAGTTTTGACATGAAGACTTTAATACTCAAGCATACAAACAAGCAACCATGTTTTTCAAAATATAAATACTAAAGCAAGTTATCCCTAGCCTATCATGCTCAATCATTGATCCATTCATGAAACACACTCACATATTAGCTACAACCAATGCTCAAGTACGATCATAGTGCCCCTTAGTTGGTGCTTTATATGAGAAGATGGAGACTCAAATAAAAATAAAATTGCATAAAGTAGATAGAAAGGCTCTTCGCATAGGTAAGTAGGGATTTGTAGAGGTGCCGGAGCTCAAAGCTTAAATTGAGAGATAAAAAATAATTTCGGGAGGTATACTTTTCCCGTCAACGAAAACGACTTAGAGTTTCCAATACTTTCCATGCTAGATACATCATAGGCGGTTCCCAAACAGAAAATAAAGTTTATTCCTTTTTCCACCATTCTTTCAAAATCCATGGCTAACCGTATCCACAAGTGCCCCCCATACCAACACTTTCCAAGGAATTTATTATTTGAAAACATAAAGTAAATTCATTTTTTCATTTCGGGACTAGGCATCCCTAATACATTTGTCGTACTCTCATGCAATGACAAGTGAATAAACACTCATCTTGAGAATAACACATCTAGTATGGAAAAATATCGGCCACCCATCACCGCCTCATGAGCAGTACGGGAACACAAAACAGAAGTTTATTTTGAATTTTAGAGATGGCACATACAATTTTTCTTAGAACGGCAAGGGAATACCGCATATAGGTAGGTTTGGTGGACTCATATGGCAAAACTGGATTGAAGGATTTGGATGCACAAGTAGTATTTCTACTTAGTACAAGTGGAGGCTAGCAAATAGATTGAGGAGTGACCAACCAAGAAACGAAAAATCACATAAGCGAGCATTGAGCATAACTAACACCGAATGATGCACCACAAGTAGGATGTTATTTCATTGCATAACTATTGACTTTCATGCTTGAAATACTAGGAAAAAGCCTAGCAGTAGTGCGGGTTTTAGGTGTATCAGTAGCGAGGGCACCCGCGCTACTGATACGGTGCTACAGCTAACCTGTATTAGTAGCGCAGATTGGCCCATGCTACTGCTATCCCTGGGTAGTAGTAGCGAGCTTTGCATAAATGCACTGCTGATAACAGCTACAGCGCTTTTAGTAAAGCCATGCTACTGCTAATCTAACTAGTAGTAGCGTGCTTTATGTCCAGCGCTACTAGTACAATGTTTTTTTAGTGTATTTATACACCGTTATACAAATTTTGATACAATACCAATAAAGAGGTTGTTATGTCATTATGTCCATGATGAATTAACATAACATTGTGATGAAGAAACATGGATTAGATTCATTTGGATGAATCAAAAGTTGAATTAGGACGACGATCCTACTAATTCAACTTTTGGTCACTTTTGATCCATCCACATGAATCTAATCCGCGTTCCTTCCACCAACACTAGCTAATAACAAATCATCATGATAATCATGCATGATCAACATCATGACCATATTAATATAAAATCACCAACACTATTTAATCATCATAGTCATAGTGTAGCTATCTAATCACCAGCAACACTAGCTAATAATAATCATCATAGTCATTACCACCAAAACTAGCTATTTAATCATCATAGTCATAGTGTAGCTATCTAATCACCACCAACACTAGCTAATAATAATCATCATAGTCATTACCACCAACACTAGCTATTTAATCATCATAGTCATAGTGTAGCACATTCTAACTAGCTAATCACTCATGTATTCTCATCATCTTCAAATACATTGTAGCTAGCTAATCACTCCTGCTGCTCTCTCTCAGGTAAAATAGCATATAATATGTGTAGCACTCCTTCTTCATCATATTGGAGAATGCAGATGAACCTGTCTCCTAATTGGGGGTCGCGCTTCTGATCGTTGCCCCTAGTACTTCTCTGTTGCGATCCTTCACAATTTTGCTCCAGTCTTTGACTATTTAGACTTGCTTGCTTCGAGAAATCTTAAATGCACTGAAGTGCAATGTAGGATGTCTTGGCCGTAAGCTAACCATTTTCATGCGACCTTTATGCTCGATCCATTAAGGCACAACTATCATCAGGAGTCCCTATTGAAGAACATCATAGTAACATACTTAGCAATGATGTTTAGCTTAAAAATAATGTTTGAAAAAGATGCACTCAGGACAAATAGTAAAAATCTTACCATCTATCCTAAATAGATGTGACTGTAGTTCAATACGCACGCTAGTGGTTGCACATTTTGAGTACTGATATTTTGAAGTCCAGGAAAATAATTTGTCTTGACGGTATCAAGATCCTCAAGCCATGAAACACAATGATGTATCTCCTCGTAGTTTAGTTCAGCCCCGGGACAATAATAGGTCATGTCTACCAAGCGCCGGACATGTTTGCTTGAATTGAAATAAGCTGTTAATAAAAATTATTTGTCAACTATTTTTAATAAACAATATCCAAGACATAAATTTGGTTGAGACACTCACATAATGGTAGAACTGGAGGCGTCTGCACATCGACCCAGATGTCGATATTAACTTCAACAACATCTTTCGAACGAATATCAAAGGTGATAAGCATATCAGGCTCAAATGCATAAGCATTGCATAGTGCTCTCCAATTTTTGCATTCAAAATAGGTGTAGGTGTCTGCATTGTATAATTTTTCGGCAAAAGAATAACCATGATCGGTCCTCAATTTAACTCTCTTTAACTCCATAGTTTCCATAGTACTGAAACCAACTTTATCCAAGACATGCATTCTTGCATGGCAGGGGATACGCTAGTAAAAATAGTAAAAAAATTAAAATTATAAGTTGAAGCAAAAGAAGCAGAAGTCATGCTTAATTACGAAAAAATACTTGTCGTTGTGACTTACTATATCCACTTCGAAGGTCTTATCTAGCTTGATGCTGAAGCGCCTACCACCAACTAGGTGAGGCCTGTCGTATAGGCCATGCTCGTCTTTGCAGTATTCACACATACCGAATTCCTTTTCATCGTCAGACATTTCCAATGTTCATAGTGGAAACATTAATTAAAAATCAATCGAATGCAACTACCAGGAAACTTAACACACAGATCACTATTACTCAGTATGCAACGGTTTGACTTTAGGTATGTCGAGTCTTCCTTCCTAAACCCACATCTCACATACATGGTGGGCACTCCCTCTCTTATATTGCGACTGTCGGTGATGGTCGCTATTCCTCCTTCCCCTAGTGCATAACAAAGGTCTAGCACAAGGAGAAGAAGGAGAAGCGACTCCTACGACAACAGTCGGCATTCTTCTTCTCTCATATATGGTGGAGACTCTACCTTGCCGATTTTTTTACTGTCATGTATGGAGCCCCAGCAGACTTAAAGTCAACTCAGAATATCGTTTAATTCTCTTTCTAGCAAATCCGGGGCACTCGATATTTCCTACATATTCTAGCACAAGTCATACTTAAATTCACGGCAAAGTCCGGCATGACCTTTGCTAAAATAGGACATATCAAGCGCTTGAAATTTGCCGGAACAGAAATGAATCAACACTCCGGCAAAACATAGGCCACTTAGATTTTCCCTGTGATACAAAGATGACCCTTCTCTCATATATCAGAATCAATTATATCATAAGCATTCGTACCCGAACATTTCAATATATCTTATAACCCGAACATTTCATTTTGTTAAGAAGCATAACTAAATACCCTAGTTCTACTATATTCAACACCGAGGAGTATAGAAGGAGGAGGTGGACTTTTAGCTCACCGACTCGGGTGTAGTGGAAGTAGAGGTAGCTCGGATGACGATCACTCCAAAGCGACACGACTATACAAAGCCTGCATATTCCACCGAGTAAAATTTTAATTAGATCATAAAATCTCATATAGCATTCTTTGATGACAAAATGATAATGACATAAATTCAACTAGTTCTGTTAATCCAACTAGTTCAACTAAGCACTTACTAAAATGTTCTATATATACCTAAAACATCTACATCATCGTCCACTATATATACCTAAAACATCTACATCATCATCCTAAAATTTCCTATTCTATTCAAAACATACATTCTACAATGTCTACATTCTAAAATCTACATTGAAAGTACGTACATTCTGCAAGAACAGAGAGACGGGAGGGAGGAGTGGTAGGAAGGGTTAGGAAGGAGGGAGGGACGAGGGAGAGGAAGGAGGGAGGAGGTGGGAAGAGAGGAGGGAGGGAGGAGGGAGAGGAAGGAGGGAGGAGGTGGGAAGGGAGGAGGGAGGAGGAGCTACCTCGGTGGCGGGGACGGCGGTGGGAGGGGGGCGACTGCAGCGGGATGGAGGAGCGAGGGGATGGAGGAGGGAGCTAGGGAGGGAGAGGGCAACGGCGGCGGGATGTAGGAGGGAGGGGGCGACGGCAGCAGTAGCTGGTGGCAATGAGGCGGTGGAGGACGACGAGGTGCGGGCCAGAGGAGAGTGAGTGGAGTGTAGAGAGGAGAGTGAGGGCGGACCGTTGGGGAAGATATTAGCGCTTTAGCGGTAGCGCGCATTAGGATAACGCGCTACAAAAAAAGGACATATTAGTAGCGCTTGTTATAGGAAACGTGCTACTGCTATTCCTTTAGCAGTAGCGCCTTCTACCAAAACGCGCTAGTAATAAAGCTTACAATGTAAAAATGAACATCAAAAATACATTGCTCATCAATGATCTTTTTGTGTAGAATCTAAATTGTCAGTATGAATCCTCCCCGGTTTAGGAACTAACGAGAATTCCTATTGCGGCCACAGATCCTACACATAGAGTTCAATAAAGACCAAGTGGTTGGCATGGTTTGAGAAGTAACATATTTAAGGTGGTAAACACCCTGTTCGGGGAGCGAGCTGGGACTAAATTAGTTGCAACGAGTGGACTAAACTTAGCAGCAGCGAGGGTGGGTGAAACACGCTGCTGCTAAGTATTGTAGCAATAGCGCTGGTATAAAATAGGCACTACTAATAAACCTACTCTGATGGCAACGTCGTGGCATTTGATGTAGCGCTCTTTTTCTCTACGCACTGTTGCTACATATGTAGGAGCATTTTTGTACGCGCGCTGCTGCTAAGTAACAATAGCACCTTATTTTGAGACACGCTGCTGGTAAGATTATGTGTATAAGTTTTTCCCTAGTATTGTTGCATACGGAATCACAAACCTTAACATCTATATTCTTACTAAAACATAATTACTCATTAACATGACCAGCATATCACTGTCATCATATCTCAAAACTATTAGAAATAATCAAGTTTATTTTGTCCAATGATATTCATGAAAGTTTTTATTATATCCCTCTAAAATATTTATCATATTGGGACTAGTTTCGTATGTTTCTTTTTATAAGCTCAAACAAATCTAAGTGAAGAACATGAGCATTAAATTTTCTTTCTCTCGAAATAATCTAAGTGGAGCAAGAGAGAATTTCTACAAAAAATATTAAACCACGCCGTGCTCAAAATGATATAAGTGAAGCACTAGAGCAAATAACAAACTACACCAAAAAGATATAAATGAAGATCAAGGGAGTAGTTATGTAAATAGGTAGTTATGTGAAGACTGTCTTTTATTTAAATACTTTAAGATCTAAGTATTTTACTCAAACAGAAATCAAAACAAAATAAAATGACATTTCAAAAATAGCACAAATCATGTGAAGAAGCAAAAACTTTGGCTCAACTGATACTAACCGATAATTTTGATGAAGAAAGGTGGGATGCCTACCGGGGCATCCCAAGCTTGGATGCTTGAGACTTCTTGAAATGTTATCTTGGGATGCCTTGTTCATCCCCAAGCTTGACCGTTTGCGTCTCCTTAATTCCTCTCATATCACGGTTTCCCTAAATCTTAAAAACTTCATCCAGACAAAACTCAACAAGAACTCGTGAGATTAGTTAGTACAAATCAATGCATAACCTTATCATTCTCTACTATAGTAAATCACTAAAAATTATTATTTAACTTTGAATACTAAATGCTTCTGCAAATTTAATAGTCCTATCCTCAAATAGATCATTAAATACGCAAAGTTTCCAAAAAATACAAACATAATAGCAATTTGTCTAAACATGACAGTCTGTAAAGAGTGCAATTTTCCGCATACTTCCCTAGCTCAAAAAATTCTGAAACATTACCACGTTACAGAGAACTTATTAATGCTCACTATGCAAGAATTTCAAGATTTTATCACATTCTGACTATCCTGAAGAATTCAGATAATGATAGAAAACTTTCTGCTTTCAAACAGGAACATATAGACTTGCAAAATAAGCATGGTAAAGGCTATACTTGACATTTTTATTGAAATAAAATATGCAAAACATTATTCTAAATACCAAAAGCAAATCAAAACAAACTAAAATGACGCCCCAAGCAAAACTCATATCATGTGATGAATAAAAATATATCTCCGAGTGAGGTTACCGATAATGTTGGAGACGAACGAGGGGATGCCTTCCGGCGCATCCCCAAGCTTAGTTGCTTGGTTGTTCCTGGAATATTACCTTGGGGTGCCTTGCGCATCCCAAAGCTTAGGGTCTTGCCACTCATTGTTCTCCACATATCGACATCTCACCCAAAACTTGAAAACTTCAATCACACAAAACTTAACGGAACTTCGTAAGATGGGTTAGTATGATAAAACAAATTATTCACTTTGGTTATTGTCAATACAAGATTCATAATTGTTCTCACACAATGCCTATTGTACCACATCATTTCTAGAATTTATATTGACCAATATAAGCCATAGAAACTAGAAGACAAGCAAACTATGCATTGAAAATGGAATCTGTCAAAAACCGAACATTCTATAATGATTTGAATATTCACCATACTTATGCAACTCTAAAAATTCTAAAACAATAAGAAAACATAGACAATTTGTATGTCAAAGATCTATAATAAATTCAGAATTTTAGCACATTCCAGTGAAACATAGAAATTCCAGCACAAGACGCAAAAGTTTCTATTTTTGCACAGAATCAATTCAACTGTCATCCACACAATCCCAAAGGCTTTACTTGGAAATTTATTGAAACAAGAGCTATAAAACATGATTACTACAGTAGATTAATCAAGTGAAGATGAAAAAAACAGTAGGGGTAAATGTTGGGTTGTCTCCCAACAAGCGATTTTCTTTAATGCTTTTTTAGCTAGGCATGATGATTTTAATGATGCTCACATAGAAGTAAAGAATTGAAACATAACAAGAGAATCATGAATCACATGGCAAGCACATTTAAGTCTAACCCACTTCCTATGCATAGGGATTTTGTGAGCAAACAATTTGTGGAGCAAGAATCAACTAGTATAGGAAGGTAAAATAGGCATAGCTTCAAAACTTTCAACACATCGAGAGGAAACTTGATATTACTAAAACACCTACAAGCACATGTCCCTCTCTCATAATAATTTTCAATAGCGTCATTAATCAGTTCAACAATATATCAATCACATAAAGCATTCTTTTCATCATCCACAAGCATAGAAATTTTATTACTCTCCACATAAGCAAATGTATTCTCATGTATAGCACTGGAAGCAAACTCAACAAAATAACTATCATGTGATACTTGATTGGCATGATCAATTTGAGCATTAAAATCATGATGACAAGTTTCATGGTTGTCATTATTCTCTATAGCATACAGGTCATCATCATAATCATCATAAATAGGAGGCATGCTACCATTATAACAAATTTGCACATCAAACATAGCATCCCCAAGTTTATGGATTTGTGTATCAATAGCATCATGGATATTCAAATAATTCATACCAACAACATTGCAATCATGCGCATCATTTATGCCAAACATTTTATTGAATTCTTCTTCTATCAATTGAGTACAATTTTCCTTTCCATCGTTTTCACGAAAGACATTATAAAGATGAATAATATGATGCAACCTCAATTCCATTTTTTTGTTTTCTTTTACAAAGCCAAACTAGTGATAAAACAAGAAACAAAAAGATTCGATTGCAAGATCTAAAGATATTCATTCAAGCACTCACCTCCTCGGCAATGGTGCTAGAAAGGAGCTTGATGTCTAGTACACAACTTGTTTCTTGTAGACTCGTGTTGGGCCTCCAAGCGCAGAGTTTCATAGGACAGTAGCAATTTTCCATCAAGTGGATGAGCTAAGGTTTATCAATATGTGAGAGCTGTAGGATGAAGATGGTATCTCTCAAACAACCCTGCAACCAAATAATAAAAAAGTCTCTTGTGTCCCCAACACACCCAATACAATGGCAAATTGTATAGGTGCACTAGTTCGGCGAAGAGATGGTGATAAAAGTGTAATATGGGTAGTAGATACCGATTTTTGTAATAGGAACAATAAAAAAACAGTAAAGTAGCGAGTAATAAAAGTGAGCAAAAATGGTATTGCGATGCTTGAAAATGAGGCCTATGGTCCGTACTTTCGCTAGTGCAATCTCTCAACAATGCTAATATAATTGGATCACATAACCATCCCTCAACGTGCAATGAAGAATTAATTCAAAGTTCCTATCTAGCGGAGAACATAAGAAGAAAGTGTTTGTAGGGTACGAAACCACCTCAAAGTTATACATTTCGAACGATCTATCAAGAGTTCATACTAAAATAACATCAAGCTATCCGTTACGATCGATCTATCAAGAATTCGTACTAAAATAACACCATATGATTCAAATCAACCAACTCTAATGTCACTTAGATACTCCAATGTCACCGTGAGTATCCGTGAGTTAATTATGCGATATGCATCAAACAATCTCAGATTCGTAATACTCAATCCAACACAAAGAACCTCAAAGAGTGCCCCAAGATTTCTACCGGAGAAACAAAGACAAGAACGTGCATCAAACCCTATGCATAGATTACCCCAATGTCACCTCAAGAATTCACAAGTTGAGTGCCAAAACACATATCAAGTGAGTCAATATGATACCTGATAACCCGCAAGTATAGGGGATCAAAATAGTTTTCGAGGGTAGAGTATTCAACCCAAATTTATTGAATCGACACAAGGGGAGCGAAATAATATTCTCAAGTACTAGCAGCTGAGTTGTCAATTCAACCACACCTAGAAAGACTTAACATCTGCAGCAATGTACTTAGTAGCAAAGTAATATGATAGTAACGGTAATAGTGGCAAAAGTAACAGTAGCAGTTTTATAGCAATGGTGACAGTAGAAGTAATGAAAGTAACAAAGCAAGGATCAATATGAAACGAACTTTTAGGCAATGGATCAATAATGATATTCATCATGTAGAAGTTATAACCTAGGGTGATACAGAACTAGCTCCAACTCATCAATATAATGTAGGCATGTTTTGTATATAGTCATACGTGCGTATGGTAAAGAACTTGCATGACATCTTTTGTCCTACCCTCCCATGGCAGCGTGGTCCTAATGGAAACTAAGGGATATTAAGGCCTCATTTAATAGAGAACTGGAACAAAGCAGTAGCACTTAGTGAATACATGAACACCTCAAACTACGGTAATCACCGGAAAGAATCCCAATTATTGTCACCTTGGGGTATGCGGATCATAACTCGTGATAGGTGTCTACAACTTGCAAGATCGGATCAAGAACACATATATATTCATGAAAACACAATAGGTTCAGATCTAAAATCATGGCATTCGGGCCATAGTGATAAGCATTAAGCATAGCAAAGTCATACCAACATCAATCTCAGAACATAGTGGATACTAGGGATCAAACCCTAACAAAACTAACTCAATTACATGATAAATCTCATCCAACCCATCACTGCCCAGCAAGCCTACGATGGAATTACTCACACACGGCGGTGAGCATCATGAAATTGGTGATGGAGGAAGGTTGATGATGATGCTTGCGACAATTTCCACTCACCAACTAGTAGAAAACAGGGCATTGGTCCAGCCCATTAGCCCCGGTTCAATCTAGAACCGGGACCAATGGGGGTACTGGACCCGGTTCGTTAGCCCAGGGGGCCGGCCGGGCAACGTGGGCCATTGGTCCCGGTTCGTCTGGACCTATTGGTCCCGGTTGGAGCTAAAAACCGGGACCAATGGCTCTTGCTCCTGGCCCACCACTATTGGTCCCGGTTGGTTTTATGAACCGGGACCAAAGGCACCCCTTTAGCCCCGGTTTGTAGCACCAACCGGGACCAGTGAGTTGCCTATATAAACCACCTCACTCAAGAGCAGAGGTCACTGCTCTGTTTTTTTTTCTGGCCGAGGGGGAGAGGGGTTAGTGGTGCTCTAGCTCACCTCCTATGCACACAACGTGTTCGATGGAATGCCCGAGCCACACTAGTTAAGCTTTTCTCCTCTCGAAGCTCTATTTTCTCCGAGATTTGTCTAGGTTTAGCGGTCCCTCACATCCCGTCCCCGTCTTCGCCGCCGTCGATCGCCCCCTCCGATCTCGTCACCGGCACCACCGTGGTGAGCCTCTTGTTATGTCCATGCTTTTCTTACTTTTATTATTGCTTTAGATAGATATTTGTCTAATTTTTTTACGTTTATTATTGCTTGTTATTATATAGTGCGATGGTTTTGATATCCGCCCACGTGGGCCCTCGTCCGGTCTACGATTCGGATGTGGTATATTATCTTTAATTTATAACTATTTGTTTTAGTGCTTATGATAGTTATGCCGACCAACCTGACATGCATAGATGTTTTATTATGTCTAGGAGGTAGTTGAACCGGAAATTCCAACCGACCCTCTTGTGGAGAGGTTAAATTTAGTTGAAGAGGAAAACATTTCGTTAAAGAAAAAATTGGAAAAAAATGGAGGAGGAGAAGATGGAATTGGAGTTGCATGTTGCGGAAGTTATCGATGATCACAAGATCAAGATGGACCCTATTGTCGAGAGGTTAAATTTAGTTGAAGAAGAAAACAAATTCTTGAAGGAACAAATAAAAAAAATTGTGGACGAGAAGATGATATTGGAGTTGCATGTTGCGGATGTCGTCGATGATCACAAGATCAAGATGGATGCAATGCGGTTGAAGATTAAAGAGATTAGAAAATATGCCATTAATACCGAGGCTTGGTATCATTATGCCGTTGGATCAATTGTTACCTTGGTTGCAA
The DNA here is from genome assembly GCA_902687465.1 of Secale cereale. Taxonomy (NCBI): domain Eukaryota; kingdom Viridiplantae; phylum Streptophyta; class Magnoliopsida; order Poales; family Poaceae; genus Secale; species Secale cereale. Next base: position 348,398,088 of record LR738711.1, read on the forward strand.
TTATGATAGCATTTGTTTTCGCGTTGAAATGTTTTACATAGTTTCGATGTGTATGGAGAGCTATATGTTGTTAGATGAGAACTATATATGTATGTACTTTGGTTTTAATGTGATGATGAACTTTTATCCATTTGGTCACTTAATTATCTATTTATGATGTTCTGTAATGGTTTTTGACACACTTAATTATATATAAATGCACGCAGATGAACCGCCAATGGATGTACGGTGACAGACACACCTCCGAGTACATTAAGGGCGTGCGTGAGTTTCTAAATGCGGCAGAGGCAAACAAGCAGAATGGTTTTATGTGTTGTCCATGCACTAAATGTGTGAATACGATGTCTTACTCTAACCGAAAAATCCTTCACTCCCACCTGCTTTACAAGGGTTTCATGCCACACTATAATGTTTGGACGAGGCACGGAGAAATATGGGTTATGATGGAAGACGGCAAAGAAGAAGAGTACGATGACAACTATGTGCCCCCTGAATACGGTGATGCTGCAATGGGGGGAGCTGGTGAAGATCAAGAGGAACCAGACGATGTGCCCAATGATGCTGCAACGGGTGAAGCTGCTGTAGATCAAGAGGAACCAAATGATGATCTTCGCCGGGTCATTGTCGATGCAAGGACACAATGCGAAAGTCAAAAGGAGAAGCTGAAGTTCGATCGCATGTTAGAGGATCACAAAAAAAGGGTTGTACCCCAATTGCGAAGATGGCAACACAAAGCTCGGTACCGTACTGGAATTGCTGCAGTGGAAGGCAGAGAATGCTGTGGCTGACAAAGGATTTGAGAAGCTACTGAAAATATTGAAGAAGAAGCTTCCGAAGGATAACGAATTGCCCGACAGTACATACGCAGCAAAGAAGGTCGTATGCCACTACTGGAATCTGAGTCTTTGCCATCTGCCAGCTCTTTGCCGTCTGCCAGCTGATGGCAAAGAGGCTGTTTGCCGTCTGTCTTGTCAAAGCAGACGGCAAAGAACCAGCTGATGGCAAAGAGGGTCTTTGCCATCTGCCAGATCTTTGCCGTCTGCTGGCAGACGGCAAAGAGGTCTTTGCCATCTGCCAGCAGACGGCAAAGACCAAAGTGGGCCCCATGGGGGTACTGCACTGGCTAGGTCACACCGGCCACTTCTTTGCCGTCTGCTGGCAGACGGCAAAGATTTCTTTGCCATCTACCAGCAGACGGCAAAGAGGTAAGATGGGGCCCACAGTGTAACGGCGTGGGAGGGCTAACGGTTATCCTCTTTGCCGTCTGCTGGCAGTCGGCAAAGAATTCTTTGCCGACTGCCAGCAGACGGCAAAGATTCTTTGCCATCTGCTGGCAGTCGGCAAAGAGGTGGGTGGGGGCAACAGTTTTTTTTTTTGAGATCTAACAGTTTTTTTTGAGACCTAACCCTATCCAGCCCTCCCGTTCGCTCTTCCTCTCCAGCCCTCCCGCACGCACACCCAACCATGGCGGCGGGAGGAAGCAGCCGGCGCCGACGCCTCACCGCAGTTTCCCTCTCCGGCCAAACCAATCACGGCGGGCGGGCGGCGGGCGGCGCCGGCCATGGCGGACGCCGTCAAGCAGCCGCTCCTCCACCACCGGGCGTACCCGTCGCACGCCGCGTCGGCCTCCTCCCCGGCGCTCCCCTCTGTGCCCCACGCCGGGACGGCCGGCACCCCCGGGGCCGCCGCCGCCGCCTCCTTCGCCGGCGGCCGCCGCTTCCCGGGCGGCCTCGACGTGCCCAACCTCAAGAAGCGCGGCGGTGGCACGCGCAGGTGGATCCGCGTCGAGGCCGCCTCGGCCTCCGTGCAGACGCTCGAGGTCGACAAGGCCACCATGATGCGCCGCTGCGAGCTCCCCGCCCGCGACCTCCGCCTCCTCGACCCGCTCTTCGTCTACCCCTCCACCGTCCTCGGCCGCGAGCGCGCCATCGTCGTCAACCTCGAGCAGATCCGCTGCGTCATCACCGCCGACGAGGTGCTCCTCCTCAACTCCCTCGACAGCTACGTCTTCCAGTACGCCGCCGAGCTGCAGCGCCGCCTCCTCCAGCGCGCCGAGGGCGACGAGCTCCCCTTCGAGTTACGCGCCCTCGAGCTCGCCCTCGAGGCCGCCTGCTCCTTCCTCGATGCACAGGTGACCACGCGCTCCCCCCCTCTGAAATCACTGTATATACTTTTGTTGTGATTTGTTAGTCATATGGTACGATGATCCCATAATTATTCTAGTATAAAAAAATTCTGCAGTACTGCGGTTTAGCTTGATCATAGATAGAAATTGGAGTGGGCTAAGTTCATCCGAATTTCTAATATAGATACTAAATGATGTCATGGTGGGCAAACACTAAATTTGGGGTCAGTGCCTTCGATCCCCAAGAAACAAAGCGTGTTTGGCTACTTTCGGGAAAGGAAATGGGAGTTTCCATTTGGGAGTTTATTGGGGGATTATGCTTCAGGAAATCGGTTATTAGTCCCAAACCCATGGTTAGTGTGTGTGTGGTGGGATCTGAGAGGAAGTTCTATCCCACTTGAATTAACAGGTTTGCTCCTAACCAAACAATGGATTATATAGGTTTGCTCCTCGGTGTTAGTTGGATCAAAATTATCACTGATTCTTGCATTTTTGTCTCCTGCCTCCCTTTTGGAGGTGCACTAAAGAATTTAATGAATAGTTGGCGTCAGTCTTCTACATCTGTAATTAGAGATTCAGGTTGTGGCATGTCTTTTGCTTTTGAAATTTTAACACTCTGTGATGCATTATGCTTTAGGAAGGGGATGAAAATCTAAGCTGGTTTAACCCTTGGACTGAGAAATATAGGTCTAAGAGGAAAGGTTATACCAACATAGATCTCTGAATGGAAAAGGCTCACTCTGTAGGTGTTTAGAGGTGACGGTTTCTTGTTTAAGAAGTCACTGCCTTCCTATGTACGTATTCTTTCCTTCTGCAGGTGTTCTCTTTGATGCCTTTCCCCCTTGATAACCAGTGCAATGATTCTTTCTCTGTTAAAATCTTTACACATTATCAATCTCTAATAACTTAATTGATTCTAAGCCCACCAGAAATATTTGTTCAGAAATTGGATCATCTATCTCATATGCTTATACCTGACCCCTCTCTAACGTGGTATTCTTGTGCCAGATTTTGCCGTTTGGTTATAGTTATAATTGCATACTTTGATTTGAGAATTTTTATGAGGCTACTATATGGGACTGGAGACACCTTCTGTAATGAAAAAAAAACTGTTTGAACTGTGAAATGAGGTTATACAGAAATATTTAACACCAACATTACTATTTGACTTCCCTTTTGCTAGACCACCCAATGCCGTTCTTATGTTAGAGAAATAAGAAATTCATTTATTTAATCTTGATATGAGTAAGCTGACATTACCTAGCTGCAAGAGAACTGGAGTAGATTTAGGCTTTGCTTGATGTAGCGGTTTTCCTAATAGCACTTTGGACGTACTATTTTTGTTTTTTCTAGTATATACTAGATCAGTTGACAACTATCTGTTGGGAATATTATAACAGTGTATTTTTATTAGAGTTGGTAAATATTCACAACTAGTCAACTACATGATTCCACAGTGTAGTGCCAGTGCACAACAATCCTAAGCAGAGATCACCGATGTACTGCTGTGCTCGACTGTAGTTTAGGATGTAGTATGGAAATTGTGCTTTTGGTTTGAAAAACAGTACTCCCTCCATTTCTTTATACAAGGCCGCTTCATATTTTTATGTCTAACTTTGACCATTAATTTTACCAAAAAAAGTGAGTTATATGCCACAAAAAGTATGTCATTGGATGCACATTTCCAAGAACTTTCTGATGATATAGTTTTGATGACATATAATCCATATTTTGTTCACCAAAATTATAAGTCAAAGTTTGACACGAAAAACGAAGTGGCCTTGTATACAGAAATGGAGGGAGTAGTCAATAATTAGTGATTGGATGCAAGAATAACTTGTTTGTAGTTTATTCACAAAGCTGCTAACCAGAACATTGGAAGCTTTTATTATTGACAAAACATATCTTGTAAAGACATCATACAAGAACCATCACCTAAATATGATTATGTACCAAAGTCTACACTGATTCTCTAGCTTTTCTTGTTGCAGAAAGTGACAAAGGTTACAAGTTGTACAGTTCATGCTCTTTGAGATACTTCACAGATAGCTCATGCTACCTTATATGCTAGTATTAATCATTACTATTTAGCTAACGAGGAGTCCATTACATTGTGTGTGCGTCCGTCGATGATTACAATGCTAACGAGGAGTGGTGTGTTGCAGGCTGCTCTTGAGAAAGAGAGAGCAAACACGCAGATGCTTTTGGAGGCGGCAAGAAGGCAGGCGGAGGAGAGGGAGAGGGAGCTGGAGGAGAGGACGGCTAGGCTGTTGGAGGAGGAGAGGAACCGGAACGATGCTCAAAACCGGGCCCTATATGACATCTTGGTGGTATGTTTCTCCTGCATATTAGCCAAATCATGCACATAATGTTTGTTCCATTACTAACTAATATGACTAACTCGTGAGAACCAAATGTGTAGAGCATGTGTGAGAAAAGCGGTCAGACCCCTCCGCCGATGCCCCAGATTGCTCCGGCGACCACGGTGAGTTTGATTTGAATGGTCGTTAGTTACTAGTATTCACATTTATGTTGCATCATGCTAACGAGACATTGCAAATGATCTTTGGTGTAGAATGCTTCCCGACAAGCATCAACCGATCCTTCTCGGTCTGCCCTTGGTGGAACCCCGACCGGCCCTTCACCTCAGTCTGGCACTGGCGCAGCCTCGACCGGTCCTTCACCTCCGTGATAACGGTATTTTTCTTCTTATTTAGCCTAGTTAGTCCATTTATGACATAATTTAGCCTATTTAGTCCACAAATGACATAATAAGATGAAGAAAATCAAGGAATAGGAAGAAAAGAAGGAATGGGAAGAGAAGAAGAAGATGAAGAATAAGAAAAGAAGAAGAAGAAGAAGATCTTCTTCTTCTTCTTCTTTTCCTCCTCTTATTTAGCCTATTTAGTCCATTTATGACATAATTTAGCCTATTTAGTCCACAAATGACATAATAAGATGAAGAAAATCAAGGAATAGGAAGAAAAGAAGGAATAGGAAGAGAAAAAGAAGAAGAAGAAGAAGAAGAAGAAGAAAAGAAGAAGAAGAATAAGAAAATCTTCTTCTTCTTTTCTTATTCTTCTTCTTCTTCTTCTTCTTCTTTTCCTCATCTTATTTAACCTATTTAGTCCATTTATGACATAATTTAGCCTATTTAGTCCACAAATGACATAATAAGATGAAGAAAATCAAGGAATAGGAAGAAAAGAAGGAATAGGAAGGGAAGAAGAAGAAGAAGAAGAAGAAGAATAAGAAAAGAAGAAGAAGTTCTTCTTCTTCTTCTTCTTCTTTTCTTATTCTTCTTCTTCTTCTTCTTCTTCTTCTTCTTCTTCTTTTCCTCCTCTTATTTAGCCTATTTAGTCCATTTATAACATAATTTAGCCTATTTAGTCCACAAATGACACAATAAGCTTAGTTATGTCAAAAATGGCCTAATTAGCCAGGTTAGCTCCAAAATGACCAAGTTTACCTATGTTAGCTCCAATATGATCCATTTAACCTACGTTAGCTCCAAAAAGACCAAGTTTACCTAAGTTAGCTACAATATGATCCATTTTACCCGCGTTAGCTCCAAAATGACCTATTTACCTAAGCTAGCTCTAAATTGACCTACACACTTAGCATTTTTACCTAGCTTAGCAAAAAATGACCTTTTTACCTAGGTTAGCTAAAAAATGACCAAGTTTACCTAGGTTAGCTTCAATATGATCCATTTAACTTAGCTTAGCTCCAAAATGACCAAGTTTACCTAGGTTAGCTCCAATATGATACATTGAACTTATCTTATCTCCAAAATGACCTATTTACCTAGCTTAGCTCTAAATTGGCTTTTTTAACTACATTTGTTGGAAAAGAAGAAGATAAAGAAGAGGGGGAGGAGAGAAAGAAAGAGAAGATAAAATCTTCTTCTTATTTTCCTCTTCTTCTTCTTCTTCTTTTCCTCTTCTAGCTATTCTTCTTCTTCTAACTTTCATCTTTCCCAATTTGCAGATTTGCTTGAGATGAGGAAGCTTGCATTGATGGACTCATATATTCTCCTTGTGCTTCCTTTTTGTTTATGAAAACATGTTTGGGAACTTCTTATTGTTGGATATATTGTTGGAAACTTCTTATGTCATATGGATATATGTTGGACTTGAGGAAATATATTGTTGGAAACTTCTTATGTCATATGGATATATGTTGGACTTGAGGAAATATATTGTTGGAAACTTCTTATGCCATATGGATATATGTTGGACTTGAGGAAATATATTGTTGGAAACTTCTTATGTCATATGGATATATGTTGGACTTGAGTAAATATATTGTTGGATATGCTTGTTGAGTATATATGTATTATCTGTGTATATCTATGAATTTCTGTCAAATTGAATGAATTCAATTAAAAACAGGGGTTATATAGGCTCTTTGCCGTCTGCCAGCAGTCGGCAAAGAGCTTTGCCGACTGCTAGCAGACGGCAAAGCTCTTTGCCGACAGCAAGCAGTCGGCAAAGAATGCCACGTGGCAGCTCCCTGTTCAACCTGGGAACACTGGTTGCCTATTTGGGCATTTTGCCGACTGCCGGCAGACGGCAAAGAGGCTCAGCTCTTTGCCGACTGCCGGCAGTCGGCAAAGAGGCTAAGGTCTTTGCCGTCTGCCAGCAGACGGCAAAGACCTTAGCCTCTTTGCCGTCTGCCGGCTGACGGCAAACCACGCCGTTAACCCCTAACGGCTCCCACCTCACCTCACTGCCGTCTACGCTCTTTGCCGTCTGCTGGCCGCAAAAGGCTAACGGCAAAGAGCTTTGCCGACTGCTTCTATGAAGCAGACGGCAAAGAAGGCCTTTACCGCCGCTAATTCAGCCGGACTGTTTGCCGACTGCTAGCAGTCGGCAAAGAGCTTTGCCGACTGCCATTCATGCCTTTGCCGACTGCCATGGCAGTCGGCAAAGAAGCTGATTCCTGTAGTGTGCCCTCTAGGATTGGAGGTGCAGAAGATACATGCATGCCCTAATGACTGCATCCTCTACCGCGGTGCATACAACAATCTGAACGCATGCCCGGTATGCGGTGCATTGCGGTATAAGATCAGACGAGATGACCCTGGTGATGTTGATGGCGAGCCCGCCAGGAAGAGGGTTCCTGCGAAGGTGATGTGGTATGCTCCTATAATACCACGGTTGAAACGTTTGTTTAGAAACAGAGAGCATGCCAAGTTGATGCGATGGCACAGTGAGGACCGTAAGAAAGACGGGAAGTTGAGAGCACCCGCTGACGGGTCGCAATGGAGAAAAATCGAGAGAAAGTACTGGGAGGAGTTTGCAAAGGACGCAAGGAACGTATGGTTTGCTCTAAGCGCGGATGGCATTAATCCTTTCAGGGAGCAGAGCAGCAATCACAGCACCTGGCCCGTGACTCTATGTATGTATAACCTTCCTCCTTGGATGTGCATGAAGAGGAAGTTCATTACGATGCCAGTTCTCATCCAAGGCCGTAAGCAACCCGGCAACGACATTGATGTGTACCTAAGGCCATTAGTTGAAGAACTTTTACAGCTGTGGAATGGAAACGGTGTACGTGCGTGGGATGAGCACAAACAGGAGGAATTTGACCTAAAGGCGTTGCTGTTCATGACCATCAACGATTGGCCCGCTCTCAGTAACCTTTCAGGACAGACAAACAAAGGATACCACGCATGCACGCACTGTTTAGATGACACTGAAAGTATATACATGTACAAGTGCAGGAAGAATGTGTAGCTGGGCCATCGTCGATTTCTTCCGACCAACCATCAATGTCGAAAGAAAGGCAAGCATTTCAAAGGCGAGGCAGATCACCGGAAGAAGCCCGCCATGCGTACCGGTGATCACGTACTTGCTATGGTCAATGATTTACATGTAATCTTCGGAAAGGGCCCCGGCGCACTAGTTGTTCCGAATGACGATGAGGGACACGCACCCATGTGGAAGAAGAAATCTATATTTTGGGACCTACCCTACTGGAAAGACCTAGAGGTCCGCTCTTCAATCGACGTGATGCACGTGACGAAGAACCTTTGCGTGAACCTGCTAGGCTTCTTGGGCGTGTATGGAAAGACAAAAGATACAGCTGAGGCACGGGAGGACCTGCAACGTTTGCACGAAAAAGACGGCATCCCTCCGAAGCAGTATGAAGGTCCTGCCAGCTATGCTCTTACAAAAGAAGAGAAAGAAATCTTCTTTGAATTCCTTCTCAGTATGAAGGTCCCGACTGGCTTCTCGTCGAATATAAAGGGAATAATAAATATGGCAGAGAAAAAGTTCCAGAACCTAAAGTCTCATGACTGCCATGTGATTATGACGCAACTGCTTCCGGTTGCATTGAGGGGGCTTCTACCGGAAAACGTCCGATTAGCCATTATGAAACTATGTGCATTCCTCAATGCAATCTCTCAGAAGGTGATCGATCCAGAAATCGTACCAAGGCTAAGGAGTGATGTGGCGCAATGTCTTGTCAGTTTCGAGCTTGTGTTCCCACCATCCTTCTTCAATATCATGACACACGTCCTAGTTCATCTAGTCGACGAGATTGTCATTCTAGGGCCCGTATTTCTACACAATATGTTCCCCTTTGAGAGGTTCATGGGAGTCCTCAAGAAATATGACCGTAACCGCGCAAGGCCAGAAGGAAGCATCTCCATGGGCCATCAAACAGAGGATGTCATCGGGTTTTGTGTTGACTTCATTCCTGGCCTTAATAAGATAGGTCTCCCTAAATCGCGGTACGAGGGGAGACTGACTGGAAAAGGCACGCTTGGAAGGGACTCAATAATATGCAGGGACGGTTATTCTTGGTCTCAAGCACACTACACAGTTCTACAGAACTCTACATTGGTGACCCCGTATGTCGATGAACACAAGAACAGTCTGCGCTCCAAACACCCGGAGCAGTGCGACGACTGGATTACACGTGAACACATCAGGACTTTCAGCATTTGGTTGGAAACACGTCTCAGAGGTGACAACACTGTTTGTGATGAGTTGTACTTGTTGTCCAGGGGACCATCTTCGACTGTATTGATTTACAAAGGATACGAGATAAATGGGAATACATTTTACACGATTGTCCAAGATCAAAAGAGCACCAACCAAAACAGCGGTGTCCGCTTTGATGCAACAACCGAGAGGGGAAAGGACACATATTATGGTTACATAGTGGACATATGGGAACTTGACTACGGACATGATTTTAAGGTCCCTTTGTTTAAGTGTAAATGGGTCAATCTGTCAGGAGGCGGGGTACAGGTAGACCCACAGTATGGAATGACAACAGTGGATCTGAAAAATCTTGGATACACTGACGAACCGTTCGTCCTAGCCAATGATGTGGCACAGGTTATCTATGTGAAGGACATGTCTACCAGACCGAGAAAAAGAAAAGATAAGGAAGCGAATACATCATACGATGAGCCAAAGCGCCACATAGTTCTTTCAGGAAAAAGGGACATCCTGGGAGTGGAGGGCAAGACAGACATGTCTGAAGATTATGAAAAGTTTCATGAAATTCCTCCCTTCAAAGTCAAGGCTGACCCAAGCATCCTGATAAACGATGAAGATTATCCATGGTTACGGCGCAATAAGCAAATGACACAAGCGAAGAAAAAGTGAAGAGTTATTTCCGCAACTATTATGATGATACCATGCCAACTTTGTAACAAACGAGTATGATACCATTGTCCGTTTGTACTATTCAAATTTCAATACTACTTGCACTAACAAAACAAAACAAAACAAAACAAACTTGAAAAATAAATAGCAACAATAAGTATTTTGTTGTAAGTATAAAAAAAATAAAAAAAATAAAGCAACAAAGAAAATAAATAAAGAAAGTAAAATAAATAAAGCAACTCTAAATACAGCAAAAAAGAACTTAGAAATAAACAAAGAAAATAAAATAAATAAAGCAACTCTAAATACAGCAAAAAACAACTTAGAAATAAATAGCAGCAATAAGTATTTTGTTGTAAGTATAAACAAAATAAAATAAATAAAGCAACAAAGAAATAAATAAAGGAAGTAAAATAAATAAAGCAACTCTAAATACAGCAAAAAACAACTTAGAAATAAACAAAGAAAATAAAATAAATAAAGCAACTCTAAATACAGCAAAAAACAACTTAGAAATAAATAAAGCAAAAAAGGAAAAAAAATTGGGCGCTGCCCAGTGAGCCTGCAAGGCCTATAGCACAGGATCCACCTGTAATATAAGGCCCAGCAAGCTCACAGGGCAGCGCGCAGAGTTAGGCCCAGAAGCCTGCATTTGAGAGGAGCTCGAGAGGGTGGGAGCAGCAGTCCTTATAAACCACTCTCGAGCTCCCTCAGCTAGCGAGGTGGGACTAAACATCCCACCGCACCCGCGCCAGCACAGGGCCTTTGGTCCCGGTTGGTGGCACCAACCGGGACTAAAGGGAGGCATTAGTCCCGGTTGGTGGCTGAAACCGGGACTAATGACCCCCTTTAGTCCCGGTTGCTGCCAACAACCGGGACTAAAGGCCCCTCCTTCCCGCCCTTTGGGCTGCTGAAAAGGGACCTTTAGTCCCGGTTGGTGGCAGCAACCGGGACTAAAGGGGTGTATTAGTCCCGGTTTTAGCCACCAACCGGGACTAATACTGCTCCTATATAACCAGGACTTGCGAAATTTTGGGCAGTTTCCTTCTTCCCCGCCCCGACGCCTCCCTCGATCTGCTCCTTCCCCGTCGCCGTCGCCGTCGCCCCCGTCGCCCCGTCGCCGTCGCCGTCGCCCCCGTCGCCCCGTCGCCGTCGCCGTCGCCCCCGACGCCGCCTCGTCGCCCCGCCCCGCGCCGTCGCCGCGCCCCGGCCGGCCCGTCGCCCCGCGCCGCCGCGCGCCCCGCCCCGCCGCCGTCGCGCCCCGCCCCGACGCCGCCTCGTCGCTGCCCCGCCCCGCCGCCTTCGCGCCGCTCAGCCCTGCCGATGTGAGGGCCGGCTCCATTTTTTATGTTTAATATTGCTGTATATATATATATATATATATATATATATAGTTGCTGTGTATATATATGTATATATGTGTATATTTTTTTTATGTTTATATAAATTGCAGTATATATAGTTGTTGTATATATAGTTGTTGTATTTATATGTATGTGTATATCTTTTTTTTCTTAGGAATTTGCTAAATATATATGTTAAATATATATTTATGTGTATATAAATATATTTTTTCTTAGGTAGTTGCTGTATATATGTGATGTGTGTATATGTGATGTATATATATGTGTATGTGGCTATATAGTTTTTGTTTATATATGCTAAATATATATAGAAAGTTTTATATATGCAAAAGTTACAAATTTAGAAAAAGAAGGATAGGAAAGAAGAAAATAAGAAAGAGGAAAGAAAGAAGAAGAGGAGAGGAAGAAGAGGAGAAATAAATAAGAAGAAGAAAAAAAAGAAAAAAAGAGGAGAAGAAGAAAGGAATAGAGGAGAAGAAGAGAAATTTTCTCTTCTTCTCCTCTATTCCTTTCTTCTTCTCCTTTTTTTTTCTTTTTTTTTCTTCGATCTTCTCCTCTAGCGGTTCCTTTTTTCTTCTTCTTCCTCTTTTTTTTATCGGATATGTCTATGTCGATATACACCCTCCCCGATAACTTCGACATTAGGGGGGGCCGGGGTCGAGGGTCGTCGAGGGACCGAGGGACCGGTCGAGAGATCGGCGAGGGGCCGAGGGTCGTCGAGGGGTCGAGAGGCCGAAGGTCGAGGGGTCGAGAGGTTGCCTAGCAGTCGGGGGTCTAGGGTTGTGGATCGCCGAGCAGTCGGGGGTCAAAGTATTGAAGAATTCCATGACTTCATCATTTGCCAGAAGTAACCGGGGCATTTTGGTACAAAGTTATGCAAAGTTATTCTGGAACGGAGTTCCTGATAGGATAATCCGTCTTTTGTTACGAATTATCCTATCTGGGACTCCGTTCCAAAATAACTTTGGAGAGCTTCGTACCATCATGCTACTGTTACTTTCGCCTAATGATGAAGTATTGGTTTTGTTGAATCCTTTGACACTCGACAAAATGTGACATGAGGGGGTCTAGGGTTGTGGATCGCCGAGCAGTCGGGGGTCGAGGGGTCGAGAGAGGTTGCCTAGCTAGCTAGTGTCAAAGTATTGAAGAATTCCATGACTTCATCATTTGCCAGAAGTAACCGGGGCATGTTGGTACGAAGTTATGCAAAGATGTTCTGGAACGGAGTTCCTGATAGGATAATCCGTCTTTTGTTACGGATTATCTTATCTGGGACTTCGTTCCAAAACAACTTTGGAGAGCTTCGTACCATCATGCTACTGTTACTTTCGCCTAATGATGAAGTATTGGTTTGTTGAATCCTTTGACACTAGACAAAATGTGACATGAGGGGGTCTAGGGTTGTGGATCGCCGAGAAGTCGGGGGGGTCGAGAGGTTGCCTAGCTAGTGTCAAAGTATTGAAGAATTCCATGACTTCATCATTTGCCAGAAGTAACCGGGGCATGTTGGTACGAAGTTATGCAAAGATGTTCTGGAACGGAGTTCCTGATAGGATAATCCGTCTTTTGTTACGGATTATCTTATCTGGGACTTCGTTCCAAAACAACTTTGGAGAGCTTCGTACCATCATGCTACTGTTACTTTCGCCTAATGATGAAGTATTTGTTTTGTTGAATCCTTTGACACTAGCTAGACAAAATGTGACATGAGGGGGTCTAGGGTTTGTGGATCGCCGAGCAGTCGAGGGTTGAAGCTAGTTCTACGTTTGCCATTAATATATCCATCTGTCATGTTTGAATAATAATTGGCATGTTGTAAATATTTGTAGAAACAATGGACGACAACACCCGAGACCTAGCACAAGAAGCGATGTTGATGGACATAATCGCAGACGGACAAAATGCCGTCAGGTCGTATCTCAACGACACCGATGAGCAGGTCGAACAAGAGCTGTGGCTGGAAGATCTAGGCTATGATATTGATGAATTCGGTGACCCAATGCACATGGAAGAAGTAGACCGTGAGGACGGCTCCAGTGACCCAATGCCGGTGCAAGAAGGAGACCGTGATGCTGGCTCCGGTGACCGAACCGAGTCCGGCCAGGTGGTATATATGTTAGTTAAGCATGTGCTGACTAGTTAATTGATTCATTCATTAACTCTCGTCTTTGTTCCTTTTCTAGCCCTCCGGATCGAGCAAATCTTCGGTAAAGAGACGAGGAGCGAAGAAAAAGTTGAGGCCGGATGAAAAGTTTGAGATCTCAGAAATCTCGCGCTCCGGCGAGCCGATTGCACCCATCCGCACAAAGAACGCATTTGTTAATCAGTGCGGGGTTCTAGTTAGGGACAAGATCCCGATCAGCATCCATCAATGGTTAAAGCCGGCTGCAAACGACGCTCAGGTGACTTATGTCACTGATATGCAGAAAGAAGATCTTTGGACTGAGCTGAAGTCAAACTTCGTCCTACCGCGAGAGGTTGATCCGGCGAAGCCAGTTAAAGAGGAGTTAATCAAGTCTGCTGCACTTTCGAAGATGGAAGACCAATTCAGGGCATGGAAGAAAAAACTGAATACGTTTGTCAGAGAGAAAACGACTCCAGAATTCGTGGGCATATATGAGAAGATCAAAGATGACTGGCCCGCATTTGTGGCCCATAAGAAGTCGGAAAAGAGTCAGAAGATGTCGGAGACAAACCGGATAAATGCTGCAAAGAAGATGCATCACCATCGCACGGGGTCAGGCGGCTACCTCGTAGCCCGGCCTAAGTGGGCCAAGGCTGAGAATGATCTGCTTCAGAAAGGGATCGAACCAGAGACAATGCACTGGCCAGAACGTTACCGGACTTGGTTCTTCGGGGCTGGCGGAACCTTGGACCCTGTAACAGGGTGGTGCATTTGGACGGAAAAGCAATTGGAAACACCACTCAGGAAGATGCGGCAGTATATCAAAGCAGCGCATGCAGGGACGTTCATCCCCGACAGAGAGAACGACGAGCTGACAATGGGCCTCGGGAATCCTGAGCACCCTGGACGGACACGAGGCACGCCAGGCTCCCTTCCGTGGCGTGCTGGGTTTCCGGACGCAGGAGGCTACAAATGCCACGACAGGAGGAAGAAAATGGAGATGACCGAAATCCAGGCGCTGCGGGCCAGAATACAAGCGATGGAGGAATGGCAAGCAGATCGGGAGAAAAGAATTGCCGAAGCTTCCCCCGAAGCTACCCCGCCATCTCAGCGGAGAAGCAGCGTGGCTTCCACCGAGCTGCTTCAGCCAGAGCTTGCCTTGACGGCTACTGCCAGGAATCCTGTGGATGCTGTCACGCAGGCACAAAATTGCCACCTTATGGCACAGTGGATGAATCTGAAGGTCAAGGCGGCTGCTCGCTCTGTTTATCCTTCTAGACCAGACGACACTTTTCACTTCCGGCCGATTCCAGAAGGATATGCTAGGGTGATGGTCGACGAAATAACGGAGGGATTTGAGGAGCTCCAGCTTGACCACCCTACCGGTGAAGGGGAGACTCGGCTGGGTTCTTCACTGAAGACTCCATGCCTATGGCGGAAGGACCTAATCAACATTCTGAACTGGACGCCTCCGCCTCCTCCTCCTCCGACGACGAGTCAGGGCACTCCGCCTCCTCCACCGCCTCCTCCTCCGGCGAGTGACCATCAGGGCACTCCGGCTCCTTCTCCGGCGAGTGACCATCAGGGCACTCCGGCTCCTTCTCCGGCACGTGGCGGCACACCGCCTCCTTCGCCGCCGGCGCGTGGCGGCACTCCGCCTCCTTCGCCGCCGGCGCGCCCGAGCAGACAGCCAGCTCCTCCTTCGCCTAATCAGCAAGGGCGGAAGAGACCTGCCGCCGCTCCGGCTGCTCCTGCTCCGGCGCCTAAGCAAGTAAAAAAGACAGCCGCTTCGTCTGGTCCGGCGACGTCTACCAGTACAGCCAGAGGCGGGAGGCGATGCAGATTCGGTCCTTCTCTCACGCCTCTAGAGAAGTTGCCGTACGAGAGGTCCGACGAGGAAAACACGAAGATCGCTGAAGGCGAAGTGAAGGACTTTTTTGAAGGGTTGAAAGCACAGAGACATCCACCTCCAGAGGAGAAGATAGATGCGGTGAAAGCAAAGCGCACTCTTGCTGCCCTGAAGCAACCAGCAAAAAGTAAGCCGAAGGGCAACTATGACCGCATTATTCAAAAGACATTTCAAGATGCCAAGCGGTCCGGAAGTACAAAAAGTGATCAGAGGTTAGCAGAAGGGCGAGCTGGGAAACAAATTGCCCAGCTCGGCGAACAAGCGAACCAATCGTGCCCCCCGCTCAAGGTGTCTAGCGACATGGTCGCTAATGATCCGAGGATGGTGCCCGGTTATACCAATCTTGCAGATTACGCGTCCGACGATGTACACTATGATTTCATAGACGTGCAGATAGAAAGATACGAGTACAAAAAGCCTCTCGTCAAAAATGAAAGATCTCTATCAACGAATATGCGAAGATTGCATGATTGGTACATGAAAATCTGCAGAGAGTCTGGGGGGAGGAATAACTTGTATTTGAGAGTTAAACCGGAGCATGACCTCGTTGGAATTGACCTGTTGCCTGTTCCATTTGAGGAGTTCTATCAATTTTTCAATCAATTGGCCCTCGATAAAACAACGATCACCTGCTACTGTCTGTAAGTAGTACTACTTCTGTCATTAAGTCTCTCTATATAGCTGATCTTCATTGCATGTATTTATAATTATCCTCACTATATTATGCAGATTGAAGATCGTCGAATTGAAGAAAAGACAAGTAGGTGATATTGGGTTTATTAACACATACCTCATAGATGCAACCGAGGTTAAATTGCGTCCCGGCGATACCGAGACCAACTTGCTACGATCGTTGGTGGTAAATGAAAACAAAGATATAATACTCTTTCCTTACAACTTCAAGTGAGTGTTAATGTCTTGTGCATATTTGGTTTCCCTTATATATCAGTCAAGTTTATAGTGATGTAATTGATGATTTCATGCATTCGTGCGCAGCTTCCACTATATTCTCTTAGAGATTAAGCTTGAGAAGGGAATAGTAACTGTCTTCGACTCTAAACGTAAAGATCCCGAGGAGTATGCGGACATGACTCAAATGCTAGCCAGGTAAGTTAAATCGATCAATATTATCCACCATGCATATATATCAGCAACTTCATTTCTGATATCAACTAATTGTTTCCTTTGTCTGGCAGGGCTTGGAAAAAATTCATCAAAAAAGCTCCGGGACTGCCGAAGAAGCTACAATTTAGATACCCGAAAGTAAGTACTATATAGTAGCATGTTCCGCGCGCGCATCTCCTATATCTTGATTCAAGCGCTAGTTTCATCAATACCAATTTGGCATTCTTGCTTATCAGTTTGATTGAGCTCTATTTCTTGTAAAGTGGTTGTGGCAGGAACCCGGGAATGATTATTGTGGATACTACATTTGCGAGTCCATCCGCCACACGACCTGTGAGCGGGGCTACACTGATGAACAATTTGAAGTGCGTAAGCAATCAATAATATTCACAAATTTATAGCATCATTTCATGTATTGACCCCCTACTTCAAATTAGATGTTTCGGATGCGGGATGAACTCCTAACACCAGATCGTCTACGAGCAATTCAAGAGGAATTGGCGGCATTCTTCCTTGAACACGTGATCGCTGAAGACGGAGAATACTATGTGGACCATGCATCCATGTGTTAGGAGATTATTTTTGTAAGAGATAATTATTGTATATATGTGCCCGGTAGTGTCGGATAGATATACGAGAACTTGTTGTTCGACCAATCTCTCGGATAAGGAGAGGTGGTCGATATTACTTCTCTCTGTATGCATATATATATATGTTGATTATACGAGATCTTCTGTTCCTTCGTTTGCTTAGTAGCTAGCAGCTAGCTAGCGTGACTCTAGTCCTCTCCATATACGTATGTGTAGTATGTAGCGTCGACCAAGCACGGACATAAGAGAGAACACTTCTCTCTATTAATTAGCTAGCTAACACAATATATGAAACACCTAAATTAACCCCCAAAACCTAAAACCCCCCCTCCCCTTTCAAAAAAAAACAAAAACCACAGCCACAGAAATGCTGACACGTGGATGCCTTTTGGTCCCGGTTGGTACCACCAACCGGGACTAAAGCCCCTCCTGCCTGGACTCGGTGCACAGGCCACGTGGACACCCTTTTGCCCCGGTTCTGGATTGAACCGGGACTAAAGGGTCAGAGCATTAGTACCGACCCTCTTGTCCTGGTTCCAGAACCGGGGCTAAAAGGCCCAAATGAACCGGGGCTAAATACCCTTTATCTACTAGTGACCGGAGCCCCGAACGGACTCCATATCTCGTCTCCCGAGGAAGAACAGGGGATGACGGCGGTTCCGTACCATAAAACACGATGAATCCTTCTCTCTGGTTTTTTTCTCCCCGAACATGAATATATGGAGTTGGAGTTGAGGTCGGTGGAGCCTCATGGGACCCACAAGGCAGGGGGTGCGCCCTAGGTGGGACGTGCCCCCCACCCTTGTGGACAGCCGGTGGGTCCTCTCTGGTTGATTCTTTCGTCAATTTTTTTTTTATTTTCCAGAAATAATCTCCATAAATTTTTAGGTCATTCCGAGAACTTTTATTTCTACACAAAAATAACACCAAGCCAATTCTGCTGAAAACAACGCTAGTCCGGGTTAGTTTCATTCAAATCATGCAAATTAGAGTCCAAAACAAGGGCAAAAGTGTGTGGAAAAGTAGATACGATGGAGACGAATGAATTCCCCCAAGCTTAACCCATTGCTTATCCTCAAGCAATTCAGTTGATAAAATGAAAGTGACAAAGAAAAACTTTTACAAACTCTGTTTGATCTTGCTATTGCAAATATGTAAAGCCAGCATTCAAGTTTTCAGCAAATATTATGAACCAACCATATTCGCAATAACATTTAGGTCTCAAATTTACTCGTAACAATGACACAATCAACTAGTGAGCAATAATAATAAACCTCGGATGACAACACTTTTTCGAAAAAATCATGATATAATATGACAAAGTGGTATCTCGCTAGTCCTTTCTGAGACCGCAAAACATAAATGCATAGCACCTGAGAGATCAAGGACTGACTAGACATTGTAATTCATGATAAGAGAGATCCAGTCACACTCATACTCAATATTAATTAATAACAAAGCATACAAATTACAGAGGTGTTCTCCAGCTGGTGTTTTTTATAAGAGGATAATGAATCGGTAATAAAAGTAAATATATAGACCCTTCACTGAGGGAACTAGGGATTTGCAGAGGTGCCAGAGCTCAAGCTTTTGAAACAGAGATAAATATAATTTTTAGCTGTATGCTTTCATTTTCAATGCAATGACCAAGAGTTTTCAATATCTTCCATGCTAAATACATTACGGGAGGTTCCCAAATAGAATGGTAAAGCTTTTACTCCCCCTTCCACCATCAAACACACTCCACGGCTTATCTGAAACAACGGGTGCCATCCATACCAACAACAGTCCAGGGGGAGTTTTGTTTATTTATATTTTGATTTGATTTGAGCATGGGACTGGGCATCCCGATTACCGGCCATTATCTCATGAATGACAAGCAGAGTCCACTCATCATGGGAATAACCCAACTAGCATGGAAGATAAAGATAGTCCCCAGTCGCCACATGAGTGATTCGCGCATACAAAACAGATTATTATTTGAAGGTTTAGAGTTTGGCATATGCAAATTTACTTGGAATGGCTGGTAAATACCGTATATAGGTAGGTATGGTGGACTCATATGGAATAACTTTGGCATCATGGAAGTGGATGCACAAGAAGTATTCCAGCTTAGTATAGGTGAAGGCTAGAAAGAGACTGGGAAGCAACCAACTAGAGAGCGACAACAGTCATAAACATGCATTGAGATTAACCAACATTGAGTGCAAGCATGAGTAGGATATACATCACCATGAACATAAATATTGTGAAGGCTATGTTGGTTTTGTTTCAACTACATGCGTGAACATGAGCCAAGTCAAGCCACTTGAATCATTCAAAGTAGGATACCATCCTAGCATACTACATCACAACCATTTGAAAAGCATGTTCACAGGCAAGGTAAACCATCATAAACTCCTAGCTAATTAAGCATGGCATGAGTAACTATAATCTCTAATTGTCATTGCAAACATGTTTCATTTATAATAGGCTGAATCAAGAACCATGAGCTAATCATATTTACAAAAACAAAATAGGTCGAGTTCATACCAGCTTTTCTCCATCTCAATCATTTCATCATATATCGTCATTATTGCCTTTCACTTGCACGACCGAACGGTGTGGATAATAATAATAGTGCACATGCATTGGACTAATATGGAATCTACAAACATGTATTCAAAGGAGAAGACAATGTAATATGGGCTCTTTGTTAGATCATCAATAATACATATGAGAGCCACTCAACATTGTCACCGTGGTCTTCTCCCCTCGGACCCCAAAGAAAATAAAAAGAATTTCAAAGAAACACACTGAAATGTTTTTCGAGTTTTTGTTTTTCTGAAGAAGGTAAAAGAAGAACGAGAAAAACTATTTACACGGGAAAGCTCCCAACAAACAAAAGAAGAACGAGATATCTTTTTGGGTTTTCTTTTAATAGTACAAACTATTGGAAGAACAAGCAAGAAAGAAAAGACAAAAAGAAGAGAGAAATATTTTTGGGTTTTCCAAAGTTTTTCAATCACACAAGAAGAAAGCGAGAAAAGTAAACTAACATGGATGATACAATGAAAAAGTATGAACACCGACAACTGGAATGAATGTGTGAACATGAATGTAATGTCGATGAGAAATACGTACTACGCCAAGCTTAGGTTTTTGCCTAAGTTTGTCTATGGGCATGGCTCAAAGTAGCCTTCTCCTGCGTACTGAGGAGGATACTGGGGGTTCCACTGGTTAGCGAGCTCCTATGGCTCCCACTAAAAAATTGGCTCATGATATGGATCAAGGACTGCTGTTGGCTCAGGTACTGGAGGTTGTGGAACAATCTGTAAATGTCCTCTTTCCAAATAGTGTACCTGCCTAAATGAATATTGAACAAGGAAGAAGCAAGCAACATAATAGTCTCACGGGTGTCCTGGCTAAATACTAAGTTGTAGAGGAGTCTCTTATCCTTATCCTTCTTAATAAAATCGTGTGCTACCATACGATCATCATCTAGGTATTTAGTGGGTAACAACATCTCCTCTTTCCCATCAAGTCTAATAGGTATCTCGAAGCGCCTAGCAAGACGGGAAGCATAGATACCGCCACATATAGTTCCCTTCGAACGATTTAAACTCAATCGTCGAGAAACTATAGCGCCCAAACAAAAAGTTCTATCATGAAGTAAAGCATGGCGCAAAATTGCGAGGTCAGGGGCACTAAGGCCTCCACTCTCTCCGCGACCAATTAAACATCTCCTAGCAAATAATGAGTAATAGCGTAAAACAGGAAAATGTAAACTAACCACTCTCACCTTCGACACCTATCTCTCTTACCCTGCGGTAACTTTATCAATAAAATCTTCCACATCTCTGGGACGTGGTTCATCGACGCTGCCCTCAAATGGTAGTTTACAAACCTCAGAAAAGTTATAAAGCGTCATCTCCTTATGCTCATCATATAAATAAAATTCTACCACGGGTTGTGATTCCCTAGCATGAAAGTAAAATATTGCACGAAGGTATTAGTGAGTAAGAGGTGCGGATCACACATATCGTGGAGAAAGTTGGTGATGCCTGCATTCTGCACCAAATAATAAAAATCCTCATAAATTATGGCCCCCATAAGAACGCATCACTTGGCCATTCACACGGCCGAACCTCCATGGTGCGAGGAAGGTTGTACTTGGGCTTCTTCTTCTAATTTTCATTTTCCTTCGAACCCCGGCTCAAAGAGCCTCTCAACAATCTCCTCATCATTTTCTTCCTTCAAAAAATTCTGAAATTTTTAGTGACTTAAACTAAAAGTAGACCAAACTCAACAAAACCGATATCAACTACTCCTACAAGTGTCTAGAGGCTATATCATGCATCAAAAATACTTTGGACCATATAAATTTGACATGCAAGCTCAAGAACAGGGTCACCAAAGCAGCAAAAATTTGCAATAAATAAAGCACTAGAACAAAAACTAATTGGACCATTGGAGGAGTCTCATACCGGAGAAAAAAACCCCAAAATAGTTTTGTAAATGGAGATTTAAGCAAGGAGATCGAAAATGGTAGCAAGATGAGCTAGAAGACGGGTTTGAGCAATGGGGTGATTTTTTATGGAGGAAGACAAAGTGGATGGGTGCCGGAATAAGTGAGGGGGCCTACGTGGGACCCACAAGATAGGGGGGCGCGCCCTCCACCCTTGTGGTCACCTGGTGCAGCCCCCTGGTGCATGTTCAGTGCCATAAATTCAAAAATATTCTGTAAAAAAATCATATTAAATTTTCAGGGCATTTGGAGAACTTTTATTTTCGGGACATTTTTAATTGCATAGATAAAACAGTAAACCGAAAAATAATACTATTTTTGCTTTATTTAATCTAAACAATATAAAGTAAAAGGTGGGAACAGAAAGTTGTGCTTTCTAAATTCATCCATCTCATGCTCATCAAAATGAATCCATTAACAAGGTTGATCAAGTCTTATTAACAAACCTCTTTTGAATAACATGAAACCGGAGATTTTTTTAATAACACTAGGTTGCCTCAATGGGGATATGCATGTCCCCAACAATAAGAATATCATATTTCTTTTTGACAGTAGGAATAGGGAATTCAAAACTTCCAATAGCGATAGTTGAAATTTTTCCAATAGAATTGACGTTATTAACTTGAGGTTGTTTCATCGGAAAGTGTACCGTATGCTCATTACCATTAACATCAAAAGTGACATTGCCCTTGTTGCAATCAATAATAGCCCCTGCGTTCAAAAAGGGTCTACCAAGGATGATTGACATACTGTCGTCCTCGGGGATATCAAGAATAGCAAAGTCTGTTAAGATAGTAACATTTGCAGCCACAATAGGCACATCCTCACAACCGATGGGTATAGCGATTGATTTATCGGCCATTTGCAAAGATATTTTGCTAGGTGTCAACTTATTCAAATCAAGTCTATGATATAAGGAGAAAGGCATGACACTAACACCGGCTCTAAGATCACATAAAGCAGTTTTCACATAGTTTCTTTTAATGGAGCATGGTATAGTTGGTACTCTTGGATCTCCTAGTTTCTTTGGTATTCCACCCTTAAATGTGTAATTAGCAAGCATGGTGGAAATTTCAGCTTCCGGTATCTTTCTTTTATTAGTAACAATTTCTTTCATATACTTGGCATAAGGAGACATTTGTAGCATATCAGTCAAACACATATGCAAAAATAAAGGTCAAATCATCTCACAAAAGCGTTCAAATTCATCATCATCCTTTTTCTTGGATGGTTTAGGAGGAAGGGGCATAGGTTTCTGAACCCATGATTCTCTTTATTTACCATGTTTCCTAGCGATGAACTCTCTCTCTTATCATAAGGTTGATTCTTTGATTGTGGGTTATCAAGATCAACAGCAGGTTCAATCTCCACATCATTATTATTACTAGGTTGAGCATCAGCATGAACATCATCCTTAACATTATCACTAGGTTCATGTTCATCACCAGATTGTGTCTTAGCATCAGAAATAGAAATATCATTTGGATTCTCAGAAGTGTTTGTAACAGGTTCACTAGAAGTATGCAAAGTCCTATCAGTTTTCTTTTTCTATTACTTGGACCAGGTGTATCAGTATTAATTCTCTCAGAATCTTTCTCAACTCTCTTAGGATGACCCTCGGGATACAAAGGTTCTTGAGTTATTTTACCACCTCTAGTCATAACCCTAACAACATTATCATTGTTCTTACTATTCAACTCATTAAGAAAATCATCTTGTGCCTTGAGTACATGTTCTACTTGAGTTTTTAACATGGAAGCATGTTTACTAATGAGCTTAAGATCATTAACAGTTCTACTCATATAATCACCCCAAGCATTCAAGCATATAAGCATTACGTTCCAATTGTCTACTAACATAAACATTGAAGTTTTCTTGTTTAACAGTAAAATTATCGAAATCATCCAAGCATTGACTAGTAGACCTATTATGAGGAATATCACCTTCATGAAATCTATAGAGAGAATTTACCTCTACTACCTGCGTCGAGTTATCTAGACCATGTATTTTTTCAATAGGTGCAAAATTCTTAACATCTTCAGCTTTAATACCTTTATCTTTCATAGGTTTCTTTGCCTCCTGCATATCTTCAGGATTGAGAAATAGAATACCTCTTTTCTTTGGAGTTGGCGTCGGAGGTGGTTCGTGAAGAGTCCAATCATTATCATTGCTCAATATATTATTCAATAGTTTTTCCGCTTGCTCAATAGTGCATTCCCTGAAACCACAACCAGCACAACTATCTTGGTGGTCCCTAGAAGCATCGATTAGTCCATTATAAAAGATATCAAGTATTTCATTTTTCTTAAGAGGGTGATCAGGCAAAGCATTAAGTTATTGGAGAAGCCTCCCCTAAGCTTGTGGGAGACTCTCTTCTTCAGTTTGCACAAAGTTAAATATTTCATGTAAGGCAGCTGGTTTCTTGTGAGTAGGAAAATATTTTGCAGAGAAGTAATAAATCAGATCCTATGGAATACGCACACAACTAGGAGCAAGAGAATTAAACCATAACTTAGCATCACCGTTTAACGAGAAAGGAAACAACTTAAGAATATAGTAAAGCCGAATTTTTTCCTCATGAGCAAATAGGGTGGTATATCGTTCAACTTAGTAAGATGTGCCACAACAGTTTCAGATTCATAACGATGGAAAGGATCAGACTCAACCTGTAATGCCCCATATGTAACACTTTTCAATAATGGCAATAAAACTTCCTCTTTTGGTCCTTGTCATTATCCTTGGGGGTTCTTGTCATTTATTTTATTTGCATTGCCATTCTTTTATTATTTTGCATCCTTGCATTGCTCATCATCATATCATCATGGTATCATAGTTTACTTTATTTTGTGCATGTGTGAGACCTTGTGATGTTGTTGTGTGTGAGGTCTAGCTATGCCGAGCTAACCTACCTACCCCCGCTTCTCTCTTCTTCTTCTTCTTCTTATTTCTTTTCTTCTAGCCTTTTCTTTGCTCTATTATGCAAGCCACCTAGCCAAGTGCCTTAGTGTTTCTTTCTCCTCCTTCAAATCTTGCACCATGTGAACATACTCTCCACCAAATATCACCCCTTTTGAATATGATTTGGTTGGGTTTTAAAATGACTTGAGTTTGATCCATATTCAAACTCCTTTTATTTTACTGCCTCTAAAAATGTCCAAGTCAATTTATTTAAATAGCGCATAATTCACTGAGCATGGGGTTATTTTTCTTTTCCCCTAACTCTTCTTATTTATTTCTGTGGTTTTCTTTTTCTTTTCTGCCTGAAGAAATAAAAGGAAAAAAGAAAAGGTAGCAGCCAGCGCACGCACCTGGGCCTCCTCCTCCTTCTCTCTCTTTCCCCAGGCCCATCTTCTTTTCTCTGCGTAGCCCAACTCCACCGCAGGCCCAGCCAATAGCGTCGCCGTCGCGCCGTGGCCTTTTCCACGCCTGGCCCCACCTGTCTGTGACACAAGGCCACGTCGCCGTCTTCCTCCGCCAGCAAAACAGAGCAGCGCGCGCGCTCACCGTCGCGCTGTGAATTCACAGACGTCGAGGCCCCGTGCGCCGAGCCCCCCTTTTAAACCCAAACCTTGTCCTCCCCTCCTCTCTAGGTTTCCTTTCCCCCCTCTCGCCATCTGGAGAGCCTAGATCCTCCAGATCCGCCGTCCCCATCCACACCCGAGCGCATCTGAGAGCAGCCCCTCGTCGCCGGCCAGCCCCGCGTTGTCCTCAGCCTCGCCAAAGCTGTCCATCTGCTTCCACGACGTCGACTACGCGGGCCCGATCGCCTCCACGTCGAGCTCTTCTTCCTCTTCTTCCTCTCCGGTGGCCGTAGGTGTTCGAGGCGCGCCGTCGTCGACTCCGTCCACAACTACGCCAGCCAAGCACACTGCCGTGCTCATGGTGATCTCCCCTCTCTCCCCGTGCCCTTTTCCCCTTTCTGCATGTGCTCTAGGCCCGAGTTCTCCGAGCGCCCGATCGCGTCGCCGTCGGACCTCATCCCCGGCGAGTGTTCCGCCCCCCTAGGTTGTGTGGTGCCGTCCGTTAGCTTTGCCTAGTCGCGTAGGAGCTGCATGTCTAGTCGCTGTGCCGCCTAGGGCTTTGCATCGCCTCGCCGTTGCTCCGTCGCCGCCGTGCTGTTGTTGCTCACCGTCGGTGCTGTAGTGCCCTGTAGGTGCAGCTAGCGTGCGGGTTGGATGCGGAACTCCTCAAGGAGCGTCTCGCACCCCTCCACCGTGCTATTTGGTCGCCGTAGCGGCTCCGATGAGCAGTTACGATGAGGGCCAGCGCCTCCCCTGTTTCTGCTTCTGCTGATTATTCTTCAGACTTGCTACATGTTCTCTGTCGAGTTCAGTTCAGTAGCGCAGTGGTTTGTCTCCCTAAGTTTCAGCGATAGGGAGTGGGTTCGATCCCTCGCGCACGCAGTGGTATTCGCCCATTTTTCTTTTTGCCTGAGGCTGACAGGTAGGCCCCACCTGCCAGCCTCACAGCGCCGTCCCAGCCCCCGCGCGCACCCGCGTCGCCAGCTCAGCCCCGCTGGGCCCCCTTGTCAGTGGGCGTAGCTAGCTGAGCCTGGGTCATTCTGGACCCTGGCGCCTATATTGTTTTATTTTCTTTTATGTTTTTCTTTTTCTTTTCTGTTTTTCTTGTCTAATTAATATATGCATGTTTATGTTTCTGATGAAAATGAGCCCTATATGAAAAGTACTTAGATTTTTGTGTAGTTTATGAATATGCTATTTGCTGCCATGTTTAAAACCATTTAAATGTTGTCTGAATTTAAATTTGTTTTAAATATGCTTAAACTTGTAAAAATCATAACTAAATATCCACAACTCCAAATTTAACAAACTTTATATGCATTTGGAGTAGAAAAATGTGTAGAATATTTTGGTGCTGTTGGTTAGCATGTTTGACAACTCTTTCATAGAAGTTTTTCAAATCTGTCCCAAATGCAAATAAATTAATATGGGAGTTTTTGGATATTTTTGTTATTTAATTCCAGCCCATTTAAATGTGCTAGCATGTTGCTGTTATGTTAGTTGCACCCTTTCCATGTTAACCAATCCCTTTAAAACATGTTGCATGCTTGTTTGGACAACTACATAAACTTGCTAAGTTGTTCCTTTGCTTGTTTCATGCTTGTGGTTGTTCTTGTATGGTTATGATGTTGTTGCACTCTTGTGACCCCTAGGCCATGCATCATTTCTTTCCATGTTCATATACTTCATGTGCATGCATCATGTGCTTGAGCACTGCATGTTGATTGATTTTGTTCCGTTGTTGCATTGTTGTGTTTGGTTAGAGCCCGGTGACGATACGGAGCACGAAGTTTCTACCGAGGTTGAGTGTGAGGAGCAAGGTTACGTTCCCTCAGAGGATTCAATAGGCAAGATGACCTTACCCAGATAACACTACTATCTTTTCCTATGCTAGATGTCTCGTTCTTTAGCTTATTGCCTCGATGCCTATGTCTGTGTGTCAGCCTCCTATTGTTGCCATGAAACTCTCTAATCACCCAACCTAGCAAACCTTTGATTGGATACGTAAGCTTTGCTCAGCCCCTCTTATAGCATTGTTAGTTCCAGGAGAAGATTTGAAGATTCTCGCTTCATGAAGAAGTTATTGTTGGGATATCACAATATATAATCTGTTAAACTAAATCATCTATATATTTGGCAATGGGTGGAAGGCTAAGCCTTTGCTTGGTGTTTTTTCCACTCATGCCACCCTAGGAACCATATAAACCGGTGTTATGTTCCTTGATTTTGCGTCCCTAACACGGTTGGGGTTTATGGGCCCCCTTGATAACCCACTTAGCGCTAAAGCTTTTCCAGCAAGGCCCAAAATTGGTTTTACATTTGCCTAATAACTAAAACTTGCATAGGGAGTTATAAACCCTTTTCTTAATTAACAACCCGGGCTAGTGCTCCACCTTAGTGTTGGTCCAAACTGAGCAGACTGTAGGGCCACCTCGAGGAAACTCGAGGGCTGGTAAAAACCTGTAGGATGACTTATCCGGTCATGGCCCGAGACGAGATACGCGCGGCTACTATCAGGGTGTTGGCACGCCAAGAGGACTTGCTGGATTAGTTTTACCTTTGTCTGAATATCTTGAGCACGGGATTCCAAGGATACTCGGGTCTTCACACCTTGGAGTTGTGACTCCGCAGATCGTGAGCTTGTGATGGGCTAAGTTGGGA
Organism: Secale cereale; assembly: GCA_902687465.1. Lineage (NCBI taxonomy): Eukaryota > Viridiplantae > Streptophyta > Magnoliopsida > Poales > Poaceae > Secale > Secale cereale. The sequence goes on from LR738711.1 coordinate 348,425,643, forward strand.
CACCCCTGCAGGGTTTTGATCTTTCGAAAGCCGTGCCTGCGGTTATGTGGCAGATGGGAATTTGTTAATATCCGGTTGTAGAAAACTTGACACTATGTTCATAATACACTACCAGCGTGAGTAACCTTGACGGTCGCTTTCCGAAAGGGGTTCGGGAAGTGAACACGGTGGGGTTATGTTTGACGTGCTTAGATAGGATCACTTCGTGATCACTTTGACGATTGTTGCCACTTTCTCTTCTCGCTCTAAACACGTAAGCTAGTGCTAGTGCAGCTGCAACCTTGTTCTTCAGCCTTGTTCCACACCCAACGCTTTGATAGTATTGCTACCCGGGAACGGGATTGCTGGGTCCTCTGTGGCTCACAGATTCTACAACACCAGATGCAGGTACCGTTGAGAACTGCACAGCTGGTGGTTCAGAGTTGTACTGGGAGTTCGATGAAGAATGTGGGCGATACTATGTGTCTTACCCAGAGGATCAGTAGGGCTCTTACTAGGAGGATTGGGACCTTGTGTGGCTTTATTTATGGTATCTTTCATTTGGATCTTCGTCCGTAGTCGGACTCTGATGTTATTTGGATGATGAATGTTTATGTAATGCATTGTGTGATGTGGCGAGTATAAGACAACTAGTCTTTTGCAATTTCATCCCTCTTTTACATGAGTCGTGCAAAGATACCATACTTGAGATCATTCTAGTATGAGATTATGCCTTTAAGTCGTTCCTCGACACGTAGGAGGTATAATCTCATATTGGGCATTACAAGTTGGTAATCAGAGCCTTCTCCGACCTAGGAGCCCCCACTGATTGATCGAATCATTGACGGTTGAGTCTAGGCACACACATGAAAATGCTTTGAGTCCTATATATATATCGGAGAGTAGGATTTCTTTTACTCCTCATCCCTTTATTACTCTGGTGAGGACTCCTGATGAAGTTCTATCTCTTCTACTCTCAAAAATTCACTAATTTTTTTTAGGATCACGCGAGAATTGTTTGGATTGTTCCGATGTCTTTGTGACGAGAACATTGTTCTCGATGCCTCCTGTCATTAGGGGTTGTGGCAGTGTCCCAGGGAGTTGAGCTGCGAGGTGTTGTCGTCACAAATCTACCACAGCAGTTCTGGAATACTTAAGACGGCCGACATCGAAAACTCTTCTATGCGGTTAGTGGCAAGATAACCCCGACATCACCCAGTACTGGGGAGGTAGTTCGGGAGTATTGCCATAGCTTGTATAGCAGATGCGTTTCGAAGGTCCGAGGTAACCGGTTTCTATAAATAACTGGTTATGTGTTGAAGGATGGATACAGCTGGATATAGGATTAGAGTTGAGTGCGCGGTGCTTCCCCTGTATCCCCAACACCCGATTGCAGAACGGGAAACTTTCGGAAATTAATAGGTGGGTTCATCTAGTAGCTCGTAGGCATTCTTCCAATGAATGCATGATATGGAGTTCGGGGTTCTACATTGAGTGAAGTGGTTTTATGGGCATTTGTTCCGATCGGGAGTTGCATCTTAAAGGGTCCTTGGCTATGCTGATCCGGGGATTGGAAAACCCTTTTGTAACATGTTCCATGAGCTTTCAGGAGGAACATGTGGGATGAAGCTTCTATCTTGTATTTGTTGTATCTGCTCCTTGTTGTTAATTTACCTTTTGTTCTCCCAAGTGGCTTCTCGAGAAGATTGTTACCATTAAACTGTGGATTACATTCGTTCATTTTGTTCGAATGTTCTTGTGAAGACTTATGTTGCAATTCTAGCCGTTGATTCAGCTTATATATTTCATTCAATGGCTAAGTCATCTCCTTCAGGATGGCTCCTAAGAAGGTTCCCAATGCTAACCCAGAGGGTGAAGAAGTTCCTGATCGTCCTCCCTCCCCTCCTCCTCCGTCTGAGGCCTGGAGAGCAATTATGCAAGCGACAAACCAAAACACCTAGATGCTTATGCAAATGATGCAGAACATTCAAGCCAACCAAGAAAATCAAGGTGGTCATGGGAACCAAGGCCAAGGCAATTTGTTCAACCAACCTCACTTTGCAACCCTCAACCAATTCCTGGCAAACCAACCGAAGGCGTTCAGTTACTGTGTGGATTCGCTAGATGCTGAAGACTGGATAACAGACATCAAGAAGCACTTTGAATGCAGTAACATGAGACCTGAGGATTATGTCAAGTTTGCCGCCTTCCAACTCAAGGATCAAGCTGCTGATTGGTGGCAACAGTACAAAGATTCCAGAGAAGGACGTGAGATCTTGTGGACTGACTTCTGCAAGGATTTCCGCTCTCACCACATTCCAACTAGTGTCACTGAAGGCATGCGTGAGCAATTCCACAACCTGAAGCAAGGCACCATGTTCGTCTATCAATACAATGTCAAGTTCCAGAACCTTGCCCCCTATGCCAAGCAAGACATCCCAGATGCCAAGAGCAAGATTTATCAGTTCCGTGGTGGTCTGAAGGATGAACTGCAGCTAGCTCTCACCTTGTTCGAGCCGGATGAATTTGACCAATTCTATAACATGGCTCTTAAGCAAGAGGCAGCCCAGCTCAAGGTTGAAGCTTCCAAAAAGAGGATCAGAGATGCTGTTAACTCCTCCTCTTCTTCCCAAGTGGTCACAAAGCAGCAGAAGTTTTGGCCTCCACCTCCTCTAGTGCTCCGCCCTCCCAACAAAAACAACAAGCACTCTGGTGGCCGTGGTTTCTCCCACCCACCCAACCCAAGCAATCTGTCCAAGAATCACTTTCAAGCTTCGAAGCCAAGTGGTCCTTATCACCGTCCTCTCTCACAAGTGGTTTGCAACAAGTGCACTAGGAAGGGTCACTATGCTAACAAGTTCCCCAACCCGAGGCGCCTTCCGCCTCCTCCACCTGTCAGCACTGCTATTGTCAAGCACAATCCCAAGCAAGCAAGAGTGAATCTGATGAATGCAGCTCAAGCAGAGAATTCTTCAGATGTGATACTTGGTAATCTTCCAGTTAACTCTATGCCTGCAAAAGTATTGATTGATTCTGGTGCATCACTTTGCTTCATGTCAAGACCATTCTTTAACAAGCATTATTTCACTTCGGCATTTCTGGATAAGAAGTTGCAAATTACTTCTCCGGGCAAAAATATGACTTCTAATTTGATGGCTCCGGATGTATCTATTCACATGGGTGATTACCGCTTTCTGGTTTCTCCGGTTATTCTCGGTAACTCCGACATTGATCTTATTATTGGGATGGATTGGCTTTCCAAGCATGATGCAAACATTGATTGTGCAAATAAGGAAGTCAAGCTTGCTCATCCTGACGAATACGTGATTATCTTTGCCTCTCGAGATAACACAATCAGGCTATTCTCTCTCAATGACAAGGGCGGGATTAATGACATCTCTCAGATCCCGGTGGTCAATGAGTATGAAGATGTTTTCCCTGAAGAGCTTCTAGGCATGCCTCCGCATCGTCAAGTTGAATTCGTCATTGAACTCGAGCCCGGTACCGAGCTAGCATGCCGGCGTCCTTACAAGCTTTCCCCTGATGAGTTGAAGGAGCTGAAGAAACAACTCGATGAGCAAAAGCGTATGGGTCTAATCAGGCCTAGCACTTCTCCTTGGGGCTATGGTGTTCTATTTGTCAAGAAGAAGGATGGCACGGAGTGCCTTTGTGTTGATTACCAGCCATTGAACAAGAAGACAATAAAGAACAAGTATCTGCTCCCCAATATCAATGAATTGTTCGAGCAGCTCAAAGGAGCAAAGGTGTTCTCAAAGCTCGATCTCCGGATGGGTTATCACCAGATCCGTATCCGTGAAGAAGATATTCCCAAGACCGCATTCAGAACGAGTTTTGGCTCTTATGAATACACGGTCATGTCTTTCGGCCTCGCTAATGCTCCACCCAGTTTCTCGAGGATGATGCACTTCATATTCAACCCCTACACCAATGAATTTGTTCTCGTATATCTTGATGATATCTTGGTATTCTCCAAGAATGAAGAAGACCATGCCAAGCACCTCCGTTTGGCTCTGGACAGGCTCCGTGAACACAAGTTCTATGCGAAGTTCTCCAAGTGTGAATTCTGGCTGGATAAGGTCTTATATCTTGGCCATATCATCTCTGCTGAGGGTATTTCTGTCAACCCTGAGAAAGTTGAAGCTATTGTCAACTGGGAACCCCCGCAGAACGTCAAGTAACTCCGAAGCTTCCTTGGTCTCGCTAGCTATTGCAGAAGGTTCGTTGAGAACTTCTCCAAGATTTCCAAGCCTCTCTCCAACCTGTTGCATAAGAATGTCAAGTACAACTGGACTCCTGATTGTGATGTGGCATTCAAAACACTCAAAGAGAAACTCATTTCTGCTCCGGTTCTTACTCCTCCAGATGATTCCAAGCCCTATGAAGTATTTTGTGACGCTTCTTTACAAGGACTTGGTGGTCTTCTCATGCAATACAAGAAGATTGTGGCATACACTTCCCATCAATTGATACCAAATGAGAAAAATTACCCCACACATGATATAGAGCTAGCAGCAGTTGTACATGCCTTGATCACATGGAGACACCTTCTATTGGGCCGAAAAGTGGACATCTTCACCGATCACAAGAGCTTGAAGTACATCTTCACACAGCCTAACCTGAACCTTTGCCAGATTCGTTGGGTTGAGATGATCCAAGATTATGATCCAAGCATTGAGTATACACCTGGCAAGGCCAATGTCATTGCAGATGCCTTGAGCAGAAAGGCATATTGCAACAGTCTCCTTCTCAAGACATTTCAGCCTGAGCTTTGTGAATCATTTAGGAAGCTCAACCTCCGATTTGTTTCGCAAGGCTTTCTTGCAAACCTTCAAGTTGCTCCTACCTTGGAAGATAAGATCCGTGAGGCCCAACTGAGTGATGCTATGGTATAGAAAGTGAAACATGGTATTGCTAAGGGTACTCCCAAAAATAAGTGCTATCGTGTTGATGAGAAAGACACCTTGTTCTTTGAGGACGGAATTGTGGTTCCCAAGGGTGATCTCAGGAAGATCATAATGAATGAAGCACATGACTCCCTCCTCTCGATTCATCCCGGAAGTTCCAAGATGTACCAAGACCTCAAGCAATCTTACTGGTGGACTCGCATGAAAAGGGAGATTGCCCAATTCGTGAATGAATGTGATGTCTGCAGAAGAGTGAAGGCAGAGCATCAACGTCCAGCCGGTCTCCTCCAACCTCTACCTATTCCCGAGTGGAAATTCGACCACATTGAAATGGATTTCGTCACTGGGTTTCCTAAGTCCAAGAAGGGGAATGATGCTATCTTTGTTGTGATTGACAAGCTAACTAAAGTAGCTCACTTCCTTCCCATCAAAGAATCCATCAACGCAGCTCAGTTGGCAGAGTTGTACACTTCGAGAATTGTCTCGTTGCATGGCATTCCTCAAGTCATCTCCTCAGACCGTGGAAGTTTATACACATCCATGTTTTGGGACTCCTTTCATTCAGCCATGGGCACTAAGATTCGTTTCAGCACTGCGTTTCACCCTCAGACTAGTGGTCAAGTCGAAAGAGTGAACCAGATCCTCGATGACATGGTAAGAGCTTGTGTCATCTCTTTTGGCATGAAGTGGGAAGATTGTCTCCCGTTTGCCGAGTTCTCTTACAACAACAGCTTCCAAGCAAGTGCCGGCAAAGCTCCTTTTGAAATCCTCTATGGCAGAAAGTGTCGTACCCCTCTCAACTGGTCCGAGACTGGTGAACGTCAACTTCTTGGCAATGACTTGATCTCAGAAGCCAAAGAAATGTGGAAAGTCATACGTGAGAATCTCAAAGCCGCTCAATCGCGTGAAAAGAGTTACTTTGACAGCAAGCATCGTGATTTGGCTTTCGACATTGGGGATCATGTCTATCTCCATGTTTCTCCTATGAAAGGAACCCAAAGATTCGGTATCAAAGGAAAGCTTGCTCCTAGATACGTGGGCCCTTTCAAGATCCCTAGGAAAAGAGGCAATCTAGCCTATCAACTTGAGCTTCCCTCCAACTTTGCAAATGTTCATGATGTGTTTCACGTGTCTCAACTCCGCAAGTGCTTCAAGACACCTGAACGCACCATTCCGTTCGAGGAGATTGATCTTCAACAAGACTTGTCTTATCGTGAGCACCCTGTTGCTATTCTTGAGGAAACTGAGCGCAAAACCCGCAACAAGTCAATCAAGTTCTTGAAAATTAAGTGGTCACACCATACCGAGCGAGAAGCTACATGGGAACGAGAAGATCACCTTCGTTCCGAGTATCGTTCCTTCTTGCAGTCCAAGATCTCAGGACGAGATCTTTTTGTAGTATAGGACAGTTTGTAATGCCCCATATGTAACACTTTCCAATAATGGGAATAAAACTACCTCTTTTGATCCTTGTCATTATCCTTGGGGGTTCTTGTGATTTATTTTATTTGCATTGCCATTCTTTTATAATTTTGCATCCTTGCATTGCTCATCATCATATCATCATGGCATCATAGTTTACTTTATTTTGTGCATGTGTGAGACCTTGTGATGTTTTTGTGTGTGAGGTCTAGCTATGCCTAGCTAACCTACCTACCCCCCTTTCTCTCTTCTTCTTCTTCTTCTTCTTCTTCTTTCTTTTCTTCTGGCCTTTTCTTTGCTCTATTATGCAAGCCACCTAGCCATGTGCCTTAGTGTTTCTTTCTCCTCCTTCAAATCTTGCACCATGTGAACGTCCTCTCCACCAAATATCACCCCTTTTGAATATGATTTGGTTGGGTTTTAAAATGACTTGATTTTGATCCATATTCGAACTCCTTTTATTTTTCTGCCTCTAAAAATGTCGAAGTCAATTTATTTAAATAGGGCATAATTCACCGAGCATGGGGATATTTTTCTTTTCCCCTAACTCTTCGTATTTATTTCTGTGGTTTTCTTTTTTTGCCTAAAGAAATAAAAGGAAATAAGTAAAGGCAGCAGCCAGCGCAGGTACCTGGGCCTCCTCCTCCTTCTCTCTCTTCCCCCAGGCCCATCTTATTTTCTCTGCGCAGCCCATATCCATTGCAGGCGGAGCCAACAGCGTCGCCGTCGCGCCGTGGCCTTTTCCGCGCCTGGCCCCACCTGTCTGTGACACAGGGCCACGTCGTCGTCTTCCTCCGTCAGCAAAACAGAGCAGCGCCCGCGCTCACCGTCGCGCCGTGAATAAACGGATGTCGAGGCCCCGTCCACCGAGCCCCCCTTTTAAACCCAAACCTTGTCCTCCCATCCTCTCTAGGTTTCCTCTCCCCCCTCTCGCCGTCTGGAGAGCCGAGATCCTCCAGATCCGCCATCCCCATCGACACCCGAGCGCATCTGAGAGCAGCCCCTCGTCGCCGGCGAGCCCCGCGTCGTCCTCAGCCTCGCCAAAGCTGTCCATCTGCTTCCACGATGTCGACTTCGTCGTCTACGTCGACTCGGCGGACCCGATCGCCTCCACGTCGAGCTCTTCTTCCTCTTCTTCCTCTCCGGTGGCCGTAGGTGTACGAGGCGTGCCGTCGTCAACTCCGTCCACGACTGGGCCAGCCGGGCACACAGCCGTGCTCGCGGTGAGCTCCTCTCTCTCCCCGTGCCCTTTTCCCCTTTCGGCGCGTGCTCTAGGCCCTAGTTCTCCGAGCGACCGATCGCGTCGCCGTCGGACCTCGTCGCCAGCGAGTGTTCCGACCCCTCTAGGTCGTGCGGTGTCGTCCATTTGCTTCGCCTAGTCGCGTAGGAGCTGCCTGTCTAGTCGCCGTGCCGCCTAGGGATTTGCATCGCCACGCCGTTGCTCCATCGCCGCCGTGCTGTCATTGCTCGCCGCCGGTGCTGTAGTGCCCCATAGGTGCAGCTAGCGTGCGGGTTGGATGCGAAACTCCTCAAGGAGCGTCTCGCACCCCTCCGTCGTGCTATTTGGTCGCCGGAGCGGCTCCGACGAGGGCCAGCGCCTCCCCTGTTTCTGTTTCTGCTGAACTTGCTACCTGTTCTCTGTCGAGTTTAGTTCAGTAGTGTAGTGGTTTTTCTCCGTCACTTTTAGCGAGAGGGTGTGGGTTCGATCCCTTGCGGGTGCTGTGGTATTCGCCCATTTTTGCTTTTCCCCTGAGGCTGACAAGTAGGCCCCACCTGCCAGCCTCACAGCACCGTCCTAGCCCCCGCGCGCACCCGCGTCACCAGCTCAGCCCCGCCGGGCCCCTTGTCAGTGGGCGTGGCTAGCTGAGCCTGGGTCATTCTGGACCCTGGCGCCTATATTGTTTTATTTTCTTTTATGTTTTTCTTTTTCTTTTCTGTTTTTCTTGTTTAATTAATATCTGCAAATTTATGTTTCCGATGAATATGAGCCCTATATGAAAAGTGCTTAGAATTTTGTGTAGTTTATGAATATGCTATTTGCTGCCATGTTTAAAACCATTTAAATGCTGTTTGAATTTAAATTTTTTTAACTATGCTTAAACTTGTAAAAATCATAACTAAATATCAACTTGAAATTTAACAAACTTTATATGCACTTGGGGTAGAAAAATGTGTAGAATATTTTGGTGCTGTTGGTTAGCATGTTTGACAATTCTTTCACATAAGTTTTTCAAATATGTCCCAAAAGCAAATAAATTAATATGGGAGTTTCTCGATATTGTTGTTATTTAATTCCAGCCCATTTAAATGTGCTAGCATGTTGATGTTATGTTAGTTGCACCCTTGCCATGTTAACCAATCCCTTTAAAACTTGTTGCATGCTTGTTTGGACAACTACATAAACTTGCTAAGTTGTTCCCTTGCTTATTTCATGCTTGTGGTTGTTCTTGTTTGGTTATGATGTTGTTGCACTCTTGTGACCCCTAGGCCATGCATCATTTCTTTCCATGTTCATATACTTCATGTGCATGCATCATGTGGTTGAGCCTTGCATGTTGATTGATTTTGTTCCGTTGTTGCATTGCTGTGTTTGGTTAGAGCCCGGTGACGATACGGAGCACGAGGTTTCTACCGAGGTTGAGTGTGAGGAGCAAGGTTACGTTCCCTCCGAGGATTCAACAGGCAAGATGACCTTACCTAGATAACACTACTATCTTTGCCTATGCTAGGTGTCTCGCTCTTTAGCTTATTGCCTCCCTATGTCGGTGTGTCAGCCTCCTATTGTTGCCATGAAAATCTCTAACCACCCAACCTAGCAAACCTTTGATTGGCTACGTAAGCTTCGCTCAGCCCCTCTTATAGCATTGTTAGTTGCAGGAGAAGATTTGAAGATTCTCGCTTCATGAAGAAGTTATTGTTGGGATATCACAATATATAATCTGTTAAACTAAATCATCAATATATTTGGCAATGGGTGGAAGGCTAAGCATTTGCTTGGTGTTTTGTTCCACTCATGCCACCCTAGGAACCGTATAAATCGGTGTTATGTTCCTTGATTTTGCGTCCCTAACACGGTTGGGGTTTATGGGCCTCCCTTGATAACCCGCTTAGCGCTAAAGCTTTTCCAGCAAGGCCCAACATTGGTTTTACATTTGCCTAATAACTAAAACTTGCATAGGGAGTTATAAACCCTTTTCTTAATTAATAACCCGGGCCAGTGCTCCATGTGAGTGTTGGTCCAAACTGAGCAGACTGCGGGGCCACCTCGAGGAAACTCGAGGGCTGGTGAAAAAACTGTAGGATGACTTATCCGGTCGTGGCCTGAGACGAGATACGCGCGGCTACTATCAGGGCGTCGACACGCCGTGAGGACTTGCTGGATTAGTTTTACCTTTGTCGGAATATCTTGAGCACGGGATTCTGAGAATACTCGGGTCTTCCCACCTTGGAGTTGCGACACGCAGATCGTGAGCTTGTGATGGGCTAAGTTGGGACACCCCTGCAGGGTTTTGATCATTCGAAAGCTGTGCCCATGGTTATGTGGCAGATGGGAATTTGTTAATATCTGGTTGTAGAAAACATGACACCATGTTCATAATACACTACCAGCATGAGTAACCGTGCCGGTCGCTTTCCGAAAGGGGTTCGAGAAGTGAACACGGTGGGGTTATGTTTGACGTGCTTAGATAGGATCACTTCGTGATCACTTTGACGATCATTGGCACTTTCTCTTCTTGCTCTAAACACGTAAGCTAGTGCTAGTGCAGCTGCAACCTTGTTCTTCAGCCTTGTTCCACACCCAAGGCTTTGATAGTATTGCTACCCGGGAACGGGATTGCTGAGTCCTCCGTGGCTCACAGATTCTACAACACCAGATGCAGGTACTATTGAGAACTACACAGCTGGTGGTTCAGAGTTGTACTGGGAGTTTGATGAAGAACGTGGGCGATACTACGTGTCTTACCCAGAGGATCAGTAGGGCTCTTACAAGGAGGATCGGGACCTTGTGTGGCTTTATTTATGGTATCTTTCCTTTGGATCTTCGTCCGTAGTCGGACTCTGATGTTATTTGGATGATGTATGTTTATGTAATGCCTTGTGTAATGTGGCGAGTGTAAGCCAACTATTCTTTTGAAATTTCATCCCTCTTTTACATGAGTCGTGCAAAGATACCATACTTGAGATCATTCTAGTATGAGATTATGCCTTTAAGTCGTGCCTCGACCCGTAGGAGGTATAATCTCATACTGGGCATTACACAACCAAAGTAATTAACTCGGGATCGACAGAGAATTCATAATCATTATCAGTAACATGGATAGGTGAAGTAGAAAACTCAAGATCATATTGCATTCTAGCATTCAAAGATTTTTCTTTCCACTTGCATAATAATTTCTTAAGATTATTCCTATCCTTACAAGCAAGAAAGTCTCTAGCAACCTCTGCTTCCATAACATATCCCTCAGGCATAACAGGCAATTCATATCTAGGAGAGCTAGGTGAAGAAAATATGTCCTAGAAGACATAATAAACTTGTTATTTTATATTTCCTTATTCTTGATAAATGTTTATTATTCATGCTAGAATTGTATTAATCGGAAACCTTGATAAATGTGTGAATACATTGACGAACATTGTGTCCCTAGTGAGCCTCTACTAGACTAGCTCAATTATCAAAGATGGTTAAGGTTTTCTAACCATGGACATGAGTTGTCATTTGATAATGGGATCATATCATTAGGAGAATGATGTGATGGACTTGACCCAACTTTAGCTTATCATAATGATCGTTTAGTTTTACTGCTATTGCTTTCTTCATGTCAAATACATATTCCTCCAACTATGAGATTATGCAACTCCCGGATACAGGAGGAATGCCTTGTGTGCTATCAAACGTCACAACGTAACTAGGTGATTATAAAGATGCTCTACAGGTATCTCCGAAGGTGTTTGTTGAGTTGGCATAGATTGAGATTAGGATTTGTCACTCTGAGTATCGGAGAGAGATCTCTGGGCCCTCTCTGTAATACACATCATAAGAAGCCTTGCAAGCAAAGTGACTAATGAGTTAGTTGCGGGATGATGTATTACAAAACGAGTAAAGAGACTTGCCGGTAACGAGATTGAACTAGGTATGAAGATACCGATGATCGAATCTCGGGCAAGTAACATACCGATGACAAAGGGAATAACGTATGTTGTCATTTGAGTTTGACCGATAAAGGTCTTCGTAGAATATGTGAAACCAATATGAGCATCTTGGTTTCGCTATTGGTTATTGACCGGAGAGGTGTCTTAGTCATGTCTACATAGTTCTCGAACCTGTAGGGTCCGCGCAATTAACGTTCGATGACGATATTGTATTATATGAGTTCTGTGATTTGGTGACCGAATGTTGTTCGGAGTCCCGGATGAGATCACGGACATGAAGAGGAGTCTTGAAATGGTTGAGAAGTAAAGATTGATATATAGGACAATAGTATTCGGACACCGGAAGTGTTCCGAGGGGTACCGGGTGCATATCAGAGTACCGGGGGGTTACCGGAACCCCCGGGACGTTAATGGGCCACATGGGCCAAAGGGGAAGTAGCACACCAGCCCTCAAGGGGCTGGCGCACCCCTCCTAGGCCGCCGGTCAAGTCGGAGCAGGAAAGGGGGAATTTGGCCTCCCCCTTCCTTTCCTCTCCCATCTCTTCCTTTTCCCTTCCTACTCTGAACAGGAATAGGAGAGGGGGTTTGGCCGAACTGGAGTGGACCCCAAGTAGGATTCCTCCTACTTGGGGCGCCCCCTTGGCTGCCTCTCTTCCCCTCCAACCTATATATACATGGGGAGGGGCGCCTAGAACACACACCAACAATTGTTAGCCGTGTGCGGCGCCCCCCTCCATAGTTTACGCCTCCGGTCATATTCTCGTAGTGCTTAGGCCAAGCCCTGCACGAATCACTTCACCATCACCGTCACCACGCCGTCGTGCTGATGGAACTCATCTACTTCCTCAACACTTTGTTGGATGAAGAGTTCGAGGGACTTCGTCGAGCAGAACGTGTGCAGAACTCGGAGGTGTTATACTTTCGGTGCTTGATCTGTCAGAACAAGAAGAAGTTCGATTCCATCAACCGCGTTGTTAAAATGCTTCCACTTTCAGTCTACAAGGGTACGTAGACACACTCTCCCCCTCCCATTGCTATGCATATCCTAGATCGATCTTGCGTGACGTAGGAAGTTTTTGAAAATTGCATGCTATGTTTCCCAACAGTGGCATCATGAGCCAGGTCTATGCGTAGATGATATGCACGAGTAGAACATAAAGAGTTGTGGGCGGTGATAGTCATACTGCTTACCACCAATGTCTTATTTTGATTCGACTGTATTGTGGGATGAAGCGGCCCAGACCAACCTTACATAACCTCGTTCATGAGACCGGTTCCACCGACAGACATGCAACTAGTTTTGCATAAAGGTGGCTGGCGGGTGTCTGTTTCTCCTACTTTAGTTGAATCGAGTTTGACAGGGGATGGTCCTCGAAGAAGGTTAAAACAGCAATCATGACGAAACACCGTTGTGGTTTTGTGCCGTAGGTAAGAATGGTTCTTGCTAGAAGCACGTAGCACCCACGTAAAAACTTGCAACAACAAAGTAGAGGACATCTAACTTGTTTTTTGCAAGACATGTTGTGATGTGATATGGTCAAGACGTGATGAGTTATACGTTATTGTATGAGATGATCATGTTTTGTAAATTATCGGCAACCGGCAGGAGCCTTATGGTTGTCTCTTTATTGTATGAATTGCAAGCGCCATGTAATTGCTTTACTTTATCGCTATGAGTTAGCAATAGTCGTAAAAGCAATAGTTGGCGAGATGACCATGACACTACGATGGAGATCAAGGTGTCAAGCCAATGATGATGGAGATCGTGATGATGCTTTAGAGATGGAGATAGAAAGCACAAGATGATGATGGCCATATCATGTCACATATTTTGATTGCATGTGATGTTTATCTTTTATGCATCTTATTTTTCTTAGTACGACAGTAGAATTATAAGATGATCCCTTAACTAAATGTCAAGGTAAAAGTGTTCTTATGAGTATGCATCATTGCTACAGTTTGTCGTTTTGAGACACCACGTCATGATCGGGTGTGATAGACTCTACGTTCACATACAACAGGTGCAAGACAGTTTTGCACATGCGGAATACTCGGGTTAAACTTGACGAGCCTAGCATGTACAGACATGGCCTCGGACCACTAGAGACCGAAAGGTCGAACGTGAATCATATAGTAGATATGATCACCATAGAGATGTTCACCATTGATGACTACCCCATCTCACGTGATGACCGGACATGGTTTAGTTGATTCAGATCACATATCATTTAAATGACTTGAGGGATGTCTATCTAAGTGGGAGATCTTTAGTAATTTGATTAATTGAACTTAATTTATCATGAACTTAGTCAGGATAGTATTTGCATATCTATGTTGTAGATCTACGGCCCGTCATATCGTTCCCTTGAATTTTAATGCATTCCTAGAGAAAGCTAAGTTGAAAGATGATGGCAACAACTACACGGACTGGGTCCGTAACTTGAGGATTATCATCATTGCTGCATAGAAGAATTATATCCTTGATGCACCGCTAGGTGACAAGCCCCTTCCCGCTAATCCAGATGCTATGAACGTCTCATAGACGCGGTCAGCTAACTACTCTATAGTTCAGTGTGACATTCTTTAGGGCTTTGAATCGGGACTTCAAAGACGTTTGGAACATCATGGACCATATGAGATGTTCCAGGAGTTGAAGTTAATATTTCAAGCAAATGCTCGAGTTGAGAGATATGAAGTCTCCAACAAGTTCTATAGCTGCAAGATGGGGGAGAATAGTTCTACCAATGTAAACATACTCAGAATGTTTGGATATCATAATTACTTGACTCAGTTGGGAGTTAATCTTCCACTTGATAGTGTTATTGACAGAGTTCTCCAATCACTGCCACCAAGCTACAAAGGCTTCGTGATGAACTATAATATGCAAGGGATGGAGAAGACTATTCAGAGCTCTTTGCAATGCTCAAAGCTACATAGGTAGAAATCAAAAAGGGCATCAAGTGTTGATGGTTAACAAGACCACTAGTTTCGAGAAAAAGGGAAAGGGAAAGAAAGGGAACTTCAAGAAGAATGGCAAGCAAGTTGCCACTCCCGGGAAGAAGCCAAAAGTTGGACCCAAGCATGAAACTAAGTGCTTCTACTCCAAAGGGACTGGTCACTGGAAGCATAACTGCCCCAAGTATTTGGCGGATAAGAAGGATGGTAAAGTGAACAAAGGTATATTTGATATACATGTTATTGATGTGTACCTTACTAATGCTCGTAATAGCACATGGGTATTTTATACTGGTTCGGTTGCTCATATTTGTAACTCGAAATAGGCTATGGATTAAACAAAGATTGGCAAAGGACGAGGTGACGATGCGCGTGGGAAATGGTTCCAAGGTCGATGTGATCGTCGTGGGCACACTACCTCTACATCTACCTTCGGGATTACTTTTAGACCACAATAATTGGTAGTTGGTGCATGCTGATGTCTACTACACAACTTGTTCTTATAGACTCATGTTGGGCCTCCAAGCGCAGAGTTTTGTCGAACAGTAGCAAATTTCCCTCAAGTGGATGACCTAAGGTTTATCAATCCATGGGAGGTGTATGATGAAGATGGTCTCTCTCAAACAACCTTGCAACCAAATAATAAAAAGTCTCTTGTGTCCCCAACACATCAAATACAATGGGAAATTGTATAGGTGGACTAGTTCGGCGCAGAGATGGAGATACAAGTGTAATATCGATAGTAGATATTGATTTTTGTAATAGTAACAATAAAAAACAGCAAGGTAACAAGTGATAAAACGGAGCACAAACGGTATTGCAATGCTTGAAAATGAGGCCTAGTGTCCGTACTTTCGCTAGTGCAATCTCTCAACAATGCTAATATAATTGCATTACATAACCATCCCTCAAAGTGCGATGAAGAATCACTCCAAAGTTCCTATCTAGCGGAGAACATAAGAAGGAATTGTTTGTAGCTATGCTTTCCGATCGATCTATCCAAGAGTCCGTACTAAAATAACACAAGTTATTCTTTCTGATCGATCTATCAAGAGTTCGTACTAAAATAACACGATGTTATTCTTTCCGATCGATGTATCAAGAGTTCGTACTGAAATAACACCAAAACAAATTCATATTCATAATACTCAATCCAACACAAAGAACTTCAAAGAGTGCCCCAAGATTTCTACCGAAGTAACAAAGACAAGAACGTGCATCAACCCCTATGCATAGATGACCCCAATGTCACCCCAGGAATCCACAAGTTGAGTGCCAAAGCATATATCAAGTGAATCAATAAGATACCCCATTGTTACCATGAGTATTCAATTGCAAGACATATATCAAGTGTTCTCAAATCCATAAAAGTATTCAATCTGATAACAACGAAATATCAAAGGGAAAAACTCAGATCATCAGAACAAGATAAAGAGGGGAAAACACCATATGATCCGACTATATTAACAAAGCCCGCGATACATCAAGATTGTGCATCTCAAAATCACGAGAGAGAGAGAGAGAGAGAGAGAGAGAGAGATTGAACACATAGCTACTAGTACAAACACTCAGCCCCGAGGGTGGACTACTCCCTCCTCATCATGGTGGCCGCCGGGATGATGAAGATGGCCACTGGTGATGGTTTCCCCCTCCGGTGGAGTGCCGGAATGGGATCTAGATTGTATCTCATGGACAACAGAGCCTTGCAGCAGTGGAACTTCTGATCTAGGTTCACCCCGAAGGGTTTTAGAATATTTGGAAATTTATTGGGCGAAGATGGGGTGCGGGAGGCCACCGAGGTGAGCACAACCCACCTGGGCACGCATGCGCCCCCAGGCGCGCCCTGGTGGATTGTGCCCCCTCGGGGCACCCCCCAGGTACTGCTCTGGCCCATCGGGAGTCTTCTGGTCCATAAAAAATCCACAAAAAGTTTTGCGGCGTTTGGACTCTGTTTGATATTAATTTTCTGCAATGTAAAAAACAGCAACTGGCACTAGGCACTATGTCAATAGGTTAGTCCCAAAAAATGATATAAAATGATTGTAAAACATCCAAGAATGATAATATAACATCATGGAACAATCAAAAATTATAGATACGTTAGAGACGTATGAGCATCCCCAAGCTTAATTCATGCTCGTCCTCGAGTAGGTAAATGATAAAAACAGAATTTTTGATGTGGAATGCTACCTATCATGTTCATCACATAATCTTTCTCTTTATAGAATGGACATTTGGACTTTTATATGGTTCAAAGCAATAGTCTAGTTGTGACATGAGGACTTTAATACTCAAGCATATCAACAACCAAAAATGTCTTTCAAAATATCAATGCTAAAATAAGTTATCCCTGGCCCATCATGCTTAACCATTGATCCATTCATGAAACACACTCGCATATTAACTACATCCAATACTTAAGTACGATCATAGTGCCTCCTAGTTGGTGCTTTATAAGTGAAGACGGAGACTAAATTCAAAATAAATATTTCATAAAGTAAAAGAAAGGCCCTTTGCAGAGGGAAGTAGGGATTTCTAGAGGTGTTAGAGCTCAAAGCTTAAATTGAGAGAGAAAATTAATCCCACCAATGAAAACGACTTAGAGTTCCCAACACTTTCCATGCTAGATATATCATAGGCGGTTCCCAAACATAAAATAAAGTTTATTCCTTTTTCCAGCAAATTTTCACAAGCCATGGCGAACCGTAGCCACGAGTGCCCTCCATACCAACACTTTCCAAGGAATTTATTATTTGACAACATAAAGTAAATTCATTTTTTTTTCATATCAGGACTGGGTATCTCTAATACCTTTGCCTTACTCTCGTGCAATCACAAGTGAATAAACACTCATGATGAGAATAACACATCTGGCATGGAAAATATTATCCACCTGTAATGCCTCGGATGTAACACTTTCCCTATATGGCAATATATAAACTTTGGCTTCATCATTTCCGTTCCTGGCTCTCCTTTCTTTTTGGGTTTCTCGTTTTGTCGTGTGCGTGTGTGCTTTTCATCCATGTCATGTTTTCATGTGCATTGCATTGCATTTGTGTTGTCGTTTGCATCCGGTCCCACTCGTCTCTTCCCGTTGTCCGTTTCGAGTTCCGACGCTCTCACATGTGCCCGTGGCATCCCCGAGTCCTTCTTTCGTGTTTGACTGTGTAACGTTTCCGGAATGGCGTGAGACTTGTCGTGCGATGTTGTTTTGGTACGTGTAGGCCGCCTGTCAAGTTTCGTCGCGTTTGGAGTTCGTTTGGTACTCCAACGGTTAACCTAGTGGGCTAAAAGAACCTGTTCTTTGAGGCCCAAGACCCCCTCCACAACAGCCCACCAACCCAGCACAACCCTCCCCATCATCTCGGTCGTCGAATTATGATCACGTGGCCGAAAACCGCTCCCCATTTGGAGTCTCCTAGCTCCTTGTGCCTATATAAACGTCCCGATGTCCATTTTTTCGTCCAAAACCCTAGCCTCCTCCAAGCTCCAGCCCCGCCTCGGAATCCGCGCCGGGCGGACGTGTCCGACCCGGGCCGGACAGATTTTTTCCTCCGTCGCCGCTTCCACCGTGCAGGCCCGCCGGGCCTGAGGCTGGCCCCCGCGGCCAGCATCACCACCGACGTCCGCCGCCCCGTCCTCCCTCAGCGCCGGCCGCCGCGCCGCCACCCGCAGGCGGCCGGAGCCCCGCCACCGCGCCGCCCGAGCTTCAAGGGTCGCCGGCCCCTTGCAGTCCCGCCGCCGGGCCGTGCGGGCCGTCGGTCGAGGCCGCCCCGCCGGATCTGCAGCCGCCGGTCGACGCCCCTCACCGCGCCCCGCCGGTGCCTTACCGCCGCCCGTAGCCGAGAGTCCCCGCCGGCCCAGCTCCATCGCCAGAGCAAGGCGCCGCCACTCGGGCTCGATCCTATCTGAGCCGGATAGGTTGCTGCAAACCCTAGCGGTTCCCGGGCCCGACCCACAAACGCAACCCGCGGACCCGCTTCGCCCGAACCGTTGACCCAGCCCGCAACCCGCGTTGACTCTGAGGTTGTTGTTTTTTCTAAGTCCTTTTGCATATTTTTTTGTTGTCTGATGCATTATTGTGATGGCTATAACTTTTTGTCTGTATGTCCGATTTGTGCATATGATATGTCAAAATGACCGTGGTGAAGTGCTCTATGTTTTGTTCCATTGTGTCATGCTTGTTTGAGTCCATCTAGATGTCTTAATCATAATGACAAGAGTGCTACATGTTATAATCTGCTGCTACTTGTATTTTCATGCCATGTTTGAGATGTGATAACTTGGTGCATGTTTATCCAAATGAAGCAAATGATATGTAAAAATGTTCATCATGAGATGCTCTACATGTTGGTTGCTATAGCATGCATGTTAGAGTTCATATTGCCATATTTATCTCTGTTGCAAAAGTGCAAGTGGTTGTTAGCTTTTGTAACTTGTTACGAGATGCCAAGTTGAGGAGCTCGTTGCTATTGTTGTGTTTGTCCCCATGTCACATGCTCATATGTTTTAGATTACCCATCATGTGATCTTTGTTGTGGTGCAAACCACTTGCCATGATATGCTTTGAGGTGACTTAAACATGCTCACAAACATGCCATGATAATATTGCTGTTTTAACACTTGGTGAAATTTCACTCAGTCTGGAATCTGTAATATCCTGATGCTATGTTTGCTTCCTGCTCTAGGCAAATCCATGTTAGTTTTGGGGTGGCCATTGATCATTACTTGTTGTATATGTTGTTGTCTATCCATCAATGCCCTCACGTGCTCATTTGGGTTGCTGTAGCATATTTAATTCTTGCTCCCAAGTTGTTATAAAATATTACTGCCAGGTTTTTATTGTATTGTTCAAAATGTTGTAGCTTGTTGCTATTGATCCATGCCTCCTATGGAGATGCTCCACTGGAGTTGTTTGCTGTAGGATATGTCTACTTCATGTACATGCTTCTTGTCACCATGTTTGAGTGCTGTAGAGTATATATATATCTTGCTTCCAACTTGCTATGTGGCTGTTAATTTCAGCTTTCATTGTTTCTTGTTTCGGGTGTATCTTTTAGTCCGTTGCTCCGTTTTGAGCAAGTCCTATATGAAACTTGTGTGATTTTGCATGTAGATTCATAATATCATCTTGTTAAAATGTTTGGAGTATGTTTGCTTGGTGTTGGGGTGCATCTTGCACCGTTGCCATGCTTATCTTGTTTTGATCATATCTTCTAGGCCGTAGCTCCGTTTTAAACAAACTTTATAAACTTGACTAGAATTTCGTGTAGATCATCATGGTGCATGTTAACTTGCTGTTTAAGAACTTTAACTTAAGGTTTGTTCAGATCTGAACTAATTTCAAACTATGCACATGAGCTTACCGGATTTGTCTTAGGTAGTTTCCGGCCTCATTTAAACTTGTTGTTCTTATGTTATTTCTCTGTGCTTCCTACTTTGCCATGTGTTGCATCCTAAATAGACTTGTCCTGCATCCTACTTGCCTGAGTATATTGTCTTGTTCTTGTGCTGTTTCTCTGTGCTTCCTGTGTTGTCATGTTGTGCATCCTAAGTGCATCTGCAGTACTTCCTAAGTGCATGATACATGCATCATATAGTTTGCGCATTGCACCTTGTTTGATTTCGTGCCTCGTGTGTTCTTGTGTTGAGTAGAGCCGGAAGCCGAGACCGAGTACGAGAACGAGGTTACTACTGAGGTTGATAACGAGGAGCCGTCTTACGATCCCATCGACGACTCGCCAGGCAAGATGACCTGACCCAGATATCATTACTATCTTTGCCTATTGCTAGAAGTCTCGCTCTTTAGCTTATTGCCTCGATGCCCATATTTTCCTGTCAGCCTCCTATTGTAACCATGAATCTGTCCAACCACCCAACCTATGCAAACCTTTGTTTGGCTACGTAGGCTTCGCTCAGCCCCTCTTATAGCATTGCTAGTTGTAGGAGAAGATTTGAAGATTATTGCTTCATGTTGAAGCTTGTTGGGATATCACACTATATAAACTCTTATACTAAATCATCTATATATTGGTAATGGGTGGAAGGCTAAGCCTCTTGCTTGGTGATTTGTTCCACTCATGCCGCCCTAGGAACCGTATAAACCGGTGTTATGTTCCTTGATTATGTGTTCCTCACACGGTTGGGGTTATGGGACCCCCTCGATAAACCGTTTAGCGCTAAGTCTTTTCCAGCAAGTCCCAACATTAGTACTCCATTTGCCTAATAACTAAAACTTGCATAGGGCCTTGCAAACCCAAGTTCTTAATCAACAACCCCCGGGCCAGTGCTCCACATGAGTGTTGGTCCAAACTGGGCAGACTGCGGGGCCACCACGAGGAAACTCGAGGATTGGTATATACCTGTAGGCTGACCTATCCGGTCGTAGCCTGAGACTAGATACGCGCGGCTACTGTCACGGTGTCGGCACGCCGGGAGGATTTGCTGGATTAGTCTTACCATAGTCAGAGTATCTTGAGCACTGGATTCCGAGGATACTCGGGCCTTCCCACCTTGGAGTTGCGACTCCGCGGATCGTGGGCTTGTAATGGGCCTAGTTGAAACACCCCTGCAGGGTTTTGAACTTTCGAAAGCCATGCCCACGGTTATGTGGCAGATGGGAATTTGTTAATATCTGGTTGTAGAAAACTTGACACCATGTTCAGAACACACTACCAGCGTGAGTACCGTGACGGTCATTTTCCGAAAGGGGTTCGGGAAGTGAACACGGTGGGGTTATGATTGACGTGCTTAGATAGGATCACCTAGTGATCACTTTGTCGCTCGTGGCACTTCTCTTTTCGCTCCTAACACGTAATCTAGTGCTAGTCCAGCTGCAACCTTTTACCTTTCTTCAGCCTTGTTCCTCACCCAAGGCTTAGATAGTTTTGCTACCCGGGAACGGGATTGTTGAGTCCTCCGTGGCTCACAGATTCTACACCACACCAGATGCATGTACTCAGGTGAACTACTCAGGTGACGGCACAGAGCTGTATTGGGAGTACGATGAAGAACGTAGCCGTTACTACGTGCACTATCGCGATGATCAATAGTGGTTTCTACTAGGGCGAATCGAACCTGTGGCTTTATGTATTTTGGTATCTTTCATTTGGATCTTCACCCGAAGCCGGGTTGTGATGTTTTGGATGATGTTTTGCTATGTAATGAATTGTGTGACGTGGCGAGTGTAAGCCAACTATCTCCTTTTGCAATTTCATCCCTATTTTTACATGAGTCGTGCAAAGATACTGAACTTGAGATCATTCCAGAATGGGCTTATACCTTTAAGTCGTGCCTCGACACGTAGGAGGTATAGTCCCATCCTGGGCATTACAAGTTGGTATTCAAAGCCTTCTCCGACTTAGAAGCCCCCACTGATTGATCGAATCGTTGACGGTTGAGTCTAGGCACACACTTAAAATGTTTTGAGTCCTATATATATCAGAGAGTAGGATTTCTTTTTCTCCTCATCTCTTTTCACTCTGGTGAGGACTCCTGACGATTACTCTTGCCTCTTCTACTCTCAAAAATTCACCAAATTGTTTTTTAGGAATCTTGCGAGTATTGTTTGGATTGTTCCGATGTCTTTGTGACGAGAACATTGTTCTCGATGCCTCCTGTCATTAGGGGTTGTGGCAGTGTCCCGGGGAGTTGAGCTCCGAGGTGTTGTCGTCACAAATATATAGCATCAGTTCTGGAATACTTAAGACGGCCGACATCGAAAACTCTCCTATGCGGTTAGTGGCAAGATAACCCTGACGTCACCCGGTACTGGGGAGATAGTTCGGGAGTATTGCCATAGCTTGTATAGTAGATGCGTTTTGAAGGTCCGAGGTAGACGGTTTCCGGAAATAATTGGTTATGTGTTGAAGGATGGATACAGCTGGATGTAGGATTAGAGTTGAGTGCGCGATGCTTCCCCTGTATCCCCAACACCTGATTACATAACTGGAAACTTTCGGAAATTAATAGGTGGGTTCATCTAGTAACTCATAGGCATTCCTCCAACGAATGGATGATATGGAGTTCGGGGTTCTACATTGAGTGAAGTAGTTTTATGGCCGTTGTTCCGATCGGGAGTTGCATCTTAAAGGGTCCTTGGCTATGCTGATCCGGGGATTGCAAAACCCTTTTGTAACACGTTCCATAAGATTTCAGCACGAATATGTCGAACGAAGATTCTATCTTGTATTTGTTCTATTTGCTCCTTGTTTTTTATTTACCTTTTGTTCACCCAAGTGGCTTATCATGAAGATTGTTGTTACTATTAAACTGTGAATTTCATTCGTTCATCTTGTTCGAATGATTCTTGTGAAGACTATGTTGCAATTTCTAGCCGTTGATCCAGCTTATATATTCTTTTAATCAATGGCTGATAGTTGTCATCTCATTCAGGATGGCTCCTAAAACGGTTCCCAACGCTAACCCAGAGGGCGAAGAGGTTCCTGATCGTCCTCCTTCACCTCCTCCTCCGTCTGAGGCCTGGAGAGCAATTATGCAAGCGACGAACCAGAACACCCAGATGCTTATGCAAATGATGCAGAACATTCAAGCAAATCAAGCAAATCAGGGTGCTCATGGGAACCAAGGCCAAGGCAATTTGTTCAACCAACCTCACTTTGCTTTGCTCAACCAGTTCCTGGCAAATCAACCAAAGGCATTCAGTTACTGTGTGGACCCTCTAGATGTTGAAGACTGGATAACAGATATCAAGAAGCATTTCGAGTGCAGTAACGACAGGCCCGAGGACTATGTGAAGTTTGCAGCCTTCCAACTCAAGGACCAAGCCGCTGATTGGTGGCAGCAGTACAAAGATTCCAGAGAGGGACGTGTAATCTCCTGGGATGACTTCTGCAAGGACTTTCGCTCTCAACACATTCCAACAAGTGTCATCGAGGGTATGCGTGAGCAATTCCGTAACCTGAAGCAAGGCTCAATGACTGTCTACCAATATAATGTCAAGTTCCAGAACCTTGCCCGCTATGCCAAGCAAGATATCCCAGATGCCAAGAGCAAGATCTATCAGTTTCGCGGTGGTCTGAAGGATGAACGCCAACTAGCTCTCACCTAGTTCAAGCCTGATGAGTTTGATCAATTCTATAACATGGCACTTAAGCAAGAGGCAGCCCAGCACAAGATGGAAGCTTCCAAAAAGAGGATCAGAGACGCTGTTCACTCCTCCTCTTCTTCTCAAGTGGTCGCAAAGCAACAGAAGTTTTGGCTTCCACCTCCTCCAGTGATCCGAGCTCCCAACAACAACAACAAGAATTCTGGTGGCCGTGGTTTCTCCCACCCACACAACCAAGGCAATTAGTCCAAGTCGCAGTACCAAGCTCCAAGACCAAGTGTTCCTCCTCCTCGTCCACTTTCTGAGGTCACTTGCTACAAATGTGGTCTGAAGGGTCATTATTCCAACAAGTGCACCAACCAGAGGCGCCTTCCGCCTCCTCCACCTGTCAGCATTGCTATTGTCAAGCACAATCCCAGGCATGCAAGAGCGAACCTGATGAGTGCAGCTGAAGAACAAAATTCTTCTGATGTGATAATTGGTAATATTCCAGTTAACTCTATTCCTGCAAAAGTATTGTTTGATTCTGGTGCATCTCTCAGTTTCATTTCAAGACCATTCTTCACCAAGCATAATTTCACTTTGGTATTTCTGGATAAGAAGTTGTCAATTATCTCTCTGGGCAAGCACATGACTTCCAATTTAAGGGCTCCGAATGTATCTATTCGCATGGGTGATTACCGCTTTCTGGCTTCTCTGGTTGTTCTCGTCAATTCCAACATTGATCTTATTCTTGGGATGGATTGGCTTTCTCAGCATGATGCTCACATTGATTGTGCAAATAAGGAAGTCAAGATTACTCATCCTAACGAAGACGTGATTATCTTCGCCTCTCGAGATAACACAATCAGGCTATTCTCTCTCAATGACAAGGGCGAGATTAATGCCATCTCCCAAATTCCGGTGGTCAATGAATACGAAGACGTTTTCCCTGAAGAGCTTCCAGGCATGCCTCCGCATCGTCAAGTTGAATTTGTCATTGAACTCGAGCCAGGTACCGAGCCAGCATGCCGGCGTCCGTACAAGCTCTCCCCTGAAGAGTTGAAGGAGTTGAAGAAACAGCTCGATGAGCAAGAGCGTATGGGTCTGATCAGGCCTAGCACGTCTCCTTGGGGCTGTGGTGTCTTATTTGTCAAGAAGAAGGATGGCACGGAGCGCCTTTGTGTTGATTACCGGCCATTGAACAAGAAGACAATAAAGAACAAGTATCCGCTCCCCAACATGAATGAATTGTTCGAGCAGCTCAAAGGAGCAAAAGTGTTCTCTAAGCTCGATATCCGGATGGGTTATCACCAGATCCGCATTCGTGAAGAAGATATTCACAAGACTGCATTCAGAACCAGCTATGGCTCATATGAATATACAGTCATGTCATTTGGCCTCGCTAATGCTCCACCCACCTTCTCGAGAATGATGCACTACATCTTCAACCTCTACACCAACGAATTTGTGCTTGTGTATCTGGATGACATATTGGTATTCTCCAAGAATGAAGAAGATCACGAAAAACACCTCCGTCTGGTTCTCGACAGACTCCGTGAACATAAGTTCTATGCCAAGTTCTCCAGGTGCGAATTCTGGCTCGATAAGGTCTTGTATCTGGGCCATATCATCTCCGCTGACGGTATTGCGGTCAACCCCGAGAAAGTTGAAGGATTGTCAACTGGGAACCTCCTCAGAACATCAAGCAACTCCGAAGCTTTCTTGGTCTTGCTAGCTATTGCAGAAGGTTCGTTGAGAACTTCTCCAAGATTGCCAAGCCTCTCTCCAACTTGCTACAGAAGAATGTCAAGTATAACTGGTCTCCGGATTGTAATGTGGCATTCAAAACTCTCAAAGAAGAGCTCGTCTCTGCTCCAGTGCTTACTCCTCCAGATGAGTCCAAGCCCTACGAAGTATTCTGTGATGCTTCTCTTCAAGGACTTGGTGGTGTGCTAATGCAGGACAAGAAAATTGTGGCATACACCTCTCGTCAATTGAAGCCAAGTGAGAAGAAATACCCCACACATGATCTTGAGCTAGCAGCTGTGGTACACGCCTTGATCACATGGAGACACCTTCTGTTGGGCAGAAAAGTCGACATCTTCACCGATCACAAGAGCTTGAAGTACATATTCACACAGCCGAACCTGAACCTTCGCTAGACTCGTTGGGTTGAGATGATCCAAGAGTATGATCCAAGCATCAAATACACACCTGGCAAGGCCAATGTCATTGCAGATGCCTTGAGCAGAAAGGCATATTGCAACAGTCTCCTTATCAAGCGATTTCAGCCTGAGCTTTGTGAAGCATTCAGGAAGCTCAACCTTCAAGTTGTTTCGCAAGGCTTTCTTGCAAATCTTCAAGTCGCTCCTACCTTGGAAGATCACATCCGTGAGGCCCAGCTCAGTGATGCTATGGTGCAGAAAGTGAAACATGGTATTACAAAGGGTACTCCCAAATACAAGTGTTATCGCGTTGATGAGAGAGATA
Organism: Secale cereale; assembly: GCA_902687465.1. Taxonomy (NCBI): domain Eukaryota; kingdom Viridiplantae; phylum Streptophyta; class Magnoliopsida; order Poales; family Poaceae; genus Secale; species Secale cereale. The sequence continues at coordinate 348,451,614 of LR738711.1, forward strand.
CCTTGTTCTTTGAGGACAGACTTGTGGTTCCCAAGGGTGATCTCAGGAAGCTCATATTGAACAAAGCACATGGCTCCCTCCTCTCGATTAATCCTGGAAGTTCCAAGATGTACCAAGACCTCAAGCAATCTTACTGGTGGACTCGCATGAAAAGGGAGATTGCACAATTCGTGAATGAATGTGATGTCTGCAGGAGAGTGAAGGCAGAGCATCAACGTCCAGCCGGGGTCCTCCAACCTCTTCCTATTCCCGAGTGGAAATTCGACCACATTGAAATGGATTTCGTCACTAGGTTTCCCAAGTCCAAGAAAGGGAATGATTCTATCTTTGTTGTGATTGACAAGCTAAACAAAGTAGCTCACTTCCTTCCAGTCAAAGAATACATCAATGCAGCTCAACTGGCAGAGTTGTACACTTCCAGAATTGTGTCCTTACATGGCATTCCTCAAGTTATCTCCTCAGACCGTGGAAGTTTGTTCACATCCAAGTTCTGGGACTCCTTTCAGTCTGCCATGGGCACTAAGATCCGTTTCAGCACTGCGTTTCACCCCTAGACTGGTGGTCAAGTCGAAAGAGTGAACCAGATCCTCGAAGACATGCTCAGGGCTTGTGTCATCTCTTTTGGCATGAAGTGGGAAGACTGTCTTCCGTTTGCCTAGTTCTCTTACAACAACAGTTTCCAAGCAAGTGCCGGCAAAGCTCCGTTTGAAATCCTCTATTGCAGAAAGTGTCGTACCCCTCTCAACTGGTCCGAGACTGGTGAACGTCAACTTCTTAGCAATGACTTGATCTCAGAAGCCGAAGAAATGTGCAAAGTCATACGTGAGAACATCAAGGCCGCTCAGTCGCGGCAGAAGAGCTACTATGATGGCAAGCATCGTGATTTGGCCTTCAACATTGGTGATCATGTCTACCTCCGTGTTTCTCCTATGAAAGGCACCCAAAGATTCGGTATCAAAGGCAAGCTTGCTCCTAGATACGTGGGCCCTTTCAAGATCCTTGGCAAAAGAGGCGATCTAGCCTATCAACTTGAGCTCCCTTCCAACTTCGCTAATGCTCATGATGTGTTTCACGTGTCTCAACTCCGCAAATGCTTCAAGACACCTGAACGCACTATTCCGTTTGAGGAGATTGATCTTCAACAATACTTGTCTTATCGTGAGCACCCCATTGCTATTCTTGAAGAAACCGAGCGCAAGACCCGCAACAAGTCAATCAAGTTCTTGAAAGTTAAGTGGTCACACCATACCGACCGAGAAGCTACGTGGGAACGAGAAGATCACCTTCGTTCCGAATACCCTTCCTTCTTCCAGTCCTAGATCTCGGGACGAGATCTTTTCGTAGTAGAGGAGAGTTTGTAATGCCCCGGATGTAACGCTTTCCCTATATGGCAATATATAAACTTTGGCTTCATCATTTCTGTTCCGGGCTCTCCTTTCTTTTCGGGTTTCTTGTTTTGTCGTGTGCGTGTGTGCTTTTCATCCATGTCATGTTGTCATGTGCATTGCATTGCATTTGTGTTGTCGTTTGCATCCGGTCCCACTCGTCTCTTCCCGTTGTACGTTTCGAGTTCCGACGCTCTCACACATGCCCGTGGCATCCCCGAGCCCTCCTTTCGTGTTTGACCGTGTAACGTTTCCGGAATGGCGTGAGACTTGTCGTGCGATGTTGTTTTGGTGCGTGTAGGCCGCCTGTCTAGTTTCGTCGCGTTTGGAGTTTGTTTGGTACTCCAACGGTTAACCTAGCGGGCTAAAAGAACCTCTTCTTTCAGACCCAAGACTCCCTCCACAACAGCCCACCAACCCAGGACAACCCTCCCCATCATCTCGGTCGTCGAATTGTGATCACGTGGCCAAAAACTGCTCCCCATTTGGAGTCTCCTAGCTCCTTGTGCCTATATAAACATCCCCATGTCCATTTTTTCGTCCAAAACCCTAGCCTCCTCCTAGCTCCAGCCCCGCCTCGGAATCCACGCCGGGCGGACGTGTCCGACCCGGGCCGGACAGATTTTTTCCTCCGCCGCCGCTTCCACCGCGCGGGCCCGCCGGGCCCGAGGCCGGCCCCCGCAGCCCGCATCGCCATCGACGTCCGCCACCCCATCCTCCCTCAGCACCGGCCGCCGCGCCGCCACCCACACGCGGCTAGAGCCTCGCCACCGCACCGCCCGAGCTTCAAGGGTCGCCGGCCCCTCGCAGTCCCGCCGCCGGGCCGTGCGCGCCGTCAGTCGAGTCCGCCCCGCCGGATCTGCAGCCGCCGGTCGCCGCCCCTCGCCGCGCCCTGCCGGTCCCTTACCGCCGCCCCTCGCCGCACCCCGCCGATCCCTTACCGCCGCCCGTAGCCGAGGGTCCCCGCCGGATCTGCAGCCGCCGGTCGCCGCCCCTCGCCACGCCCCGCTGGTCCCTTACTGTCAGGTTTTTATTGTCATGTTCAAAATGTTGTAGCTTGTTGCTATTGATCCATGCCTCCTATGGAGATGCTCCAATGGAATTGTTTGCTGTAGGATATGTCTACTTCATGTCCATGCTTCTTGTCACCATGTTTGAGTGCTTTAGAGTATATATATATCTTGCTTTCAAGTTGCTATGTGGCTGTTAATTTCAGCTTTGCATTGTTTCTTGTTTCGGGTGTATCTTTTAGTCCGTTGCTCCGTTTTGAGCAAGTCCTATATGAAACTTGTGTGATTTTGCATGTAGATTCATAATATCATCTTGTGAACATGTTTGGAGTATGTTTGCTTGGTGTTTGGGTGCATCTTGCACCGTTGCCATGCTTATCTTGTTTTGATCATATCTTCTAGGCCGTAGCTCCGTTTTAAACAAACTTTATATGAAACTTGACTAGAATTAAGTGTAGATCATCATCGTGCATGTTAAATTGCTGTTTAAGAACATTAACTTAAGGTTTGTTCAGATCTGAACTAATTTCAAACTATGCACATGAGCTTACCGGATTTGTCTTAGGTAGTTTCCTGCCTCATTTAAACTTGTTGTTCTTATGTTATTTCTCTGTGCTTCCTACTTTGCCATGTTTTGCATCCTAAATTGACTTGTCTTGCATCCTACTTGCTTGAGTATATTGTCAACTTCTTGTGCTGTTTCTCTATGCTTCCTGTGTTGTCATGTTGTGCATCCTAAGTGCATCTGCAGTGCTTCCTAAGTGCATGATACATGCATCCTGTAGTTTGCGCATTGCACCTTGTTTGATTTCGTGCCTCGTGTGTTCTTTTCTTGAGTAGAGCCGAAAGCCGAGCCCGAGTACGAGAACGAGGTTACTACCGAGGTTGATAACGAGGAGCCGTCTTACGATCTCATCGACGACTCGACAGGCAAGATGACCTGACCCAGATATCATTACTATCGTTGCCTATTGCAAGAAGTCTCGCTCTTTAGCTTATTGCCTTGATGCCCATGTTTTCCTGTCAGCCTCCTATTGTAACCATGAATCTGTCTAACCACCCAACCTATGCAAACCTTTGTTTGGCTACGTTGGCTTCGCTCAGCCCCTCTTATAACATTGCTAGTTGCAGGAGAAGATTTGAAGATTCTTGCTTCATGTTGAAGCTTGTTGGGATAACACACTATATAAACTCTTATACTAAATCATCTATATATTGGTAATGGGTGGAAGGCTAAGCCTCTTGCTTGGTGATTTGTTCCACTCATGCTGCGCTAGGAACCGTATAAACCGGTGTTATGTTCCTTGATTATGTGTTCCTCACACGGTTGGAGTTATGGGACCCCCTCGATAAACCGCTTAGCGCTAAGTCTTTTTCAGCAAGTCCCAACATTGGTACTCCATTTGCCAAATAACTAAAACTTGCATAGGGCCTTGCAAACCCGAGTTCTTAATCAACAACCCCCGGGCCAGTGCTCCACATGAGTGTTCGTCCAAACTAGGCAGACTACGGGGCCACCACGAGGAAACTCGAGGATTGGTATATACCTGTAGGCTGACCTATCCGGTCATGGCCTGAGACTAGATACGCGCGGCTACTATCAGGGTGTCGGCACGCCGGGAGAATTTGCTGGATTAGTCTTACCTTAGTCGGAGTATCTTGAGCACTGGATTCCGAGGATACTCGGGCCTTCCCACCTTGGAGTTGCGACTCTGCGGATCGTGTGCTTGTAATGGGCCAAGTTGGAACACCCCTGCAGGGTTTTGAACTTTCGAAAGCCGTGCCCGCGGTTAAGTGGCAGATTGGAATTTCTTAATATCCGGTTGTAGAAAACTTAACACCATGTTCAGAACACACTACCAGCGTGAGTACCGTGACGGTCATTTTCCGAAAGGGGTCCGGGAAGTGAACACGGTGAGGTTATGATTGACGTGCTTAGATAGGATCACCTAGTGATCACTTTGTCGCTCGTGGCACTTCTCTTCTCGCTCTTAACACGTAAGCTAGTGCTAATGCAGCTGCAACCTTTTACCTTTCTTCAGCCTTGTTCCTCACCCAAGGCTTAGATAGTTTTGCTACCCGGGAACGGGATTGCTGAGTCCTCCGTGGCTCACAGATTCTACACCACACCAGATGTAGGTACTCAGGTGAACTACTCAGGTGACGGCACAGAGCTGTATTGGGAGTACGATGAAGAAGATAGCTGTTACTACGTGCACTATCCCGATGATCAGTAGTGGTTTCTACTAGGGGCGATTCGAACCTGTGGCTTTATGTATTTTGGTATCATTCATTTGGATCTTCACCCGAAGCCGGGTTGTGATGTATTTGATGATGTTTTGCTATGTAATGAATTGTGTGACTTGGCGAGTGTAAGCCAACTATCTCCTTTTGCAATTTCATCCCTATTTTAACATGAGTCGTGCAAAGATACCGAACTTTATATCATTCCAGAATGGGCTTATACCTTTAAGTCGTGCCTCGACACGTAGGAGGTATAGTCCCATCCTGGGCATTACACCACCCCTCACCGCCTCGCGAGCGGTATGAGCAAACAAAAGAGAAAATTATTTTGAAAATTAGAGATGGCACATACAAATTTGCTTAGAACGGCAAAGGAATAACGCATATAGGTAGGTATGGTGGACTCATGTAGAAAAACTGGTTTCAAGGATTTTGGATGCACAAGTACTGGCCATACTTAGTGCAAATGAAGGCTAGCAAAATATTGGGAAGCGACCAACCAAGAAACGAATAATCTCATAAGCGAGAATTAAGCATAATTAACACCGAATAATGCACCACAAGTAGGATGTAATTTCATTACATGACTATTGACTTATGTGCTTGCATAGGGAATCACAAACCTTAGCACCAATATTCTTACTAAAGCATAATTACTCATCAACATGACTCACATATCACATAATCATATCTCACAACTATTACAAGGAATCAAGTTTATTTTCTCCAATGATCTTCATGAAAGTTTTTATTATATCCTTCTTGGATATCTATCACTTTGGGACTAATTTTCATGTGTTTCTTTTGATAAGCTCAAACAAATATAAGTGAAGAACATGAGTATAATATTTTTGTCGGGGAAACGACACCTATGGGATCATGGGGATACCTTTTGTTGTTGTTACGGGGCATAGAGTTGTGCAAAGAGCGGTTCTACACGATCAACGCGTGGGAATTTTTACCCAGGTTTGGGCCGCAAGATGATGCGTAAAACCCTAGTCCTGCTTGTTTGTGTATATTTGGTGTTCTTGAGCCCTTGAACTGGCCTCTATGCATGGTTTTCCCAAAAGTCTGAATCCTCTCTGGGTGTGCCTTGGGCCTCCTTTTATATGTCCAAGGGGTTGCCACAGCGACATACAGGAGGTGTAAAGTAACTATAGTGTGCAAGGATATCTCCTGGCGTCTTAGGACAAACGCACTTAATGCGCCACCTATGTGTCCCCTAGCTTTATCGGGGACGGCAAGGAAGCTTGTCTCGCCCACTGCTGCCTCATCTTGCTCCGACACGCGTCCAAGCTGACGAGGCATGAGGCGCCACGCTAGCTGCTAGCTGATGTGGTGGCAGGTTCTTCATGAGGATCTGCATGCTACCATGTAGGTGCTTGCAGTTGGCTTAGGGGCCGCATGCTGCCCCGTATGTGCTTGTCCTGGCGAGCCGGTCGTTGCGTAGGAGTGGCCGTGGGGCGGTGAAATCTTGGTGGACGCGGGTCTGGCTGTGGCCCCACAAACGCCCCCGGCAAGGGGTCTTGTCGGGGTCATGTGGTCGTCCCAGGCAAGGATCTCGCCGGGGGTCTTCGGTCGCCCCCAAGAACGCTCTTGCCGGGGGTCTTCGCCTTCTGGTCCCTTGGCCCAACAAGAATTTGCAAGCCACTGTGTAGGTGCCCTTTGAATCTTGGCCTTGACATTGTCGATGGTGTCTGGGCTCTCAGACCCAAGGGTGGTGGGCTTGCTGGTGTTTGGGCGAGCGGCCCCCGGCAAGGCTCTTGCCGGTCTTGCGTAGGCCGCCCCGACAAGGGTGTTGCCGGGGGAGGAGGATACATTGCCCCTCTATCCTTCTCGTCCCTGGCTTGAGAGTTGCCCTGGCAGCCTCGTGCCTTCCTTCTCCTGCTCCGCCAAGCGTGGCCATGGGCGCGGCTCCAACTGCCCATGCACAAGTAAAGGGGTGCAAAAGGACCCCTACTTTTGTACACCGACAAGAGCCCCCGGGCCTTGGCCACACATAAGCGTGGAGAATTGTTGGGGCAGGTCCTGAATGGTGCGTGGGCACGCGTGGTAGGGTTTTAACTGTGGGGATTCCTTCGTCGGTTGCGCTTCCCCACGACTCGCGTTAGTGCGTGACGTGGGGGTCGTGCGCAGAGCGATTGCAACATGCTTGCGTCATGTCATGTCATGGTGAATAGTAAAGAGGCGGCCCATTCCGTCCCCATAAACGTGGGTACCGCAGGGGCGCTGCTCATTTACCCTCCACGTCCCTTCCAATCTTGGAACCGCCGTTCCCCTTTCCTTCTCCAGACGCAAACTGGAGTTCTTGCCCCTACTTTCTGCCGCGGCGCTTTCACTGCCCTTGATCCTTTGCCCTTTCTCAGCCGTCATGGCGCCCAAGACAGGCAAGGGTATAGGGACGGCGAAGGAAGGTATGGTGGCGGATGCCGAGGAGAAAGAGTCGCAGGAGAGCACGTTGGCGGAGCTGCGGACGCGGCTCCCACTCTTTGAGTCGACGGTCGACGCGTTCACCCTGAAGGACAAGTTGAAGTTCCTATGGGGGAGGGAGACAACTGTGCATCCCGCCACACGCGTCGTCCCCGCCTCCTACTTCGCCAAGGGCGGTCCACGTCGGTATCCTTTCTTCGTCGATTACTTCTCCTGCGTGCTTTGCCCCCCTTTCTCGGATTTCTTTAGCGACATCATGTACACCTACATCTTCCGCCTCCTGGACCTCACACCAAATGTCGTGGCGTGCCTCGCCTAATTCACCCATCTCTGCGAGGGCTTTGTCGGAGTGCACCCTATCACGGTGCTCTTCTGCCACTCTTTTATTCCACGCATCCAGCCGGGGGGCGCCGTCTTGGGCTACATTGCTTGGATTCCGAGGCAGCAGGCCAAGGGTGCATACCCGGAGGGCGCCATGAAGGAGAGGTGGGAGGAGTGGCAAAGCTAGTGGTGCTGGGTCAAGGAAACGAACCCACCGGAGTTCTGTCGGGTCCGTTCGAAGGCGCCGGTACCTCGCAAGGACTGGAGCGATCTTGACGCGGAGGACCATAAGCTTACGATCACCACCACCAGGATCCATCGCCTTGCCGCGGCCGAGCTCACCCTTGAAATGATCGGGGCCGATTTTATCTGCCGCCGGATCGCCCCACTCCATAACAAGGGGAGGCCGGTATGGGAGTTCAGGAACGCGGCCGATATCATGAGGCTCCGCCCTGGTTTGAATCACAACTTCACTGTGTTGCAGCACGCTGATACGTCTCCAATGTATCTATAATTTATGAAGTATTCATGCTATTGCATTATCCATCTCAGATGTTTTATATGCATTTATATGCTATTTTATATGATTTTTGGGACTAACCTATTAACCTAGAGCCCAGTACCAGTTTCTGTTTTTTCCTTGTCTTTGAGTTTTACGGAAAAGGAATACCAAACAGAGTCCAATTCACGTGCCAGTTTTTGATGATTTTTTATGGACCAAAAAGAGCCCCGGAGTAAACGAGTTGGGCCAGAAGAGTCCCGAGCCATCCACGAGGGTGGAGGGCACGCCCTACCCCCCTGGGCGCACCCCCTATCTCGTGGACGACTCGGAGACCCCCCTGACGTGAGTCCGACGCCAAAAATTCCTATAAATACAGAAACCCCCAAAAAGAAACCTATATCGGGAGTTCCACCGCTGCAAGCCTCTATGGCCACCAAAAACCAATCGGGACCCTGTTTCGGCACCCTGCCAGAGGAGGATCCATCACCGGTGGCAATCTTCATCATCCCGGTGCTCTCCATGACGAGGGAATAGTTCACCCTCGGGGCTGAGGGTATGTACCAGTAGCTATGTGTTTGATCCCTCTCTCTCGTGTTCTTGATTTGGCACGATCTTGATGTACCGCGAGCTTTGCTACTATAGTTGGATCTTATGATGTTTCTCCCCATCTACCTTCTTGTAATGGATTGAGTTTTCCCTTTTGAAGTTATCTTATTAGATTAAGTCTGTAAGGATTTGAGAACACTTGATGTATGCCTTGCGTGGGATACCCGTGGTGACAACAGGGTATTCTAGTGATTCACTTGATGTATGTTTTGGTGATCAACTTGCCGGTTCCGTATCCTTGGGAATCTATGCATAGGGGTTGGCACACGTTTTCATCTTGACTCTCTGATTGAAACTTTGGGGAACTCTCTAAAGTTCTTTGTGTTGGTTGAATGGATGAATCTGAGATTGTGTGACGCATATCGTATAATCATGCCCACGGATACTTGAGGTCACAATGGAGTATCTAGGTGACATTAGGGTTTTTGTTGATGTGTGTCTTAAGGTGTTATTCTAGTACGAACTCTAAGACAGATCGAACGGAAAGAATAGCTTCGTGTTATTTTACTACTGTCCCTTGAATAGATCGATCAGAAAGAATAACTTTGAGGTGGTTTCGTACCCTACAATAATCTATTCATTTGTTCTCCTCTATTAGTGACTTTGGAGTGACTCTTTGTTGCATGTTGAGGGATAGTTATATGATCCAGTTATGTTATTATTGTTGAGAGAACTTGCACTAGTGAAAGTATGAACCCTAGGCCTTGTTTCGAAGCATTGCAATACGGTTTGTGCTCACTTTTATCATTAGTTACCTTTCTGTTTTTATATTTTCAGATTACAAAAACCGATATCTACCATCCATATTGCACTTGTATCACCATCCCTTCACCGAACTAGTGCACCGATACAATTTAGCATTGTATTGGGTGTGTTGGGCACACAAGAGACTCTTTGTTATTTGGTTGCAGGGTTGCTTGAGAGAGACCATCTTCATCCTATGCCTCCCACGGATTGATAAACCTTTGGTCATCAACTTGAGGAAAATTTGCTACTGTCCTACAAACCTCTGCACTTGGAGGCCCAACAACGTCTACAATAAGAAGGTTGTGTACTAGACATCAAGCTCTTTACTGGCGCTGTTGCTGGGGAGGTGAGTGCTTGAAGGTTTATCTTTAGATCTTGCAATTGAATCTTTTTGTTTAGTGTTTTATCACTAGTTTAGTATATAAAATAAAACTACAAAAAAATGGATTTGAGGGTGCCTCATATGCTTTATCTTTTTAATATCTTTCGTGAAAATGATGGAAAGGAAAATTGTGCCCAAGTACTAGAAGAAGAATGCATTAAAATGTTTGGCACTAAATCTTTGACGGATGAGCATCATTGCAATGATGTTAGTATGGACTCTTTGAATATCCATAGTACTAATGATGATTGCACTATTCATGATGAAAATGTCTCTTATAAGCATGTCAAATTTTGTGGAGTGCATAGAGTTTGCAAGTACAACACGAAATAGGGAAGATAGATTTTGCAAGAGGCATAAGTATTTAGAAACTAAATGGTTGCAAGGGAGGCTAGATGCTTGTGCTGAAAATTTAAAATTTCTTTGCCATCCTAGTGAACTTTGCAATGAACGTGATCATTTAAATCTCCAATGCAATTGTCCCAAGTTTGGGGATGCTATGTTTGATGAGAATTACATGTTTGAGAATTTATTTGCTGCAATTAATGTTTGTCCCAAGCTTGGGGATGCTATGTTTAATGAAGATGATATTTTTAGTCTCCCAAGTTTTGATAAGCAAATTTATTATGATGATAGCATGCCTCCTATTTATAATGATTATATTGATGAAAGTGGGTTTGGAAGAGTGTCAACTTTAGGAAGTAATGATCCCACTATTTTGGAGGATGTTGTATCTTATTGTGATAATAATAAAAGTGGATTTGGAGAGGTCATTACTTTATTTAGTAATGATTCCACTATCTTGGAAGAGGTTTCAATTGATTATGATGAGAACAAAGTTGCTACTTATGATGATTATTATGACGATACTTATTTTATAAAAATTAGTGATTATTATATTTATGAAACTTGTCATGATTATGATTACCCTTTTTCTGCACATTACTCTTTTAATGTGGAAACAATTTACAGTATTCGAGTTTCTTATGATACTCCCACTATTCCGAATGCTAAGAATTTTGCTTATGTGGAGAGTAGTAAATTTTCTATGCTTGTAGATCATGAAAAGAATGCTTTATGTGATGGTTATACTATTGAATTCATTCATGATGCTACTGAAATTATTATGAGGGAGGAACATATGCTTGTAGGAATTGCAATAATATCAAGTTTCCTCTCTATGTGTTGAAAATCTTGAAGTTATGCTTGTTTTGCTTTCCTATGCTAGTTGATTCTTGCCATAAGTTGTTTGCTCACAAAATCCCTATGCATAGGAAGTGGGTTAGGCTTAAATGTGTTAGTCATATTCTACATGATGCTCCTGTTATGTTTCAACTGCTATCTTTTATGTGAGCATCATTGAAATCATTATGCCTAGCTAAAAGGCATTAAAGAAAAGCGCTTGTTGGGAGACAACCCAATATTTACCCCTACTATTTTTGTGTGTTCACATGATTAAGGAACTGTAGTAATCATGTTTTATATCTTTTGTTTCAATAAAGTGCCAAGTAGAACCTTTGGGAAGACTTGGGTGAAAGTTAATGTGATCTTGCTGTAAAAAACAGAAACTTTGTGCTCACGAGATTAGCTGCCATTTTTACTGGAGAGTGCTTTTAAGTTGATTTTTTTCAGAATATTAATAGAAAAATTCCTCACGTCAACCAATTTATTTCAGAATTTTTTGAGTTACAAAAGCATTCGAAAGTTACAGATTGCTACAGACTGTTCTGTTTTTGACGGATTCTGTTTTCTATGTGTTGTTTGCTTATTTTGATGAATCTATGAGTAGTATCGGAGGGTTGGAACCATAGAGAAGTTGGAATATAGTAGATATTACACCAATATGAATTTAGAATGAGTTCACAATAGTAACTAAGTGGTGGTTTTATTTTCTTATACTAACAGAGCTTACGAGTTTTCTATTGAGTTTTGTGTTGTGAAGTTTTCAAGTTTTGGGTAAAGATTCGATGGACTATGGAATAAGGAGTGGCAATAGCCTAAGCTTGGGGATGCCCAAGGCACCCCAAGGTAATATTCAAGGACAACCAAGAGCCTAAGCTTGGGGATGCCCCGGAAGGCATCCCCTCTTTCATCTTCGGTCATCGGTAACTTTACTTGGAGCTATATTTTTATTCACCACATGATATGTGTTTTGCTTGGAGCGTCATTTTATTTTATTTTGTTTTGCTTGCTGTTAGAATAATATCCCAAGATCTGAAATTCTTAAATGTTAGAGAGTCTTCACATAGCTAAATAATTATATGACTACTCATTGATCTTCACTTATATCTTTCTAGAGTAGTTTGTCATTTACTCGTGTGCTTCACTTATATCCTATGAGTAAATGGTTGAATGAGTTGAATATCATAAATCTGAAATTATATATGTTTCATATGCTTATCCCATGCAGAGTAATGACTTCACATATAAGAAGTAGAGTTAGTAAATTTATTGAAGGTTAGCAAACATTGTATTGGTCACTTGAAAAATTCATGAAAGAATATCGAAGGAAGAGAGATTTCACATATAAATATACTATCTTGGACATCTTCTCTGATTTTGAGTGCCATTAATTATTTTCAAACCTGAGCAAATTAGTTGAAGTTGGACAAGGAAGATAACATAATGAGTAATGCTTGGGTATATTTGTATAGAAGTTATATTGTTATGGATCCTCTAACATGTGGTGCTTGCTATTTAGAACCCTTTGCTAGCCAACATATCTGTACTAAGCGGGAATACTGCTTGTGCATCCAAATTCCTTGAATCAAGTTTCTTCCATGAGTGTCCACCATATCTACCTATATGCGGTATTTACCTGCCATTCCAAGTAAATTTGCATGTGCCAAACTCTTAACCTTCAAATAATAATCTATTTTGTATGCTCGAATCGCTCATGTAGCGACTAGGTGCTGTCAGTATCTTCCATGCTAGGTGGGTTATTCTCACGATGAGTGGACTCCGCTCATCATTCACAAGAAAATGGCTGGTAACTGGGATGCCCAGTCCTATGATCAAAAGATCAAAAACAAATCACAAATAATTTAAACTAAACTCCCCCAGGATTGTTGATAGTTGGACGGCACCCGTTGTTTTGGACAAGCTATGGAGTGTGATTGTTGGTGGAGGGGGAGTAAAATCTTTACCTTTCTGTTTGGGAACCGCCTATAATGTATCTAGTATGGAGGATATTGGGAACTCTTGGTTGTTATGTTTACAATGAAAGCATACCTCTCAAAATTATTATCATCTCTGTTTTAAAAGCTTCGAGCTCTGGCACCTCTGCAAATCCCTGCTTCCCTCTGCGATGGGCCTATCTTTTACTTTTATGCAAGAGTCAGTAGTATTCCTTCTCTTTCCAGCCTACTCTTTAGTTGGCAAGCATCATGTGATGGGGAAAGATCTAAGCATATATGGTTATTAAAATATATTTGATCATGAATTATTATGGTTGACAATTATCTATATGATAATTAAGTTGGGAGGTGAAACATTAAGCACCTATCTTTCTCTGTGTTCGATGGATGCTATTTGTTCTGAAACTATGCTTTGAGTGGTAGCAATCATGGAAGACTGTATGATAGTCGAGTATGTGGGATTTGCTAAATCAAAGCTCTTACATAGACCCTTCCTGAAAATAAGATGAATTGTAATTGTTTGATGACTGAGAACATAGTTTGTTAGATTTCAAGAAAGTTTATGGTCTATGCTTTAACATGTGAATAGCTTGTTATTGATCGTGAGAAGTTTTATGAGATGAGCTACTGTTATGACATATAATGATGCTAGAAAAGGTGATTAAAATTATCATTGATCGAACTTGTGCACATTCTAGCATTCACACTTCATAAATTATTTCTTTTATCATTTACCTACTCGAGGACGAGCAGGAATTAAGCTTGAGATGCTGATACGTCTCCAACGTATCTATAATTTATGAAATATTCATGCTATTATATTATCCATCTTGGATGTTTTATATGCATGTATATGCTATTTTATATGATTTTTGGGACTAACCTATTAACCTAGAGCCCAGTGCCAGTTTCTGTTGTTTCCTTGTTTTTGAGTTTTACAGAAAAGGACTACCAAACGGAGTCCAATTGACGTGCCAATTTTTGATGATTTTTTATGGACCAAAAAGAGCCCTCGGAGAAAAAGAGTTGGGCCAGAAGAGTCCCGATCCATCCACATGGGTGGAGGGCACGCCCTACCCCCTGGGTTCGCCCCCTATCTCGTGGACGACTCGGAGACCCCCCTGACGTGAGACCGACGCCAAAAATTCCTATAAGTATAGAAACCCCCAGAAATAAACCTAGATCAAGAGTTCCGCCGCCGCAAGCGTCTGTAGCCACCAAAAACCAATCTGGGCCCTGTTCCGGCACCCTGTCGGAGGGGGGGTCCATCACCCGTGGCCATCTTCATCATCTCGGCGCTCTCCCTGACGAGGAGGGAGTAGTTCACCCTCGGGGCTGACGGTATGTACCAGTATCTATGTGTTTGATCTCTCTCTCTCTCTCTCTCTCTCTCATGTTATTGACTTTGCACGATCTTGATGTACCGCAAGCTTTGCTACTATAGTTTTATCATATGATGTTTCTACCCCTCTACCTTCATGTAACGGATTGAGTTTTCCCTTTTGAAGTTATCTTATTAGATTGGGTCCTTAAGGATGTGAGAACACTTGATGTATGTCTTGCGTGGGATACATGTGGTGACAATGGGGTACTCTATTGATTCACTTGATGTATGTTTTGGTGATCAACTTCCGAGTTCCGTGACCTTGGGAATCTATGCATAGGGGTTGGCACACGTTTTCGTCTTGACTCTCCGATAGAAAATTTGGGGCACTCTTTGAAATTATTTGTGTTGGTTGAATAGATGAATCTCAGATTGTGTGATGCATATCGTATAATCATGCCTACGGATACTTGATGTGACACTGGAGTATCTAGGTGACATTAGGGTTTTGGTTGATGTGTGTCTGAAGGTGTTATTCTAGTATAAACTCTAGGATAGATCAAACGGAAAGAATAGCTTTGTGTTATTTTACTACGGACTCTTGAATAGATTGATCAGAAAGAATAACTTTGAGGTGGTTTCGTACCCTACAATAATCTCTTCGTTTGTTCTCCTCTATTAGTAACTTTGGAGTGACTCTTAATTGCATGTTGAGGGCTAGTTATATGATCCAATTATGTTATTGTTGTTGAGAGAACTTGCACTAGTGAAAGTATGAACCCTATGCCTTGTTTCGAAGCATTGCAATACCGTTTGTGCTCACTTTTATCATTAGTTAACTTGCTGTTTTTATATTTTCATATTACAAAAACCTATATCTACCATCCATATTGCACTTGTATCAGCATCTCTTCGCCAAACTAGTGCACTATACAATTCATCATTGTATTGGGTGTGTTGGGGACACAAGAGACTCTTTGTTATTTGGTTGCAAGGTTGCTTGAGAGAGACCATCTTCATCCTACGCCTCGCACGGATTGATAAACCTTAGGTCATCCACATGAGGGAAATTTGCTACTATCCTACAAACCTCTGCACTTGGAGGCCCAACAATGTCTACAAGAAGAAGGTTGTGTAGTACACATCACATGCCCATCTCTGCCAGAGGCTCTTCCAGCTTAGGGTCGACGAAACCGGCCGGGTCGAGAGGACCGGCAAGGCCGAGAAGGCCGGCTAGGCCGGCAAGGCTGGCAAGGCTGAGAAGGCTGGCAAGGCCCTCGGGGCCGCCAAGCCTAACAACCTGTTTGGGTTGCCAGCGGGGGTGGTCCCACTGAGCAACAACTCTCGCCAGAGCGCCATCATTGCCATGATGCTGGTCTTCAATGCACACGGCCCCGATCCCACTTGGGTCGAGCCAAAGGCGGAAGTGGCACAGGCATTCTTCGACAACTTGTCAAAGAAGTACGTCCGCGAGGAGCCGCAGCTTATCCGCGACACCACCGCGGAGGAGCTTGCTTACATCGCCGCCAGGGCGAAGGAGGCAACCCTTGCCAAGGAGGTCAGCAGCTTCAGCACCGTGGAGGACAAGGGCGAGGCGGCCGCGAAGGAGAGAGAGTTCGCCATGTGGGATAGGCCCATCGGAGAGGCCAGTAGCGCTGGCGCTGGATCTCCCTCTATTGAGGAAGCGGTCGAGGAGTCGGCCAAGGAGGAGACAGATGCGGATGACCCCCGGTCCCTGGGAAAAAGCGGATCTTGCGACGGGCGGGCTCCGGCGAGCCAGTCTAGCCCGGCAAGTCCACGCAACGTCGGCATGCTGAAGCGTCGTCCGTACGCCAGACGAGGGCTGCAAAGAAGGCTGCGGTTGCCGCTTCTTCTTCGTCCAGGCGCCCCCGGACGCCATCCCCTTCTCGTCCACCTGTCGATGTCGCCCCGGAGGCCGATTTAGATCTGGTGTCCTTTAGCCCGAGGAGGAAGAGGAGGCCAGAGGAGGAGGAGGAGGAGGAGCAGGAGGACTAAGCATTTTGTCCTCCACCATCTCTTAACCTTCTGCCCGCACTATTCTTCTTTAACTTGGTTTAATTTTTGTAGCGACATGGAGACTCTGGCTCAGAGGGCGGCGAAGAGGGCCAAAACCTCAGCGAGCGACGAGCCCCAGACGAGCGCTTCGCGCACGTTGGCGTTAGTGGTGATCAACCCGGAAAACAGCCCTCAGCGCAGCCCCCACTCCAGCCCCCAGCATGAGTCCATTCTCCACTCCTCGCTGGCGGGCGTTGGGGTGTGTTCTCTTGATATTTTCCTCACCGGGTTTGCAGGAGGAGAGCGGCAACCGGAGGAGTAACCTAGGGCTGCCTCGGACATGCCGTCCCCAGCAACTACGCCACTCATAGGGGCGTCACCGGTAAGGGCGCCCACTGGCGAGCCCATGCACACGGAGGTAGAAGTGGCGAGCATGGGCGATGGTGGCTCTGCCCCCGCGACGAATGTTTGCAGGGAAGGAACCACCTCTCCTCGACCCGGCACGGGTAAGTCGCCAGCTCCTGGTTCCCTGTCAACTCCGCCACGTGGTGCTCTTTCTTTTCTCCGTTCTGAACCCTTGGTCTCGACCTAGCCTCATCTTCTTTTCTTGTTTACAGGCTCCCCCTTGGCGGACCGAATGGATATCGACGCCGTCATTGAGGAGGTGGCCAAGGATGATGAAGCCGAGGCCACCGAGATCACGACTGGGGAGGCTGCCGCATCCGCCATCGAGGAGGCCGCAGAGGGGCATGTCGGGGAGCCTAGCAAGGCTCCTGTCGAGGAGGCCGCCAAGGGTCCCGCCGGTGACCCCGGCAAGGCCGCCACCGAGGAGGCTGCCAAAGGTCCAGTCGGGGACCCCGGCAAGGCCGCTGCCGAGGAGGCTGTCAAGGGGGCCGCCGGGGAAGTGGTGGCCAACGACCAACCCTCCTCCTCCGGAGCTCCCGGCCAGGGGAAATATTTGAAGGTGGGTGACGATTTGTTCGTCCTCCTCCCAGGGACGGTAAGCACCAGGGCGCCAGCCGAGGGGGAGATCTTTGACGATGAGGTCCTTGCCACCGCAGGGCTTCAAGTGGTTGACGAACCGAGTACCAGCGGCGGCAGTTCTCAAGAGGAGCGGCTCCTTCGGGCCATGAGGGTCAATTTCCAAAAGCTTCAGGCGCTCTACTGCACCCACCAAGACAAGGTGAATTCCAGGATGGCGGCCATGGACAAAGTGGTAGTATACTTTGAGGACCGTATCGCCCAGACGTAAGTGTGGTTCAACGAGGCCCGGGACGAGCTAGGCGCCATCCAGGTCCAGCTGGACCAGCGCAAGCGGGAGCTTGCCCTGCAGCTAGCCGACGTCGAGAAGGCCTAGGAGCTGGCGAAGGAGCAGGCCGCCAAGGACGAGGCTGCCCGAACGCAATAGAAAGATCTTCTGAATGTCCAAGAGGAGGACGTCAAGGCCCATGAACAGGCGCTTGCCACCGCGCTCTGCGACAAGGACGAGGAGATCGAGAAGCTTGTCATGCAGTGGACTCTAGCGCTGGAGCAGAAGCATAAGGATGCTCTTGACGCTCTGGCCCTGGTCCATGCTGACAAGGTGGAGGAGCTGGAGCGGGCGCGGGAGTGGCTGAAAGAGGAGGTCATGAAGCTAGCGGAGGAGAGGGACACGAGCAATCGCACACTGGCGGATATGCAGGTGACCGTCTCCGACAAGACCAAGCTGCTCTCTAACGCCAACGTCTCCATCAACGACTTCAAGCTAAAGCTGGATACCTTAGAAGAGATTCTCTAGGAGGTCAGGGCCCGTGAGGAGACCCTGACCAAGGCCCTTGAGAACGAGAAGCAGCAACGGCAGGTTGACGCCGCAGCCCACAATAACTTTGTGGGTAGGGTAAAGCTCTGGACGGTCGACCTCGTCGACATTGCGGAGAGGCTCAGCAGCCAGCTATCCGTCATGGGTATGTCGGACTTCAGGTACTCTTAGGAGGCGAGCGTGGCCCCTAGCGCCAGGCTGACCTTGTTCTTCGGGCACGTCCTCGAGGCCATGGAGCAGCTCTGCTCCAATCGAGCAACTTATCTGGCCAATGAGGCTCGGAGGCTCTACCAGGGCGCCCTGAACAAGGTGCTTACCAAGGTGGCATTCTGGAACCCCGACGTCGACTTCGCCAACGCGCTTGATAGCTTGCCGGAGCATGCGGACCTCGCGGCGCATGAGGAGCGTATCAAACCCATCATCAGCTGCGTCGACAGAGTCAAGAGGGTGGAAGGCCAGCGACAGGACTAGCCACCCTGCTTCTTAGTGCCGATGCAAGTTCATGCCCAAGACAGATTTATCTTAAGTTAGAACCGCAGCGACCAATGATGTAATATAACTCGCCCGTATTTTGAAACAGTGCATGTTGTCTCCTTTTTTGATCTTCCCTTGTATGTACGCACCCTACGCTTAGTTGGATAGGCTTGCCGGCGCGTAAACCCATGCCGCGGTGCTTTGAGGACGGATCCTTAGCAGCCTGCTGGGGCCGCTTGCTGTCGGGCAAGCCACCTTGCCAGTCTCGGCGCAGCCGCTTGAACTGTTGAGCGAACTCGAAATAGGACAACGGCGTTGCCAATAGCAACAAGGCTCCTTTGCGTGCAGGTTCTCCATACACGGAGCGAGATCTTTCGAGGAAAACACTCCTATATATAAAAAAAGGAAAATGCTTAAGTTCCTGCGTGACTTAGCTTTTTCGTTGCCATGTAGATGGTGATTGCGGCTGTAGACGACACCGCCCGCCTAGCCGACGACTCCAAAACAATGGCGATGATGCTGACCTCCCCTGCCGCCTTCTTCTTTGCGGTCACCGCGATGGAGGAGGTGGCGCGTTCACTCCCAGACCGGATTTTCGCAACCTAGCACCCCCTACCTGGCGCGCCAAAGATGTCGGGGAAACAACACCTATGGGATCCTGGGGATCCATTTTTGCTGTAGTTGCGGGGCATAGAGTTGTGCAAAGAGCGGGTCTAGACGATCAACCCATGAGAAATTTTACCCAGGTTTGGGCCGCAAGATGATGCATAAAACCCTAGTCCTACTTGTCTATGTATATTTGGTGTTCTTGAGCTCTTGAACTGGCCTCTATGCGTGGCTGTCCCAAAAGTCCGAATCCTCTCTCGGTATGCCTTAGGCCTCATTTTTGTATGTCCAAGGGGTTGCCACAATGACATACATGAGTTGTAAAGTTACTACAGTGTGCAAGGTTATCTCCTGACGTCTAAGGACAAACACACTTAATGCACCGCCTATGTGTCCCCTAGATTTATCGGGTACAACAAGGAAGCTTGTCTCGCGCACTGCCGCCTCATCTTGCTCCGACACGCATCCAGGCTGACGAGGCATGCGGCGCCACGCTGGCTGCTAGCTATTGTGGTGGCAGGGTCTTCACGAAGATCTGCATGCCATCGCGCAGGTGCTTGCAGTTGGCTTAGGGGACGCATGATGCCACGTATATGCTTGCCTAGTTGGCGAGCTGGTCATTGCATAGGAGCGGCCGTGGGGCGGTGAAATCTTGGCGGGCGCTGGCCTGGCTGTGGCCCCACAGACGCCCCCGGCAAGGGGTCTTGCCGGGGTCATGTGGCCGTCCCCGGCAAGTATCTTGCCGGGGGTCTTCGGTCGGCCCCAGCAAGGCTCTTGTCGGGGGTCTTCGCCATCTGGTCCCTTGGCCCTACAAGAACCTACAAGCCACTACGCAGGTGCCCCTTGAATCTTGGCCTTGACGTTGTCGATGGTGTCTGAGCTCTCAGACCCAAGGGTGGTGGGCTTGCTGGTGTTTGGGAGAGCGGTCCCCGGCAAGGCTCTTGCCGGGGTCGTGTAGGTCGCCCCAGCCAGGGTGTTTCTGGGGGAGGAGTCCACCTTGCACCTCTATCCTTCGTGTCCCTGGCTTGAGAGTTGCCTTGGCAGCCTCGTGCTTTCCTTCTCCTGCTCCGCCAAGCGTGGCCGTGGGCGTGGCTCCAACTGCCCGTGCACAAGTAAAGGGGTACAAAAGGACCCCTACTTTTGTACACCGACAATTTTCTTCTCTCAAATTAATCTAAGTGAAGCATGACAGATTTTCTTCAAAAATAATAAATCACACCGTGCTCAAAAAGTTATAAGTGAAGCACTAGAGCAACGGCGCGAGAAAAGAGCTTTGTTGACGGGATGTGAAAGCCGCTTACCTATTTTATTTAAAAACTTTAGGATCTAAGTATTTTATTAAAACAGCAAGCAAACAAAATAAAGTGACATTTCAAGAATAGCACATTTCATGTGAAGAAGCAAAAAACTTAGGATCAACCGATACTAACCGATAATTGTTGATGAAGAATGGTGGGATGCCTATCGGGGAATCCCCAAGCTTAGATGCTTGAGACTTCTTGAAATATTATCTTGGGGTGCCTTGGTCATCCCCAAGCTTTAGCTTTTGTGTCTCCTTAATTCTTCTCATATCACGGTTTTCCTAAATCTCAAAAGCTTCTTCCACACAAAACTCAACAAGAACTCATGAGATAAGTTAGTATAAACCAATGCAAAAACATTATCATTCTGTACTATAGCAAATCACTAAAAAATATTATTAAACATTGCATACTAAATTCCTCTGTATATTTAATACTCCTATCCTCAAATAGAATCATTAAACACGCAAACATATGCAAACAATGCAAACATAATAGCAATCTGTCAAAACAGTACAGTCTGTAAAGAATGCAAGAGGATCCATACTTACCTAACACAGTTTTTTTTTCAAAATTTAACAAGGTGTAAGAAATTTATCTTAGATTTCTATGCAAAAAATTTCAACGTTTTATCACATTCTTACTTTTCTCGGGAATTTTTACAACAGCGACAAACTTTCTGTTTTAAAACAGCAACATGTAGACTTGCAAAATAAGTATGGTAAAGACTATCCTTAACACTTTTATTGAAACAAAAGATACAAAACATTATTATAAATACCAGAAAGCAAATCCTAACAAAATAAAATGACACTCCAAGCAAAACTCATATCATGTGACGAATAAAAATATAGCTTCAAGTGAGGTTATTGATAATGTTGGAGACGAAAGAGGGGATGCCTTCCGGGGCATCCCTAAGCTTAGTTGCTTGGTTGTTCCTTGAATATTACCTTGGGGTGCCTTGGGCATCCCAAATCTTAGATTCTGGCCACTCCTTATTCTCCTCATATTTACATCTCATCCAAAACTTCAAAATTTCAATCACACAAAACTTAACAAAACTTCGTGAGATGGGTTAGTATGATAAAAAATCATTCACTTTGGATACTGTCAAAGACAAGATTCATTATTTTTCTCACACAATGCCTATTTTAGCGTATAATTTCTATAATTTATATTGATCAATATAAGCCATAGAAACTAGAAAACAAGCAAAATATGCATTGAAAACAGAATCTGTCAACAACAGAATAGTCTGTAATGATCTGGAAAACCACCATACTTATGCAACTCTACAAATTCTAAAAAAATAGGACAACTTAGGAAATTTGTATATCAATCATGTGTCAAAATTTCAGCTAATTATCACGTTCGAGTGATTTATTGAATTTTCTGCACTGGAAGCAAAACTTTATGTTTTTGCACATAATCAAATCAACTATCATCCACACTAGCCCAAAGGCTTTACTTGGCACTTTGTTGAAACCAAGCATGTAAAACATGATTACTACAGTAGCTTAAACATGTGAACACACAAAAACAGTAGGTATAAGTGTTGGGTTGTCTCCCAACAAGCGATTTTCTTTAATGCCTTTTAGCTAGGCATGATGATTTCAATGATGCTCACATAAAAGATAAAGATTGAAACAGAAAGAGAGCATCATGAAGAATATGACTAGCACATTTAAGTCTAACACGCTTCCTATGCATAGGGATTTTTTGAGCAAACTACTTGTGGGAGCAAGAGTCAACTAGCATAGGAAGGCAAAACAAGGAAAACTTCAAGATTCTCAACACATAGAGAGGAAACTTGATATTATTGCAATACCTACAATCATATGTTCCTCTCTCATAGTAATTTTCAGTAGCATCATGAATGAATTCAACAATATATCCATCACACAAATCATTCTTTTCATGATGCAAAAGCATAGAAATTTTGCTACTCTCCACATACGCAAATTTATTTCCATGAATAGTGGTGGGCGCAAACTCAACAAAATAGCTATCATGAGATTGAAAATTGTAGTCATGATGACATCTTTCATGGTTATCATTATTCAACATAGCATACATGTCGTCACCATAATCATCATGGATAGCAACTTTGTTATCATAGTCAATATAAACATCCTCCAAAGTAGTGGATTCATCACTAAATAAAGTCATGACCTCTCCAAATCCACTTTTATCAATATAATCATCAAAAATAGGAGGCATGCTACCATTATAACAAATTTCCACAACAATTCTTGGGGGACTAAAAATATCATCTTCATCAAACATAGCATCCCCAAGCTTATGGCTTTGCATATCATTAGCATCATGGATATTTAAAGAATTCATACTAACAACATTGCAATCATTCTCATCATTGATGCCAAACATTTTAGAGCATTATTCTTCTAACAACTAAGCACAATTTTCTTTTCCATCATTTTCACGAAAGACATTATAAATATATGCAACCTCAATTCCATTTTTTGTAGTTTTCTTTTACAAAACAAAACTAGTGATAAAACAAGAAACTAAAATATTCAATTGCAAGATCTAAAGATATACCTTCAAGCACTCACCTCCCCAGCAACGGCGCTAGAAAAGAGCTTGATTTCTACTACACAGCTTGTTCTTGTACACTCGTGTTGGGCCTCCAAGCATAGAGTTTTGTAGGACAGTAGCAAATTTCCCTCAAGTGGATGACCTAAGGTTTATCAATCCGTGGGAGGTGTAGGATGAAGATGGTCTCTCTCAAACAACCCTGCAGCCAAATAATAAAAAGTCTCTTGTGTCCCCAACACACCAAATACAATGGGAATTTGTATAGGTGCACTAGTTCGACGAAGAGATGGTTATAAAATTGTAATATGGATAGTAGAAATTGATTTTTTTAATAATAATATAAAAACAGCAAGTTAGCAAATGATAAAATGGAGCACAAACGGTATTGCAATGCTTGAAAATGAGGCCTAGGGTCCGTACTTTCGCTAGTGCAATCCCTCAACAATGTTAATATAATTGGATCACATAACCATCCCTCAAAAGTGCGATGAAGAATCACTCCAAAGTTCCTATTTAGTGGAGAACATAAGAAGGAATTG
Organism: Secale cereale; assembly: GCA_902687465.1. Taxonomy (NCBI): domain Eukaryota; kingdom Viridiplantae; phylum Streptophyta; class Magnoliopsida; order Poales; family Poaceae; genus Secale; species Secale cereale. The sequence goes on from LR738711.1 coordinate 348,474,995, forward strand.
TTTGTATTTATTCTTTCCGATCGATCTATCCAAGAGTTCGTACTAAAATAACACAAGTTATTCTTTCCGATCGATATATCAATTGTTCGTACTGAAATAGCACCAAAACAAATTCATATTCATAATACTCAATCCAACACAAAGAACTTCAAAGAGTTCCCCAAGATTTCTACCGGAGAAACAAAGACAAGAACCTGCATCAACCGCTATGCATAGATTACCCCAATGTCACCTCAGGAATCTGCGAGTTGAGTGCCACAACATATATCAGGTGAATCAATACGATACCCTATTGTCACCACAAGTATTCAATTGCAAGACATATATCAAGTCTTCTCAAATCAATAAAAGTATTCAATCCGAGAACAACGAAATCTCAAAGGGAAAAACTCAATTCATCACAACAAGATAAATAGGGGGAAACACCATATGATCCGACTATATTAACAAAGCCCGTGATACATCAATATTGTGCATCTCAAGAACACGAGAGAGAGAGAGAGAGAGAGAGAGAGAGAGAGAGAGATTAAACACATAGCTTCTAGTACAAACCCTCAGCCCCGAGGGTGGACTACTCCCTCCTCATCATGGTGGCCGCAGGGATGATGAAGATGGCCACCGGTGATGGTTTCCCCCTACCGCGGAGTGCTGGAAAGGGCTCTAGCTTGGATCTCATGGACTGAAGAGCCTTGCGGCGGTGGAACTTCTGATCTAGGTTCACCCCGAAGGATTTAAGAATATTTGGGAATTTATAGGGCGAAGAAGGGCTGCGGGAGGCCACCGAGGTGGGCACAACCCACCTAGGCACGCCTGGGCCCCCAGGCGCGCCCTGGTGGGTTGTGCCCCCCTCGCCCCCCAGGTGATACTCTGGCACATTGGGAGTCTTCTGGTCCAAAAAAATCCATAAAATGATTGGCGGTGTTTGGACTCCGTTTGATATTGATTTCCTACGATGTAAAAAACATGCAAAACAACAGCAACTGGCACTTGGCACTATGTCAATAGGTTAGTCCAAAAAAATAATATAAAATGGTTACAAAACATCCAAGAATTACAATATAACAGCATGGAACAATCAAAAAATATAGATACGTTGGAGACATATCACCTGCGTTGAGCATGAACATTATATCCGAATATTGTTTAGTGCGAGACGGTTATTCATTTAAATCATAGAATAATGGTTGTTCTATTTATATGGGTAATATCTTTTATGGTCATGCACCTTTGAAGAGTGGTCTATTTTTGTTCAATCTCGATTGTGGTGATACATATATTCATAATATTGATGCCAAAAGATGCAAAGTTGATAATGATAGTGCAAAATATTTGTGGCACTGCCGTTTAGGTCATATTGGTGTAAAACGCATGAAGAAACACCATATGGATGGAATTTTGGAATCACTTGATTATGAATCATTTGATACTTGTGAACCATGCCTCATGAACCAGCTGACTAAAACTCCGTTCTCCGAAACAATGGAGCGAGCCAATGACTTATTGGAAATAATACATACCGATGTATGCGGTCCGATGAGCGTTGAGGCTCGGGCCGGGTATCTTTATTTTATAACCTTCACAGATGATTTGAGTAGATATGGGTATATCTACTTCATGAAACACAAGTCTGAAGCATTTGAAAAGTTCAAAGAATTTCAGAGTGAAGTAGAGAATCATCGTAATGAGAAAATAAAGTTTCTACAATCTGATCGCGGAGGCGAATATTTGAGTTACGATTTTGGCCTTCATTTAAAACAATGTGGCATAGTTTCACAACTCACGCCACCTGGATCACCACAGCATAATGGTGTGTCCCAACGTTGTAACCGTACTTTATTAGGTATGGTGTGATCTATGATGTCTCTTACCAATTTACCATTATCGTTTTGGGGTAATGCATTAGAGCCAGATGCATTCACGTTAAACAGGGCACCGTCTAAATCCGTTGAGACGACATCGTATGAACTGTGGTTTGCAAGAAACCTAAGCTGTAGTTTCTCAAAGTTTGGGTTTCGACACTTATGTCAAAGGCTTCAGCCTGATAAGCTTGAACCCAAATTGGAGAAGTGTGTCTTCATAAGATACCCTAAGGAAACAATTGGGTACACCTTCTACCACAGATCCGAAGGCAAGATTTTTGTTGCCAAGAATAGAACATTTCTAGAGAAGGAGTTTCTCTCGAAAGAAGTGAATGGGAGGAAAGTAGAACTTGATGAGGTAATTGTACCTTCTCTCGAGTTAGAAAATAGCTCATCACAGAAAATTGTTCCCGTGATGCCTACACCAACTAGAGAGGAAGTTGATGATGATGATCATGAAACTTCAGATCAAATTACTACCGAATCGCCTAGGTCAACCAGAGAACGATCTGCACCAGAGTGGTACGGTAATCCTATTCTGGAAGTCATGTTACCAGACCATGATGAACTTACGAACTATGAAGAAGCTATGATGAGCCCGGATTCTGATAAATGGCTTGAGGCCATGAATTCTGAGATCAGATCCATGTATGAGAACAGAGTGTGGACTTTGGTGAACTTGCCCGATGATCGGCGAGCCATAGAGAATAAATGGATCTTTAAGAAGAAGACTAACGCTGATGGATATATTAATGTCTACAAAGCTCGACTTTTCGCGAAAGGTTTTCAACAAGTTCAAGGAATTGACTGTGATGAGACTTTCTCACCCGTAGCGATGCTTAAGTCTATCTGAATCATCTTAACAATTGCCACATTTTATGATTATGAAATCTGGCAAATGGACGTCAAAACTGCATTCCTTAATGGATTTATTAAAGAAGAGTTGTATATGATGCAACCCAAAGGTTTTTGTCGATCCTAAAGGTGCTAACAAAGTGTGCAAGCTCCAGCGATCCATCTATGGACTAGTGCAAGCATCTCGGAGTTGGAATATACACTTTGATGAAGTGATCAAAGCATATGGTTTTATACAGACTTTCGGAGAAGCCTGTATTAACAAGAAAGTGAGTGGGAGCTCTGTAGCATTTTTGATATTATATGTGGAAGACATATTGTTGATCAGAAATGATGTAGAATTTCCGGATAGCATAAAATGATACTTGAATAAGAATTTTTCAATGAAAGACCTCGGTGAAGCTGCTTATATATTGGGCATCAAGATCTATAGAGATAGATCAAGAAACTTGATAGGACTTTCGCAAAGCACATACCTTGATAAAGTTTTGAAGAAGTTCAACATGGATAAGTCAAAGAAAGGGTTCTTGCCTGAGTTACAAGGTGTGAATTTGAGTCAGACTCAATGCCCGACCACTACAGAAGATAGAGAGAAAATGAAAGTCATTCCTGACGCCTCAGCCATAGGATCTATCATGTATGCTATGATGTGTACCAGACCTATTGTGTGCCTTGCCATAAGTCTGACAGGGAGCTACCAAAGTAATCTAGGAGTGGATCACTGGACAGCGGTCAACAACATCCTGAAGTACCTAAAAAGAACCAAGGATATGTTTCTTGTTTATGGAGGTGACAAAGAGCTCGTCGCTAATGGTTACGTTGATGCTAGCTTTGACACTGATCCGGATGACTCTAAGTCGCAAATCGGATACGTATCTTTATTGTATGGTGGAGCTGCCAGTTGGTGCAGTTCCAAGCAGGGCATCATGGCGGGATCTATGTGTGAAGCGGAGTACATAGCTGTTTCGGAAGCAGAAAATGACTGAGTTTGGATGAAGGAGTTCATATCCGATCTAGGTGTAATACCTAGTACATAAGGTCCAATAAAAATCTTTTGTGACAATACTAGAGCAATTGCCTTAGCGAAGGATTCCAGATTTCACAAAAGAACCAAACACATCAAGAGATGCTTCAACTCCATCCGCGATCAAGTCAAGGAGGGAGACATAGAGATTTGCAAAATACATACGGATCCGAATGTAGCAGACCCATTGACTAAGCCTCTTACATGAGCAAAACCTGATCATCACCAAGACTCCATTGGTGTTAAAATCATTACTATGTAATCAAGATTATTGACTCTAGTGCAAGTGGGAGACTGAAGGAAATATGCCCTAGAGGCAATAATAAAGTTGTTATTTCATATTTCCTTATTAACGATAAGTTTTTATTATTCATGCTAGAATTGTATTAATATGAAACCTTGATACATGTGTGAATACATAGATGAACACCATGTCCCTACTCCCTAGTGAGACTCTACTAGACTAGCTCGTTGATCAAAGATGGTTAAGGTTTCCTAACCATGGACATGAGTTGTCATTTGATAATGGGATCAGATCATGAAGATAATGATGTGATGGACATGACCCACCCATTAGCTTAGCATAATGATCGTTCAGTTTTGTTGTTATTGCTTTCTTCATGTCAAATACATATTCCTCTGACTCTGAGATTATGCAACTCCCGGATACCGGAGGAATGCCTTGTGTGCTATAAAACGTCACAACATAACTGGGTGATTATAAACATGCTCTATAGGTATCTCCGGAGGTGTTTGTTGAGTTGGCATAGATCAAGATTAGGATTTGTCACTCCGAGTATCACAGAGGTATCTCTGGGCCCTCTCGGTAATACACATCATAAGAATCCTTGCAAGAGAAGTGACTAATGAGTTAGTTGCGGGATGATGTATTACGGTACGAGTAAATAGACTTGTCAGTAACGAGATTGAACTAGGTATGAAGATACCGATGATCGAATCTCGGGCAAGTAACATATCGATGACAAAGGGAATAATGTATGTTGTCATTATGGTTCGAATGATAAAGATCCTCGTAGATTATGTAGGAACCAATATGAGCATCCAGGTTCCGCTATTGGTTATTGACCGGGGAGGTGGCTCGGTCATGTCTACATAGTTCTCGAACCCGTAGGGACCGCACGCTTAACGTTCGATGATGATATTGTATTATATGAGTTATGTGATTCGGGATCGAATGTTGTTTGGAGTCCCGGATGAGATCACGGACATGACGAGGAGTCTCGAAATGGTCGAGAGGTTAGTATTGATATATATAGGACAATAGTATTTGGACACCAGAAGTGTTCTAAGGGGTACCAGGTACATATCGGAGTACCGGGGGGTTACCGGAACTCCCGGAAGTTAAATGGGCCACATAGGCCAAAGGGGAAGGGGCACACCAGCCCACAGGGGGTTGGCGCACACCTCCTAGGCCATCGGCTATGTGGGAGAAGGGAAGGGGGATTCGGCCTCCCCCTTCCTTTCCTTTCCCCTCTCTTCATTTTCCCTTCCTACTCCAAATAGGAATAGGAGAGGGGGGTTGGCCGAATTGGAGAGGACCCCAAGTAGGATTCTCCTACTTGGGGTGCCCCATTGGCTGCCTCTCCTCCTCTCTAACCTATATATACATGGGGAGGGGGCACCTAGAACACACACCAACAATTGTTAGCCATGTGTGGCGCCCCCCTCCCCAGTTTATGCCTACGGTCATATTCTCGTAGTGCTTAGCCGAAGCCCTGCATGGATCACTTCACCATCACCGTCACCACACCATCGTGCTAACGGAACTCATCTACTTCCTCGACACTTTGCCAGATCAAGAGTTCGAGGGGCGTCATCGATCAGAATGTGTGCAGAACTCAAAGGTGTCGTACGTTCGGTGCTTGATCGGTCGGGACGAGAAGAAGTTCGACTACATCAACCGTGTTGCTAAAATGCTTCCGCTTTCGGTCTACAAGGGTACGTAGACACACTATCCCCCTCACTTTGCTATGCATATCCTAGATAGATCATGCGTGAGCGTAGGAATTTTTTTGAAATAGCATGCTACGTTTCGCAACACTAGGTCTAACAGGTTTTTCAAAGCTTTCAATTTCAGTAATTTCACCAGTTTCAAAAATATCATAATCTTCATCATATTCAATAGTTCTTACTCTAGCAGGATGTTCATCAAGTAATTCACCCAGTAGCATAGTTTTATCAAGCAGAGTAGTAGCATCATAAGCATCATTCATAGTAGAAGGGGCATCTTCAATAACATGCGACATATCAGAATAAATAGCAGGTATAGGTGTCGCAAGCTTTCTCAAAACAGAAGGTGAATCAAGTGTAGAGCTAGATGGCAGTTCCTTACCTCCCCTCATTCTAGAGGGAACGATCTTGGTTCTATCACCCTTTAGTGGCCTCATAGTGATCAGCAGATATAAATCCCAAGTAACTAAGATAATAGAGCTATGCTCCCAGGCAACAGCGCCACAAAAAGATCTTGATAACCCATAAGTATAGGGGATTGCAATAGTTTTCGAGGGTAGAGTATTCAACCCAAATTTATTAATTCAACACAAGGGGAGCCAAAGAATATTCTCAAGTATTAGCAGCTGAGTTGTCAATTTGACCACACCTGGAAAGACTTAGTATCTGCAGCAAAGTATTTACTAGCAAAGTAATATGATAGTAACGGTAACATTGGCAACAGTAGCAGTTTTATAGCAATGGCGACAGTAGCAGTAACGAAAGTAACAAAGCAAGGATCAACATGAAACGAACTCCTAGGCAATGGATCGGTAATGATAGGTGTTGGATGGTATTCATCATGTAGCAGTAATAGCCTAGGGTGACATAGAACTAGCTCCAATTCATCAATATAATGTAGGCATGTATTTTGTATATAGTCATACGTGCTTATGGTAAAGAACTTGCATGACATCTTTTGTTCTACCCTCCCGTGGCAGCGGGGTCCTAATGGAAACTAAGGGGTATTAAGGCCTCCTTTTAATAGAGAACCGGAATAAAGCATTAGCAATTAGTGAATACATGAACTCCTCAAACTATGGTCATCACCGGAAATAATCCCAATTATTGTCACCTTGGGGTATGTGGATCATAACTCGTAATAGGTGTCTACAACTTGCAAGATCGGATCAAGAACACATATATATTCATGAAAACAAAATAGGTTCAAATCTAAAATTATGGCACTTAGGCCCTAGTTACAAGCATTAAGCATAGCAAAGTCATAGCAACATCAATCTCAAAACATAGTGGATACTAGGGATCAGACCTTAACAAAACTAACCCGATTACATGATAAATCTCATCCAACCCATCACCGTCCAACAAGCCTACGATGGAATTACTCACACATGGTGGTGAGAATCATGAAATTGGTGATGGAGGAAGGTTGATGATGAGGACGACGACGATTTCCACTCTTCGGAGCCCCGAACAGACTCCGGATATGGTCTCTCGAGGAAGAACAGGGGATGACAGCGGCTCTGTATCGTAAAACGTGATGAATTCCTCTCTCTGATTTTTTTCTCCCCGGACGTGAATATATGGAGTTGGAGATGAGGTCGGTGGAGGATTGTGGGACCCACAAGGCAGGGGTGTGCGCCCTAGGGGGGCGCCTCCCATCCTTGTGGACAGCCGGCGGGTCCCCTCTGGTTGATTCTTTTGCCAATATTTTTTATATTTTCCAGAAATAATCTCCGTAAATTTTTAGGTCATTCCGATAACTTTCATTTTTGCACAAAAATAACACCAAGGCAATTCTACTGAAAACAGCGTCGGTCTGGGTTACTTTCATTCAAATCACGCAAATTAGAATCCAAAACAAGGGCAAAAGAGTTTGGAAAAGTAGATACGATGGAGACGTATCAATACCCCATTGTCACTGTCGGATTCAGGACTCCGCAAAACCCGTTAAGTTCGAACACAGGGGCGTGAACGAAGATCTCTCCGACTCTCGTCTACCTAGCGCCTCGCTCTCGTCGCGGTGGAAGGATTCAAGCAAACAACGAACAAAGCACACAAGAGTTTATCTAGGTTCGGGCCACCGCGTGGTGTAAGACCCTACTTCCTACATTGGTGGATTAGCCTCGGGCGAGTCGGGATACAAGCTAGTACAGGGATTCCTGGGCTCAGGAGGTAAGCTGAGGAGGGTCAGGAGGCTAGTGTTCTTGCTCCTTGTATGGTGGCAAGGTGTGTTCATCCCTCCCCTTTGTAGTGGGGGTTCTAGCTACTTATATAGGCGGCCACGGTCCTCTTCTCCCGAAATGTTTAGGCGGGAAGGGATCCCACAATGGCCATTTTTGAGCGGGAACACAAGGACGTTCCTGCCCTGACAAAAGCAGTCTTCGCCTGCAAAAGGATCAGGCGATGACGCGGTGGTGGGATCGACAATGACATCCTCCTTGCCGTCCTTGCGGTATTCGGTCTTGTTGCACCAATGAGGAAACCTTTGCCCTGCTCCTCGGGAACTTGTGGCTACGCTGTCCCCCTTGCATCGATATGGTAACTGCACCGCTGGCGCACGCTGGCACCCGCTGGCGCGATGCGTCAGTGCTGATATCACTACCTCCTTCTGATGCAGACTTGGCCTTGGCTTCTCCGCCCCTCCGGAGCAGCGTGTCGAGGCTACTCCTGAGGAGGTCTTGAAGTCGTTCTCCTCGCGAGGCTTGGCCCCCTCGCGAGGGTCTTGGGCAGCTGGTTGATCAGCTGGGCCGTATCAGGCCGTAGTAGGAGCTCGTCGCGGCCCGCAGACAGGCAAATCTGGGTACCCTGGTTCCCAGTACGACGACAGTAGCCCTCGGGCCCAAGGCACGTGCGGAGTTGGCTTCGGGGAGAAGCCTCAGTCGAGGACGAAGCACCGTGGGCCCTAAAAGGCCGCGGGCCAGGCCGGATTTCAATTGTTGGATGGGACGTGGCGGCTCCGCTTCCCACGCAACCTTGGTGATTGTGCGACTTGACAACTCCTTGGCGTGGGCGATGTGGGAGTAATGGCTGCGACGCCATTGGTTTGCGGTTGGGCTCCTCCGCCCTATAAATGGGACTAGGGGGGGAGCCCCTAGGCCGTTTCCAAGCCAGCGCCGCCTTCTCCTTGATTGTCCTTCACTTTCTCTTTTGCCGCAAGATCTTCTTGGCGCCGCCGAGGAAGCCATCCGCCGCAGAGAAGGGGAAGACCCCCAAAGGATCCAGCCCCATTGCCGCTAAAGAGGGGTCACGGTCGTCCCCGCAAGTATGCTGCTGCGCCCACAACGGATTCTCGGGGAGGCAAGTGCGACCTTCTGAGCCCCGCCACGGCCGCTGGTGGACGGCGCGGGGCGTCCTCCCATGGTGAAGGTGGTCGCGGCCGCGGAAGAAGAGGGGGCGTGCAACGGTGCCTGCTGGTCGCGCGCCCTCCGCGCCCACAGTTCCATTCCTTCGATGTCTCGTCGGAGTTCATGGTGTGGGCGGAGAAGACCGGTGGCCCGTGGCTCAGGCTTCCCCACTTGTTTGACGACGTCCTACCGGTCGGAGGCCTTGGAGGTATATGGCTGCAGGCCGACGGTTGCTGCAGTGGCGCATCCTGGCTGGAGGTTGAGGTGGCTCCCTCGGGCGATGTGTTCTTGGAGGGTGGCTGGCAGTCATTTGCCCGCGCACGCCGGCTGCAGGGGAGGTGTGCGCTCCACTTCAGGTACGATGGCGTCTCCATGCTGTTCGTCAGGGTCTTCTCGGAGGAAGGGAGGCACCTTGGGTGCTATCCTGAGGATGACGACGAGGAGGACGAAGACATCTGGAGGAGCAGCTCCTCCTCCGGAGACGACCTCAGTCCTAAGGGGCGCCATGGGGCCCCCTCTGTGGCAGCAGCAGCTCCAGCAGCAGTGGCGACCGCGACGAGCCACCACGCCGCCGAGCTCGGTACGGCGAGGGGAGATGTCGGGGAAACTGATCCACGAGCACCTATGGGGACCGGCGGACCGAGCCCCTTTCGGTTCTGCGGGGGCGGAGATCGCACGAAGAGCAGATCGAGGCGAAGCACACAAGCAGTTTACCCAGGTTCGGGCCGCACGGAAGCGTAAAACCCTACTCCTGCTTTGTGGTTTGTATTGAGTTCTTGCTCGGGAGCGCTGAGTGCTACAGTACTCACCAGCAGCTAACGAGACCGAGCGCGAGAGTTCTTCTGCTTCGAACCCCCCTCTACGTTGCGCATGGGCCTCCTTTTATATGCTCAAGGGGTCACCGACAGGTGGCAACGTAGACAAGGGTAAAAATGGAAAGGTGTTGCGGTTGGTACAACTACCTGTACAGTGTATCATACCTAACCCTGACGGCAAGGGACAAGGGCATTGAATGCCCATCTGCGTCGCCCAAACAGTGCAAAAAGGGACCGTCAGGGACGCCACCGTTCGCCACGATGTCAATCTTGTCAGCGTCGCTTGCCACCATGCACCGCTGGCTGCACAGCCTCCCGCCACGTACGCCTGGAAGTGTCCCAGAGCGACACGTTGGTGGATGTGCTGGAGCGCGGGTACAGAGTGGTAGCTTGCCGCGGCAAACGCCTTGCCGCGGTTGTTGCTTTGTCGCGTCCGGGAGCTTGCCGCTCACCGGGCCTTGCCGGGACGCGTGGCGCGTCGCGGCAAGTTCCTTGAGATGCCTTGGTTGGCCCTCCTAGCAAGCTCCTCTCACCGGGGTCTCGTGCCTTGAGTGGCCTTCCCGGCAAGCTCCTCTTGCCGGGGCCCTGTCTCCTTGGCTTGAATACTTTGTTCTTGAATGGCTCAAAAGGAACCACGGAGGACCTTGGCGGTCACCCGGCAAGCCTTGCCGCGGGATGCTGCGACTGCCCGTGCACAAGTTCGGGATACTAGGGTACCCCTACTCTAGTACACCGACAGGAGCCCCCGGGCCTGGGCCATACACGGTGCCGAGCGCTGTTGGGCCAGGCCCAAAACAGGGCACGGGCACGCGCGGCCTGGGTTACGCCGTATCTCACTCCGTATCCACCGCGCCCTCCCCGAACGGCACGCGTTGATTGCGGCGTCGTGGGAGAGATCGTGGGTGGTTTCTTTATTCGGAAAGGTGGAACGTCCGCCCCCTCCCTCTTTATAAGCAGGGGAAACAGGGGCAGTTCGCCCATTCGCCGGTGCTATTCCTCTGCTGCTCCCCCTTCTTCCCAAAGTTGAAAGAGAGCAGCGCTCCGCCCCCCATCGCCACCAGCACCACCAACGTCGTCGTCCTCCCCCACCACTTCCGCCATGGCTCCGAAAACCGACAAGGGGAAGGGCGCGAAGTCGACCGAGGCGCAGCGGCTCACGGCGCTGCGAAAGGAGCGGGCAATCTTCCCCCCAGGCTCTCCGCGAGGGAGTTGAGGGAGACTTTCTACCTCTTCTGGTCGACGGAGACGCGGGCGCACCCGCGCACGAAGGTACTTCCAGCCGTCCCTTCTGGAATGGCCCCAACTGGATATCCCTTCTTCGCCTTGTTCTTCTACTGCGGGCTCTGCCCGCCTTTCTCTGAGTTTTTCTGCGATATCATGAACACATACGGGTTCCGCCTCCTTGACTTCACCCCCAATGCCGTTCTGACCATGGTAGTTTTCGTACATCTCTGTGAAAACTTTGTCGGAGTCTATCCAAATGTAGCCCTTTTCCGCCACTTCTTTATGCCTCGAGTTGCGAGAGGAGAGCCTTTATCCGGCGGAATCGCCTGGATCTCGAGGGCCGGCAAGAAGGACGCTTATCTGGAGGAAGAGCTCCGCAGCAAGTGGGAGGAATGGAGAGCAAACTGGTGCTGGATTGTCGAGGAGAACCCGCAGCCGTTTACCGCACGACGCCAAGCCCCAGTAGTGCGCGGCAGCGACTGAAGCAACGTGGCCCCGGAAGACGATAGGCTGAAGATTGCCGTCGCCCAGATCCAACGCCTCAGGCTTGCCGGGCTCACTATAGGTGCGGTTGGCGCAGATTTCCTTCGCCGCCGCATCGCTCCCCTACAGGAGAGGAGGAGACCTGCCTGGGAGTTCAAGAATGCGGCGGATATCATGAGGCTGCGTCCGGGCCTCAATTTCAACTTCACTGTCCTGGAACTTAATGCGATGCTCCAGGAGTTGTTCAAGTACGACCCTCAGCATCCCGAAGTGTTCAGGTTGCCGAAGGACGTCGTTCCGCTGTGCAACAACTCCGCGCTTGACCGCATCCATGCAATGATGCCGCTGTGCGACTCGCATGGAATCGTCCCAACTTGTCAAGAGCCTGAAGACGTCGTTGTGCAGGAGTTCTTCGACGGCTTGGTAGAAAAGCCGGTCCGCTCCGACGAAAAGAAAGGCCTCACCCGTGACACCACCGATGCGGAGGTAAAACACATCGCCACTAGACTGGAAGAGGCGGCGGCAGCCGCAGCCGCGGGCGAGTTTGGATTCACCGTGGAGGAGGCAGAGGCAGCAGAGGCGGCAAGCTGTGCCGAGCGAGAGGAGCTTGCCGGCAAGGAGGAGGCAGAGGCAGCAGAGGCGGCAAGCCGTGCCGGGCATGACGTTGAGTCGAGCGAGCCCGCTGAGGATACGAGCGGCTCGCTGGAGATCGACTCCTCTTCCTCCTCATCTTCAGACAGCTCGCCGCAAGCAGAGCCCCCAGCTCCACCAAGAAGGCGTCTCTGCAAGGCCGGGGACGTAGCGGAGCGGCAGGCGAGTCAACAGCCGCCGCGCAGCGTGACACGCTCCACCGCGGCAAGTACTGTTGCCGCGGGAGCACCTCACGCTGCGGCGGCAACTGGAGCGGGGTCTTCCCGGACCACCGCTTCTGCTCCTGCCGCTTCTCACGCCACGGCGGCAGCCGGAGCGGGATCATCTCAGACCACTGCCACTGCTCCCGCCAAGTGGCCAAGGGAGCCTACTCCTCCGCCTCCTCGCGCCGGACGTGAGCCGGACTTTGACTTCTCCGCGCTCAGCTCCGACGAGGAAGAAGAAGAGTAAGATTCTTTGTTGTACTTGTAGTTCTTCAATTCTTGCTGTTTTTGTCTTGTATCTCATTTGCTTTACTCCGAACTTATTCCTTTCCAGGACTCTGGCCCAGAGAGCGGCGAAGAGAGCCAAGGTCCCGATGATTATCATCGAGGACGAACCCACCGCGAGAGCAGGGGGTGCGTCCGAGACAACCTTGCCGGACCCGGCAACTGTTCTCCAGAGCAGCCCCCAGCGCAGCCCCCAGCGTAAGTACATGATTTGCTTCCCGCTGTTAGGCGCGCATGGATGCTCTTTCTTTACTGACATTTGATCGTTGGTTTCCGTAGGAGCAGAGCAGCCCCACTAGGAGCGCCCGGAGGCCGCCGCCAAGGGAGAGTTCTCCGGCAAGGACGAGTTCTCCGGCAAGGGAGAACTCTCCGGTAAGGGACAGTACCAGCGGCCCCCCGGCGGCGGAGACTACGACTGCACCGCCAAGGGAGAGCTCTCCGGCAAGGGAGCCTGCCGAGGAGCTGGCTCGCGCAGGTAATCCTCTCGCTTCAAAACTTCCCTTGGGCTCTTCTTCTTTTGATCTTCTTTTTGGATATTTGCTTGACTTTTCTCCCTTTTTCGGCCGTCAGATCCATCTGCCACAGAGCCGATGGAGACCGAGGTTGCCGACGAGGAGAACACTGCCGAGGCCACCGACGACGTCGCTGCCACCGAAGAAGCAGCCAGCACTGACGACCCTACCGGCGAAGAGGCCGCCAAAGCTGCCGCCGCAGTAGCTGGCGAGGGGTCTGGCGATCGCACTGACGGCCCTGAGGCCGCAGGAGCGCCAGGCGCTACGCCGACCGCCGACCCTTCCGCCGCTGCCACAGCGTCAGGCTCCGAAGAGCCCCAGCCAGGCGTCTACTTGAAGGCCGGCGACGGCGTCTTCGTCAATCTCCCTTGGGCGTCACTCTCCAAGGCGCCGGTCGAAGGAGAGAGCTTTGACGGAGAGGTGCTCGCCTCTGCTGGGCTGACGCTAGTTGACGCGCCGAGCAGCAGCAGCGGCAAGCCTGAGGAGGAGCGGCTGCTGCGGAAGCTGGTGTCGCTCTACCGCGCCCGGCAAGCCAAGCTGGAGTCCCGAGAGGCGCTTGCCACGAAGGCGGGAGCGGACATCGAGAAGCGCGTGGAGGAGCTCCGGGGACTTCACCAGGAAGCTCTCCGGTCCCTGGCAGAGGAGCGGGAGCAACTCGCCGAGGAGCAGAAGGCCTTCTTCCTCGAGAAGGCTGACGTCGAAGAGCAACAGCGGCTTGCTGCCGAGAAGCTGTCTGCGCAGGAGGGCGAGCTGGCGCAGCGGAAGATTAACCTCGACAGCCATGAGGAGGAGCTTGCCGCGCGCGAGAAATCACTTGGCGGAGCTGGAGACGAAGGTGGTGCGGCTGGAGGCCGATCTCAAGGCGAGCGGTGAGGAGCTTGTCGCTCTCAAGCGTGAGCGGGAGAAGGACGCCCACAGCAACTCAGAGCTGCAAGTTCGTCTTGCCGAGAAGGGCAAGGAGCTCAGCGCCGCCAAGGACTCCAACGCAGATCTTGAGTTGAAGCTGACCACTTTGACCAAGACACTGGACGGTGCCAGGGAGCAGGAGGCAGCCTTGAAGGAGGAGATCAAGGCCGACAAGGCGCTGCTGGCGAGTGCTGCTGCCGTCCAGAACACTTTTAGGGAGATCGTGGAGCACTGGACGGAGGGTCTCGTGAATGCTACCGCAGATATCGACAGGGAGCTGGCGCAGCTGGGGATGGAGGATCTCGGGTATCCCTGTGATGAGAACCTCCAACCCAGTGCCAAGCTCACCTTGTTCTTCAAAGGCGTGGCAACGGCCCTCCAGCGACTCCGGGAGAAGATCCCAAAGCAGCTGGCCGACGAGTCGCGCAAGATCTGCGCGGGAGCTCTTCAGAAGGTGTTGGTGAAGGTGGCCTTCCGCAACCCGGGCCTCAACCTCACCAACGTCCTCAAGACCCTGCCGCCGGATGCCGATCTGGAGGCGCTCAAGGCCCTTGTCGCACCCATTGTGGACAAGGTGAGCGGGATCAAGAGGGTTGAGGGCGATTGCGTAGACTAGGCCGCCCGTTTTCTTCTTTTCTTGTCGCTGCTAGTCATGTTATGAGAACAATCTGTTAGAGCTGCGACAAGCTACCTTGTAATATAACTCTATTTTGGGTAGTGATTGCAATGTTATTTCCTCTACTTGCTTCCTTCCGTTGTATGTTTTTGCCCTACGCTTTTGGGGAACTTGCAGGCGCAGGCACCTTAGCCGCAAGCGCTGAGTGCGGGACGTCAGCAGCCTGCTGGCGGTGCCGTTACCGACAAGAAACCTTGTCGCAACTAGTCGCAGCTCACTTAAGTTGTTGAGCGGACTCGAAACAAAGTAAGGGCGCAACTAGCTATGAGTTGGTTCTTCCTCGAGAAGGGCCTTCCCACTTCGGCGTCAACTTGTTGGAATTCTTGGCGGACTGAACGCGCCGAAGAACAAGGTCGCCTTCCTCAAGACTTCTGGCGTTAATTTTGCGGCTATGGTAGCGGCGCAAAGCTTGCTGGTAGCGAGCAGCTCGTACAGCAGCCTGAAGACGGTCTTCCTCAAGGAGCAGCGCGTCATCTTGTCGCAGCTGCTCTTGCTCAAGATCATCATAAGCGAGCACTCGAGGTGACCCGTATACGAGTTCCGTGGGGAGAACTGCCTCTGCTCCATAGACTAGAGCGAAAGGTGTCTGACCACTGGCTCGATTTGGCGTCGTCCTGATCGACCAAAGAACCACCGGCAGCTCCTCAATCCAGTTTCTTCCGCACTTGCGCAGCTTGTCGAAAGTCCTGGTCTTGAGCCCGCACAGCACTTCAGCATTTGCCCTCTCCGCTTGACTGTTGCTTCTCGGGTGAGCAACAGAAGCGGAGCAGACTATGGCGCCAAGATCTTGGACGTACTGCATGAAGGTGCGGCTCGTGAATTGCGTACCGTTGTCGGTGATGATCATGTTAGGGATCCCGAAGCGGCAAACAATCGACCTGAAGAACTTGACTGCTGACTGTGCCGTCACCTTCCTCACTGCTTCCACTTCCGGCCACTTTGTGAACTTGTCTATTGCAACGTACAAGTACTCAAAGCCCTCGACTTCTCGGGGAAAGGGGCCGAGGATGTCGAGCCCCCAGACCAAAATGGCCAGGATAAAGGGATCGTCTAGAGAGCTTGAGCTGGCTGGTGTATCTGCTTGGAATGGAACTGCCACGCTTCACACTTGGTTGCTTGTGCAGTTGCATCCTGGAGGGTTGTCGGCCAAAAGAAACCTTGCCGGAATGCTTTGCCGGCCAGTGCTCTTGCGCCAATGTGGTGACCACATATGCCTCCATGTATCTCTGCCAACAGCTTTTGTCCGTCTTCCCGGTGAATACACTTCAATTTCACACCGTTGAGTTTTCTTCTGTATAGTGTGTTGTCGACAAACTGGTACATACTTGACTGCCGGGCTACTCTTTCTGCTTCTTCTTGCTCTTCGGGAAGTTCTCCTGTTTGAAGGAAACAGACAATCTGTTGTGCCCATGCTGGAGCTTGTGGCTCGACAACAAGGACCAAAGGCACATCTGCTGCTGCGGGAACATCCGCTTCTATGGCGAGAACCTGCGGCTCAGCCGGAGCTTGACGTTCCCCGGCAAGCTTGCCGGAGCAAAACTTGTCGGGAGCGTCTGCTTCAACGGAACAAACCCTAGGGCTTGCCGGAGCAGACTGCTCCTCAGCACTCTTGGTGTTGATCTTGGGGACCTTCTTGGCAGCGGCTTCGGGAAGCTCTGCCGGAAAATAGTCACCAGAAATCAACTTCCTCTTCTTGCTCTGTCCAGTTGATGGCGTTACGGACGGTTGGGTCAGCTTGAGCACAAAGATCCCTGGTTCCACAGGTAACTTAAGTGCGGCGCACTTTGACAGGCCATCGGCAATGTCATTCTGAGCTCTTGGGACATGCTCCATCTGTAGGCCGTCAAAGTGCTCTTCTAGCTTTCTCACTTCATCAACGTAGGCTTCCATCAATGGACCTGATAACTCTTGTTCACTTGGCGGACGACAAGCTGCAAGTCACCCCTGACAATGAGCTTCTTGATCCCAAGGTCTGCCGCGATCCTGAGACCGGCAAGAAAACCTTCATACTCTGTGGTATTGTTTGTTGCTTGCTCCTTGGGAAAGTGCATCTGGACTATGTACTTGAGGTGCTCTCCGGTGGGTGCGACAAGTAGCACGCCAGCACCGGCGCCTTGCAGCGAGAAGGCACCATCAAAGTACATCAGCCACTCTTTGCTTGCTTCCTTGACGGGGATGCTCGTTTCTGGAATTTCTTCATCTGGTGTTGGCGTCCACTCTGCTATGAATTCTGCCAATGCTCTGCTTTGGATAGTTGAAGTGCTCTCAAACTTGAAGCCAAAGCTTGACAGTTCCAGTGCCCACTCAACAATCCTGCCTGTTGCTTCTGGATTCTGCAGTATCCTCTTCAGTGGAAAACGAGTGACAAGTGTGATCTCATGTGCTTGAAAGTAATGGTGCGGCTTTCTCGAGGCCATGAGGAGGCCGAAAAGCAATTTCTGCACACCAGAGTACCTTGACCTAGCCCCCTACAGAAGGGAACTTACAAAGTAAACTGGGCGCTGCACCATTCTCTTCTGTATCTCCTCGCACGCCTACGCAGATCCATCTTTGTTGGGACCAGAGCTTGTCGGGGAAGCCCGCTGCTTGTCGCTGGACGCGCCTGCCGTGGTTGCTGGCTCATCATCTGCCTCCCTCTCCGCAACTAACGCAGCACTGACCACTTGATTGGTTGCCGCTATATACAGCAGCAACTTCTCTTGTGGCTTAGGTGCGACAAGTTTTGGAGTGGAGGACAGGTATCTCTTCATGTCTTGCAGCGCAGCCTCCTCTTCCGGAGTCCATTTCATTGACCTGCCTTTTTCAATATTTTGAAAAACAGCAGGGCGCGCTCAGCAGACTTAGAGATAAACCTGCTGAGAGCAGCCACGCAACCGGCAAGTCTTCGTACATCCTTGACGCGCTTTGGTGCTTCAATCTGCTCAATGGCCTTGATCTTGTCGGGATTGGCTTCAATTCCTCGCTGAGACACGAAGAACCCGAGAAGCTTGCCGGAAGGGACTCCAAACACACACTTCTCGGGGTTGAGCTTGAGGCTGATCTTGCGCAGATTTGCAAAGGTCTCGTCTAAATCTTGAATCAGAGTTGCCTTCTCCTTGCTCTTGACCACTATGTCATTCATGTATGCTTCCACATTTCTGTATATTTGTGGCTCAAGAGCGACATGGACTACCCTTGCAAATGTTGAACCAGCATTCTTTAAACCGAAAGGCATCCGTATGAAACAGTACGTGCCACATGGAGTGATGAATGCGGTCTTCTCCTCATCCTCTTCTGCCATGAAGATCTGATGGTATCCTGAGTATACGTCAAGAAATGAAAGCAGGTCACATCCGGCCGTGGAGTCAACAATCTGGTCAATGCGCGGCAAGGGAAATGGGTCTTTGGGACAAGCTTTATTGACATCGGTAAAGTCGATACAAAGCCTCCATTTCCCGTTTGCCTTGCGCACGACTACAGGATTGGCCAACCACGTAGGATGGAGCACTCCTCTGACAAGGCCTGCTGCTTCCAACTTCTTGATCTCTTCTGCGATGAATTCTTGGCGCTCCACTGCTTGCTTCCTGACTTTCTGCTTGACGGGCCGCGCAAGAGGACAGACGGCAAGATGGTGCTCAATTACTTTCCTGGGAACACCGGGGATGTCAGACGGTTGCCACGCAAACACGTCTAAGTTCGCCCGCAGGAAAGCAATGAGCGCGCTTTCCTATTTAGGGTCAAGAGTGGCACTGATGGTGAAGGTACCACCAGTGCCGTCCTCCTTGGCGGACACCTTCTTGGTCTCTTTGCGGAGCTGCCATTGTCTTCTTACAATTGCCGGTGGAGCTCGATGGTGCGTCCTCGACGGTAGCGCAGCACTCCGAAGAGGTGCGCTTGCCGGAGTGGGCATCAGGAACTCTTGCCGGACTTGGTCTTCTTCCCGGGAGCTTCAAGGGCAGGTGACTTGCTATCTGTTGCGGCTGCTGCTTCCCGGTAGATCTTGTCGGCACAGATAAGAGCATCCTTCTTGTCGCCAGGGACATAGATGACGCTTATCGGGCCTGGCATCTTCAGCATGTTGTATGCGTAGTGAGAGGCTGCCATGAACTTGGCGAGTGCTGGACGGCCGAGTACCCCATTGTAAGGCAATGGAAAGTCGGCAACGTCAAAAGTGACCCTCTCAGTCCTGAAGTTCAACTCGCTACCAAATGTCACCGGCAACGTGATCTTCCCCTTTGGCTTGCTCCTTCCCGGGTTGATTCCTTGGAATGTGTTGGTCTCTTCGAGCTCGCTGTCAGGGATCTGGAGTTTCTGGAGTACAGCGGAGGAGATCAAGTTCAAGCCGGCCCCGCCGTAAACTAGCATCTTAGTGACCCTGAGGTTGCGGATAGTTGGTGAAACCAACATCGGCAAGCACCCGACCGTAGTTGTGCCATCAGGGTGGTCCTCAATATCAAAGATGATAGGCGTGCTGGACCATTTCAGAAGCTTGCGTGACTCGACAGGTGGTTCTGCCGCATTGACCTCCCGCACCCACTGCTTGAGTTGGTGGTGTGAAGTATGCAGAGAAGCACCGTCGTCAACGCACAAGACCTTTGTGGCTTTCTGCAACTCCTACTCACTGGTCTCGACATCATCCATGTCTTCATCTCGTCGTCATCTTCATCCTTGTCGCGGCCGCGGGGAGGTCTGTCTCCTTGCCGCTGCTTGGCCTTGCCGCGACGTCCTCCCCGGCCGAGACGCTTCTGGTCGTATCCTCTAGCACCTCCTTGGGCCTTCTCCTTGTCGCGTTGCTCGTATTCAGCCTTTTGCTGCTCGACAAGCTGCTCGACCTTCTTGCAGCTCTGGAGGTCATGGCCCTTGGTGCGGTGGATCTTGCAGTACTGCTTGTCGGTGTCGTCCTGCTTGTCGGCGACCGCCACAGCCTGGCAGTTGGTGCATGCGGCAATCTCCTTGCCGGAGCCACCAACTTTGGCTTTCTTGGCACAACTTTCGTTGCCGGACTGCTCAATGACTAGCACATCTTTGCCTTTCTTCTTCCTATTGTTCCGCCGCCGGTTTTTCTTTGCCGGGGCAGCATCCTCACTGTCAGATCCTCTTGCTCCTGTATTCTCTCCGGGGAGTTTCCTCCCTTCCTCAGCACGTGCACACTTGTCGGTCAGGGCATGCAGCTCACTGACGTCTCTGATCTTGCACATCGCCATCTCCTCCCGCATCCTGCGGTTACGCACGTTCTGATGGAACGCGATGATGACTGCGGCAGGGTGGACATCTGGGATGTTGTGCTGTACACGGCTGAATCTCTGAATGTACTTGCGCAGGGGCTCTCCTTCCTTCTGGGCGAGCAGATGAAGGTCACTTTCTTGGCCATGAAGTTTGTGTCCGGCTGTAAAGGCGCCAACAAACTGATGGCATAGGTCTGCCCAGGAGGATATGGAGTTGTCCGGCAAGTGCATGAGCCAGGACCTGACGTTGGGCTTGAGCACCAGCGGGAAGTAGTTGGCAAGGATCTTGTCGTCCCGCCCCCCGGCAGCTTGCACCGCGATGGTGTAGATGTTGACGAACTCCGACGGATGCGACTTGCCGTCGTACTTCTCTGGTACGTCTGGCTTGAAATTCTTCGTGCTGGGCCACTGGACTTGCCGCAGCTCACGAGTAAACGCAGGGCAACCTACCGCGTACGGCAAGTCGCCTGGTTCCCCTGGCGCGTGCATGTCGACAAAGGGCCCAGCGCGCTGGTCCGATTGACGCCGCGCTTCTCTTCGGCGCTCGATGCGAGTACGAACGTCTTCTTGTTGTCGTTCGTGAAGAACTTGGCGCTGATCGCGACGAGCTCGTGGATCTGATGACTCGGTGGAGTCGCTGTCGAGGTGGATCCGGCGAGTCGGCGATCTTGGCCTTCGGGGCGGAGAGTGCACGGTGGTTGCACCCCCACCGGTCTTGTCGCCACCGGCCAGCGCTTGGCTGACTTGCCGCAGCTGCGATGTACTTGGCTGCCGCGGGGTGTCGCCGTTGGCGAAGCCGATGAGACTCTGAATAGTGGCCCTCCAATCGTCGATCTTATCTTTCGTTGGAGGGTAGTCTAGGAGCAGTTGAGCTCTCGCCAAAGATTCTGCTGGAGTGGCGGGTAGCGGTGGCGAACGGTGTGAGGAGCGGGATATGCTCGGACTTCTAACTATGTTAGAAGGAGCAGTATCCCGTCCAAGCGACCGTGCCTCGCTCGTGCCAGCATGTTGGCGTGCATGCTGGTCTTGAGCATTTCGAGACCAACCAGCTCGATCTTGGTTCGGCAAACGTATGGTACCGTGAGTACCATGACGCTGCTGGTCCCGCGCCTCCTGAGATGGGCGCGGTGCATGCACGGACGCCGAGGTCTTGGAGTGCGCCCAGTCGTTGTGGGAGCCGACTACGCTGCCGATGGGCGGCGCAGCCTTATCCTTGGACCTGGCAGCATCGTGAGCTCCCTCGTCGACGCATGTTCTTCCGCCGGTGTCTACTCCATCAGCCGTTTACTCCGGCGGTGGTGGGTTCGGCGCGGACGGAGCAGCCGCCTCCGAAGCCTTCTTCTTCGGCGGCATGTCAATGAAGACGATGAAGATTTAGCTCGTGTGAACGCCGGATCAGGTTCACACAACCTCGACGCGCCCCTACCTGGCGCGCCAAAGATGTCGGGGAAACTGATCCACGAGCACCTATGGGGACCGGCGGACCGAGCCCCTTTCGGTTCGGCGGGGGCGGAGATCGCACGAAGAGCAGATCGAGGCGAAGCACACGAGCAGTTTACCCAGGTTCGGGCCGCACGGATGCTTAAAACCCTGCTCCTGCTTTGTGGTTTGTATTGAGTTCTTGCTCGGGAGCGCTGAGTGCTACAGTACTCACCAGCAGCTAACGAGACCGAGCGCGAGAGTTCTTCTGCTTCGAACCCCCCTCTATGTTGCGCATGGGCCTCCTTTTATATGCTCAAGGGGTCACCGACAGGTGGCAACGTAGACAAGGGTAAAAATGGAAAGGTGTTGCGGTTGGTACAACTACATGTACAGTGTATCATACCTAACCCTGACGGCATGGGACAAGGGCATTGAATGCCCATCTGCGTCGCCCAAACAGTGCAAAAAGGGACCGTCAGGGACACCACCATTCGCCACGATGTCAATCTTGTCAGCGCCGCTTGCCATCGTGCACCGCTGGCTGCACAGCCTCCCGCCACGTACGCCTGGAAGGGTCCCAGAGCGACACGTTGGTGGATGTGCTGGAGCGCGGGTACAGAGTGGTAGCTTTCCGCGGCAAACGCCTTGCCGCGGTTGTTGCTTTGTCGCGTCCGGGAGCTTGCCGCTCACCGCGCCTTGCCGGGACGCGTGGCGCGTCGCGGCAAGTTCCTTGAGATGCCTTGGTTGGCCTTCCCAGCAAGCTCCTCTCGCCGGGGTCTCGTGCCTTGAGTGGCCTTCCCAGCAAGCTCCTCTTGCCGGGGCCTTGTCTCCTTGGCTTGAATACTTTGTTCTTGAATGGCTCAAAAGCAACCACGGAGGACCTTGGCGGTCACCCGGCAAGCCTTGCCGCGGGATGCTGCGACTGCCCATGCACAAGTTCGGGATACTAGGGTACCCCTACTCTAGTACACCGACAAGAGAGGATCGCCGCACCGCTGCGGCTCAGTGAAGCCAGAGGAACCTGAGGATTCCGACTGAGCGGGAGCGGCTTCTGCTTCTTCTCCTTTCTTTTCCTTCATGTCCTTTCTGCATCAAAATTTCAAGTTGCCTTGACGACGCATGTAATGGGTTGTGATGTATGTAAGAAGCGCGAACTCGCCACCATGCTTTTGTTGCCCCAATGAAATCACTTAGCTTTTACGCGTCCTGCCGTCCTGAGGCGGAGTCCTCCTGACTCTGGCATCATGAGCCCAATCGTGTCGTGAGGAGGTGGTCGAGTCTGATGTTCTTGTACAGCCCCCGAGTGGAGGTCAATTGCTGAGATCTCCTAAGAGTGTCGCACGCGAGTTAGAGCACCAAAGCTTGAGCAGCTCGGTAGATAGGTTGCACGGACTGAGCAGCTCGGCGCCAGAGCCTGAGCAGGCTTGGTCAGTAGAGGTCACGAGGGCATGGCAGGCAAGGGCCGGTGACCGACTGTGCCCCAGCCCCCACGCGCGAGGCGCGTGAAGGAGAGCGAGTGGCATAGCTGAACTTAAAGCCAGCGAGAAAGATCCAAAACACAAAACTCTCAACAAAATGCAAGAAGCGCAAGAAACACGAGAACTTCACAGCATGGGGTAGAGGAAGGGCTGATAGCCAAGGAAGTAGAAAAGGCTGACAGCCAAACACCAAGCAAAAAGGAAAAAAAGGTCGCGTCCACCCCCTACACTATGTCTTCTTCCCAGCGCGGAGCTAAGGACTGCCATTAGGGCGTGGGTGGGAGCCCCGTCTGAGGGCCCGTAGGCAACGCACAGGAGACTCTGAGGCGTGTACAACCCCAACTAATTATTACGTGAGAGTGTCACGGGCGGAGACCTTCACGGGCACGGAGCCTTGATTATGGATAGAACCTCCTGAGGTGTTCGATGTTCCAGGAATTCTGGATGGGTATCCCATCCTACGTCTCCAGGCGCACACCACCAGGCCTAGAGACACGGGCGATTCTGAACAGGCCCTCCCACATGGGCGAGAGCTTATATAGGCCCTCACGGGAGAGGACCCGCCTCAGGACCAAGTCACCAACTTCAAGTGTTCTTGCACGGACGCCGCCGCAGTGATACCGCCGCAGCGCCTGCTGGTAACGCGCCGCCCTGAGGGCAGCTCGGCGGCGGCCCTCCTCGCCGAGCACGAGGTCCATCCGCCAGGTGGCGTCCTGGCATTCCTCATTGAAGGCCAAGACCCGTGGGGAGCGATGCTTGACCTCGTGAGGGAGGACCGCCTCCGCCCCATAAACGAGAAAGAAGGGAGTCTCCCCCATAGGTTTGTAGCAGTGGTTCGGATTGACCACAGCACGGACTGGAGTTCGTCGATCCATCCCCTGCCGCAAACCTCAAGCTTCTTCTTGAAGCTGCGCGTCTTGAGGCCACACAAGACTTCCGCATTGGCACACTCGGCCTGACCGTTGCTCCTGGGGTGGGCCACCGAAGCGTAGCAGATCTGTGTTCCAAGGTTAGCACAATATGACCTGAACAGATTACTTGTGAACTGCGAACCGTTATCCATGATGATGTGGTTGGGGACCTCGAATCGCCTCACGAGGCCCTGGATGAACTTGACAGCTGACCCGGCTGGGATCGCGTGAACAGACTCCACTTCCGCCCACCTGGTGAATTTGTCCATGGCGATGTACAGGAAGCGGTAGGCCCCTGCGGCCCGAGGAAATGGACCTAGGATGTGCAATCCCCAGACCGCGAAGGGCCAGGAAAGCGGAATCGTCTGGAGGCCTTGTGCCAGCTAGTGGATCTTCTTGGCGTGAAACTGGCACGGCTCGCAGGCCCGCACGAGCTCCGTGGCGTCGTTGAGCGCCGTGGGCCAATAGAAGCCACTACGGAAGGCCTGGCCCACGAGGGTGCGGGACGACAACTGATGACCACATTCTCCACCGTGGATATCAGCCAGCAGCTCGCGCCCTTGCTTTCTTGAGATGCATTTTAGCGAGACGTCGTTGGGGTGCCTCCTGTAGAGTTCACCGTCTTGGATGCAGTAAGCTGAGGCATGTTGGACCACGTGCTCTGCGTCTTCTTCTTTGTCTGGTAGGGCATCGTGTTGTAGGTACATATTGAGCTCTTGGGTCCAGCAACCCTCCTCGGGCTCCGCAGTGAGCAACAGGCGGGCTCCGGAAGGTGGGCCGCATGGCAGGGCACCGTTCGGGGGCGCCGCCGGTAACCCCTGCCAAGGGGAGGCCGACTCGGGAGCTGATGGTGTTGCTGACGGCTTGAGTAGCCACTCCTCAAAGACGCCTGGCCTTTGGGGCTCCCTTCTGGAGGCTCGCTTGGCGATGTCGTCCGCTTCTTTGTTGGTGCCTCTCGGTACATGCTGCACCTCCAGCCCTTGGAATCGCTTCTCCATCCTGCGCACCTCCTGCAGGTATACCCCCACGTGATCATCCTTGGGCTTGTACTTCTTGTTGGAGAAGTCGACGAGGAGTTGCGAATCCTCCCTGATGGTGAGACGCTTGACCCCCAGCGCGGCGGCGGCCTTAAGCCCGGCAATCAAGCCCTCGTACTCGGCGATGTTGTTGGAGACCTTCTCGTCCTGCTGGAAGCAGAGCTGCACAGCGTAGTATAACTTATCCTGAATGGGAGATACCAACACGGTGCCAGCCCCCGCGCCGAGGCATGAGAAGGTGCCGTCGAAGTACACCACCCATCCGTCTGGGGCTTCATCGCCGGGGGCCAGCGAACGGCCTTCGCTGACCCCCCCCACTCCGACGCATCAGTCCATTCTGCCATGAAGTCTGCCAGAGCTGCTCCCTTGATCGCTTGTGTTGTGCTGAATACTAGCTGGAACACTTGAAGCTCGATGTTCCACTCGGCGACCCTCTCAACGACATTCGGGCCCCGCATCACCTTCTCGAGGGGATACGACGAGATGACCTTGATGGGGTGGCCATAGAAGTAGTGGCGCAGTTTCCTGGAGGCGATGAGGAGGGCCAAAAGCAGCTTCTGGGGCATCGGGTAGCGCGAACGCGCGTCGCGTAGTACTGTGCTCATGAAGTACACCGGGTGCTCCACGAGGGTTGGCGCAGCAGGGTCCATTGGCGCCTCTGGAGCCTCTGGAGCTTCTTGACGAGCGGCGAGTCCGTCGGTGCCCGCGGTCGAATCCACCTCTGAGGGTGTGTCAGGGGGCGTCGCGGGTCCTGAAGGTGCCGAGCCGCCCGGTGGTCTTGGGATCCGGAGCCTTTCCTCGAGCTCCACGACCAGTGCCGCGCTGGCGGAGTGAGGCGTTGCGGCAAGGTATAGCGTCATGTGCTCCAAGGGTCGTGGTGCTACCATGACCGACGAGCTGGTGAGGTACTTCTTGAGGTCCCGGAAAGCGGCGTCGGCCTCCTTAGTCCACTCAAAGGGCCCTTTCTTCTTCATGAGCTTGAAGAACAGGAGGGCGCGTTCCCCGAGCTTAGATATGAAGCACCCCGGGGATGTCACACACCCGGCGAGCTTCTGCATTTCCTTCAGGTTTGTGGGCGGCCTCATTTTCTCGATGGCCTTGATCTTCTCTGGGTTGGCATCAATGCCCCGGTGCGAAACCAGGAACCCTAGCAACTTGCCGGAGGGTACGCCGAACACACACTTCTCCGGGTTGAGGCACAGCTTCACCTTGCGCAAATTGGCGAATGTTTCTTCTAAGTCCTGGATGAGGGTCGTGGCCTCTTTGGTCTTAACCACTATGTCGTCGATGTAGGCCTCTGCATTCCTCCCGAGCTGAGGGCCAAGGGTGATGTGCATCAGGCGCTGGAAGGTAGCACCCACGTTGCTCGGCCCAAAAGGCATGCAGGTGTAGCAGTAGACCCCGCATGGGGTCAGGAACGCCGTATTCTCCACGTCTTCTACCGCCATCTTGATTTGGTGGTGGCCCGAGAATGTGTCAAGGAAGCAGAGTAGGTCGCACTTAGCCATCGAATCCATGATTTGGTCAATGCGCGGGAGAGGGAAGGGGTCCTGAGGGCAGAACTTGGTTGAGGCTCATGAAGTCGACGCACATGCGTTCCTTGCCTCCTTTCTTCGGGACGATGATGGGATTGGCCAGCCACTCTGGGTGCTGTACTTCCCGTACGACACATGCTTCCTCCAGCTTCCTAACATGTTGGACGATGAAGGATTGCTTCTCCGGGGCTTGTCTGCGCGCCTTTTGCTTGATAGGGCGCGCATTGGGGCACACCGTGAGGTGATGCGCAATGAGATCCCTTGGCACCCCAACCAAATCTGCAGCCTTCCAGGCGAACACATCCTTGTTGGCCCTGAGGAAGCTGACCAGCGTTGCCTCTTGCTCTGGATCCATGCCCGTGCCGAGGGTGAAGGTGGCTCCTGAGCCTTCTTCGTCGGCAGGCACTTGCTTCGTCTCGGCGGGGTCCTGAGAAAAGAGCTGCTTCTTCTTGGCAGGCGAGGCCTCCGGAGGTTCCGGAGCCCCCTTCGCCCCTGGGTGAGCTGCGGCAGCGGCGGCCTTGTAAGTGCACCCAAGGACCTGAAGGGCGGCCTTAGGGTCCCCTTTGATGGTGATGACGCCGCTGCTCCCGGGTATTTTGATGGTGTTGTAGCCCGGGTGAGTTGCCGCCATGAACTTTGCCAAGGCTGGGAAGCTGAGGACGGCGTTGTACGGCAGGTGGATGGGCGCAACGTCAAAATCGATGAGCTCTGTACGGTAGTTAGCCGGTGTGCCGAAGGTGACCGGGAGGCGGATCTGGCCGAGCGGAACGACCGAGCCCGCGACCCCCGAGAAGGGCTTGGTGGGAAGGAGCTGCCTATAGGACACAGGTAGATGACAAAAGGCTTCGGGAGAGAGGATGTTGAGGCCGACGCCTCTGTCGATGAAAGTTCTTGTCACGACCACCCCGCAGATGGTGGGCGTGCATACCGTGGGGAGAGCTCCGGTGCCGGCCGCTTCGGAGGCGAGGTTGCCGGGGCCAAAGGTGATGGCGGGCTCTGGCCTGTTCTGCGCCCGCAAGGCATCCCGCGGCTAGGCGGCAGCCCCAACCTGCTGAAAGTGCGACTTGGCCTGCCGGGCAGACGCTGGTGCTTGGGACCCACCGAGGATGCAGGCGACCCCGCGGCAAGACCGTCCCCACATCCGACGCCCCATAGCTCGCAGCTGCGGGCCGTCCGCGTGGCGCGGATCTCGGCGGGCGGCGGGTGCTGGGCCCGCTGTTGTCCCATTAAGAGCGCGACCGGCGAGGCCACACAAGGCGGGAGTGGTGGTGCAGGCTGTCCTCCAATGGCCTGGCCGGCAGGAGCGTTGTAGAGGAAGGAGGAGGGGCGCCCATGGGTGGCGCGGTCCGCTGATGTTGCTCGGTCGACGGGGAGGAAGATAGCCCACGCGCGGTTGTGGCTGGCCGAAGCTATCATAGAGGCGCCAAACCAAAGAGGGGAAGCGAGGTTGTCGGAGAGGCAAGATTTCGACACGCCCCCTACCTGGCGCGCCAAATGTCGGATTCAGGGCTCCGCAAAACCCGTTAAGTTCAAACACAGGGGCGTGAACGAAGATCTCCCCCACTCTCGTCTACCTAGCACCTCTCTCTCGTCGCGATGGAAGGATTCAAGCAAACAACAAACAAAGCACACAATAGTTTATCCAGGTTCGGGCCACCGCGTGGTGTAAGACCCTACTTCCAGCTTTGGTGTATTAGCCTCGAGCGAGCCAGGATACAAGCTAGTGCGTGGGTTCCTGGTCTCAGGAGGTAAGCTCAGGAGGGCCAGGAGGCTAGTGTTCTTGCTCCTTGTATGGTGGCGAGGTGTGTTCGTCCCTCCCCTTTGTAGTGGGCGTTCTATCTACTTATATAGGCAGCCACGATCCTCTTCCCCCGAAATGCTTAGGCAGGAAGGGATCCCAAAAAGGCCATTTTTGAGCGAGAACACAAGGACGTTCCTGCCCTGATAAAAGCAGTCTTCGCCTGCAAAAGGATCAGGCGATGACGCGGTGGTGGGCTTGATGATGACATCCTCCTCGCCATCCTTGCGGTCTTCGGTCTTGTTGCCCCAATGAGGAAACCTTTTCCCCGCTCCTCGGGAACTTGCGGCTGCGTTGTGCCCCTTGCATCAAAATGGTAACTGCGCCGCTGGTGCGATGCGTCACTGCTGATATCACTGCCTCCTCCTGAGGCTGACTTGGCCTTGGGTTCTCCGCCCCTCCGGAGCACCTTGTCGAGGCTGCTCTAGAGGAGGTCTTGACGTCGTTCTCCTCGCGAGGCTTGGCCACCTCGCGAGGGACTTGGGCAGCTGGTTGATCAGATGGGCCGTATCAGGCCATAGTAGGAGCACGTCGCGGCCCGCATACAGGCAAGTCTGGGTACCTTGGTTCCCAGTACGCCGACAGTCACCACGGGAATTCATAGCAAGACATGACGCAAGTGCTCTCAAATCCATAAACGTATTCAATCCAAAGAAATCTCAAAGGCAAAACTCAATTCATCACAACAAGATAGAGAGGGGAAAACACCATATAATCCAACTATATTAACAAAGCCCGCGATACATCAAGATTGTGCATGTTAAGAACACGAGAGAGAGACAGAGAGAGAGAGAGAGAGAGAGAGAGAGAGAGAGAGATAGAGATTAAACACATAGCTACTTGTACAAACCCTCAACCCCGAGGGTGGACTACTCCCTCCTCACCATGGTGGCCGCTGGCATGATGAAGATGGCCACCGGTGATGATTTCCCCCTCCGGTGGAGTGCCGGAGAAGGGCTCTAGATTGGATCGGGTGGTTCTGGAACTGGCGGCGGTAGGAATAGAATTTCGTCGACTCCCCTAGGGTTTTTTGAATATTTGGGAATTTATAGAGCGAAGAGGCGGTGCGGGAGGCCACCGAGGTGGGCACAACCCACTTGGGCACACTTGGGCACCCAGGCGTGCCCTGGTGGGTTGTGCCCCCTCGAGGCACCCCCCGGGTGCTTCTCTGGCCAACTGGATGTCTTATGGTCCAATAAAAATATCCAAAAAGTTTCGCTGCATTTGGACTCCGTTTGATATTTATTTTCTTCTATGTAAAAAACAAGAAAAAAATACAACAACTAGCACTAGGCACTATGTCAATAGGTTAGTCCCAAAAAATGATATAAAGTTGCTATAAAATGATTTTAAAACATCCAAGAATGATAATATAACAACATGGAAGAATCAAAAATTATAGATACGCTGGAGACGTATCACCCCTCGCAAGCTGCTACTTCTCTAGCTTGCGGTGTATTCCCTTGAAGAGGAAAGGGTGATGCAGCACAGTAGCGTAAGTATTTCCCTCAGTTTTTGAGAACCAAGCTATCAATCCAGTAGGAGACCATGCGTAAGTCCCTCGCACCTACACAAACAAATAAGAACTTCGCAGCCAACACAATAAGGGGTTGTCAATCCCTTTACGGTCACTTACGAAAGTGAGATCTGATAGATAGGATAGTATAATATTTTTGGTATTTTCGGTATAAGAACGGAATGTAAATAAAGAAAAGTAAAGTAGATGGAAGATTAATATGTTGAGAATAGACCCGGGGGCCAGAGGTTTCACTAGTGGCTTCTCTCATGATAGCATAATTCTACGGAGGGTGAACAAATTGCGGTCGAGCAATTGATAGAAAAGCGCATAGTTATGAGAATATCTAGGCATAATCATTATATATAGGCATCACTTCCGTAATAAGTAGACCGAAACGATTCTGCATCTACTACTATTACTCCACACATCGACCGCTATCCAGCATGCAACTGGAGTATTAAGTTCATAAGAACAGAGTAATGCTTTAAGCAAGATGACATGATGTAGAGGGATAAACTCAAGCAATATGATATAAACCCCACCTTTTTATCCTCGATGGCAAGAATACAATGCGTGCCTTGCTGCCCCTGCTGTCAATGGGAAAGGACACCGTAATATTGAACCCAAAGCCAAGCAGTTCTCCCATTGCAAGAACTATAGATCTAGTAGGCCAAACCAAACCAATAAATCAAAGAGACTTGCAAGAATATTATAATCATACACATAAGATTTCAGAAAAGAATCAAATATTGTTCGTAGATAATCTTGATCATAAACCCAAAATTCATATGATCTCGACAAACACACCGCAAAAAGATTACATCGAATAGATCTCCTCGGAGATCGAGGAGAACATTGTATTGAGATCCAAAAAGAGAGAGGAAGCCATCTAGCTGATAACTATGGACCCGAAGGTCTGTGGTAAACTACTCACAACTCATTGGTGAGGCTATGGTGTTGATGTAGAAGCACTCCATGGTAGATCCCCCCTCCGGCGGAGCTCCGGAACAGGCCCCAAGATGGGATCTCACGGGAACAGAAGGTTGTGGAGGTGGAATTAGAGTTTTCTCTGTTACCTCGATGTTTTTAGGGTACATGGATACATATAGGAGGTTGGAGGGCATCGGGGGAGCCAGAGAAGGCCCATGAGGGTGGGGCGAGCCTAGGGAGAGGGGGCCGCGCCCTGGACCCTCATGGCCACCTCTCTTGTTCCCGCTCATGTACTCCAAGTCTTCTGGGTAGATACGGTTCCAAAAATAAGTCTCCTGAAGGTTTCATTCCATTTGGACTCCATTTGATATCCCTTTTCTGCGAAACACTGAAATAGGCAAAAAAACAGCAATTTGCACTGGGCCTTGGGTTTGTAGGTTAGTCCCAAAAATAATATAAAAGTGTAAAATAAAGCCCATTAAACATCCAAAACAGAATATATAATAGCATGGAACAATAAAAAATTATAGATACGTTGGAGACGTATCAAGCATCCCCAAGCTTAATTCCTGCTCGTCCTCGAGTAGGTAAATGATAAAAACAGAATTTTGATGTGGAATGCTAACCAACATAATTCTCAATGTAATTCTCTTTGTTATGGCATGAATATTCAGATCCGAAAGATTCAAGATAAAAGTTTATATTGACATAAGAATAATAATACTTCAAGCATACTAACAAAGCAATCATGTCTTCTCAAAATAACATGGCCAAAGAAAGTTCATCCCTACAAAATCATATAGTTAGGTTATGCTCCATCTTCATCACAAAAAATACTCCAATCATGCACAATCCCGGTTTCAGCCAAGCACTTGTTTCATACTTAAACAAATTCAAACTCTTTCAACTTTCACGCAATATATGAGCGTGAGCCATGGACATAGCACTATGTGGAATAGACTGGTGGTTGTGGAGAAGACAAAAAGAGGAAGATGGTCTCACATCAACTAGGCGTACCGATGGGCTATGAAGATGCCCATCAATAGATATCAATGTGAGTGAATAGGGATTGCCATGCAACGGATGCACTAGAGCTATAAATGTATGAAAGCTTAACAAAAGAAACTACGTGGGTGTACATCCAACTTGCTTGCTCACGAAGACCTAGGGCATTTGAGGAAGCCCATCGTTGGAATATACAAGCCAAGTTCTATAATGAAAATTCCCAGTAGTATATGAAAGTGACTAAACAAGAGACTCTCTATCATGAAGATGATGGTGCTACTTTGAAGCACAAGTGTGGACAAAGATAGTAGCATTGTCCCTTTTTTTTTCTTTTCTTTTTCTTTTTTTTCTTTTTTTCTTTGGGAAAAATCTCTAATAATGATGATCATCACACTTATGTTGATTTACAACTCGATACTAGAACAAAGTATGACTCTATATGAATGCCTCGGCGGTGTACCGAGATGTGCAACGAATCAAGAGTGACATGTATGAAAATTATGCATGGTGTCCTAGCCACAAATACGATGTCAACTACATGATCATGCATGTCAATATGACAATGATGAAGCTTATCATAGCAAACGGAACGGTGGAAAGTTGCATGGAAATATATCTCGGAATGGCTATGGAATTGCCATGATAGGTAGGTATGGTAGCTGTTTTGAGGAAGGTATATGGTGGGTGTATGGTACCGGCGAGAGTTGCACGGTGCAAGAGAGGCTAGCAATGGTGGAAGGGTGAGAGTCTGTATAATCCATGGACTCAACATTAGTCATAAAGAACTCACATACTTATTGCAAAAATCTACAAGTCATCAAAACAAAGTACTAAACGCATGCTCCTAGGGGAAGGGTTGGTAGGAGTTAACCATCGCACGATCCCGACCTCCACACAAAGGATGACACTCAATGAAATACCTCATGCTTCAAATTTGTCACACAACGGTTACCATACGTGCATGCTACAGGACTTGCAAACCTTAAAACAAGTATTTCTCAAATTCGAAACTACTCTACTAGCATGACTCTAATATCACCATCCTCATATCACATAACAATCATCAAGTATCAAACTTCTCATAGTATTCAATGCACTTTTATGTGAAACTTTTTACTATACCCATCTTGGATGCCTATCATATTAGGACTAGTTTTATAACCAAAGCACATTACCATGCTGTTCTAAAAGACTCTCAACTATATATAAGTGAAGCATCAGAGATCAACAATTTCTACAAAATAAAACCACCACCGTGCTCTAAAAGATATAAGTGAAGCACTAGAGCAAAACTATCTAGCTCAAAAGATATAAGTGACGCACATAGAGTATTCTAATAAATTATAAATCATACTTATATCTCTAAAAAGGTGTGTCCATCATGGATGATTGTGGCAAACTAAAAATCAAAGACTCAAATCATACATGACGCTCCAAGCAAAACACATATCATGTGGTGAATAAAAATATAGACCCGAGTATAGTTACCGATAGATGAAGACAAAAAAGGGGATGCCTTCCCGGGGCATCCTCAAGATTAGGCTTTTGGTTGTCCTTGAATTTTACCTTGGGGTGCCTAGGGCATCCCCAAGCTTAGGCTCTTGCCACTCTTTGTTCCATAGTCCATCAAAGCCATACTCAAAACTTGGAAACTTCACAACACCAAACTTAGCCAAAAATCTCGTGAGCTCTGTTGGTATAAGAAAACAAACCACCACTCAAAGGTACTGTAATGAACTCATTCTTTGTTAATATTGGTTTTAAACCTACTGTATTCCAACTTCTCCCTGATTCATATCCCCCGATACTACAAATAGATTCCTCAAAATAAGCAAACAACACACGAAAAACTGAATATGTCAAAAACAGAACAGTCTGTAGTAGTCTGTAACTTTCAAATACTTCTGTAACTCCAAAAAATTGAAACAAATTGGTAAACGTGAGGAATTTTTCTATTAATCATCTGCAAAAATAATCAACTAAATAGCACTCTCCAGTAAAAACATTACAGCCAATCTCGTGAGCGCTAAAGTTTATGTTTTTTACAGCATGATCATATAAACTTCACACAAGTCTTCCCAAAGGTTCTACTTGGCACAAACACTAATTAAAACACAAAACCACATGTAAATAGAAGCTAGATGCAATATTTATTCCTAGACAGAAGCAAAAACAAAGAAAATAAAATTGGGTTGCCTCCCAACAAGCGCTATCGTTTAACGCCCCTAGCTAGGCATGATACAAGAATAGATCTAGGTATTGCCATCTTTGGTAGGCAATCCATAAGTGGCTCTCATAATAGATTCATATAGTAATTTGATTTTCTTTCTAGGAAAGTGTTCCATACCTTTCCTTAATGGAAATTGGAATCTAATATTTCCTTCCTTCATACTAATAATTGCACCAATCGTTCTAAAGAAAGGTCTACCAAGAAAAATAGGACATGAAGGATTGCAATCTATGTCAAGAACAATGAAATCTATGGGCACATAATTCCTATTGGCAACAAAATTAAGAACATCATTAATCCATCCCATAGGTTTCTTAATGGTAGAATCCGCAAGATGCAAATTTAAATAACAATCATCAAGCTCATGGAAACCTAACATATCACACAAAGCTTTTGGAATTGTAGAAACACTCGCACCCAAATCACACAAAGAAAAGCATTCATGATCTTTAATTTTAATTTTAATAGTAGGTTCCAACTCATTATAAAGCTTTCTAGGAATAGAAACTTCTAATTCAAGTTTTTCTATATAATATTGCATCAAGGCATCCACTATGTGTTTGGTAAAAGCCTTATTTTGACTATAAGCATGCTAAGAATTTAGTACCAATTTCAACAAAGAAATACAACCTATTAAAGAGCAGTTATCATAATTGAATCCCTTGAAATCCAAAATAGTGGGTTCATCACTATGTAATGTTTTAATCTCTTCAATCCCACTTTTAACAATTTTAGCATCAAGACCTAAAAACTCTGAATCATTGGGACACCTTTTAGCTAAAGTAGACTCATCTCCAGTCCCATCTTTATAAAGATTCATACTAGAAAACAAGGATCTAATAGGAGACACATCAATAACATTCAAACCTTCATCTTTATTTTCATGATAACTAGAAGAACACGCTTTCATAAAGCAATCTTTTTTTGCACGCATCCTAGCGGTTCTTTCTTTGCACTCATCAATGGAAATTCTCATGGCTTTGAAAGACTCAATGATATCATGCTTAGGTGGAATAGATCTGAGTATCAAAGATTCAACATCAAGAGAAAGTTTATCCATGTTTCTAGCCAACTCATCAATCTTAAGCAATTTTTCTTCAAGCAAAGCATTGAAATTCTTTTGCGAATTCATAAACTCTTTAACACTAGTTTCAAATTCAGACGGTATCTTACCAAAATTTCCATAAGAGTTATTGTAGGAATTACCATAATTGTTAGAGGAATTACTGGGAAAAGGCCTAGGATTAAAGTTTCCTCTATAAGCATTGTTACCAAAATTATTCCTACCAACAAAATTCACATCCAAAGATTCATTATTATTTTCAATCAACGTGGATAAAGGCATATCATTAGGATCATA
The DNA here is from genome assembly GCA_902687465.1 of Secale cereale. Taxonomy (NCBI): domain Eukaryota; kingdom Viridiplantae; phylum Streptophyta; class Magnoliopsida; order Poales; family Poaceae; genus Secale; species Secale cereale. Next base: position 348,510,235 of record LR738711.1, read on the forward strand.
AGAAGCATTCTTAGTAGCAAATAATTTCAAAAGATCATCCATATTTCCACTCAAAACACTAATCTCTTCAATAGCATGCACTTTTTTACTAGTAGATCTTTCGGTGTGCCATTGAGAGTAGTTAACCATAATATTATCTAGGAGTTTGGTAGATTCTCCTAAGGTGGATTCCATGAAAGTGCCCCCGCGGCTGAATCTAAAAGACTTCTAGAAGCAAAATTCAAGCCAGCATAAATTTTTTGTATAATCATCCATAAGTTCAAACCATGTGTAGGGCAATTACGTATCATTAATTTCATTCTCTCCCAAGCTTGTGCAACATGCTCATGATCTAGTTGCTTAAAATTCATAATGTCGTTTCTAAGAGAGATAATCTTAGCGGGAGGAAAATAATAAGAGATAAAGGCATCTTTGCACTTATTCCATGAATCAATATTATTTCTAGGCAAAGAGGAAAACCAAGTTTTAGCACAATCTCTAAGTGAAAACGAAAATAGCTTTAATTTAACAATATCATTATCTGTATTCCTCTTCTTTTGCATATCACACAAATCAACAAAGTTGTATAGATGGGTAGCGGCATCTTCACTAGGAAGGCCAGAAAATTGATCTTTCATGACAAGATTCAATAGAGCAGCATTGATCTCACAAGATTCAGCATCGGTTATAGGAGCAATCGAAGTCCTAATAAAATCATTATTATTGGTATTGGAAAAGTCACACAATTTGGTATTGTTTTGAGCCATAGTGACAAGCAAGCAATCCAACACACAAGCAAACAAGAGGCAAGCGAACGGTAAACACACGGAAAAAGAAGGGCGAATAAAACGGCAAGGGTGAAGTGGGGGAGAGGAAAAGGAGAGGAAAATAATGTAATGCGAAGGATAAGAGTTTGTGATAGGTACTTGGTATATGACTTTTGCGTAAGCCTCCCCGGCAACGGCGCCAGAAATTCTTCTTGCCACTTCTCGAGCTTGCGTTGTATTCCCTCGAAGAGGAAATGGTGATGCAGCACAGTAGCGTAAGTATTTCCCTCAGTTTTTGAGAACCAAGGTATCAATCCAGTAGGAGACCATGCGTGAGTCCCTCGCACCTGCACAAACAAATAAGAACTTCGCAGCCAACACAATAAGGGGTTGTCAATCACTTTACGGTCACTTACGAAAGTGAGATCTGATAGATAGGATAGTATAATATTTTTGGTATTTTTGGTATAAGAACGGAATGTAAATAAAGCAAAGTAAAGTAGATGGAAGATTAATATGTTGAGAATAGACCCGGGGGCCAGAGGTTTCACTAGTGGCTTCTCTCATGATAGCATAATTCTACGGAGGGTGAACAAATTGCGGTCGAGCAATTGATAGAAAAGCGCATAGTTATGAGAATATCTAGGCATAATCATTATATATAGGCATCACTTCCGTAACAAGTAGACCGAAACGATTCTGCATCTACTACTATTACTCCACACATCGACCGCTATCCAGCATGCAACTGGAGTATTAAGTTCATAAGAACAGAGTAATGCTTTAAGCAAGATGACATGATGTAGAGGGATAAACTCAAGCAATATGATATAAACCCCATCTTTTTATCCTCGATGGCAAAAATACAATATGTGCCTTGCTGCCCCTGCTGTCACTGGGAAAGGACACCGCAAGATTGAAACCAAAGCCAAGCACTTCTCCCATTGCAAGAACTATCTAGTAGGCCAAACCAAACAAATAATTTGAAGAGACTTGCAAGGATATTATAATCATACATAAAATATTTCAGAAAAGAATCAAATATTGTTCGTAGATAATTTTGATCATAAACCCACAATTCATCGGATCTTGACAAACACACCGCAAAAAGGTTACATCGAATAGATCTCCTCGAAGATCGAGGAGAACTTTGTATTGAGATCCAAAAAGAGAGAAGAAGCTATCTAGCTATTAACTATGGACCCAAAGGTCTGTGGTAAACTACTCACAACTCATTGGTGAGGCTATGATGTTGATGTAGAAGCACTCCGTCGTAGATCCCCCCTCCGGTGGGGCTCCGGAACAGGCCCCAAGATGGGATCTCACGGGAACAGAAGGTTGCGGCGGTGGAATTAGGGTTTTCTCTGTTGCCTCGATGTTTTTAGGGTACATGGATATATATAAGAGGAAGGAGGGCAGCGGGGGAGCCAGAGGGGGGCCACGAGTGTGGGGGCACGCCCAGGGGGTAGGGCGTGCCCTGGACCCTTGTGGCCACCTCTCTTGTTCCCTCGCGTGTACTCCAAGTCTTCTAGATAGATACGGTTCCAATGGTAACTCTCCTGAAGGTTTCATTCCATTTGGACTCTGTTTGATATCCCTTTTCTGTGAAACACTAAAATAGGTAAAAAAACAGCAATTTGCACTCGGCCTTGGGTTAGTAGGTTAGTCCCAAAAATAATAAAAGTGTAAAATAAAGCCCATTAAACATCCAAAACAGAATATATATATAATAGCATGGAACAATCAAAAATTATAGATACGTTGGAGACATATCACAAGCATCCTCACCTACGAGAAAAGTATTAAGATAAAATATAACCATAGCATTGAACATTTGGATCCAAATCGGTCCCTTGCGAAATAGCGCATAAACTAGGGTTTAAGCTTCTGTCACTCTAGCAACCCATCGTCTAATAACTACTCCACAATGCATCCCCTTAAGCCAAAATATGGTCAAGTGACATGTAGTCGACGTTCACATGACACCTCCAAGGGAATCACAACATACATATCATCAAAATATCAAACATATATCAAGTTCACATGATTACTTGCAACAAGATTTCTCTCGTGGCCTAAAGAACAAAAGTAACTACTCACAATGATAAATATGCTCTAGATCATAGGAGTATTAAATAGCATAATGGATCCAAACATATAATCTTCCACGAAATAAACCATATAGTAATCAACTACAAGATGTAATCAACACTACTAGTCACCCACAGGTACATTGAGGTTCCGGTACAAAGATTGAACACAAGATATGAACTAGGGTTTGAGAGGAGATGGTATTGTTGAAGATGTTGATGAAGATTGGAATCCCAAAGATGAGAGGGTTATTGGTGATGATGATGACGATGATTTCCCCCTCCGGGAGGGAAGTTCCGCCTCGAGACGGCGGCGCTCCATCCCAAAAGGCCTCTCCTCATTTTTTTCTAAGTAAAAATGACTTATATACTAGAGAAGGGGCACCGGAGGTGGGCCAAGGAGGGCACAACCCACTAGGGTGTGCCTCGGCTCGGGCCCCCTCTCGTAGTTGTTTGCTCCAATAATTCTTAAATAATACATAAAAAATCTCGGTGAAGTTTCATCTCATTTGGAGTTGTGCAGAATAGGTGGCCTGATGTAGCTTTTCCAGCTCCAGAATTCCAGCTACCGGTATTCTCCCTCTTTGTGTAAACCTTGCATTTTATGAGAGAAAAGGCATTAGAATTACTCCATATGGGAGGACTCATAGGAAGGGGAGGACTCAGCCTCCTCTCTGTCCTCCGAGCTCTCGTCCTCATCGTCCTCCTCATCACCATTGTTGTCGTCGTCATCATCATTTGACTCTTCCGAGTAACGGCGCTCGAAGTCACTCATAGCGTCCTCTGGCGACCGGTCAACCACAGGGATATTGGAGATCACGCCTTGGAATTTTGAAGAGAAAACACATCGAGACACCAGGATCAGATAAGAAGAAAACAACGCACCAACAAATCGATCGGACAAGAATACTTTATCTCAACGGTCGGCTGGAGGTCCTTGGAGTAGGCCGACACCATCCTAGCTCCCCGTGGGTTGTCACGAGCAGAGGTTATGGCCTTGATCTTGGCCCCCATGTTCTTCTGGGCGAGCTCTTCTGGGTGCACTCGGGTAGGGTCATTTGGCCCCTCATACAACCACATAGGGTGGGCCCGGGCCTGTAGAGGCTGGATCCGCCGAGTGAGAAAAGTCCCCACTAGATCCATGTCGTTGACGTTGGTGTTCACGATCCCAACGAGGGTTGTGGGTAAGATGCCGACCTACGTATTCTCCTCCTTTGTCATCACAAGGGACTCGGGGGCCCTCACCCTCTCCGCCGAGTATGGAGGAAGACCCGACTGATTCGAAGCATTGGGGACATCCCTACTGTAGAACTAGGTTCCCTGCCATCCCTTCACTACTGCAGGATGCTGCTAACGCGACACTACGATCAGAGACCCTTCGACGAAACTATGTGCGATGCAATAATCACTAATCGTGGTGTAAAAAACCATCAAAAAAGGTGCAAAACATTTGCGATGACGGATGCATCAAACACGGTTCAGATTTTAGTTGTGTGTGCGATGCAGGGCATACGGTTCAGTTCAATTAACTGTTTGCGATGAGGCAACACAAAATAAACCGGCAGCCAGATGAAGGTGTGTGCGATATACAGCATATAGTTCACTTGGATGAACTGTTTGTGATTAGGCAACACAAAAGAAACGGTCAGCCAGATCAAGGTGTGTGCGATATGCGGCATGCGGTTCACTCGGACTTGTCGTCAGTGTGTGACCTCTGTAGCAACCGTTCGCTCCCCACTAGCCTCTTCTTGTACCGTGGCAACCGTCCATCGCCTCTTCGCCTTTCCCTCTCAATTTGGAAGTGATGTCGCACGCTCTTCCTCCCTCCATTTGGCTTCACCCTTCCTTCTTCCATTATTCTATCATCTTCTCCATGGATGGAACAGGCCGGAAACGACCCCATTATTCTTGCCCCGGTCTGAAAGATGACGTGGTGGAGGAATTCATTAGTCATTGTGACATCGTCACCTTGGCTAGCATGGCACGTTCGTACAAGACCATTGTCGACTCAACAAATAGGATCATTACAAAGAACCCAAGGGTTCAGGAGCAGTTTGATCTCCCCTATCTTTTTCGCCATGTCCCTGCTCGCCGTCGCGAGGATGACGGAAGCCTTGCCTTGTGCAAGTTGATGCCGCTTGATAATGATACATGTGATGTTAAGATGCCATCACTTAAGGGTAAGGCCCGGGCAGGTGCAAATGGAGATTGGGTTGTTTATATTGGGAACAACTACGTGTGGGAACTTGTGAATGTGTACGCTCTTCATCGGGTTCCACTTCCAAAAATCTCAGACTGCCATGAGGTTCAGCACACAGATAGTCTACGTATGTTTAGATACGATCATCATGACTGTCGCCTATGGAAGGTAGTAATTTCTCGAGTTCCCAATCGCTCTTGGGATTACAATAACAATGATGTTGTTGCTATCTTCGACAAGCTTGGTGTCATCTCTGCTTCCACAGATGGATGGATATTGCTCAAAAATCAATTTATGTACACGAACGAGTATTGTGATGCAATTCAATACGAGCGTCTTGTGTTTGTTGCCACCACTCGTGGCACAGTTTTTGCATGGGATCCTTATTGTTTTGGTACGTTTGTCTTCCACCGTAATTAGAATTGTTTCATCCACATGCATGCTAGTTAGTATCACCATACTAATTAACATTCTTGTGTTTCCAAGGTCCTGTGAACATTTCACCACCTATACTTGAAAAAAAATAACCAAGGGGGAGATGACGATGGTGATGATCACGAGCAGGACCTATATACTCAGTGGAGCCTGGCAACTTATTTCGATGGATCACCTCTTCTTGTATGTATACAGGGCACTGCTGATGTTACTAACGAAGCAGGTGTTGTCTCCCATGGTCACACTATCCAGACCTATTCCAACATCCATTCTAGGGTATTCGGGATGGATAATAGGTACTAGCTCCAGCACCTTCTGAATGGTTCTGTATTGATAGTCTTGGAGGAAACTCGCTCTTCCATGGACAAAACTATCCAATGATGGTGAAAGGCGATCTAGCTGCTGTTGACACAATGTTACTACCATTTATGAGAAGCTAATATATCTATACCTTGGACATTACTATGGTTCCCTACCCTAGCTATCACAATATGCGTCCTCATATAGGTCGCTTCAGCCTGGATGATCAGTCCTGCGTTGGTCTCGAGATTCACAATAGCTGGCCCTTCCCAGAGAATCAGTTATGGTTCAAAGGAAGTGTTTCCAACGCCGAGGATTGGTTCAGATGAAGTTCATTTCATCGCTTTGTTATTTGTTGTGTGAGAAAAACTTTACTTTACTAGAATGTTTTGTTAGAAAAAATCTATAATCCAACATGTATCCTCGTTCTTGTTGTGTGTTGATGACTTGTTGTATGTAATGAATGGTACATTTGCATATTCGTCCCATCAACTCACGCCTGCTCGCAAGTCACACGGATCGCATGGTGGCACGTATATTATTTTTCTATTTGGATGGCAAAAAAAAACAATGCCACTTTGTATTGGTGTCCATATGAACAGTACTAGTGATTTTTGTTGCAAAAATTAGATAGTGCTAGTGATTTTTAGCTGCATATTTTGACAAATCGCTGTGTTACAAGGTTGAAAAATGGCAATGTTACTAGATAAACAACTATCAATCTTTCCACTTTGACAAATGGCAACATACTAAGTATGACAGATGCAAATCTTACCCAATTGTTTCTATGTGGTTGCACACGGGTCATCCAAAACAACCTTTTGCGTTGAAGGGATGCACAAATCCTGCACTGCAAATTTTCCAAAGCTCTCACTTTGCATACGGGTGTTCTATCTAAAACGTTTGCGATCAAGAGCTGCACAAATCCTGCTCGGCACATTTTCCCTTGGCTCCCTGGGGAAGCTGTTGGTTTGCATACGGGTGTTCTAACTAAAATGATAAGTTTGTACATTAAGAGAAAGAAACGCAAGTTCGTTCAAACCATATCTTTCATTTAGTCGCATTGCGAATTTATATTCATATGATCGAGACTTTGAGATACAGTATTAAACCCCAAAAAACTATTTCCAGCAGCGGTGGAGGCAGCGTGTCATGCCGTTGTTGTCGTTGTCGTCCTCCGGGAAGCCATTGTTGAAGTCTTCAAGGCAGCACAAAATGGTCTTCACTTGCAAATCAAACATCATGGCATCGTGCGATCGATGGGCGGGGCGCGGGAGGACGACAACTGGCGCCGCTGAGAGGTAGCGGTTGACGGCAGCGTCCCATGCCGCTGAGGGGGCACACGCACGGGGACGGGCGCGGCGGCTGCAGCCAAACGCACGGCGACTGGCGCCGCGGTGGGTGGAATGGCACGCACGGGCAGGGTCACGGGTGCGGCGGGTGCATCCATACGCACGGGGGCCGGCACCACAGTGGGTGGAGGGGCGCGCACGGGCACGGGCGCTAGCGCTTGCATGTACACGAGCTTGCACGGGTCCGCGGAGACCTCGCTGACGCCTGCAGCTTCCAGCTCTGCGATAGTGCTCAGGGACAAGCATGTCAATGCTACGGGGATGGTCGCTGGCATGGGCACGGGGATGGGAGCTGGGACGGGAGCGGGGGCAACAACCATCACGGCCAGCTCATTCTGGGCCATGTCCATGAGGCCCCATTCCTCCTTATTTCTATCTCCTCCGGCTCGGAGTCGACTTCACCAAAATTGAAGACTAGTGGCAGAAGATCATTCTGCGCCATGGAATTGGTGGAGGTCTGCGGGAGGGAGGGGAATGGGAGGCGAACGGTAAGGCCGCCCGTATTAAACAGCGGCTCGGGCTCCATTAATGGAGAGGAAGGCGGGCGGCCATGGAAGTCAAAAGGCTCGCTTCCAAGTGAGCCTACGCAGCATCCAGCTCGCATGCTTCCCGGTGAGCCTGTACATTGGAGGACAACTTGCATGCCTCTTGGTCAGCCTGCGCACCGGACTCCGCTCGCACACCTCCCGTTCAATCAAGGTCAAGCAGCTATCCGCATGGCACCTCCTATAGCCATTATAACATAGACATGTGGTGTCACGTGAATGGTTAACCCAATGCACACGATTTGAATTATACAAATGTTTGAGATATTAAAGTGGCAGCTATTTTTTCAAAATGCCTTTCTTGGCTATTATTCAAGTGCGCCTTCTGTCAAAATGGACATGAAAAATACCACAGCATGTCGAGTGCCATTCCATGATAGCATGCCAAGTTTCATGAATTTCAGACGACTTATGGATTTACTAGAATTTAAAAACAAAGTATCTCATTGTTTTGCTGGCAATCAATAGTGCCCTCGTGTTTGAAATTCATTCGCATTTCTTGCATGGGACATAAGCATGCACCCAAGGACACATGTTTGATTTTTCAACCAATTTATATGCATTAGAGCATGTGCATGTGGTAGAAATTTGCATTATGCACATAAATTCATTGAAAACTTAATTAATGTATAAAAATGTCCAAACAAACCCCAAAAATCACAAAAATTGACACAACACTCCTGTTTTTCTATGTTGACATGAGAAAAAATTTGAAAGCAATAAGAGGAAATGGATAATGTTTCATCCCCAAAGGTGGGACATTCCTTACCGAAACCATCAGGCTTGTTGTGAGAAGCTCTGGTTTTTGAGAAGCATATCTCCAAACCTGCCCCAAACGGGACAACAAAATTACCACGACATGTTTATGCTGCTCCATGATAGCATGCCAAGTTTCTTGAATTTCAGACGAGCTTTGAATTTACTAGAATTAAAAAACCAGGTATCTCAATGTTTGCGGCTGAGTCCCCGTGGCATGGTGTTTGACATTCATTCTCATTTATTGCATGGGACCTAAGCATGCAACCAAGGGCACATATTTGATTTTTCAACCAATTTATATGCATTAGAGCATGTGCATGTAGTTCAAATTTTAATTATGCACATAAATGCATTGAAAACTCAATTAATGCATAAAATGTCCAAACGAACCCTGAAAAATCCCAAAAATTGACACAACACTCTTGTTTTTCTATGTTGACACTAGGATAAAAAATTGTAATCTAGAAGAGGCAACGGATATTGTTTCATCCAGAAAGGTGAAATGTTCCCTACCGAAACCATCAGGCTTGTTGTGAGAAGCATATCCCCAAATATGCCCCAAATGGGACAAAAAAATTACCACAGCATGTTGATGCCACTCCATGACAGCATGCCAAGTTTCATGAATTCTAGACGAGCTTTGTATTTACTAGAATTTAAAAACCAGGTATCTCGATGTTTGCGGCCGAGTGACCATAACAGGCTGTTTAAAATTCATCCCCATTTCTTGCATGGGACCTAAGCATGCACCTAAGGATACAGATATGATTTTTCAACCAATTTATATGCATTAGATCATGTGCATGTAGTTCAAATTGGAATTATGCACATAAATGCATTGAAAATTCAATTAATGCATAAAATGTCCAAACGAACCCCGGAAAATTCCAAAAATAGACACAACACTCATGTTGTTCTATGTTGACACGAGAAAATATTTGAAAGCAATAAGAGGTAATGGATATTGTTTCATCCCAGAGGTGGGATGTTCCCTACCGAAACCATCAGGCTTGTTGTGAGAAGCTCTGGTCTGTGAGAAGCATATCCCCAAACCTGCCCCAAATGGGACAAAAAAATTACCACGACATGTTGATGCCGCTCCATGATAGCATCCCAAGTTTCAAGAATTTCAGACAAGCTTTGGATTTACTAGAATTAAAAAAACTAGGTATCTCAATATTTGCAGCCGAGTGACCGTGGCAGGGTGTTTGAGATTCATTCCCATTTATTGCATGGGACCTAAGCATGCAACCAAGGGCATAGATTTGATTTTTCAACCAATTTATATGCATTAGAGCATGTACATGTAGTTCAAATTTGAATTATTCACATAAATGCATTGAAAACTCAATTAATGCATAAAAATGTCAAAACGAACCCCAAAAAATCCCAAAAATTGACACAACACTCCTTTTGTTCTATGTTGACACTAGGAAAAAAATTGAAATCTAGAAGAGGCAACGGATATCGTTTGGTCCAGCAAGGTGAAATGTTCCCTACCGAAACCATCAGGCTTGTTGTGAGAAGCTCTAGTTTGTGTGAATCATATCCCCAAACTTGCCCCAAATGGGACAAAAAAATTACCACGGCATGTTGATGCCGCTCCATCACAGCATGCCAAGTTTCATGAATTTCAGACGAGCTTTGGATTTACTAGAATTTAAAAACAAGGTATCTCAATGTTTGCGGCTGGGTGACCGTGGCAGGGTGTTTGACATTCATTCCCATATCTTGCATGGAACCTGAGCATGCAACCAAGGACACTAATTTGAATTTTCAACTAATTTATATGCATTAGAGCATGTGCATGTAGTTCAAATTTGATTATGCACATAAATGCATAGAAAACTCAGTTAATGTATAAAAATGTCCAAGCGAACCCCGAAAAATCCCAAAAGTTGACACATCACTCCTGTTGTTCTATGTTGACACTAGGAAAAAATTGAAATCGAGAAGAGGCAACGGATATCATTTTGTCCAGAAAGGTGAAACGTTCCCTACCGAGACCATCACACTTATTGTGAGAAGCTCTGGTTTGTGAGAAGCTTATACCCAAACCTGCCCCGAATGGGACGAAAATTTTACCACGGCATGTTGATGTCGCTCCATGATAGCATGCCAAGTTTCATGAATTTCGGACGAATTTTGGATTTACTAGAATTACAAAAGCAAGTACATCGATGTTTGCCGGAGAGCCACGGTGTCGTGGTGTTCGAATTTCATCCCCATTTCTTCCATGGGACATAAGCATAAACCCATAGACTCGTACATATATGATTTTACAACCCATGTTGGTGCACCGGAGCATGTGCATGTAGTTTAATTTTGAATTGTGCACCTGAAATGGCTAGAAAACCAATTTAATGTAAAAAATGTTCAAACGATCCCTGAATAATTCCAAAATCTTTTACGACACACATATAGTTGCATGTTCATTGCAGATAAAAGGTCTAGCAATTCAAACACTATCCATTGCCGCTGTGACCCCATTATGTAATTAAAATCAAGATGAAAAATCAAGTAGATCGCACATAGTATATTATCACCAACTGTGTGAGATGCAGCACAAAATATCCTGGAGCACCATCGGTGTATAGTACGCCTATGGCTTACGCGAGGTGGTGTGTCGGCTATAGTCCACAGTCGGCGTCTCAAGCACACTAGCTCGCTCCCCAAATATCATTTCACTGGTCAATCATCGCCGGTGAAAGATGGGCACGTGGACCCGCGTCATGAGGGCAACTTCGGTGGTCCACTCCAGCAAGAGCGCGGCCGCAGCTGCCATGCGCGTGCTAACAAGCTTCATGAGCACGGCCGCAATATGCGACTGTGCGACGAAGGCAGCCCAAACAGCCGGTGTTGCTTCTCGGGCTGCGGCAGCAACGTCTGCCTCGGGGATAGCAACTGGCAAGAGCGGCACAGCAATTGTCCGTTCCGCAGCGGCGGCCTTAGCCTTAATGGAGGCCGCCCACGACCATGTTGAGGCCGTCCACGCCCAGCTCATGGAGGTCACCGTACAAATGGAATGAAGCTTCTTCGACAACGGTCGGCAACCCACGGCTGAAGAGTTGGCAATCGCCGAGAGCGATTGACCAGTTGTCCGTTCCTACGTGACATACCTTGCCATGATGGAGCCCGCCAAAGCCCAGATCGTCGCCGCCCACGCCCAGCTCGTGGCGGCCTATTCCAAAGATATGGTGGACATGGATGGCGAGATGCTTGCCGAGTATGGTGCGATTGATGCCATGGAGCGCCTACCCCAGGAGACCATCGGGCGCGAGCTGGACATGGAGGTGGCGGCGGAGATCGACAATCACCTGCCGTAGTAGTACTCTTTGTTTTGTTTAATTAAGAGCGCCAGTCTTTAATTTGTTAGAGCGCCAGTCTTTAATGTTTAGGTCAGCTAGCTCTGTTTAATTGCTGAACTTGTTCGATTAAGAAGTGTAGGTGTGATGTAGTCTCCTTTGTGTACCCAAATTATGCAATGACGTGGATGATCACTGTAACCATGGAAATTCGAACCAAAATTTTTGTGGTTCAAACTCATTACACACGGGTTAAGCTATCTGAATCGTTTCTGACGTTCACATATCGTCCACAGTTGTGAAAAAGGGACTGTGTCTGATGACACTTTGTGCGACAGTTTTTTCGCTGAAGCAATTCCAAATTTTTGGCTTCCACGGAAATATCTACCTCCCCGCCCCTCCCCCTTAACAAAGTCCACATTTCCCTATTTCCGCCTTCCTTTCCAAGTTGAAACCTTCACTCCTTGCCTGCAGCGCGGCCTCCTCGTCGGCGACCCTCCTTCACGCTGCTCGGCCTCGTCTATCCAGACAGGTAATCCACACCCGACCCCCATCCTCCTCCTCCTTCCACATCCCACATGCCCCGACCGCCGACGTGAGCGCAACACCTTCCACCCAAATCACCGACCCCTCCACCAAATAAGCACCGCCCTAAGCCATGGTGCACGTAGTACAGCCAGGATCTCAAGGAGCATTTTGCAGCGAAGAAGCAAATCACGACCGCACGCGTGGATGAGGTCGTGATGGCTTCCATTCATGCAGAACCCTAGATCTTGGAGGAGCACCTCGCCATCGAGGCCACCGTCGACGCCTCGCGCGCCAACGCCACGACGCGGTTGGCTGCTTTAAATGAAAGTTCCTGGCATTTTCTCGAGGCCATCGTCGATGCCTTCGACGAAGACTATGAGGTGTTTTCTTAGAGTGCATGTGCTTACCTCATCTCCAGAGCCAGCAGGTTGGTTTCCAGAGCGGCTCAGGAAACTCACCGCTATGACGAGGGCACCCACGAAGTGGAGGCCTCGCCCTCTTCCATGTCCAAGCAGCCAATTGTTATTGATATCTGTGACAATGAGGAGTAGCTTGTCTTATTAGCTCACTATAAGGACCCATGTTCAGTTTGCTAGCTACTGCCTTTCCTTAACAAATTCTAGTGAAGTGTGCTATCTACTTTTACCATGCAATTTTTTGCTCTAGATTATATGTTCTATGTGTCGTGCAATGTGGTGTTCAGTTAACTGTTTGGTTCAATTATGCAAATGTGATGTTCAATTCTTCAGGGTGCAATTTTCCAAGTTGTCAAGCATGCTTGGTTTGGTTAACTGTTTGATCTTCTATTAGGAGTATGTTATATTGTGCAATGTGGTGCTCAGTTAACGTTTGGTTCATTTGTTGTGGTGTTTAGTTAACTGTTTGGTTCAATTCTGCAATGCGATGTTCAATTATTGTGGGTGCATTTTGTTATTGTATACCATGTGAGAAATAAATTGAATTTGGCTGTACCAAATACATGAGAAACAAATATAATTGCTATATTTCCAAGTTGTTAAGCATGCTTGGTTTGGTTAACTGTCTGATCTTCTATTAAGAGTATGTTATATTGTGAAATGTGGTGCCCAGTTAACATTTAGTTCATTTGTTGTGGTGTTTACTTAACTACATGGTTCAACTCTGCAATGCGATGTTCAATTGTTGTGGCTGCATTCTGTTATTGTATACCATGTGAGAAATAAATCGAATTTGGATATACTAAATACATGAGAAACAAATACAATTGACATATTATCAAATTGTTAAGGATGCTTAGTTTGGTTAACTTTCTGATCTTCTATTAGGAGTATGTTATATTGTGCAATGCGGTGCTCAGCTAATGTTTAGTTCATTTGTTGTGGTGTTTAGTTAACTGCCCATGCATGGTCCATTATCTAATAGCACATTATTGTGCAATTGCAGGAACCATTCTAATATATAAGTTTTTAACAATTTGTTCTTGCACATGTAGGTCCTGCTGTCAGAGGTTTTGACCCACTGTTTGACCATTTTGCATATGGGGAAATGATTTGTCCTTGAATATCAATCAAGTCAAGAAACTCAGAAAGATTGTTAGGATAAAGAAATTAGCGACAAAAAACAACAAGATCTTTGTGTGCACAATGAAGAAGACATCAGTTCACTTCAAGATGGTATTAACTATTATACCTTGCCTTTTTTATTACTTTGCCCCATTTCGAATATACAGAAGATATTTATGCACATCCTTGTTTTCAGGCCTTTCCAAAGCAGTTCACTGATGATTACCTCTCAAACTACCTCTATAGTCAGGATGCGAGGAAGGTTTTAATACAACACCCATGGTTCAATATTGAAGTGTTTCTGAAGAGGACGAAGGACGGACGGTCAATCATCTGCAGGCACTGACCTAAAGTTGCAAAGATCTTCAACATGAATGAAGGATCAATGTTCGCCTTCCGCTTCAGCAGTTTTCCAGATGAGATGCTTGTAATGCCCCAGATGTAACACTTTCCCAATATGGCAATATAAATTTTGGCTTCATCAATTCCTTTCCGGGCTCTTCTTTCTTTTTGGGTTCTTCGTTTTGTCGTGTGCGTGTGTGCATTTCATCCATGTCATGTTGTCATTTGCATTGCATTGCGTTTGTGTTGTCACTTGCACCCGGTCCCACTTGTCTCTTCCCGTTGTCCGTTTCGAGTTCCGACGCTCTCACACGTGCCCGTGGCATCCCCGAGTCCTTCTTTCGTGTGTGGCCGTGTAACATTTCCGGAATGACGCGAGGCTTGTCGTGCGATGTTGTTTTGGTACGTGTAGGCCGCCTCTCAAGTTTCGTCGCGTTTGGAGTTCGTTTGGTACTCCAAAGGTTAACCTAGTGGGCTAAAAGAACCTCTTCTTTGAGGCCCAAGACCCCCTCCACAATAGCCCGCCAACCCAGCACAACCCATCCTATCATCTCGTTCGTCGAATTGTGATCGCGTGGCCCAAAACCGCACCCCATTTGGAGTCTCCTAGCTCCTTGTGCCTATAAAAACGTCCACACCCCTCAATTTTCGGGCGAAACCCTAGTCTTCCCCTTTTTTCCATTTTTCCCCGAGCCCCGCAGCTCCTCCGGCCGCCGGACACGTCCGTACGGCACCGGACACGTCCGCCCGGACGCGTCGGACCAACCGAAGTGCGCCATGTGGCCCCTCCGCCTCCATCGCCGCCGCGGGCCGGCGAGCCCGCCTCGGGCCCTCCGCCTCCGCCTCCCTGGCCGAATGCCTCTGCGCCCGCCGCCGATCCCCGGCGCGGCTCCGCGCCGCCGGCCGCCGGTCACCGCCGACGCCTCCGGCGCACCTCGCCCCGCCACCCAACAGCCGCCGCCGGCTCCTCCCCGACGCCGACCGCGCCGCCCCGCAGACTCCTCCTCACCGAGCCTGCCGGCCGGCCGCCGGAGACGACGCCCTTGCCGCGGATCTCCAGATCCAGCCGCCGCCGCCGGTCAACCCTAGCGGGTTCCGGGTCCCGCGCCCGATCCGCGCCCGCAACCCACGACCCGCGACCGCCTGGGACGGCCCCGTCCCGGGATCTCCTCGCCTCCGATCCAAACACCGGATCTGGATCCCATTCGACCCCTCTATCCCGTTTCAGCTAGGTATAATTGTTTCCAAGTCCTTTTCTGCAATAGTTTTTGTTCCATGTACTTGCAGCTGTATCTTTTTGTGTGTAAGTCTGATTTGTGCATATGATATGTCAAAATGACCGTGGTGATATGCTCTACACTTTGTTCCATTGTGCCATGCTTGTTTGACTTCATCTAGAGGTCTTAATCTTCGTGACAAGAGTGCTACTTTATATAAACTGCTGCTACTTGTTATTTTCATGCCATGTTTGAGATGTGATAACTTGGTGCATGTTTATCCAAATGAAGCAAATGATATGTCAAAAATGTTCATCATGAGATGCTCTACATAATGGTTGTTGTAACATGCATGTTAGGGTTCATTTTGCCATGTTAATATCTGTTGCAAAAGTGCATGTGGCTGTTAAGTTTTGTAACATGTTATGAGATGCTGATTTGAAGAGCTTGTTGCTATTGTTGTGGTTGTCCCCTTGTCACATGCCAATATGTTTTAGAATCTCCATCATGTGGTCTTTGTTGTGGTGCAAACCATTTTCCATGATATGCCTTGAGGTGACTTAAACATGCTTGTAAAGATGCCATGCCAACATAACTGTTTTATACTTAGTGAAATTTTGGCTAAGTCTGGAATCTGTCATATCCTGATGCTATGTTTGCTTGATGCCCTAGGCAAATCCATGTTAGTTTTGGGGTGGCCATTGATCATTCCTTGTTGTACATGTTGTTGTCTATCCATCCATGTCCTCACTTGCTCATATGGCTTGCTGTAGCTTATTTATTTCTTGATCCCAAGTTGCTATAAAATATTACTGTCAGGTTTTTAACGTCATGATCAAAATGTTGTAGCTTGTTGCTATTGATCCATGCCTCCGATGGAGTTGCTCCAATGGAGTTGTTTGCTATAGGATATTTCTAATTCATGTCCATGCTTATTGTCACCATGTTTAGTGATGTAGAGTATATATTTCTTGCTCCAAAGTTGCTATGTGACTATTAATTGCGGCTTTGCATTGTTTCTTGTTTTGAGTGTATGTGTTGAACCGTTGCTCCGTTTTGAGCGTGCCCTACATGAAACTTGTGTGATTTTGCATGTAGTTTCATAATATCATCTTGTTTACATGTTTGGAGTATGTTTGCTTGATGTTTGGGTGCATCTTGCACCGTTACCATGTTTGTCTTGTTTTGCTCATATCTTCTAGACCGTAGCTCCGTTTTAAACAAACTTTATATGAAACTTGACTAGAATTTTGTGTAGATCATCATGGTGCATGTTAACTTGTTGTTTAACAAATTTAACTGAAGGTTTGTTCAGATCTGGACCAATTTCAACATATGCATATGAGGACTTACCGGATTCGCTATATGTGGATTCCGGCCTCCTTTAATCTTGTTGTCTTGTGTTGTTCTTGTGTGCTTCATCCCTCAACATGTAATGCATCATACTTGCATCATACGTGCATCATGTTGATTGTGCATTGCACCTTGTTTGATTTCGTGCCTCGTTGTGTTCTTGTCTTGAGTAGAGCCGGAAGCCGAGACCGAGAACGAGAACGAGGTTACTACCGAGTTTGAGAACGAGGAGCCGTCTTACGATCCCATCGACGACTCGACAGGCAAGATGACCTAACCCAGATATCATTACAATCTTTGCCTATTGCTAGATGTCTCGCTCTTTAGATTATTGCCTCGATGCCCATGTTTGTTTGTCAGCCTCCCATTGTAACCATGAATCTGTCTAACCACCCAACCTAGAAAACCTTTGTTTGGCTACGTAAGCTTTGCTCAGCCCCTCTTATAGCATTGCTAGTTGCAGGAGAAGATTTGAAGATTCTTGCTTCATGTGAAGTTATTGTTGGATATCACACTATATAAATTCTTAAACTAAATCATCTATATATTGGTAATGGGTGGAAGGCTAAGCCTGTTGCTTAGTGATTTGTTCCACTCATGCCGCCCTAGGAACCGTATAAACCGGTGTTATGTTCCTTGATTATGCGTTCCTAACATGGTTGGGGTTATGGGACCCCCTCGATAACCCGCTTAGCGCTAAACCTTTTCCAGCAAGGCCCAACATTGGTACTCCATTTGCCTAATAACTAAAACTTGCATAGGGACAAGCTATCCCCTTTTCTTAATCAACCCCCGGGCCAGTGCTCCACATGAGTGTTGGTCCAACCGAGCAGACTGTAGGGCCGCCTTGGGGAAACCCGGGGTATATGGTATTTTCCTGTAGGCTGTCTCATCCGGTCGTGGCCTGAGACTAGATACGCGCAGCTACTGTCAGGGTGTCGGCACGCCGGGAGGTCTTGCTAGATTAGTTTTACCTATGTCAGTATATCTTGAGCACAGGATTCCGAGAATACTCGGGCCTTCCCACCTTGGAGTTGCGACTCCACAGATCGTGAGCTTGTCATGGGCTAAGTTGGGACACCCCTGCAGGGTTTTGAACTTTCGAAAGCCGTGCCCGCGGTTATGTGGCAGATGAGAATTTCTTAATATCGGGTTGTAGAAAACTTGACACCATGTTCAGAACACACTACCAGCATGAGTAACCGTGACGGTCATTTTCCGAAAGGGGTTCGGGAAGTGAACACCATGGGGTTATGATTGACGTGCTTAGATAGGATCAGTTCGTGATCATTTTGTCGCTCGTGGCACTTCTCTTCTCTCTCTAAACACGTAAGCTAGTGCTAGTGCAGCTGCAGCCTTTTATCTTTCTTCAGCCTTGTTCCACACCCAAGGCTTAGATAGTTTTGCAACCCGGGAACGGGATTGCTGAGTCCTCCGTGGCTCCCAGATTCTACACCACACCAGATGCAGGTACTATGGTGAACTACTCAGGTGATGGCTCGGAGCTGTACTGGGAGTTTGATGAAGAACGTAGTCGATACTATATGCACTATCCTGATGATCAGTAGTGGTTTCTACTAGGGGCGATTCGGACCTTGTGGCTTAATGTATTTGGTATCTTTCATTTGGATCATCACCCGTAGTTGGGTTGTGATGTTATTTGGATGATGATTTGCTTATGTAATGTAATGTTTGACGTGGCGAGTGTAAGCCAACTATCCTTTTGCAATTTCATCCCTATTTTTTTAACATGAGTCGAGCAAAGATACCAAAATTGAGATCATTCTAGAATGGGCTTATACCTTTAAGTCGTGCCTCGACACGTAGGAGGTATAATCCCATCCTAGGCATTACAATGCATCTGTCTATATACCGTCTATGATGCTAATTTCGAAAGGTTCTACATGTTGCATGTGAAACTTGGTGCTGGTGTAGTTGTGTAATGGGGTAGCTGAGTGTCGAAGCTATATCATGTTGTACTCTGTTGAATTCCAATTATGAAATCCTACTTCCTTAATATGGAAATGTAATATATTATGTGCTTAATATGAATGTCAATTAGATTAATAAATGGATTATTAATAATAGGATTAGCCTGCTAATTGGGTTTTGCTATTGCAAACGGTTATTCAGAAAATACCGTGGGCGATGAGCCCAGGCAACACACACAGTTTCTAGGAATAAACCATGTTGGATCAATGAACGATCACACACGACCTTCTCTTATAAACTTTTTGCGTTAGGCCATCTTGCGCAAATGTTTACCACATAAAAAATGTGTGTTATGGACAGCCTTTGCCACACCGTTTCTTCTACGCACCGTGTGTGATGCATTCAATAACGCAAACGATAAAATTGTTAATATCGTGTGCAATGGCAACGCTATCACAAACGGTTTAACGGGAAAAATTGTGTGTGATGTACTTGCGAACGGAAACGTTTTCCTTGGAGCGACTGTGTGGGATGTACATACGAACGGAAACGTTTAGCGGGGACTGACTGTGTGGGATGTACTTGCGACCGGAAATAATTTTGCCTGAATAATTGTGTTTTTTAGCTCTACTGTATGTATTTCCGTATTTGAGCGTGTGTCGGTCGCACACGACCTCATTTTGCCGAGCGTGTGTCCCCGACGGTTTCTGGGTCATGTGGGAAGGACCCCCCTATCACCGTCACTCGCTAGGCGACAGTTCTAAATGCCGTCGTGGAAATGGGTTTAAAACCGTTTGTATAGCACCGACACGTACTAGTGCTTGACGGATTCCGAGAAACTCATCTTCGGGAAGGTGCTCCTCCCTCGGACTGGAATGCCCCGGGCCCCACACAACTGAATGACGTGGGTCTTCGCACCGGCGGACGAGTCTTTCTTGACGGTCATCGATCGACAAGTGAAGATATGTTTGAAAAGCCCCCAATGAGGTGGGCAGCCAAGAAAATTCGCGCAGAGGGAAATGAAGGCCGAAAGATAGATGATGGCAGGGGGGAAGATGATGAAGCTACGCACCAAAATAGTTGAGGAATGCTCGGAAGAAAGGGTGAGGAGACATGGAGAAGGCCCGCACGACGTGGGTGACGAGCAGGACTCGCTTGTCCCCCTATGGCACCGATTCGACCTCACCCGCACCCGGTCGGTGCCACCCATCACGCACGATGAGTCCTTCCTCGATGAGCTCTTCCAGTCACCAAGACATGACGCGCAACGGGATCCAGTCCCCCGACACCCCTCTGACCTCCGCGGCAAAACCTGTGGAGGAAGTCTTCCCCGTCTTCTTCATTCTCTCTGCCTTGGTCGTAGAATCCCTCGCCATCGCCGCACAGCCGAGAGGAGGAAAGAATCGGAGCGTTAGAAAGGGAATCTAAGGTCCCGGCCTCTGCCCCCAAGTCTTTTATACCACGGGACAAAATCGAGAGCCGGATCCCATGCCGTAGATCTCTGGATCGATGGCCCGTGTGAAGAGATCCCGCATAGAGCGAGCGCGACGCGTGGCAGAATTCATGCATGAAAATCGAGGGGCCATGCCCCCACTTTCCCACTAGCGCACGACGATACCGCTTCCGTGCGCGAACACACAAATTCAAATCCGGAGATTTTCGAGACGAGTCGATCCGATTGTATACCCCAGATTCCTTTCCTAAAGGACGCATGTCAGTCTGACTGACTACCCTCCGCGAGGACCCGTGCACTCGGCCACGTTAAACACCCGACTGAAGCCTTCTTTAGGGTCGTTATGTGAGGAGCTTGACGCCCCTCTGCAGGTTCACTTGGCCCTCTCTGTAGTCTCCATGGCGCATGACTCATAAGCCTGGACTCGTAGAAGGCATGCGCTAGCATTCCCCTGGGATAAGGAGTGGCATCTCTCCAGAGAGTCAGACCATGCGCCAGCGTCGCCACTCGAGTTGTAATGTCTTGCTCTCACTCGGGCCCCTAGTCTATCTCCTCTAGGAGACAAAATGAATGTCACTGGGTTTTTTCTCAAAAAATCGACGATCAACAACACCCACACATCTAGGTAAACTTGTAGTCCAGAATCCATTGCGTTTTCGTCCAAGGAACAACAAGCCACGATTCGGAAACATATTTCGAGTGCCCCGACAGCACTCAGACTCAACCGATGGATTGGTTTGTTCATCCTATGAAATATCAACCGATTCGGGGCTAATGATGTGTTCACGTATTCCAGGTAGGGTCAAGTATCCATCACCATCATAGGTAGGTCCCTGGACCAACCTAACATTCGGATGTAGACATCGGGAGATTCACTCAGACAGCTCAACTTCACTCGGACGATCACATGTCACTCGGCCGATGGATCACCACTCGGACTCAACAGGGAAATAGGATGACGCAGGAGCTGCAATGGTCGAGGAATCCTAAGTCGCCCATTAAATAGAGTTATAGCTACCATTACTTGTAAATGTTGTAGAAGAGGCTCATTACACTAGTAACTGACTCATTCAATGTCATTAACTACCTCGGCAACGTGGGAGACATGGGGCTGTGGCGCACTCTATATAAGCCGCACCCCTCTCCATAGCCACGCAGAGAGTAATATTTGTAACCATTTAGTGATATTAAAATTGTGCACCTTTCTGGCCCTCTCAGGCCATCAGCGTCCTCAGCCATCCGATCATGAGTTTCGAGCATTTTCGGCAATCAGGTTCTCTGTAAATCCCACCTGATCACGAGAGCAACTAGTTAACGAGCGCTCCTTCAGGAGGCTCGCAGCGATCAACGCCACTTGGCGCGCTCTCAGCCATTCGCCACGTGTCGCGCTCTGGAGGCTCCCTTCGGATTTTGTTTTTTTTTATTTTTCCGCACGCGTTTTCGGCTTATTGAACGGTTTTTTTCTCGGGTTTTTTCGACGTTTTGGTTTTACATCGGTCTTCCTTAACGTTTTGACGAAAAAAAATTGAAAAACTTTTTGTGCCAAAAAACATGGTTTTTTCGCGAAAGTCACGGTTTTGCTTCCACGAGAGGCACGGTTGTGCTTTCGCGAGAGTCACGCCCATGCCTCTCGGAAAGGAAAAAAATGTGTTTTTTGTTTTTTTACTTTCGCAAGAGTCACGGTTTTGCTTCCGCGAGAGGCATGGTTATGCTTTCACGAGAGTCACGGTCGTGCCTCTTTCGGAAAGGGAAAAATGCATTTTATGTTTTTTTTCTTTCGCAAGAGTCACTGTTTTGCTTCCGCGAGAGGCACGGCTGTGCTTTCGAGAGAGTCACGGGCGTGCCTCTCGGAAAGGAAAAAAACGTGTTTTCTATTTATTTTTCTTCTTTCGCGAGAGTCATGGTATTGCTTCCGGAAGAGGCATGGTTGTGCTTTCACGAGAGTCACGGCCATGCCTCTTTCGGAAAGGAAAAAAACGTGTTTTCTTTTTATTTTTCTTTTGCGAGAGTTACGGTTTTGCTTCCGCGAGAGGCACGGTTGTGCTTTCGCGAGAGTCACGGCCGTGCCTCTTTCGGAAAGGGAAAAAACCAGTGCGCCCGATTCGGTTTTTTCGTCCAGTTTTTTTCGTGAAAAAAAGTTCGTCAAAACCTATCAACATGGGATCTAGTTTCGAAGATCTCGACGCGAGGAATTCAACGGTGAAAATGGTTCGAGATTTGGGCGCACGGTTTAAGAGATAAAACGTTTTGAATAAACGAATCTACGAAAAAAGGAAAAATGCTCAGGTTGTGACAAGTGGCGCACATGCAACGTGCCACTTGTCGCAACATGGTGATTTGGGGGTCATCTTTGCAATGAGTACTCCTCAATTAGTGATTTCACCTGATCACGCTCTGTGCGCTATTAACGATCATGAACTGTGTTGGGCCGCTGCTCTGGCCGCTTTTTGGGGTGTCTCGAGTTGATTTGGGCCTAATGGGCTTGTAGCAGTCTCCCCATCATTTCATTCAAAAGGAAAAAAATCAAGGTCGCACGACTCCCCTCTTTCTCAAAATAACAAACATTGTCGCATGTCTCCATCCTTTGGCGTGGCGGCTCTTCTCATGGCCGCCCGACCTGGGTCGCAACCGCTGCCCGAGCGTTGGATTCCATGGTGATGGTGCTGGGTCCGCTGGGCTATGGCATCGGCTCAGATCGACTGTTTTGATCCATTCGGTTGCACTGCACGGCGGGATGGCATGTGTGTCGCCGACAGTCAATTAAATTTCTATCGCCAACAATGATTGATTGAGAGATTAATCAGCCATTAATAGCAGGCAATGGACTGGCTGCGCATTACTGTAGGTCAGTTACATATGGCGATTCACATTCTAGATTCAATTGACGCACACCCATATAATCCCCAACTTGCCTCTGCTCCTTCCCCACTATCCTCACTTGCGCAAACCAATCTCCCAAAACAATTGGTGATGTTTAGGTTTCTTGCATCTCCTCTTTCCCCAATTCTTCCCCACTATGCTCACTTCCTGATCTCAGGGTTGGCACATATACGCGGTCCTCAAACCATAGGGTGTCGTGCTCATCCTCACGAAATCCTTTAACCTTTCCTTTGCTCATCTTCTCCTTTATAGAGGCAACCTACTCGTCAATTTTCTGAGCTTCTCTGGTTTTATCCATCAGGGTAGACTGAGTCTCCAGTGTGGCTACATAGCCTCTCGGAACTATCTCCAAACATAGCTCACGTAGGTCCTCGGCTAACTCTTTCGGTAAATCCTCCGTCGTTAGGGTATTGACATGGCTCTTACGGCTTAGCGCATCGGCTACCATGTTAGCCTTTCCGGGATGATAATGCAATATCATGTCATAATCCTTGATGAGTTCCAACCATCTCCTTTGCCTGAGATTTAGCTCCTTCTGAGTGAATATATACTTCAAACTCTTGTGATCCGTATATACTTCACAATGGTTTCCAATGAGGAAATGTCTCCAAGTCTTCAATGCATGAACTACGACTGCTAACTCTAAATCATGAGTGGCATAGGTCAACTCATGAGGTTCCAGTTGTCGTGAAGCATACGAAACAACTCTTCCTTCCTTCATAAGAACTGCTCCAAGTCCTCGATGTGAAGCGTCGTAGTACACCTCATAGTCCTTATGCTGATCTGGCAGAATCAACACAGGTGATGAGACCAAACGTTTCTTTAATTCCTGGAAACTGGCCTCACATTCTTCTGTCCAATTGAACTTGGTATCCTTCTTTAAAAACTCTGTCATAGGCTTTGCAATCCTTGAGAAATTCTCAATGAATCTCCTATAGTATCCTGCAAGTCCAAGAAAACTCCGGATCTCTCCAACTATTGTCCGTGCTTCCCAATTTGTCACAGTGTCAACCTTGGCGGGATCTACTGCTATTCCTTCTCCGGATATAACATGTCCAAGGAATCCAACTTCCTTCAACCAAAACTCACATTTGCTGAACTTGGCGTATAACTGATGTTCTATGAGCTTCTCAAGTACCAAACGCAAATGCTCCTTATGTTCCTCTTCATCCTTTGAGAAGATCAATATACCATCTATGAACACCACGAAGAACTTATCCAAGAATTCCATAAACACCTTGTTCATCAAGTTCATAAAGTATGCTGGTGTGTTAGTCAGACCAAAAGATATAACGGTATACTCGTACAAACCATACCTGGTGGTAAAGGCCGTCTTAGGTATATCCTGCTCTCGAATCTTCAATTGATGGTATCCTGATCGCAGGTCGATCTTGGAAAATACCTTGGCTCCTTGCAATCTATCGAATAGATCATTGATCATCGGCAGTGGGTACTTGTTCTTGATCGTTACTTCATTCAATCCTCGATAATCAACAACATTCTTAATGATTCGTCCTTCTTCTCCACTAGAAGTACTGGCGATCCCCAAGGCGAAGAACTTGGGCAAATGTAACCTTTATCCAGTAACTCTTTAATCTGTTTCTTAATTTCCTCCAAATCCTTTGCGGGCATCCTGTATGGTCTCTTAGATATTGGCCTTGTGCCTGGCAAAAGCTTGATCAAAAACACGATATCTCTATCTGGTGGCATGCCTGGCAACTCTTCTGGAAATACATCAGAGAAATCTTTCACCACTGGTACTTCCTCCTGAACAACTCCTGATAAGGAATTTACTCTGTTCCTCTTCGGCACATGCCGGGATAAATACTTGATCCTTCTTCCTTCTGGTGTGGTAAGCAAAATGGACTTACTGGCACATTCAATGTTCCCTCCGTACTTAGATAACCAGTCCATGCCTAATATCACATCCAATCCTTGAGATTCCAATACTATTAGGTCCGAAGGGAATATGTAGTTACCAATCCTTAATGGCAACTGATCACACCATAATTTGGCCATATACTCTGCTCCAGGCGAGGTTACTAACATGGGTGACCTAAGGGCTTGGGTTGGCAGCTTATATTTATCCACAAATCCCCTTGAAATGTATGAATGCGATGCACCAGTATCAAAAAGAACGAGTGCATTGAAGGACTTAACTAAAAACTTACCTATTACTGCATCCGGCTGAGCTTCAACCTCCTCCACGCTAACGTGGTTCACTTGTCCCCTATTAAAAGGGTTCGGCTTCTTCCCAGAGCTTACATTGCCATTTCCATTCTGGGCTTCTAGACATTCATTGCCATAATGTCCCGTCTTCTGGCACTTATAGCAAGTGACTTGACTTAGGTCTCGCTTGGCTGGTGTTGATGGGTTGGTACTGTTCTGTCCGTTGCTTCCTCTATTCCCATTTCCATTCTTGGGGCCACTATGATTGTGCGAGCTACTTCCTCCATGGGTATGTTGAAATTGTCCTACCGGTTTAGGGGTAAAACGTGGCTTCTGTTGAGCTCCAGAATTGTACTTTCCTTGTCCATACTTCCTCTTGCGGTTTTCAATCTGTTGATGCTTCCCTTCAATCATTAGAGCTCGATCAACCAATTCCTGGTAGTTGTTGAAGCTTGCTACCATCAACTGTACGCTCATCTCATCATTCAGCCCTTCCATAAATCTTTCCTGTTTAGCGGCATCTGTGGCCACATCATCTGGGGCATAACGAGATAGAGTACTAAACTCATCTACGTACTGAGCCACAGTACGATTTCCTTGCCGCAAGTTGCGAAACTCCCGCTTCTTCATGCTCATAGCTCTAGTTGAGACATGGGCAGTACGGGAAGCTTGTTGAAACTGATCCCAAGTAACATTGGCTATGGGGAAGGTAGATGTGTAGTTCTCCCACCACGCTGCGGCTGGTCCAGACAACTGATGTGCGGCAAATCGCACCTTCTAAGCGTCCGAGCAGTTAGCAGTGGTCAAATCCCTTCCAATCATGCGCAGCTAGTCCTCAGCGACTATTGGTTCAATGCTGCTAGCAAACACTGGTGGTTGTAACCTAAGGAAACGGGTCAGGTTATCCACGGGTGGTGGTGGTGGAGGGTTATTGTTGTTCTGGTTGTTCTGAGTATTCTGGACAAGAAGTTGCATCAAAGTGTTCTGCTGCTGAATCAACTGAGTGAGCTCAGGGGGAAACTCAAATCCGGGCTCACGTCTTGGAGGCATCTGATGGTTGTAGAGGGAAAAGATTAGAACAGAATTGAGGTCTAAGGGAAAATCACTACCCATATGCACATGAGACAAACACAATCATATCACACCAAGATCAATTTCAAAAGAAGGGCTTACACGGATCTAATGTTACAGAAGTGCTCTAAGTCTACTATATGGAAAAACTACTAGTCATAGGGTGGTTATCTAGAAATTTTGATCGGCAGAAGATTCCATGATGTCTGCTCCAGCTCCATCTTCATAGTGTTCATCATCACTATCATCGCGGTCTGAGTCTGTGTCATTGAGGATGATGTAGTCTTCAGGACAAATCTCCTTGGGTTCATCTTCCTCTTCTTCCCCTCCTGGTGCTGGATTTCCCATGAATACTCCTAGCTTCCGTGTCAAATCATCATTCTTCTCCGCAAGTATTAACATCTCCTCCTCGTATCCGTCGCGTGTTGACTTGAGTTCCTCCTCTAACTCCAAGTTTCTGGTTAGTGCTTTCTTCAAGTCTATCATCCCTGCACACATCTGGTGCTCCTGGTGACGAATGTGCTGGTTTAACTCTTGAATGAACGTGGCAATGGACTTGTCCTTACGGGTGTTGATCATGTCCCACCGCTCATCTCGGCGTCCACAAATCTGGTAGATAGTGTCCTTCAGCTCCTGCTTGTAGACTTCTCCAATCCTGCCCATAGTGATGTGGGCTGCCATACTCCTGCCTAGGCTCCAGGTGGGCGCATCAAAAGGAAAACTCTATGGGTGCGGTAACGGGCATGAACGTCCTTCCTGGAACTTGAACTTGAATTAACCAGTGCTCCTCTTCGGGTAAAGTGGCGTTGTAGGTTCCGGTGAAGCTTGGTAGTCCTATGTTTAGATATCTAGTGACTTCCTTCACGTGTCGTCCGAACGGTGTATCTTCATCAGGTTGAGTGAACTTGTTCCTTGCATGCGCCATCCTAAAAGAGTAGAAAAGATGAGGAGTCAGAAATGAGAAGAGTGAATAGTGCTCTAGGGTTTTTAGCTTAGTGCTCGTGTCCTACAGTCAGCGTGTGCTCTGATACCATCTTGTAGCGACCAGACCTCAAACAGTCTGATCTCTGTGCATAAATGTCATCCCTGGATCAGTAATGCTGACACGCACAGTACTTGAAGGAAATATAACAGAGTGGCAATCACACACTTATTACATCGAAAGTTCCAAAGATGAACTTATTACAATAAAAATGGCTTAAGGCCATCTAACAACGATAACAGCGGAAGGCTTGGAAGATAAGTGAGTCCATCAACTCCAACGGTATCACTGAGTATAGAACCATGACCTAAGGGCACCTTACTCGTCGTCTGAAAAGTCTACAACATGAACGTTGCAGCCCGAAAACGGGTCAGCACATGGAATATGCTGGCAAAGTAACACATAGAGAGTAACAAAAAGTAAAGCTATACTATATGCATATATGGCTGGTGGTAAGCTCTATGGTTACAGTTTTTTCATAAAGCCATTTTTTCCCTATTGCAAAGGATAGATTTTTAATTAACTATCATGGTAGTTGAAACATCATTGAGAAGGTTCACCCAACTCAAACCCAATTAAAGTAAACATTAACCCAACAATTAACTTTAGAGTGATGAGATACACATGATAATCCAAGTACTAGATACTCAAAACGTCCATAACCGGGGACACGGCTAATCATGATTAGTTTGTACACTCTGCAGAGGTTTGTGCACTTTTCCCCACAAGACTCGATCCCCTCCGTTGGAATTCTCGCACTACATGATGTTTGAGAAACGGATGACCGAGACATAGTCTTTCGGAAGTAGTAGCACCTTACGATCGGGCGGACCGTACCAACCTACATCCCCTACATCTGCTAGTCCACCACTGTAAGAGTTCGCACGACTTAGTCAACTATGCTAGAGCCCATAATAGCTTGTGACTGCACACGGAAGTTTCTAGTATGAAATACCTCATGATCCCTTTGAGCCTGGGCGGCGGTCCATAAAGAAAAACAGGCAATCACTAGAATACCCAGGTGCCTCAATCCACCCAGATGTGTATTTAAGTAGCCACCTTAAGTTGAACCATTAACTTAATAATCTCACATATGTCATGGATACACTCACCCAATCCACGTCTACTAGTATAGCATGACCTAACAGTAAACGTAGAAGTAACTCCCAAAGGTTTGAATGTAATGCAGGTAATAGGTTCTACCTCAATCTACTTCCCAGTCCCACATGTTAAGAGATCCTACTCATGCAATGTGTTTGAGGATAATACTAATGCAATGAAACCTGGGTATTGGAAAGTATGATCAAAGTGTTATTTGCCTTGCTGATGATCCGCAAAACCTAGAGATTCAAAGTAGCAAGCGGCGCACTCCGGGTACTCTATCGCAAACAAACAAGCATACAATAAGTACTCAACTAATGCACGGGTAAAACTCAAATAAGAGATCTAACCAGAAAGTTCAACTTAAGAACTCCGGTTTGCAAAAAGAATCAAACCAAACGAAACAACGAAAGTCAAACGATGAAAAGAACCAACTATGCTACCAATCTGGACCTAAGTCCAAATTTTAACCGAAGCAAAAGCTTGGTTGACTAGGTTAAACGGAAAGAGGGTTTCGAGACGAAACTCCATGCGCTTGAATCGCCTGATTCCGATAAACGAGCGAAAAGATAAACTAGAACGAAGATCGGATTAGAAATCGCAATCAGAAAATAACTGCGAAAAAGAAAACTGAAGAACAGCTTAACGAACGGACGTTCGTTAACTGGATCTAAACAACGAATTCGTTCGTTTAAACGAACGAACGGGTGAACGCTCGCTAAAGAACTAAACGGGAAAGAAAAAACCGATCTAATCTAAAAAAACGAACTAGGGTTCTAAAAAACGAGTTGGTTTTCTTCCGAAAACCGGCGGACGGCGCGGCTACCTCGTCGGATTCCGGCGGTGGGTGGCGGCGGCGGCTGGCTGCTGCGGCGGCGGGGGTGGCTGCTGTGGCGGCGGGGCGAGGCGGGGCGACGCGAGGGGAGGGGAGGGGTGGCGGTGGTATTTAAGAGGGGGGGTGTTGCGGCTTGGAGGAGGGGGCAAGGCAGCGGCAGCGGCAGGAGTCCGGCTCGGACACGAGTCCGGCGCGGCGGCGGAAGGCGGCGGCGCGGCGCGGGCCTGGCTCGGCTGGGCCTTAGGCCCAGTCGGGCACGAGGACTCTCTCTCTTTTTTTTAAACGCCGAAACTAAAAAAAACTAGAAAATAAAATAAAATTCTAAAAATGCCAAAACAAAATTTCACCGTCTAAATGAAATATTTAGAACAGGATGAACATTTTTCTTGGCCCTAAATGCATTTTTGAAAACATGCAATTTTCCTAACTTCAAATAAAATAGCAAAACTCCAAAATAAAGCTTATTTGATTTTTTTTATATTAAATCCTCAGTATTTCTTTATTTTTGGGAGAGTCATTTTACTCCCTCTCTCATATTTTCATAGTAGAAATACTTGAAGATAAAATAAATAAAATCAAATGATCCTATTTTCAAAATTTGAGAAACCTCAAATATGAAAATAACGAAATCCCCAACTCTCTCCGAGGGTCCTTGTGTTGCATAGAATTTCTAGGATCCACCAAAAGCAAGAAAAATATGATATGCATTGATGATCTAATGTATAACATTCCGAATTAAAAATTTGGGATGTTACAATTGAGTAATGAACGGGAGACGATCAAATCTTTTTCGTACACCCCATGTTGGATTGAAGAGTTCCCTAGGAACAACTAGTTTAGAAGTTTATCTCACATATGAGCCTATTTTATTTGCTTAATAGAGTGATGTAAGAAAGGGCTTGCACAAGATGTTTGAGTCTATGTAATATATCTATAATGATTGGTCGATTTCTGTACTGAAAAAGAGGTAACATTATGTGTTTTTTAATTGCTACTACTTACTATAGTATGTGTTTTTATTAACAAGAGGAAGATGCCAAAGGGGCGATGTTTTCCAACTTCAAAATAGTTACAGAGAGGAATACTAAGTCCTATAGAGTGATATATGAGCTAGTACCCATCAAATCAGAGCAAGCCTTAGGGCACGAGACGTAGGGTTTTTACCTCCTCCGAGAGGGGCCTGAATTCGTTAAACACTGAGTGTTAAACCTGTGTCGTAGCTAGTCTCTGCCCCTTATTCGTACCCCTAGTACTCATTGTTAGGATCATAACCCCGGTAGTTGGACAAAAGTTGTTCGTGCCTATGGCATGCAGGAGGGCACATTATGGGCATTCCGCTTCTTCAACATCATCGGCAGCCAAAATGAATTACACATGTCTCTTCATCTTTACCGCCTATAAATATTGTGGTCCATCATAGTTAATTGCTGCCTAATCTTGTAATTACTGGACATATTGTACTGAGAATTTTATTTATGAATTGTTTGTTGAACCATTGTGCTGAGAATTTGAATTCCACGTTTCATATTTCAACATTTCCAATTCGAATAATAAATTACAGGGAAAAATAAAATTGAATGGGAGGAAATAAAATAATGTACACACGGTTAGAAAGAAAACAGTGTGTGTGATGGAAAATATAGAACAGACGCTTCTTTGATGTGAAACGTTTGCGATGCTCGACGGACGCACACACGATTTCGTCTCATATGTGTGTGCGATTCATGGCAATACAGCAAACGTTTCAAGTCTGTATGCGTGTGTAATATTGGACAAAAAGAAGATTGTGCATATATGGAACCCATGTATGATAGGAATACCAACCGCACGCAGTTATGAAAATGTACATGTTGATGATAGTAGAGGCACCGCACACATTTTACATTTTTGAACTATGTGCGATAACGTACCGCTTCCACACGAGCGGCGTAATCGTTTTGGATGTCTCTCGGATCAGAAACGTAACATCGAGACGTAATGTGTGGGATAGACGCGACTTCTCATACGTTTATTCTATGGCAATCGTCAGTAGCCGCTCGCCTATCCTGATGATTTATGGGTTGTCGGGACCCCGATCCTAAGTCACGCCGATCTAGCATGTAACACATTATATCACTTTGTGGCCTCAGGCACGGTATCCCCACGGGTGCCACCTTACCTGGCCCGGGACCGTTTGCACATTTTGGCTCATGTATTGATAGTGTCGCTAGCATCCATATGACAGAGAACCCGGGCCGACATGACTAGTTATAAACCAAAAGTGGCGCTAAATTACAAGGACAGGCATACATGACCCAACAATGCACGTGTCGGTCAGCAGCGAGTGTTTCCAGGCTATAGCAAGCTAACAGGACTCCGGTATACACTGCGTGACATTTCCCTAGAGGGGACAGCCACAGGAGCAAGGAAGGACACATGCCGGTCAATCCATGTGTTCCAGAGCAGTAGCAAGCTACCAAGGCTCAGTGGAAGCAGTAGGAGGCATCTCCCCATAAGATAGGCTACCAAGGATAAACAACTAGGTGTCGGATCCCACACATACCAATACATGTTACATGTACGCATAACATGCAAGCATGTGTTGTACAACATGGCATCACAACATAACTCAACAACTCATATAGATAAAGGCCCAGAAGATCCATCATAGCATTTATTACAAACAGGGGTCACATGACCCAACATACAGAGCATACACGCAACGGAAGCATAAACATGTCTGAGTACAGACATCTGAAAAGGAAGAAGGCTATCAAGCCTGACTATCTACCAGACCCTCCCAAGGGTACAAGATCGTAGCTGAGGTAACAAGCTAAACATCGAAGTCCACGCGGAACCACTAGTGAGACTGAAGTCTTCAGTCTCACTAGTGGTTCCGCGTGGACTTCGATGTTTAGCTTGTTACCTCAGCTACGATCTTGTACCCAAGTCTCTCTGCAAAAACATAAATTAAGCAAACATGAGTACAAATGTACTCAGCAAGACTTACATCAGAACTAACTACATATGCATCATTATCAAAAAAGGGGGTTGTGGGGTTTAACTGCAGCAAGCCAGCTTTGACTCAGTGGCTATCATGTACTACGAATGCTGGTAACTCTTTTGAGGTGGCGCACACGAGTCCACATATTCACCATATCAATACACCACTATGGATCCTCTCCCGTCTCCCAACGAGAAGGCCATCCATAGCACTCACGCTTATCTTGCGCATTTTAGAGTATCCACTTTCACTTGTCTATGAACTATAGGCAACCCAGAGGTCCTTTACCACGGACGCAGCTATTCGAATAGATGATGCTAACCCTGCAGGGGTGTACTTCTTCACACATGCTCTCGCCACTTACCGCCATGTACATGTTATGTATCTCGGAAACCTTCAAGCGGAAGCCTGGCAAGGGTGTCGGCCACGACCTGACTAACCACATAAGTCCCTAGTCCAGGTTTATCGCCTATTCAGGTTCCATCTGCAGGGAGTCCGACCGAGGTTTCCACATACGGCCCCGAACAATGTGTGCAGGGTTCCTGAGGCACCAAACGGGCGTCTCGGTACACCGTGCCACGTGCCTACCGCATCATAGCCCACCCCTAGGGTTAGCGCTGTGCACGGCCTCCAGCATAATACAAACACCAGAAACTACTTGCAACTCCTAGACATAGGACAAGGGCGGTTAATAAGTCAAGAGAGTCAATTAAGGATCACAATGTGTGGTAGTAGCTGTTCATGGATCACAAACACAGAACTCAGTTCCTGAGGACGGTTTCAATGAGACAACCCACCATGTACTCCTACATGGCCTCTCACCGCTACCTTTACCAAATCGTGTTCACACACATAGCTCTCAATAGTAGGACATGTTCACACACCTCCAATTCATCCCCGATGAATCAGACCTGACTCAACTATAAGCAGTAGCTGGCAAGACAAACAATCATGAATGAGTAGGCACATCTAGGCTCAAACAACTCCTACTCATGCTAGTGGGTTTCATCTATTTACTGTGGCAATGACAGGTCATGCAAAGGAAAAGGGTTCAACAACCGTAGCATGTTACAGTTGAAACGTTCTTGTCCTAATGCAGTAAAAGAGAGCAGGAGCGACAGAGTGGGGTTGTATCAGAATGAACAAGGGGGTTATGCTTGCCTGGCACTCCTAAAGATAGTATAGCTCTTCATCGGTGTCATCGAACTCATTGTCGGAACTACGTCCACTGAGAGGGAACAAACACCAGCAAACAAGAGAGAACACAATCAATGCAATGCAACAATATGACGCATGATCATGACATGGCAACATGCTGTGATTTGAGCTAATGCAACTAGTAACCATATTAAATGAAGTTAGTTTGAAACAAAGGTTCAAATTCAAACTTCACATAAGGCATTTCAAATGCCATTAATACAAATTGTCTTATACAGCAACTTTAAGTTGTTCAACCATGCATGACAATACCATAAACAGATTCCTCATATTTTTCTGATAACTTTTCATATATAAATTATTTCATTTGGAGTTACGGTTTATTTTCTATGAGTTTTAGAAGTTTGGGGTATTTTCTCAAATTCATAAATCATTTTCTGATTTATTTTAATTCTAGAAATACTTTACTGCGTCAGCATGGTGTCATGCTTATGTCAGCTGGTCAACAGGGCCGCCCAGGTCAAACTGACCAGTGGGGTCCACATGTCAGTGTCTGAACTAAATAACAGGGGCTGTTAGTGCTAACTAGCCAATTAACTTAATTAACCAAGGGCCTGGGCCCACACATTAGTGTAAGTAGGGCTAATTAAGTTTAGTTTAAAAAAATAACTATTGTTAGCAGGGCCTGGGCCCACTTGTCAGCAACCCAGGGGAGGTCAAACCCCTGGTCACAGAGTCAAACTCGCCGGCGTTGAGCCGCCAGCGAGGCCAGGCGTGGCGGGGAGCTGTAGAAATGCTGCTCAGGGCGCCATTCACCGTGCGGTTTGCTCCTACGTGCTCCTTGGAGTGATCCGCATCAGCTGGTGGTGGTGGCCGAGCTTGGGTTGGCCGGGAACGGCACCGGCGACGAGGTATGCGGCGGCCGCAGCTCGGGCATAAGTGGGTTAGGTGCTACGGCGTGTCTCAGGTCGAGCTGGTGAGGTCTGTGGCTTCCTGGGGAGGCGCCGAGCATGCATATGTGCTCAGGTGCGATGTGTGATTGCTCTAGCCACAGCAATGCCATGGGTGAGCAGCGGTGAGCAGCAACAGCGGTGGGGATTGCAACGAGAGCGAGCAAAAGAGCGCGAGGAGAGGAGAGGAAAGAAGAGGAGCTCACACCGGAGTCGAAAGTCTAGTCGGCGGGCTCGAAGAGGTTGCGGAGAGGGTGCACGGTCGCCGGTGATCTCGGTGGCTGAAGGAGGAAGAAGAGGTTGGGGACGATGCTTCGGGACTTCCGGCGATGCGTGGCTCATCGAGGAACTAGAGGAAGTCGATGCGGATCTCTTGGACGCGTCGATGAGGCGGGAGGTGCACGGTGGTCGTGGCTACGGTGAGCGGCGGCGACAGTGGCGGTCGGTCGTGTGCATAAGCGAGAGACGGAGGAGAGGATGAGGGCGAGGGAGAGTGAGAGGGGGGTCCGGACGGCTCCATGGGTCGCGTGGAATCTCCAAGGCGTCCAGGGGGAGGCGGCAAGCAGGAGGCGGCCTCGCGCGTGCGAGCGCGCCATGGGCACGCGCCCTCGCGTCCTTCTGTCAAAAGGAGGATGACGACTAGCAGGTGGCCGCCTGGGCTAGGCTGGGCCTTGCTAAAATAGCAGGCCATAGGTAAGTGGGCTTCCAGGTAACTCTCTATCTCTCTCTCTCTCCCTCTGTGTTTTTCTATTTCTGTTTTTATTTTCTATTTATTTCTTTTTATTTTGATTTAGTTCCTAAACCAAATCATTTTCATAGCTTCTGAAAATTATTATGTGGCCTGATACAAAATAACACGATGTTCATGATCGAACTGTCCTTCTCGAAGATGTTGATTCATTGCTTCAAATTGATCTTGACGTCTTTGCTTTCGAGATCTTCATTCAACACGATGATGGTAGTAAGGAACTCTACAGGAATCAATCTTCTCAAAGATTGAGCAACTCATGGAGTGAGATGTAAGAACACCTCTTGAGTTGAGACACAAAACACACATTAGGGGGATGGAATGAAATATATGACGAAGGTTCAATTCGGTAGGCAATAATTTCACACTTAAAGAAGATGGTGAACAATGTCACCAAACGGGGCACCTTAGAGAAGGTGACTCGTACGATTATTCCTTTAAGTGTCAAAAAGAATTACTTTTGGTATAAAGATCATTGAAACTCTCTATAGCAGACTAAGGCAATTCACAAATGATCGTTTGAAGGAGTTCGGAAGAATAGCATACCCAGACTAGAATGGATGACGTGGACTATCTTGTTGAAGACTACGCAATGATTGATTTTTGCTTACCACCGGAATGGATGGGACCCATGGTAGGACCACTTTTGAAGATGATCCTGAACAGCAACTGCTAAGAAGGGCAGCCCATGGGAGATTGGCACAATGGAGGTGCAAGCTAGGAAAAAAATGCAAATGTTGGAATGTTCCAACCATCATATATGCCTGAGATTCAGATCTGGTTAGTAACAGGATACTCCAGACAACATGTCTGGAAAAGAAAGTTTGCAACACAAATCGACGAGATGACGTTGCGAGATTCTCAGGAAATGGACTATGGTAGTAAGCTCCAAAACATGAGCTGGTTCTGCTACACACATGTGAACACGGTGTCCCAGACAAGCACGATCACATGGTAGTCTTGCAATAAAACACTTCCGAGTTCTGATTGGGAACCATCATTGAGATAACAAAGTCTTGTGCATGTCCGTCCGGGCCTTTCAGGATTCGCGCATGAACTTCTTTTCTTTGAACAAATCAATCAGTGGATTGGTGTGCTAGGAAATACCGATGGGATGGAGGTAGCTAATCTCTCAAGCCATAGTATACTTTGCACGTTCATGACTAACTTGGGATGATTCCAGAGGAAGCATAACTAACTTTCTCGAATTCATGACGGCAACATGCAACTAATACACATGAACTTGGAGAAAGCCACTTCTTGCACCAAACATATACCTCATGAACACAACATGAAGGCAATGGTTACAAAGTTTCCAATACTAGCTGGATGTTCAACACGAATCATGGAAAAGATAACAATGTTGTTGATGGCTCAACAACAATTCATCCAGGTTTCCATATAAGTGGAGTTCCACAATTATGTGAACGACGTGATAGCATTGGTCAGACCCAAAAGATATAATGGTGTATGCTCGAGGGAACAACCACGAGTAAGACAACATTACGAATATTGTTGGTTCTGATTTGATTTGATGATAGCCCATACTCAAATCAAAGATTGAATAAAATGATAGATCCATTAACTGATCACGAGGGTCAATCGATGAAAATATCACCTTTCTTGAACACTCATACAAGATATCCCCTAAAATGAACTAAGCTAGGCAAGCTTTTATCTTCCAACTCTCCAAGTTGTTGTTTAGTGTATCCAACTAGTTCAGGGGTAAACAACATAGATTCTTGGAGAAGGGGTGGTTCAAAAGAAACCAACCTGATCACGAACTCAACATAATTGTCAGGGAACAACCTGGTAATACTTCCGAGAAGATATACGGAAAATCAGGAACCACCAATATGTCACTAAGCTCGAGAACAATCTTACTTTTCAGGGCAAGACGATATGATCAAATAAGCAAGGATTGACACTATCCTGACCCATTGATCGAAAAGTGCACCGGAAATAAGGACTAGGTAGCACGATCAACTTTAGGGTGATGATTCGATAATCAACACGCTAAGGATAAGATTATTGTCCATTAACTACCAAGCAACACAGTTGCTAGGAGTACTGATTTCACACATCACGATTCACTTGTCGACATTCCGGTTGCGACAACACGGAACCGAGGAATGAATAATGACGGTGAGAAGTATCACTGTGTCAAGAATTCATAAGAGGTGGTGCAATGATCATGACAATCCGGACGTAAAGAGGGTAACACTCCAAGGTTGAACAAAACAAAAGCTGGATTAGCATTTGATCTGCAGAGTACGACTTCTTTGACCCAATCCTAGATATGGATAAGGTACTGGAGTTTGTTTTCCTAGTCATTCTGAAATAAAATGGCTTGATGGACCACAGAAATAATAGGCACCGATATCACAAATGCACAACTAATCCTGTCTATCAATTGATAGACGAGGGCCAGAAAACAACTAAAGAGGGACAACCCAAAAGAACATATGATTTACTGAGTTGTGGGTGCATAGATTAGCATGTCGAACGAGTTCAACATATTTCTTCCGGATAACCCATGCAGAAAAGGTAGAATTGGCAGGGTCACAATATAAAATGGAGAACTCATCAAGAGCACTCTGGTTGTGATATTTTGGTTCAGAAGAACTTCTGCCATGATGGTTCATGGTATTGGAAGAATGATATACCATGGACTTCGAGCACTATCACAATGTTACTAATATCCTAAAGGAACGAGCAAACACTATCTACATGAAGTAAGTAGAATGAATCTTGTGTTCAAGAACCCATAAATAGAATACCTACCATCTAAATGGCATCACGGGTTGCTTTCGAGAATGATTGCCAGATTCATCACACTGGGAACAGAAAACATGGCTAGATGGTTTCATAAGACACCTAGGGTCATAATAATAGCTCCAACATATATACCGAGGCAATGAAGTACCTCACCACACTAGTTAGTGTGGTTAATCTGACACAAAGGAACTTCGGAGCTGTAAGAAGGAATTTGCAAATGCATCAGATAGTTTCGAAACCTGGGATGACTCGGACAGCATAACAGCTGTAAATACTCAAAAAGATTTGAGATTCATGCAAAAAGGTAGCATAACCACTCAACATAATAATGTCAAGTTTCTGAGACCAACTATTTAACCAACCAAAGTACATGAAACTGAATTGGGAGTTAAAACCACCATTAACGTGATCCTGATAAATTGATAAGAAGCCTAGTTCTTCACCCCCATAGAAGAAGAGGATGACTCATATCAGAAGGGCATAGGGTAAAGAAGTAAAAAGAGCCTTGCGTTCTGTCGGGGACGAACCGATCGACACCTATAGGATCACTAGAATCCCTTCTATGGTTGACAGGTGCGGGGTTGTGCAAAAAGAGGGTCTAGGAGTCAGCACAAGGATCTTTTACCCAGGTTCGGGCCACGAAGATGCGTAATACCCTAGTCCTACTTTGATGTGTATTTGAGTGTTCTTGAGCTCTTGAACTAGCTACGGTTCATGCCTAGTCCAAAAGATCCGAATCCTTCTCAAGTATGCCTTGGGCCTC
This sequence comes from Secale cereale, assembly GCA_902687465.1. Lineage (NCBI taxonomy): Eukaryota > Viridiplantae > Streptophyta > Magnoliopsida > Poales > Poaceae > Secale > Secale cereale. The sequence continues at coordinate 348,548,751 of LR738711.1, forward strand.
CTTTTATAGTCAAAAAGGGGTTGCCACAGTGGCACACAGGAGGTGGAAAGGTATAAAGTGTACAAGCTTATCTCCTGCCATTACGGGACAAGACGCATTAAATGCGCTCCTTAGGTGTCCACCTGCTTTATCGAGGACGGCAACGAGGTCAGTCTCGTCCGTCGCCACTCCGTCTGGCTGCGACGTGCGTCTAGGCCAACGAGGCATGCAGCGTCATGTAGGTTGGTAGGCAGCTGAGATGGTGTGGTGGTAGGGTCTCCACGAAGATCTGCATGCCGCCACGTAGGTGCTTGACTAGCTGGATCAGGAACCACGTACTACCATGTAGGTACTTGCCTAAGCTAGTGGGTCAGCCGCCGAGCTGGGGCGATGATGGGGCGGCAAGGGCTTGCCGCGGTCTTGCGTCTGTTCCTGGCAAGGGTCTTGCCGGGGCCTTTGTGAGCGCCCTCGAGGCTTGCCGGGCTTCAGGGATCTCTTCGGCAAGGAGCCTTGCCGGGGCCTTGTGGGCATCCTCGGCAAGGAGCCTTGCGGTCGTCTTGTCTTCTGGTTCTCATCTAGGATTCGTAGACCCTTTGTCTTCACAACGATCTGCATGCCATCACGCAGGCGCTTCTCGAGCCTTGGTTCCAACGTTGTTGATGGTGTCAGAGCTCCTAGGCTCAAGGGTGGCTGCAATGAAGGTGTTGGGTGAGTTGCCCTGGCAAGGGTTCTTGCCGAGGTCGTGCAGGCCGCCCCGACAAGGATCTTGTCGGGGGACGCCTGTCTTGTTGCTTGGCCTTCTTGCCGCGCGGTCTTGGCGCTGCTCTGGTAGTCATGTGCTTCGGTTTGCCTCCTCTGCCATGTTGGGTGTGGCCGCAGGCATGGCTCTGACTGCCCGTGCACAGGTAGGGGTACAAAGGAGAGCCCCTACTTTTGTACACCGACAGGAGCCCCCGGGCATGGGCCATACATAAGCGCGATGCGTTGTTGGGCTAGGCCGAGAACGGTGTGCGGGAAGTTGGGGCCGAATTTTTTTACTGCAGTAACTCCTCCGGTGGTTGCACTTCCCCACGATTTGCGCTGAATGCTTGACGTGAGGGTCGTGCGTGGGGTGACCGCAGCATGCTTGCATCACCCCGTGGTTCCAAATAGTGAAGAGGCGGTCCGCGTCATCCTCATAAAAAATAGAGGAAGTTCCGAGGGCGCGGCTCATTTACTAAGTGGACTTGGGTCTCCCATGATCACGGGGCGCTAAACGGTCATACCACACACCATCTAAATCCAGATCCGCCCGTTACGTGCCCCTCATGCATCGAGTGGGGCAGGCGGCGGACGCAGAGGGTGCGGGCTTTAACGTTAGGGCGGGGGCCGGGCGTTGCTGACTGGAGCAGCGGGTCGGTCTTGTTTCCTTGCATCTCCGGCGATTGGATTGGTCGATTCGGGTGGTAGCCTTCAGGCTTGCTTGGTCTTGCCCTCCTATAAAAAAGGGGGAGGGACAGTGCTCCCCCCCCCCACTTATCCTCTTCTAGTCTGATCCCTTTCCTTCCCAAGTCATGGCGAGAGGGCGTGGCCGTGGCCGTGCCCCTGTGGAGGCGACCGGGTCTTCCTCTCGTTAGAGGGCGGCGACGGTCAAAGAAGAGCTGGATGCCCAAGATGAGGGCCATGCTAGATGTAGAGGCACTAGCCGGGGTCGTGGTCGGTGAGGCGGTCGAGGCGGAGGCGGGCGAGGACGGCGGACACCTGCGTCGTCATCATCTCCGTCTCCATCTTCTCCGCCGTTTCCTCCTGCCACACCATGCGGCCATGTCGGGGACACGGTGTTGGAGTTCATTCTGCAACTGCGCGAGCCGCCGCGCAGTCGCCTTCGTCTTCCTGAAGCGTTCGCCGAGGGTGTTGGAGGTCGACCGGCCATCGAGGTTGAGGCTTCATATGAAGGGGTGTTGTAATGGCACCGTGTGGGCGAACACCAAGTTCCCCGCCCCTCATGTAATGCTTCTCTACCGGGGGTGGAAGACCTTCGTGCGTGCCCACTTCTTGATGAAGGGGCACGTCCTCTGCTTCAAGTTAGCGGAGAGCGATCTGCTCTCCGTCAAGGTCTTCGGGCGCTCGGGACACAGGCTAGGGTGCTGTGCGGAGAGCTCGACCGATGACGAAAACTCCTACTCGAGTGATGGTGACGGGGAGGGCAGCGACAGCGACAACGAGGGCAGTAGGCGGGAGGATGACGGGTCCGACTAGGCGTCGAACACAACGTCACTGGGCGACGCCGGCAGCACCATTATCTGCATCACCAGCTCCTTAAGCTTCTCGGGGTCATCTCCTTGGGCAGCTGGCATTGGGAGGCTGGAGAATATGAAGGAGGTGGGCGACGGCCGTCAAGTCGGAGTACGCGGGCATCAAATTCCTTCATCGCGTATTGCCGGCCCGCTGCCTCATCCTTCGGCTCTTCTCCCGACGCCATCATCACCAGCCCCCTATGGGATGGTCTCTGGGATGTTCTCTTGGTGCTTTCTGCTGCTCGTGCTTCGCCTAGGTGCTCCCTTTGCCCTTTTGCCATCTTGTTCCATTTCCTGAGGAGAGGGAAAAGAAAGGGATTACGGGCACCTTATCTCTCTTCAGTTTTTAAGCCTACGGGCCTTTGTATGATTTAAATCTTGTAACCCCCTTGCTCATGTATGCATTCCGTATGAATTGTACTTGTTTACAATGTATTAATGGAGAGAAGGGTGTTTGCCGGGTTTCTTTTGTGCGTGGGCAGGGGCCACACCAAGGAATGAATCCTTGTTATCTTAAGATAAACATCGTACCTCGGCAACAGGCCTTGCCGTCTTCCTGCTCTATAGCTCGACCACATTCACGCCCTTGGCGGAAGTAGGAGCAGAGTAGGATTAGGCCCTTCGTTTGCTCCTTTCCCATCACACTACTACCGAGTTCCGGTCCAAAATAAAGTTTGTTGGACGCAAGGCAAAAAGGAGCATGATGGTATAAGAGCGAGTGAAGTCTCGTACGTTCAAGTTTCATACGGAAGTAAGGAGTGGGGGATGAAAGGCATATATGATTTTGTAGCCTCCGGCAACCTTGTCTTGCCGTGGTTGGATCTTTGGATCTGCAGCCCCCGGCAACCTTAGTTCGCCGGGGTCAGAGCATCGGCCCGTCCTCTTTCTTACAAACGGCTCAGCAGAAATGTCCATGCATCCTACAAACAAAAGAGTATGGAAAGGAATAGAGAGACGCACACTCGACCTCTATGCTAGGGTTTAGTCACCGCCAAGCACTATCAACCTACAGAGAAAGAGACTCAACCTACCATGCATGCTAAAACTTAGGGCACCAGCGCTTCATTTATTTATGCTCAGGGTCTGCGCCTGGCTTTGTATGAAGGGTTACATGCCTTGCCGACAATGCTTGTACAAAAGGGTGGTTTGCCAGGGAGCCTGGCAACCGCACCTTACGGGTAAAACTTGCGAAGGTGCATCATGTTTACATTCTACAGAAACTTGAAATGGGAAAGACAGAAACCCCAGCACCCCTCTTCTAACAACTAGGGTTTAATAAAATCTTTTCCAATGTACCCAAAATGCCCTTCAAAAATGTTCATCATCTTTGCCTTGGTCTTAAACCTCTGACAAAAATGGTGCACAATTTTCTAGGACATCCAAAGGTCTCTGGATTAATTCATATTGTAATTGCATTTGGGCATTTAAATGCTATAAAATATTCTAGGTGCCCAAATAATCATAAACTAAAATGTTCCATGTTGTTCATATTATATACAGTAGGCATGACTAGTTTTATGATTTCCAAAAATGCTCTAGCATTTTTACTAATTCAACAAAGTTGAAAAAGAAACAAAACAGAAACAAAATAGAAAAGAGAGGAGAGAGAGGGACTTACCAGACCGGCCAACCTGGCGGCCCACCTGGCCGGCCCAGCCCAGCAGCCGCTCCACGCAGCTGCTTCCTCTGTCCAGGCAGGCACAGAGGAGCACGCCGGTGAGCCTGCGGTCGCCACGCAGCTGCCCGCTGCCCTGCTTCACTCCCCCGCCTCCACGACGCCTGGTTCGCCTCCATGTCACCGCCCGAATGCCCTGGATGCCTCACTTCTCCCCCAGCCTCTCTCCTTCGCCCTCTCCTCGCCATGGACGACGCAGCCGCCGCCGTCCTGTCGCCATAGCCACAGCCACCGAGCCCCCCTTGTCTCGCCGACATGTCCCCGAGCTGCGCCACCGTCTGCTACGCCTCCCCGACAAGCCACGCAACGCCGGAAGCTCCAACGCGCCGTCCCCGAGCACTTCTCCCCCGTTCGGCCACCGAGATCGCCGGCGACCTCACCGTCGCAGCAGCTCGTCCCCGACCTCGCCGTCAACTCCAACGCGACCGCCGTGAGCCCAGCTACCACCCATCCTCTCCATTTTTTCCCTCAAGCCCTGTACCGATAGCACGAAGGTCACCTGCACGCGCCACCACGGAGCTCGTCGCCGACGAGGCTCCGGCCACCCAACGACCGCGCCATCCTGTCCATTAGCTTCACCGCACCCCCAGGAGCCTAGAGCACCTCACCACGAGCCTCGACGTGCCCTCTAGCGACAAGCCCGAGCTCACCCGAGCTCCGGCAACCACTGGACTCGTCGCCGGCGTCGTTTCCGGTGACCCCGAGGCCAACCACCACCACCACTCGCTGCGGCACTTCACCAGCAACACGTAGACGTGCTCCGCTGTCGATTTGGTCGTCGGAGCACGAATCCCGCACCCCAACGCCGCGTCTGGCATCGCCGGCGGCTAAACGCCAGCGAGTCAACCCAGTTTGACCAGGGGTTTGACTCCCCTGGGTCACTGACTTGTGGGCCCTGCCTGTTAGTCAAACCTAGGTTAGTGCCTAAACTAATCCTAATTAGTTAGTTAACTAACTGTGACACTGACCAGTGGGTCCTACTGGTCAGGTTTGACCTGGGCCGCCCTGTTGACTTGCTGACATCACACAGACATCATGCTGACGCTGTAAATGCTTTTCTGGGATTAATTGTTTTAAAACAATTCAGGAAATTCCAGAAAATGCTTTAAACTTCAAAAAATCATATAAATTCAACAGTAGCTCAGATGGAAAAGATTTATATATGGAAATTGATCAAAAAAATCCAATCTTTCCAATGGAACTAGTTTCATGCATGTTTGAGAAAGTTAACCTTGCTGTTCATATTAAAACATGATAATGCACTTTAATAAATAATAGTTTGGGTATAAATTTGAATCTGTGATTCAAATGAGCTCAAACCTTTCTGTTTATAGTTGCATTAGCCCAAAACACATTCATCTTGCCATGTCATGAGCATGCATCATATTGTTGCATTTGTTTGTATATTGATTGTATCGTTGTTGTTCTCCGTCGTAGGTCCTCCTCCCGAGGATACTTCTGTGTATCCAACTGAAGAGCAGTATCCGACAACCACTCTGTCAGGCAAGCAACCCATTGATCATTCCGATACAAACCCATCTTCTCGCTCCTACTCTCTTTTACTGCATTTAGGCAACAGCGTGTGATATGCTACTTGTTGCGGTAGTTGAACCCTATTCCTTTGCATGACCTGTCATTGCCACAGTAAATAGTTGAAACCCACTAGCATGTGTAGGAGTTGATTGAGCTATGTGATCTGTGTTCCACCAAGCTATTTGTTTATGTTGCCTGCTATGCTTAGAGTTGTGTCAGGTCTGGTTCATCTGGGTGATGAATTAGAGTGAAATGATCATGCTCGATAAAGAGAGGGAAGTGTGGAACATGTTTGGTAAAGGTATCGATGAAAGGCCATGTAGGAGTACATGGTGGGTTGTTTCATTGGAACTGTCCATAGGACCCGATATCTGTATGTGTGGTTCAAGTCACAGCTACTACCACACATTGGGCCCTGAAATATGACCCCGCTCGACTTATTGACTGCCCTTGTTCTCTGTCCAGAAGTTGCAACTAGTTTCTGGTGTTTGTAGTTTACTGGTGGTCGTGCACAGCCTGACCCTTGGGGTGGGCTGTGATGCGGCAGGTACGTGGCATGGTGTACCGGTCGCCCGTTTGGTGACTCGGAAACCCTGTACACATCTTTTGGGGCCGTGAGCGACACCCCGGCCGGATCTCCCCATGGACGGAACCCAAATAGGCGATAAACCTGGACGAGAGACTTGAGTGGTTGGTTAGGTCGTGGTCTACACCCACGTCGGCTTTCGCTTGAAGTCTGCCGAGCACATGTCGTGTGCAGACGCTAAGTGGTGGAAACATGTGTGAAGAAGTACACCCCTGCAGGGCTACCAATCTATTCGAATAGTCGTTGTTCGCGGTACGGACCACTTGGTTACTTATACAGTTCATAGACAAGTTGATGGATACTACTAAAAGCCTCAAGACAAGTGTGAGTGCCGTGGATGGCCCTTTCGTAGGATGACGGAAGAGGATCCACGGTGGTGTATTGTTGTGGTGAGTAGAGGACTCGTGTACGTAGTCTTATCTTGCAGTCTGCTGAGAGTTGTAGTATAGGTTAGCCAAGAGTCAAAGTTGGCTTGCTGCTATGAACTCCACTACCCTTGTTGATAATGAAGCATGTATGATAGGATCTGTTGTAAGTCTTGCTGAGTACCTTTGTACTCATGTTTGCTTAATAACTATTGCAGAGGAGAACCCTGCCCCTTCTGATGGGTTTTACATAGACGTTGACGTCGACGAGTAGCTTGCTACCCAGACGGAGATCCTGAGCTTGTGAAGGGCCTTGTAGATAGTCAGGCTACACCAAGCTTGTTTTATTTCCAAGTTGTCTGTACTCAGACATGTTAGCTTCCGCTTGTGCTTGTATGATTGTATGACTTGAGTGTTGGGTCATGTGACCCCTACCTGTATGGATATGTTATGTATGGCTCTTCGGAGCCTCTTAAATAAAGTGCTTTGAGTCATAGAGTTCTGTTGTGATGCAATGTTGTATTTGCACATACTGAGCATAGTGTGTGTATGATTGAAATGCTTGGTCTGTGTGGGATTCGACACCTAGTTTTTTACCTTTGGTAGCCTATATTACAGGGAAATGCCTCCTAGTGCTTCCACTGAGCCTTGGTAGCTTGCTACTGCTCGGAACACGTAGGCTGGCGAGCATGTGTCCTTCTTCGTTCCCGTGTCTGTCCCTTAGGGGAAATCTAACGCGTTGTTCCTTTAAGTCCATGTAGCTTGCTACGACTTGGGTTCATACGTTGATGACCGACACGTTCGTTGCTGGGTCACGGATGCATGTCTCTGTAATTTAGAGCCATTTTTGGTTTATAACTAGCCATGTCGGCCCGGGTTCTCTGTCATATGGATGCTAGCGACACTATCATATACGTGTGCCAAAATGCGCAAACGGTCCCGGGCCAGGTAAGGTGGCACCCGTGGGAATACCGTGCGTGAGGCCACAAAGTGATATAATGTGTTACAAGATAGATCGGTGTGACTTAGGATCGGGGTCCTGACAGCGTTGGCATCAGAGCCAGACTGCCTGTAAGTTTCTCAAGCCAAACTGGTCGATGTTGAGTCTAGAAAATTCTTAGTTATATGTATGGGAATTGATTGTGGAAGGGAACGTAAGGCTCTTTTTACTTCTTTACCTTATGCCCTTCTGATCTGAGTCAGCCTATTCTTTCTACGGGGGTTTAGGACTAGGCCTCTCATCTTTACTAGGTTCACATGTTACTAATCCGTAGACTCTTTGGATTGTTGGTTTTAAGCCTCTGTTCAGTTTCTACCCTTCTAGTATGTTGATTAGTTGGACCCGGAACCTTGATATGATATTGTTGAGTGGCTATGCTATCATTTGTATGATGTCTCAAAATCTTTTTTGAGCATTTATAGTTGTTATGCTGCCCGATTTCTTCCAGAAATTCTAATGCCTTTGCATTATTTTGTGTTTCAGATGTCTGATCGCACACCTCACCAGGTGGTCCGTTTGACTCGGTGCATTAATGTGCCAGGTCACACGGCCATGCTAGTCCATGTGTTGACTGAGACCGGTTACCGTTGGTATCCTGAGTACACTGTGGAGGAACAGTACCGGGATTTCAACCAGAGTCAGTATTTCTGCACAGTCCGGATATACCCCTCGTATCCCGGAGCTACCGACCCCATCCATTGGTCTTATGGACTCGGGGTTACCATCGAGATGGCAGTGCAGGATGCTGCTTACTTGATGATGACCATCATCCAGGCTAGGCATGCCCTGCTGCTGAACACTGAGTTCTGCTACATGCCAGCCTCACTTCCTGGAGAGGAAGGCTACTACACTGATCTGTATACTGATGTCGCTCATGAGGAGCCACTGCTTCAGACTACTACTCAGATGCTGGAGGATAGGGACTGTGAGGTCCGTGCTCTCTGGATGGAGATTTATAACACTCGAGCCGCCCACTGGACTACTTTGACACGGCTTGCACCTGCCGTGCACGCCGGATATCTGGATATGCCGGATTTGTACCCCGTGCGGACTCGTCTGCCTAATCGTATGGATTGGCGTGACGTTGGGGGTATTACACCTCCACGTGGGCGACGGTTACCACCAGCAACGGGACCGAGACCGCATCCGTGTCCCTATGGTCCACAGCCTTCGAGTGCTCGAGAGTTTCAAGATCCACCTATTCCACTTCCAGGCTACGGTGGTAATCTTTATGAATATTACTATGGCAGTGTCTGAACTAGACCGTGGTAGTAGTAGTGTCATAGTAGTTGTATTTCCACAGTCATGCGCGTCTTGTGGAATATGACTTAGTTAGTACTGAGTTCCGGAGGCGTAGTTAAATAATATATAGGAGCTTGGAATGCCTCTGACGAGATGTATCGTCTTTCACCGCAGTTGTACTTTAGCCTTGGCTTGTACTAAACTATGTTTGGTGTGTATGACCACTGGTGTATATATGGCAGTTTCTATATTACCATGTCGTACGGATGAACATCTCTGCATTCCGTGTCATCCATTACATTCTGCACTCCTTTGTCAAGTTTTGGCATCCTTGTCTAAACCGTTGTTTTGTTTTCCTAGGATGGTCAACACTCGCAGCACTCATGTTGCTCAGGAGCAGGGTGAGGCCAGTGGGGCTAGAGATGAGAATCTGCCCCAACCATCCTCCTTGGCTGAAGTTATGCTCGAGGTAGAAAGGAACAAGAGAGAGACCAACCGTTTGCTGGAACGCATAAAGCAGAACACTGCTTTTCGCCAGAGGAATGACGTGGTGTCAATCAATGACTTTATCAAGATGTGCCCACCGAAGTTCCATCATTCCGCTGAACCTCTGGATGCGGACGACTGGCTTCGCAGTATCACCCACAAGCTACACTCTGCCCGTGTGGCCGAAGCTGACAAGGTTACCTATGTTGCCTACCATCTCGAGGGCCCTACCAGCCTCTGGTGGGAAAACTTTGAAGCCATGCGTCCTGCTGGCCAACTCACTACTTGGGCAGAGTTCAGTGAGGCATTCCGTGAACATCACATTCCCGAAGGTCTCATGGATCGCAAGCGGGAGGAATTCTGCAATTTCACCCAGGGCCTGCTAACCGTGGATGGCTATAGTCGCGAGTTTGGCAACTTGGCACGCTATGCACCCGAGGAAGTGTCCACCGATGCCAAGAAGCAGGCGAGGTTCCGCAAGGGACTCAGCCCTGAACTTCGCCGAGATCTACGTCTGCACGAGTGCACCTCCTTCCAGAAGTTGGTGAATAAAGCCATCAGTGCTGAGATGGGCCAGACTGATTTTGAAGCCACACGCAAGCATCCTCGTGACTTGGGTTCCTCATCCGGCTCTGGCTCTCACAAGCGCCGTGTGTGGGTTCCTAACATTGCTCTACCACCCAGGTTCACTCCGAGGCCATCCAATGAGGCGCCTCGCCCAACTCAACAGTATGCACCTGCCAAGACTTATGGAGGACCACCTACCAACTTTGCTCCATGCACTGGCACTGTGACATGCTTCAAGTGTGGAGAACCAGGGCACTACATGCGTGAGTGTCCTCAGAACTATCCAGAAAGGTTCGTTGGTCGTGGTAAGCCAATAGGCAAGGTGAACTATGTCAAGCCAATCCCCACTGCATGTGGTCATGTCAACTATGTCTCTACTGAGGAAGCTAATGAGGATCCTAACGTCGTCCTTGGTACGCTTCTTGTTAACTGCCATCCGGCATCTGTTCTTTTTGATACTGGAGCATCTCATTCGTTCATATCTGAGAGCTATGCTCGAATGCACAACATGACTTTTTGTGACATGCCCACTTCCATGGTTATTCAAACTCCTTGTTCAAAGTGGCAAACCTCTAGGGTAAGCCATGGAAATCAAATTCTTGTCGATAGACTTGTTTTCCTTGCATCACTAATAGCTCTCAAGTCCTCGGACATAAACATCATCTTGGGTATGGACTGGATGACAGCTCATTATGCCAAGATCGATTGCTACACTAGGACTATTCAACTTACACACCCATCCGGAAAGACAGTCAATGTTTTGGCCCGAATGGCTGAGCGTCAGCTCTACTCTCTTAATGCCAGCCCTCTACCAGAACTCGAAGATATCCCGGTAGTCCGTGACTTTCCGGATGTCTTTCCAGAAGAACTGCCAGGTGTTCCACCTGATAGAGATGTCGAGTTCGTGATAGATCTTGTTCCAGGAACTGTCCCAATCTCTAGGAGACCATATAAGATGGCACCCTTAGAACTAGCTGAGCTTAAGAAACAACTCGATGAGTCCTTGAAAAAGGGTTTCATCCGTCCTAGTTCTTCCCCTTGGGCTTGTCCCGTCCTCTTCGTCAAGAAGAAGGATGGAATGGAATGGATGGTTGTAGATTATCGACCTATCAATCTGGTCACCATAAAGAACAAGTATCCGCTCCCCAGGATCAACGACATGTATGATCAGCTCGCTGGATCCTCATTCTTTTCCAAAATGGATTTGAGGTTGGGTTACCATCAAATCAAAATCAAGAACGGGGACATTCCCAAGACGGCCTTTGTTACTCGTTATGGCCAATACGAGTACTTGGATAAATTCGTCGTGGTATACCTCGATGATATACTCATTTACTCCAAGAACAAGAAAGATCATGCCGAGCATCTAAGGCTAGTATTGACGAAAAATCGAGAGCACCGCATTTATGCCAAATTCTCCAAGTGTGAATTCTGTTTGCCAGACGTGACCTATCTGGGTCATGTAATCTCTGGTAAGGGTATAGCTGTCAATCCCGAGCGAGTTCAGGCCGTCCTTGATTGGACTCCCCCTAAATCGGTCAAGCAAGTTAGGAGTTTCCTTGGCTTAGCTAGCTATTGCCGACGCTTCGTCGAGAATTTCTCCAAGGTTGCTAAACCTCTAACTGAACTCCTCAAGAAAGATAAAAAGTTTGAGTGGACCCCATAGTGCGAGTCCAGCTTTCAGGAGATGAAAAGATGCCTGACATCTGCACCCGTATTGGTACCACCAGACATTTCCAAGGACTTTATTATCTATTGCGACGCCTCACGACAAGGACTAGGTTGCATACTCATGCAAGATCGTCAAGTGATCGCATGCGCATCTCGACAGTTGCGTCCACATGAGGATAACTATCCTACACATGATCTAGAGCTTGCAGCTATAGTCCACGCACTCAAGACATGGCGACATTACCTTCTTGGTAATCGCTGTGAAATCTTCACTGATCACCAAAGCCTGAAATACATCTTCACCCAACCGGATTTGAATCTCAGGCAAAGACGTTGGGTTGAGTTGCTCACCGATTACGACTTAGGAATCATCTACACCCCTGTGAAGGCCAATGTCATGGCTGACGCACTAAGTCGTAAGTCTTATTGTAACAACCTGATGTTACAACAAGGGCAACCACTTCTCCACGAGGAATTTCGTAAGCTTAACCTTCACATTGTTCCTCCAGGATTCCTTTCCACCTTGGTGGCGAAACCTACCCTTACGGATCAAATCATAGCTGCTCAGAAGCATGATAAGGGTATATCCCGACTCCAAGAGAGCATTGCTAGCGGAGCTGCTAAAAGTTTCTCTATGGATGATTGAGGTGTTGTCTTCTTCGAGAATTGCCAAGTGGTTCCCAAGAACCGACATCTATGGCAGCTGATCCTTAAGGAGGCTCATGAATCTCCTCTCATGATTCATCCCGGTAGTACCAAAATGTATCAGGACCTACGCTAGAGGTTCTGGTGGACTAAGATGAAGAGAGAAATCGCTCAGTTCATTGCTAACTACGACGTTTGTCGTCGAGTCAAAGCAGAGCATCAACGGCCTGATGGCACCCTTCAACCTTTAGCTATTCCTGAATGGAAATGGGACAAGATCAGTATGGACTTCATTACCGGGTTTCCCAGGACCAGGAAAGGGAATAATGCTATCTTCGTCGTTATCGACCGCCTCTCCAAAGTAGCCCATTTCCTGCCTGTTCGAGAGAGTATAACCGCTAGCCAGCTAGCAGATTTGTATATATCTCGAATAGTATCTCTTCATGGTGTGCCGTTGGAGATTAACTCAGACCGTGGAAGTCTTTTCACTTCACGATTTTGGGAAAGTTTCCAGAATGCTATGGGGACTCATCTCTCTTTTAGCACCGCCTTTCACCCTCAGTCAAGTGGTCAAGTAGAACGAGTCAATCAAATTCTTGAAGATATGCTTCGAGCCTCTGTCATCTCTTTCGGTATGGATTGGGAGAAGTGTCTTCCATTCGCCGAATTCGCTTATAACAATAGTTATCAAGCCAGCTTGGGCAAGGCTCCCTTCGAAGTTCTATATGGAGGAAGGTGTCGAACGCCTCTTAACTGGTCAGAAACCGGGGAAAGACAATTATTTGGTCCGGATATGATCCAGGAAGCAGAAGAGCAAGTTCGCATTGTTTGTGAGAAATTGAAAACAGCCCAGTCTCGCCAGAAGAGCCAATATGATAGTCATTATAAGGCTGTGACTTTTGAAGTCGACGATAAGGCTTACCTTCGGATTACTCCTCTTAAGGGAACCCATCGCTTCGGTATCAAAGGCAAATTGGCTCCTTGTTACATCGGTTCTTTTCGCATTCTTGCCAAACGAGGAGAAGTTGCCTACCAATTGGAACTACCTCTGCACCTTTCCAGAGTTCATGATGTCTTCCACGTTTCTCAACTCGGGCGTTGCTCCTCGGGTCCTATCCGCGGAGTGGACCATGAAACACTTGATCTGCAGGACAATCTCACATATCGAGAATACCCCGTTCGTATTCTCGATCAAACCGAGCGTACCACTCAACGTCATAATATCAAGTTTCTCAAGGTTCAATGGTCACATCATTCCGACAATGAAGCTACTTGGGAAAGGGAGGATCGTCTTCGACTTGAGTACCCCACCCTTTTTCCGGAGGAACCCGAATCTCAGGACAAGATTCTTTTGAGTGGGGGTGAGTTGTAACATCCCTAGTCAGTGCTTGCATTACGACTAGCTAGAGTGTGCATCATGTTTACTTTCTATAGAAACTTGAAATGGGAATGACAGAAACCCCAGCGCCCCTCTTCTAACAACTAGGGTTTAATAAAATCTTTTCCAATGTACCCAAAATTCCCTTCAAAAATGTTCATCATCTTTTCCTTGGTCTTAAACCTCTGACAAAAATGGTGCACAATTTTCTAGGACATCCAAAGGTCTCTAGATTAATTCATATTGTAATTCAATTGGGCATTTAAATGCTATAAAATATTTTAGGTGCCCAAATAATCATAAACTAAAATGTTCCATGTTGTTCATATTATATACAGTGGGCATGACTAGTTTTATGATTTATAAAAATGCTCTAGCATTTCTACTAATTCAACACAGTTGAAAAAGAAACGAAACAGAAACAAAATAGAAAAGAGAGGAGAGAGAGGGACTTACTAGACCGGCCCACCTGGCGGCCCACCTGGCCGGCCCAGCCCAGCAGCCGCTCCACGCAGCTGCTTCCTCTCGACAGGCAGGCACAAAGGAGGACACCGGCGAGCCTGCGATCGCCACGCAGCTGCCCGCCGCCCTGCTTCACTCCCCCGCCTCCACGACACGTGGTTCGCCTCCACGTCGTCAACTGAACGCCCTGGACGCCTCACTTCTCCCCCTGCCTCTCTCCTTCGCCCTCTCCTCGCCATGGCCGATGCAGCCGCCGCCGTCCTGCCGCCATAGCCGCAGCCACCGAGCCCCCCTCGTCTTGTCGACGTGTCCCCGAGCTACGCCACCGTCTGCTACGCCTCCCCGACGAGCCACGCAACGCCGGAAGCTCCAACACGCCGTCCCCGAGCACTTCTCCCCCGTTCGGCCACCGAGATCGCCGGCGACCTCACTGTCGCAGCAGCTCGTCCCTGACCTCGCCGTCAACTCCAGCGTGACCGCCGTGAGCCCAGCTACCTCCGCATCCTCTCCGTTTCCCCCCTCGAGCCCTGTACCGACTGCACGAAGCTCACCTGCACGCGCCGCCGCGGTGCTCGTCGCCGACGAGGCTCCGTCCACCCAACGGACGCGCCATCCAGTCCATTAGCTTCACCGCACACCCAGGAGCCTAGAGCACCTCACCACGAGCCTCGCCGTGCCCTCTAGCGACTAGCCCAAGATCACCCGAGCTCCGGCAGCCGCTGGACTCGTCGTAGACATCGTTTCCGGTGACCCCGAGGCCAACCACCACCACCACCACTCGCTGCGGCACTTCACCAGCAGCACGTAGACGTGCTCCGCCGTCGATTTGGTTGCCGGAGCACGAATCCCGCACCCCACCGCCGCGTCTGGCCTCGCCGGCGGCTAAACGCCGGCGAGTCAACCCAGTTTGACCAGGGGTTTGACTCCCCTGGCTCACTGACTTGTGGACCCTACCTGTTAGTCAAACCTAGGTTAGTGCCTAAACTAATCCTAATTAGTTAGTTAACTAACTGTGACACTGACCAGTGGGTCCCACTGGTCAGGTTTGACCTGGGCCGCCCTGTTGACTTGCTGACGTCACACAGACGTCATGCTGACGCAGTAAATGCTTTTCTGGGATTAATTGTTTTAAAACAATTCAGGAAATTCCAGAAAATGCTTTAAACTTCAAAAAATCATATAAATTCAACAGTAGCTCGGATGGAAAAGATTTATATATGAAAATTGATCAGACAAATCCAATCTTTCCAATGGAACTGGTTTCATGCATGTTTGAGCAAGTTAACCTTGCTGTTCACATTAAAACATGATAATGCACTTTAATAAATAATAGTTTGGGTATAAATTTGAATATGTGATTCAAATGAGCTCAAACCTTTCTATTTATAGTTGCATTAGCCCAAAACACATTCATCTTGCCATGTCATGAGCATGCATCATATTGTTGCATTTTTTGTATATTGATTGTATCATCGGTGTTCTCCGTGGTAGGTCCTGCTCCCGAGGATACTTCTGCGTATCCAACTGAAGAGCAGTACCCGACAACCACTCTGTCAGGCAAGCAACCCATTGATCATTCCGATACAAACCCATCTTCTTGCTCCTGCTCTCTTTTACTGCATTAAGGCAACAGCGTGTGAACTGCTACTTGCTGCGGTAGTTGAACCTTATTCCTTTGCATGACCTGTCATTGCCACAGTAAATAGTTGAAACCCACTAGCATGTGTAGGAGTTGATTGAGCCATGTGATCTGTGTTCCACCATGCTATTTGTTTATATTGCCTGCTATGCTTAGAGTTGTGTCAGGTCTGGTTCATCTGGGTGATGAATGAGAGTGAAATGATCATGCTCGATAAAGAGAGGGAAGTATGGAACATGTTTGGTAAAGGTATCGATGAAAGGCCATGTAGGAGTACATGGTGGGTTGTTTCATTGGATCCGTCCATAGGACCCGACATCTATATGTGTGGTTCAAGTTACGGCTACTACCACACATTGGGCCCTGAAATATGTCCCCGCTTGACTTATTGACTGCCCTTGTTCTCTGTCCAGGAGTTGTAACTAGTTTCTGGTTTTTGTAGTTTACTAGTGGTCATGCATAGCGCTGATCCACGGGGTGGGCTGTGATGCGGCAGGTGCGTGGCACGGTGTACCGGTCGCCCGTTTGGTGACTCGGAAACCCTGTACACATCTTTTGGGGCCGTGAGCGGCACCCCAGTCGGATGTCCCCATGGATGGAACCCAAATAGGAGATAAACCTGGACGAGAGACTTGAGTGGTTGGTTAGGTCGTGGTCTACACCCACGTCGGCTTTCGCTTGAAGTCTGCCGAGCACATGTCGTGTGCAGACGCTAAGTGGTGGAAACATGTGTGAAGAAGTACACCCATGCAGGGTTACCAATCTATTCGAATAGTCGTTGTTCGCGGTACGGATCACTTGGTTACTCCTACAGTTCATAGACAAGTTGATGGATACTACTAAAAGCCTCAAGACAAGTGTGAGTGCCGTGGATGGCCCTTCCGTAGGATGACGGAAGAGGATCCACGGTGGTGTATTGTTGTGGTGAGTAGAGAACTCGTGTACATAGTCTTATCTTGCAGTCTGCTGAGAGTTATAGTATAGGTTAGCCTAGAGTCAAAGCTGGCTTGCTGCTATGAACTCCACTACCCTTGTTGATAATGATGCATGTATGATAGGATCTGTTGTAAGTCTTGCTGAGTACCTTTGTACTCATGTTTGCTTAATAACTATTGCAGAGGAGAACCCTACCCCTTTTGATGGGTTTTACATAGACGTTGACGTCGACGAGTAGCTTGCTACCCAGACGGAGATCCTGAGCTTGTGAAGGGCCTTGTAGATAGTCAGGCTACACCAAGCCTATTTTATTTCCAAGTTGTATGTACTCAGACATGTTAGTTTCCGCTTGTGCTTGTATGATTGTATGACTTGAGTGTTGGGTCATGTGAACCCTACCTATATGGATATGTTATGTATGGCTCTTCGGAGCCTCTTAAATAAAGTACTTTAAGTCATAGAGTTTTGTTGTGATGCAATGTTGTATTTGCACATATTGAGCATATTGTGTGTATGATTGAAATGCTTGGTATGTGTGGGATCCAACACCTAGTTGTTTACCTTTGGTAGCCTATATTATAGGGAAATGCCTCCTAGTGCTTCCACTGAGCCTTGGTAGCTTGCTACTGCTCGGAACACGTAGGCTGGCCAGCATGTGTCCTTCTTCATTCATGTGGCTGTCCCTTAGGGGAAATGTCACGCGTTGTTCCTTTAAGTACATGTAGCTTGCTACGACTTGGGTTCATACGTTGATGACTGACACGTTCGTTGCTGGGTCACGGATGCATGTCTCTGTAATTTAGTGCCACTTTTGGTTTATAACTAGCCATGTCGGGCCGGGTTCTCTGTCATATGGATGCTAGCGACACTATCATATACGTGTGCCAAAATGCGCAAATGGTCCCGGGCCAGGTAAGGTGGCACCCGTGGGAATACCGTCCGTGAGGCCGCAAAGTGATATGATGTGTTACAAGCTAGATCGGTGTGACTTAGGATCGGGGTCCTGACAGATGTTCCAGGAGTTGCTCACTGGAATACCATCTTCGGTCTCCAGGCGGACTGCGCCAGGCCTGGTGACTCGTATTACTCGATAAGAGCCTTCCCACTTAGGAGTCAACTTCTTGGAATTCTTGGTCGACTGAACGCGCCGAAGAAAAAGGTTGCCTTCCTCAAAGCTTTGGGCATGAACCTTGCGGCTATGGTAGTGGCGCAAGGCTTGCTGGTAGGGTGCTGCTCGCACAGCCGCCCGAAGACGATCTTCCTCGAGGAGCATTGCGTCATCTTGCCGCAGTTGCTCTTGCTCAAGCTCATCATAAGCGAGCACTCGGGGTGACCCGTGTGTGTGTTCCATGGGAAGAACTGCTTCCGCCCCATAAACGAGGGAGAAGGGTGTCTGGCCGATGGCTCGATTTGGTGTCGTTGTGATTGACCAAAGAACCGCCGGAAATTAATCAATCCAACGCCTTCCGCACTTTCTGCAGCCTATCAAAAGTCCTTGTCCGGAGGCCTCGCAGTACTTCAGCATTTGCCCTCTTTGTCTGGCTGTTGCTTCAAGGATGCGAAACAGAAGCAAAATAGACCTTGTTGCCGAGGTCTTGAATGTACTGCATGAAGGTGCGGCTTGTGAACTATGTGTCATTGTCGGTGATGACTTTGTTTGGTACACCTAAACGGAAGACTAGGCCCTTGAAGAACTTGACGGTTGATTGTGTTGTCAGCTTTCTCACTGCTTCCACCTCTGGCCACTTTGTGAACTTGTCGATTGCAACATACAAGTACTCAAAGCCCCGGACAGCACGGGGAAAGGGGCCCAGTATGTCGATCCCCCAGACCAAGAATGGCCAGGAAAGAGGGATTGTTTGGAGAGCTTGAGCTGGTTGATGAAGCTTCTTCGAATGGAACTGACACGCTTCACACTTGGTTACTAGTGCCGTTGCATCCTGGAGGGCAGTGGGCCAAAATAAACCTTGTCGGAATGCCTTGCCGGCAAGGGCCCTTGACCCTATGTGGGAGCCACACATGCCTCTGTGTATCTCTGCCAACAGCTCCAGTCCTTCCTCTCGGGGAATGCACTTCAAGTTCACGTCGTTCGGCCTTTTTCTGTACAAGACATCATCGACGAACTGATACATGGTAGACCGACGGGCTACTTTCTCCGCTTCTTCCTACTCCTTAGGAAGCTCCCCTGCTTGGAGAAATCGGACGGTATGATGTGCCCATGCCGGAGCCTGGGGCTCGACGGTAAGGACTAAAGGCATCTCCTCTGCCATAGGAGCAGCTATCTCCACGGCCAGGACTTGACGCCCCGCCAGAGTCTATTGCCCTACGGCGGGGTCAACGTCCCCGGCAACATCTTTGTCGGCGGCCCTTGGGAGCTCGGTGGGAAAGTACTTGTCGGGGCCTGATTTCCTTCGCTTGTTCTGCTCTGTCGATGGTTCAATGGATGGTTGAGTTAATCAAAGCACAAAGGTACCTGATTCCACAGGTAGTTTGAGGGCGGCACGCTTTGACAAGTAGTCGGCGATGTTGTTCTCCGCTCGGAGAACATGATCTGCTTGTATACCGTCAAAACGCTCCTCGAGCTTCCTCACTTCATCTACGTAGGCCTTCAGCAACGGGCTCTGGTAATCCTTGTTAACTTGCTTGACGACAAGCTGCGAATCACCCCTGACGATGAGCTTCTTGATTCCGAGGTCTGCTGCGATCCTGAGACCGGCAAGCAGTCCCTCGTAATCGACAGTGTTGTTCGTTGACATCTCCCTGGGGAAGTGCATCTGGACCACATACTTGAGGTGCTCTCTGGTGGGCGCAACGAGGAGCACACCAGCACCGGCTCCTTGCAGCGAGAAAGCTCTGTCAAAATACATAATCCAGTCGTGACTTGTCTCCTTGCCGGGGAGAGTGGTCTCCTGGATCTCTTCGTCGGGCGTTGAGGTCCATTCTGCAACGAACTCCGCCAAGACTCTACTCTGAATCGTCGAAGTGCTTTCAAACTTCAAACCAAAGCTCGACAGTTCCAAGGCCCATTCCACAATCCTCCCGGTCGTGTCTGGGTTATGCAATATCCGCCGCAACGGAACGCGGGTGACAACGATAATTTCATGTGCTTGGAAGTAATGACGCAGCTTCCTCGAAGCCATAAGGAGGCTGAAGAGCAATTTCTGCACACCGGAGTACCTCGACCTAGCCCCCTGCAAGAGGGAGCTGACAAAGTAAACCGGGTGCTGCATCATCTTCTTATTTTGCACTACTTCATTCGGTTGTGTCGTTTCTGCCGCAGTGGCGTCAGGTTATGTCGTTGCTATTACTTCCACATTGATCTCTCTCTGGGCTACTAGCGCAGCACTGACCACTTGATTCGTCGCCGCTAGATATAGCAGCAACGGCTCTTGGGGTTTAGGTGTGACCATTATTGGCGTAGAGGAGAGGTATTTCTTCAAATCTTGTAGTGCTGCTTCGGCTTCTGGGGTCCACTCTATTGGGGTGATGAATGATGTCTTCTCTTCATCCTCTCTCGTCATGAAGATTTGATGGTATCCTGAGTAAGCATCAAGGAATGATAACAGGTCACACCAGGCCGTGGAGTCTACAATCTGGTCAATGCGCGGCAACGAGAAAGGGTCCTTTGGGCAGACCTTATTGATGTATGTGTAATCAATACACAGTCTCCACTTCCCATTTGCCTTGCGCACCACCACCGGATTGGCCAACCACGTTGGATGGAGTACTCCTCTCACCAAGCATGCCGCCTCCAACTTCCTGATTTCCTCTGCGATGAACTCTTGCCATTCCAGAGCTTGCTTCCTAACCTTCTGCTTGACGGGCCACGCGTGCGGGCAGACAGCAAGATGGTGCTCAATCACCTCCCTGGGAACACCGGGGATGTCGGATGCTTGCCACGCAAACACGTCGACATTTGCCCACAAGAAGGTGACAAGCGCACCTTCCTATTTGCTGTCGAGGGTGGAGCTTATGGTGAAAGCCCCTCACGTGCCATCATGTCTTTAATCTTTGCATCTCAACCAAATAAATTGCATAGATCGCTTGATCTATTTAAATCGAGGGAAGGATGACTTCTCTTTATAACATATATATATCCTCCTAATATTTATGGAGCTATTATAAAAAATATTCCATTTGTTGGAAGTAACCATAACACACTTGCATATTTTTTCCCATGCCTCTTTTGCTTCAAGTTTCCCTCCTACCTGTGGGGACCCTGACTTAGAAGTCGAGATCACCGAATGCACGTGTACAGTGATCCCAGAGATCAATGCTCACTGAACACACAGAAGCTGAAATAACAAGAGTCTTATATCCTTACATACCGTGTTACACAATTAGGACCATAATGGTCAAGTCTTGAGTATATCATCGCAGCGGAAACCTTCAAAGACAACTGGGACCCATGCCATCTGCCTTAGCCCTATAGGCATTCTGACTGGGAAGCGTCCTAGCTCGCATGCTCGTTGCCGAGAAATCTTCATCATAACCTGTCTCTCCTGCCTGGCCAATAAAATAACCAGTGGCAAGCCAATGAGTACATTGAATGTACTCGCAAGCAACCCAAGTGTGATAACAGAATAAATATGCAAGGCTCTACTGCTAGGTTGGCAGTTTTGCGGAAAGCTAGTTTTTCATATGCACTCATGATCAACATAAAACAAGGGCATGCATGTGTCTGTAACAAGTATTAGGAGGTCACAGACATCAATATCGAGAAAGAGTTGTAATCAACACATGCACCAGCTCATTGTGACTTCCTCACAATCACATCATCAATATCTCTGAATCGTGTTGTTTCCCAGAAACTTATGGACATAGTCTAAGTAGCACCACCCAACTGTCCATGACCGTGGACACGGCTATTCGAATAGTTTGACGCTCTGCGGAGGTTGCACACTTTACCCACAAGATCCGGGGAACTTCCATGTCATCCACGACCCGCGATACCTCAAGTACCCGGGGTAAGCACCCGATCACTACCTTTCCCTAGACGACACTAACATAGAGTCCACTCGATTGGTAGCAGCCCCGTGCCAAACATTTCACATCTCAAGGTTGTGGAGACTCGCTCCGTATTCATCACATATCACAAGCACGGGGTACCAACGGTGTGTCCGGTGCCCTGTAAAGACAGTCATGGCCGCCTATCCAAGCACGACCCCGTCCCGAGAGTGACCTCATGTCACCCCCGTCACTAGTAATGCGGGCACCATGCTAGTATCGACCTAGGTAATCAATAATGCCCTTTCCCATGTAAGGGTAGAGTGGTTGCGCATGTTTGGTTGGGACGGTAGTCACACATAAATCTAATCCATCTCTGTAAACAACACTTTCGTCAAGCCTCGGCACACTACTTCTTCACCAAGTAGTGCCCTAGCTCCTCATCAACTCCCAGGGGCATTACTGGCACCCACTGGGTCATTTGCAAGTATGGCAGACCACACTTGTTTCACTCAATGCATAACCCCGACCCACTTTGCGTAGCCAACTACTATAGCATACATCTATCTACTCCCACCCACATAACCCTCATAGGAAGGTAGGGTCATGTTTGATGCAAGTTTCAACAGTAAGGTAACAGGGGTAGCAACCAAAGGGGTTTCCACCTCAACATGATTCCGATGTATTGAATAATAAAGGTGCTATGAGACATGCATAAAAAGGTTTCTTGAACATGGTCAAAGGGCTGCTTGCCTTATTCTTCTGAGTCTTCAAATCTTCTGGTCCATCTCCGAATACTCCGTTTATTACGTCAACTAACGATGGAAACAATCATAATAAGCAACACAATCAAAGCAACAATAAAAGTGCTCTAAAAATAGGAGTTGGACTTTTCTAGGATACCTCTGGTCATATTAGAAATGACCAAGGTGGTTTCATAGGTATTGGATCAATGGGTGATTTGGAACATTCCAATATGATGGAACCAAAGGGTTTATGGATTTGGAAGAAGTATACAGAAATAATTCCTTGAATGATGAGCAAAGGTACCCATCATCAAGTCATGATTTTAGAAGCATTTAGGAGTTGGTTTCACTGGATTTGGAATTCAAATGAATTTCATAGGATTTTCCAAAGCTGATAAATAGGAAGAAATGGCTCAATAATTGGTGGGGTACAGAAACTATTATTAAAAATGTTCCAAAACTAAGTTTGGACATGACAAGCATCTAGGAACTTGAATCACTGCATTTGGATCAATATTGAGCTCTCTGTGATTTTCTAAAGTTAATCACAGAAAGTGGAAAATGGGCATTTGATAAATATTTGTGTAGGAAAAGTTTCTGGAATAATGTGCATGTAGCACCAACAGGTAGAGCATGATTTATGGAGTCATAGGAATTTTGAATCATGCAATTTGGAGTTCATATGAATATTTGGGAGATATTAGAAGTTTACTGGAAACAGAAAAATAAAAAGAAAAGGGGTTACACCCTGGCGCACAGGGCGAGGAGTAGCTGCACCGTGACTGGGCCGGCCCATCAGCTCGGCCACACGTGTGCAGAGGGGCCATGTCGAAGACGCCCGCCTGGAAGGGCGCCACCGCGCGGGGGAGGCGGGCTGGCCGAAGCCGTTTCCACTTAAACGGCTGGGCCCGGCTGGCCGGGTCGCTGCCAGGTGGGCCCCTTCCGCAGGGTCATCCCCTTCCTCCCGCGCCCGCGCCGGAGGGGCTGGACGCCGCTGCTGCTCGCCGGCCGGCGCTCGTTCCCGGCGGCAGGGGCCACCTCTGGCCAGGCCGAGGCCACCGGAGAGTTCCTCGGGGAGCGGCGCGTCGGGGAAGCCCCTTGGGGCGGCAGGGGAGAAGCCGGAGCACCACCTTCACCTAGCCACGGCGGCGACCTCGTCGGGCGTTGGTGGAGCGGACACCACGGGGCACGGGAAGGAGCGGCGAGGGGTCGGGGAGCTCCGCCGGTCTGCTGCGGTTCTCCTGGTGGCCAAGGAAGAGGAGGAGAGGCCCTGGTTCACCGGTGCCGGGCAGAGTCCGACGGCGACCACGGCGGCCATGGCGAGGGAAGGAGGCCACGGGAGGAGGAGTGGGGCGGTCCAAGAGGTTCAGGAGAGGGAGTGGAGTCCATTGGAGCCGCGAGGGGGCTCGGGGGCGGCCTATTTATAGGCGAGCGCCGGTCCACCGAGGCGCCATGCGCCGGCGAGCGTGCTGTCGTTGCCACGGGCCGCACGGGCCTGTCGCAGGGTGTCCGGGGCGTTCGTGGGTTTAGTCCACGCTTAGAGGGAGAGAGAGGAGGAGCTGGGAGGCGTCAAAGGGCCGCGCGTGTGAGCTCGCTCACTGGAGCGCTCGGGCGGCCACAGCGCGCGTGCGAGCAGGAGTGAGGGAGGAGGAGAGAGGAGAGGGCCGACCGCCCGGCGTGTTGCGGACGTCGAGGCCTCCTCGGGGGACACGAGGGGGAAGCCCAAGGCTGTCGGGCGCCCCTGATTGGAGGTGGCTACAGTGCGCCAGGGCACTGTAGCGTGCTCCAGAGCGCGAGCTTTGCATGCCCTGGCATGCACACGGTGCCATTGGCGTGTCCTCTTGTGTCCAGCCGTGTCCAGGGGGTAGAGGGGGTAGTAAACAATGGCGTGGAGGTCTTGGATGCTCTGGTGAGCCATTGGAAAGAGGAGGGAGGTGAGGGAGAGGGTGAATCCTGATGTCCAGCATTGTAACTTGGGGTTTTACCCCCTCCAATAATTGAGATAAGGCAGAGGAGAGTTACTGGAGGTAGAGTAGGACTAGGGGAAGCTGTGGTAAGAACTTGGGGTAAGGGGAAATAGTAAAAGAGGTCCAAACACTTGTTTTGGCAAACTTGCAGAAGGTGTTTGATCAGTGTTTGGTCAAGCGAATGACCTCCACTTGACATGGGACTTAACAGGATCAAATGTCACATATAATTAGGCTCCTATACCAAATTTGAGCTCATTTGGGCAAAGTGGCCAATGTAACTTTGGTGAACCCTAGAAATGAACAGAATTGGTTTCACCATGTTGGAGTTAAGCAAATCATCTCCCCTTGATGCACCACTTGGTGTAGCATCATCATTTGGGGTTATGAACATGCCCACAAAGTTTGAGGCTCCAGATAAAAAGTTGACAATGTAAAGTTGTTCAAATTTGTATTTGAACAGAAAGGGTTTTGGGGTGATCTGATCAAGTTGCTCTATTCCAAATCTTGTGCCATTTGGTCTAGATGCCTTATTAGGCCATTCTGGCATGTGCACCAAATTTGAGAGCATTTGGACAAGTTTGGCAATGTAGAGTTACTCAAACTTCAAATATGGACAGAATGGTTTTGAAGGGGTTTGAGGATGTTTCCTTGATCTTCAAGGCATGAGGCTTGGCAAGATCATCAAATATGTCATAAATGACATGATAGAATTTCCCTGGAATTTTTGGAGAATATTTCCTTTGTAAATATTTCAAAAGCTTGAAATATCCAGAAAGGGTTTTGGAAGGATTTGTCCAATATTTTGAACATGACCATGTGTTGAAACTCTTATATATGGACAATATAGGTCCTATGAGTCTCCCTGAATTTTGGCAAATATTTTTGAAATGATTAAATAATTTTTCCCTATTAAAGACCATTTCTGGCCTTAAGAAAAAGCTTTTAAATAAAATATAAAAGTAACTTTTAAAATTATACTTTTGTGGTTTCTGGGAGTCCTATACCTAATAGGATTCAAATATACTTTTGGAAAGATTTTTTCACACCCTAAATAAGGTACTTGCAGTGCAAACCTCAATTCAGGGGTTTTTGGAAAACTAATTTTAGAAAATACCATTTGGCCAAAAAAAAATTATAAGAAAATTCTATACTGGTCTATACATATGGCATGATCATTGGGAAAAGGTTTTGGGTCAAGGAGATGAAGTATAAGAGTTGGAGGATTTATTTGATTTTTAGAGCACTAACAAACAGCACACTAAAGTCAAATCATGCAAAGTCAAAAACACACAAAAGTTTTTTTGCAAATCCACATTTTTAACATGAAAATAAGCTTAAGCAATATGACATGAAAATCAGGGTGTGACAGACCTACCCCCCTTACAAGAATCTCGTCCCCGAGATTCCCAGACTAGGCGTGGAAAGAAAGGCGGAGTCTTGGATACGGGGTAGTCTTCACTTCTCCTTGTTGGTTCTGCTTCCGAGCGGTGCTCCTTGGAATCTTGAAGTGCTTGATGGTATGGCTTCTTGCTTGATGCCATCCTTGATGGAGGTTGACGAGGGGTCTCTTGCATAGGTTAGGTTTGGTTAGCTGTCAAAGGCTTGGTGATCGATGTCCTTGCGGGCATCGGGCTAGCTAGGAGGTAAGAAGCACTTCGAGAGTGGGGGCTCGTGGAAGATTTGGTGCACGGAGGGTATCTCAGGTGGTAGATCTAGCTGGGGAGCCGTCTACCACATGACTTGCAGTGATCTCAAAGGGTCCAATGAACCTTAGTGTGAGCTTCCCCTTGACGTGGAAACGCTTGTTTCCCTTCAGAGGAGTTACTCGCAGGTGTACGTGGTCCGCGATATGGAAACTCATGTTCCGACGGTGAGTGTCAGCATAGCTCTTTCGCCTTGACTTGGCTGCCTTCAAACGTTCTCTGACTAGTTGGACTTGCTCTTCCGCTGCGCGGAGAACATCCGACCCAAAGACTAGCCCTTCTCCAGTCTCTGACTAGTTGAGGGATGTGCGACATCTGCGTCCGTACAGCACCGCAAATGGTGCCATCTGAAGGCTCGACTGGTAACTGTTGTTATAGGAGAACTCGGCAAAAAGGGAGATAATCCTCACACTTGGCTCCATATGCCAAGACACAGGCTCGGAGTCATGACTTCGAGAATCTGATTGACTCAATCCGTCTGACCTCCGGTCTAGGGGTGGAAAGCCGTGCTAAAAGATAACTTGGTTCCCAAGGCTTCTCAGAACTTCTTCCAGAACCTCGAGGTGAACTGGGTTCCTCGATCTGGCACAATCTCCTTGGAATACCATGAAGACTTACGACCTGGTCGAGGTAGAGAGCTGCCAGCCGGTTGCCATCATAAGTGGTCTTGACAGGAATGAAATAGACCACCTTGGTCAGATGATCGACCATGACCCAGATAGAGCCATGTCCTCTTATCCGACCTTGGTAATCCAGTGACGAAGTCCATTCCGACTTTATCCCACTCCCACTCAGGAACCTTGAGTGGTTGAAGCAATCCAGCAGGTCGCTTATATTCAGCTTTGACCTTTTGGCACACATCACACTTTGCAACATAGGTGGCAAATCTCTCTTTTCATCTCGTGCCACCAGAATCGTGCCTTCAAGTCTTGATACAATCTTGGCGTGAGCGTTTCTTCGACACGGAAATGCTCGGCTCCTTAGAGAGGAGTGGTTTGCAGATACGCCCGGTCTTCGACGCGGAAGTTTACTTCTTGATGACGGTGGTCGGTGTAGATCTTCCTTCTTGACAGGGCGGTCTTCAAACGTCTTCTATCCAGCTGTCCGTCTCTTCTTTGTCTTCGGGCAGACAGGTAGGCCATCAATAACGATGTTACCCATCTTGTCCACTTACTCCATGAGGTCTAAGGGGTACGCAAGGTAAGCTGGGGTATTGGTGGTGGTCTCGGTTGAGTATCTGCAGAGGCCTCCCTGACTCTGAGTCAAGGCCCGTGGTTAGAATCTGACCAGGTTGTGGCTCGGTGGGGCTTAAGGGTTTCAAGGATTCTAGTGAGTGAGTGAACTTATATCATCTTATCCTTAAGCACAGTTTCTGAGATGCCAATAGCCCTATCTAGTACTCCGAACGGAAAAGCAGCCTCTCGCATAGACCAACTTCAATCACCACTCATGCCATGCATATCCTCATGACTCTCAAGAGATGGTCTCACAAAATTGCACTAGTCTACGATCCCCAAATCCATATGTATGTCTACCTCTAAAATCCAAAGGTAGATCATACATGTTGCTGAGCTGAGATTAAACTCCATAATCCAAGCACTCAACCTATTCTTGCAAGGCTCACGATAATGCATCTCTATTCTAAGGAAACATGTCATATGCCACTCCAAGATTTGTTTCCTTCCTATGGATCAACCTCAATAGCCCGGTAATTCCCATCAATCTCCACATAATCCCACAATCCTACAAATCCGGTGTCTACGATGATCCACAAGATCTCAAGTCCCTATAATCCCCAAATACTTGGAATGAACATGCATCACGATAGTATGTCCACCAAATTCCCATCATCCGGGTCAAGCAAACTCCAAGATCACGACTGAATAGATCCCTAAATCAACTCCGACAAATAATCCAATCTCCTAGGTCATTGACCACCGAGAAGCATGATATCCTAATCAGGATCATAGGTCTAAATCCAATCTTACTCCGAATCATGCAGACATATCCAGCATCTATACCAACCAGAATCACCTACATAAATCCAAATCTCATGCCCAACAGGCACTCCTACATACTTCCCCAAAGTCATGATCTCACCAATATGAAAACCTCACAATCCATCAAGGTCTCAGATAGTTCCTCGAAGTCACTAACATAATCCACCAAGTCGTCTGTCTAATATCCTCGAACTGGTCTATCTATGGCATCGTCAGACCTCGTGCTATATCAGGATGAAAATGTGCTCACTCATCGTGTCCACTAGCTCCTTTATGAACCCAGTGTTGTGCAAGGTTACAAAGGCTTAACAGGTTCTCTCGCTTTACCATGGGTTAGGCACATGGTTAAGGATTCGTGCTGGAGTGTCTCGTGAAGTCTCGAAGGGTCTAGGAAGAGGGTTACTGGTCTCGAGGGTTAAACATAACTCTACGGAGTTGCAATAGGTCATGGAGGTTGTAGCAGAAGTCTTCAGTGCCAGTTGGTTGCCGAGGTAGAATCCTTGGTGCATCTTGTCTTGCGGGTCTTCAATTAGGGAGAGAGAGAGAGAGAAGAAGCAGCGTAGAGGAGGGAAATGCCTAAAGGGGGTTCTATAGTGCAGGTGCAACAAACAGGTGCAAAAAGGTCGAAACAAAAGAAACAAGGCAAGGAAGGTGATATAGCCATGCACTTGTTGCCTGGGGCAAAAGTGCGACTTATATCAAAACACAAACGAATAAAAGCAAACAACACACAATCACGGTTCTATTCGAACCATCATATGGACTCGACTGCGCATAGGGGGTACACGACTCATCCTACCCTAGGGGTTCTCGGACTCAGTGCCGTGACTTGTGCCTCGTGCAGTCTTCTGAGCTTCCTCGAATGTTGCTATGTCCCTTGTAGTTGCTTGATGAATGATCCGGGTTGATCCTGAAGAATCTTCAACATCTTCTCGCCTGATGAGGTGATGGGGTGAAGGTGCCTCCTTGTAGCTGGCGTTGACTTGGTCTTCTCTTGTCTCTTTAATCATGACGATCCCTTGTGCCTTCTAGGGCGTCGAGGGTACCAGGTAGGCAATCCATATGTAATGACAATAACAAGGCATAATAGAGGTCCAACATGTCGGTACCGTCGATGAAAACATCGACACCAAGAGCGGGGAACGAAGAGAACCGTTTTCCTGCTCACTATAGTGAGGCGGACCAAATGGCAAGGTTCTCATTCACCGGTGGTTGCCGATACAACAACGGTAGTGACATGATTACTCTATTAGCGATGTATATCATGATTTTGCACAACCTATAGCCTGGTCACCATAGGCCAATGTTGCACCATCTTGGGGGTTCTTGTCAAGGGTGTCCCCCATCTTCTGGGTCTTCATATCCTTATCCATCGAGGATGTAACTTCCGTTGGTATCGTCTTGTCGTGGTGTCACCAATCTTGTGTGCAAAAGTGGTGGGTGAGTGTTCGGCAAGGTGCACTCCACGAGGATTACAGAAAATCCAGTGGTCAGGGGCATAGGGGTTTTAGCGACCAAGGTTTTGAAGGGGAAGAGATCGAGCATAGCCTAGTTTTCGAAAAACTGAGAAGGGTAGAGGAGTATAGATAGTTTTGAAAACTAGTAGTAGTTTTGAAAATAGTTTTACCCTAACTAACGACCATGCTAACTAAGGCCTCCTACAGTCAGGATGGCTCTGATACCAGCTCTGTGGGGACCCCGACTTAGAAGTCGAGATCACCGAATGCACGTGTACAGTGATCCCAGAGATCAATGCTCACTGAACACACAGAAGCTGAAATAACAAGAGTCTTATATCCTTACATACCGTGTTACACAATTAGAACCATAATGGTCAAGTCTTGAGTATATCATCGCAGCGGAAACCTTCAAAGACAACTGGGACCCATGCCATCTGCCTTAACCCTACAGGCATTCTGACTGGGAAGCGTCCTAGCTCGCATGCTCGTTGCCGAGAAATCTTCATCATAACCTGTCTCTCCTGCCTGGCCAATAAAATAACCAGTGGCAAGCCAATGAGTACATTGAATGTACTCGCAAGCAACCCAAGTGTGATAACAGAATAAATATGCAAGGCTCTACTGCTAGGTTGGCAGTTTTGCGGAAAGCTAGTTTTTCATATGCACTCATGATCAACATAAAACAAGGGCATGCATGTGTCTGTAACAAGTATTAGGAGGTCACAGACATCAATATCGAGAAAGAGTTGTAATCAACACATGCACCAACTCATTGTGACTTCCTCACAATCACATCATCAATATCTCTGAATCGTGTTGTTTCCCAGAAACTTATGGACATAGTCTAAGTAGCACCACCCAACTGTCCATGACCGTGGACACGGCTATTCGAATAGTTTGACGCTCTGCAGAGGTTGCACACTTTACCCACAAGATCCAGGGAACTTCCGTGTCATCCACGACCCGCGATACCTCAAGTACCCGGGGTAAGCACCCGATCACTACCTTTCCCTAGACGACACTAACATAGAGTCCACTCGATTGGTAGCAGCCCCGTGCCAAACATTTCACATCTCAAGGTTGTGGAGACTCGCTCCGTATTCATCACATATCACAAGCACGGGGTACCAACGGTGTGTCCGGTGCCCTGTAAAGACAGTCATGGCCGCCTATCCAAGCACGACCCCGTCCCGAGAGTGACCTCATGTCACCCCCGTCACTAGTAATGCGGGCACCATGCTAGTATCGACCTAGGTAATCAATAATGCCCTTTCCCATGTAAGGGTAGAGTGGTTGCGCATGTTTGGTTGGGACGGTAGTCACACATAAATCTAATCCATCTCTGTAAACAACACTTTCGTCAAGCCTCGGCACACTACTTCTTCACCAAGTAGTGCCCTAGCTCCTCATCAACTCCCAGGGGCATTAGTGGCACCCACTGGGTCATTTGCAAGTATGTCAGACCACACTTGTTTCACTCAATGCATAACCCCGACCCACTTTGCGTAGCCAACTACTATAGCATACATCTATCTACTCCCACCCACATGACCCTCATAGGAAGGTAGGGTCATGTTTGATGCAAGTTTCAACAGTAAGGTAACAGGGGTAGCAACCAAAGGGGTTTCCACCTCAACATGATTCCGATGTATTGAATAATAAAGGTGTTATGAGACATGCATAAAAAGGTTTCTTGAACATGGTCAAAGGGCTGCTTGCCTTATTCTTCCGAGTCTTCAAATCTTCTGGTCCATCTCCGAATACTCCGTTTATTATGTCAACTAACGATGGAAACAATCATAATAAGCAACACAATCAAAGCAACAATAAAAGTGCTCTAAAAATAGGAGTTGGACTTTTCTAGGATACCTCCGGTCATATTAGAAATGACCAAGGTGGTTTCATAGGTATTGGATCAATGGGTGATTTGGAACGTTCCAATATGATGGAACCAAAGGGTTTATGGATTTGGAAGAAGTATACAGAAATAATTCCTTGAATGATGAGCAAAGGTACCCATCATCAAGTCATGATTTTAGAAGCATTTAGGAGTTGGTTTCACTGGATTTGGAATTCAAATGAAATTCCTAGGATTTTCCAAAGCTGATAAATAGGAAGAAATGGCTCAATAATTGGTGGGGTACAGAAACTATTATTAAAAATGTTCCAAAACTAAGTTTGGACATGACAAGCATCTAGGAACTTGAATCACTGCATTTGGATCAATATTGAGCTCTCTGTGATTTTCTAAAGTTAATCACAAAAAGTGGAAAATGGGCATTTGATAAATATTTGTGTAGGGAAAGTTTCTGGAATAATGTGCATGTAGCACCAACAGGTAGAGCATGATTTATGGAGTCATAGGAATTTTGAATCATGCAATTTGGAGTTCATATGAATATTTGGGAGATATTAGAAGTTTACTGGAAATAGAAAAATAAAAAGAAAAGGGGTTATACCCTGGCGCACAGGGCGAGGAGTAGCTGCACCGTGACTGGGCCGGCCCATCAGCTCGGCCGCACGTGTGCAGAGGGGCCACGTCGAAGACGCCCGCCTGGAAGGGCGCCACCGCGCG
The DNA here is from genome assembly GCA_902687465.1 of Secale cereale. NCBI lineage: Eukaryota > Viridiplantae > Streptophyta > Magnoliopsida > Poales > Poaceae > Secale > Secale cereale. The sequence continues at coordinate 348,580,592 of LR738711.1, forward strand.
GGGGAGGCGGGCTGGCCGAAGCCGTTTCCACTTAAACGGCTGGGCCCGGCTAGCCGGGTCGCTGCCAGGTGGGCCCCTTCCGCAGGGTCATCCCCTTCCTCCCGCGCCCCCGCCGGAGGGGCTGGACGCCGCTGCTGCTCGCCGGCCGGCGCTCGTTCCCGGCGGCAGGGGCCACCTCTGGCCAGGCCGAGGCCACCGGAGAGTTCCTTGGGGAGCGGCGCGTCGGGGAAGCCCCTTGGGCGGCAGGGGAGAAGCCGGAGCACCACCTTCACCTGGCCACGGCGGCGGCCTCGTCGGGTGTTGGTGGAGCGGACACCACGGGGCACGGGAAGGAGCGGCGAGGGGTCGGGGAGCTCCGCCGGTCTGCTGCGGTTCTCCTGGTGGCCAAGGAAGAGGAGGAGAGGCCCTGGTTCACCGGTGCTGGGCAGAGTCCGACGGCGACCACGGCAGCCATGGCGAGGGAAGGAGGCCACAGGAGGAGGAGTGGGGCGGTCCAAGAGGTTCAGGAGAGGGAGTGGAGTCCATTGGAGCCGCGAGGGGGCTCGGGGGCGGCCTATTTATAGGCGAGCGCCGGTCCACCGAGGCGCCATGCGCCGGCGAGCGTGTTGCCGTTGCCACGGGCCGCACGAGCCTGTCGCAGGGTGTCTGGGGCGTTCGTGGGTTTAGTCCACGCTTAGAGGGAGAGAGAGGAGGAGCTGGGAGGCGTCAGAGGGCCGCGCGTGTGAGCTCGCTCACTGGAGCGCTCGGGCGGCCACGGCGCGCGTGCGAGCAGGAGTGAGGGAGGAGGAGAGAGGAGGGGGCCAACCGCCCGGCGTGTTGCGGACGTCGAGGCCTCCTCGGGGGACACGAGGGGGAAGCCCAAGGCTGTCGGGCGCCCCTGATTGGAGGTGGCTACAGTGCGCTAGGGCACTGTAGCGTGCTCTAGAGCGCGAGCTTTGCATGCCCTGGCATGCACACTGTGCCATTGGCGTGTCCTCTTGTGTCCAGCCGTGTCCAGGGGGTAGAGGGGGTAGTAAACAATGGCGTGGAGGTCTTGGATGCTCTGGTGAGCCATTGGAAAGAGGAGGGAGGTGAGGGAGAGGATGAATCCTACTGTCCAGCATTGTAACTTGGGGTTTTACCCCCTCCAATAATTGAGATAAGGCAGAGGAGAGTTACTGGAGGTAGAGTAGGACTAGGGGAAGCTGTGGTAAGAACTTGGGGTAAGGGGAAATAGTAAAAGAGGTCCAAACACTTGTTTTGGCAAACTTGCAGAAGGTGTTTGATCAGTGTTTGGTCAAGCAAATGACCTCCACTTGACATGGGACTTAACAGGATCAAATGTCACATATAATTAGGCCCCTATACCAAATTTGAGCTCATTTCGGCAAAGTGGCCAATGTAACTTTGGTGAACCCTAGAAATGAACAGAATTGGTTTCACCATGTTGGAGTTAAGCAAATCATCTCCCCTTGATGCACCACTTGGTGTAGCATCATCATTTGGGGTTATGAACATGCCCACAAAGTTTGAGGCTCCAGATAAAAAGTTGACAATGTAAAGTTGTTCAAATTTGTATTTGAACAGAAAGGGTTTTGGGGTGATCTGATCAAGTTGCTCTATTCCAAATCTTGTGCCATTTGGTCTAGATGCCTTATTAGGCCATTCTAGCATGTGCACAAAATTTGAGAGCATTTGGACAAGTTTGGCAATGTAGAGTTGCTCAAACTTTAAATATGGACAGAATGGTTTTGAAGGGGTTTGAGGATGTTTCCTTGATCTTCAAGGCATGAGGCTTGGCAAGATCATCAAATATGTCATAAATGACATGATAGAATTTCCCTGGAATTTTTGGAGAATATTTCCTTTGTAAATATTTCAAAAGCTTGAAATATCCAGAAAGGGTTTTGGAAGGATTTGTCCAATATTTTGAACATGACCATGTGTTGAAACTCTTATATATGGACAATATAGGTCCTATGAGTCTCCCTGAATTTTGGCAAATATTTTTGAAATGATTAAATAATTTTTCCCTATTAAAGACCATTTCTGGCCTTACGAAAAAGCTTTTAAATAAAATATAAAAATAACTTTTAAAATTATACTTTTGTGGTTTCTGGGAATCCTATACCTAATAGGGTTCAAATATACTTTTGGAAAGATTTTTTCACACCCTAAATAAGGTACTTGCAGTGCAAACCTCAATTCAGGGGTTTTTGGAAAACTAATTTTAGAAAATACCATTTGGCCAAAAAAAAATTATAAGAAAATTCTATACTGGTCTATACATATGGCTCCTCCTAAAGTCTCAACTTTTGGACACTTTCTAGCCATGCCCTAATTCAAACCATTTGAATTAAATTCAAATGGGTTCGAATGTAACTCTTGCATTCTTGCCTCTCATATTTTTTTCGAGGACCGTGGACATTTTTGCGAGCCCGAGAAAAATAACCTCATGCCCTAATCTTATTCCTAACACCTCCTTTCTTTTCTTTTCTTCTTGGTGTTTTCTGTTTTATTTGGGAAAAACAGCAGTAGGGAGGCAGAGAGGACCCAGCCTTCTGGCCCAAACCCTCAGTCCAGCAAACCAGGCCACCGCGGCCTCCCTAAGGCCCATCAGCAGCAAGCCCAGCCAGTCGCAGTCTGTTTCCTTTCCTAACCCTAGCGATGCCAGCACCCCATCGACCCTCCTCCTCGCTTTCCTCCGCCGCCAGGCACTCTCTCTGGCTGATCCCCATCTTCCTCCCTCCTCTCGTGCAGCGCTCTCTCACCTCTCTGGCTCGATCCTCTCGCGCAGCCCGACCCCCATCGCTCCCTCGCTAGCGTGCGCCCATCACCTCTCCTCCGTCGCGCTGCCCTGCAGTGCTCGCCGCCGGGTCCCCCGCGCCTCTCCGCGGCCAGCCTCGCCGCCAGGAGCAGCCGCGCCGCCCTTTCCTTCCGGACGCCGCCGCCCGACCGGTTCTCCTCCTCGTGCCCTCCGAGTCTCCAGGGCCTGAAGCCGCCGAGGCACTGCCTCCTCTGCTCCTCGTCGAGGCCCCGCGAGCCTCATGCTCGCCAGGCCGAGCGTCGCCGCGCCGTTCGCCGCCCGAGCCCATGGCCTCTGCTCCAGCCCCCCCTCGTTGAGCTCGCCATGCCGCTGAAGGACCTCGGCCTCCTGTACTCCAGCACCTGAGGGCCGAGCTTCTCCAGCTCGACCCCGTCCGTCGAGCTCCCTGCCACGCTGGAGTCTTGCCGCTGCTATGCCTTCTGCCCGCTGTCACATGCCAGGACAAGTCCAAGGAACTCGGAGGCGTCAAGTTCCCCACCGTGTACGTCTACGGCTCGAGTACCACTACGTCCGATGCCGCGACAAGTACCCCGCCGGCAAGACCGATGCCCGAACGACTACACAAGACGAGGCGCCAAGTTCAACTACGCCCGACGACTTGAACATCTAAGAACGTGTACGACGACCGTCGCCGAAGACCCGAGTACCACTACTGTCGCCGAAGAACCGTGAACGAAAACGCCAACGTGTACGACTACCGTCGCCCCGGAAATGATGGATTCGTCAAGTACCTCTCCGAAACGGAACGAGTACCTCTACGTCAACGACGACCCCGACGCCCCGTGTACGAGTACAAACGGAACGACTACTTCCCTCTACAAAACGTGTACCACGACCCGCGAGTACCACTACTTCCTCTACGACCTCGAACCGCCTCGAAACGAACGTTCCGAAGGTATAACCCCGAGACGATGCCCGTGAACGAATGCTTGTTGTCTTGTATGAGATGAATCGGATGTTTGCATCGTGTCCGTTGTGGCCCTCTTTTGCCTTGTCGCCGACCCGTGGGAACCCGGAAGCCAGGATCACCCCATCATCTTGTTCGACTCGCTCTCGCTACCTTGCTTTTGCACCGGCATCTCGACGAGTGTCGGATCATCGGAACATTGTCGTGGCATCGTATACGTTTTCGCCGCCACGACCCTCTTTTCTTTCCGTCGTGGCGACAAATACTCCTTATCATCTTCATGTCAACGTTTAAGTAAAAATTGCATAAAACTTGTTCATGACATCTACATCATGCTAACAACATTAAAATGTTAAATTGTTGTTTGCTTAAAATGGCTAAACATGCATATGGGGATTTTCCAGAATTGTTGTTGTAGTTTCCGGCCTCATTTAAACTTGTTGCTTGTGTTGATTTTCTGTGCTTCCTACCTTGCCATGTTTTGCTTCCTGTATAGACTTGTCATGCATCATACCTAGCCATGTATTGCATCATATAGACTTGTGTTGTTTTGCTGTGCTTCCTACCTTGCCATGTTTTGCTTCCTGTATAGACTTGTCATGCATCATACCTTACCATGTATTGCATCATATAGACTTGTGTTGTTTTGCTGTGCTTCCTACCTTGCCATGTTTTGCTTCCTATATAGACTTGTCATGCATCATACCTTGCCATGTATTGCATCATATAGACTTGTGTTGTTTTGATGTGCTTCCTACCTTGCCATGTTTTGCTTCCTGTATAGACTTGTCATGCATCATACCTTACCATGTATTGCATCATATAGAGTTGTGTTGTTTTGCTGTGCTTCCTACCTTGCCATGTTTTGCTTCCTGTGTAGACTTGTGGTGCATCCTATATAGATCTGGCATGCATCATACTTGGATGTGCATCATATGCCATGTTTATGCTTGTCTGTTTACCGTATTGCTTGCATCTTCTCGTTAATGCTTGTTCGGTTGCGATCGTGAGGATTCGTTCGACTTCTCGTGGTTCTTCTTCAAGGCTTCTTCTTCGTCTTCTTCATGGATCCGTTCTTCTTCCTTGTGGGATCTCAGGCATGATGACCATACCCTTGGATACATTTACTATCATTGCCATACTTAGTGTCTCGATGCTATCGTTATATGTCGCGCTACCCATCTTTATTGTCAGCCTCTCCTTGTTGCCATGAAACCTCTAACCTTTGAAACCTTCCTAGCAAAACCATTGTTTGGCTATGTTACCCGCTTGCTCAGCCCTTCTTATAGCGTTGTTAGTTGCAGGTGAAGATGAAGATCGTTCCAGGAGGGAACTTGTTGGAATATCATAATATCTATTATTATTATTAACACACCTATATACTGGGCATGGGGGGAAGGCTTAGCCTTTTGCTCGGCATTATGTTCCTTGATTTTGCGTTCCTTACACGGTTGGGTATATGGGGACACCTTGACACTTCGTCTTTGAATAAAACTCCTCCAGCAAGGCCCAACATTGGTTTTAATTTGCCTCATAATAACAACTTAATTAAATAATTAAATTTGCATAGGGGGTCGCGCCCTCAGTGATTCTTTTCTACATAGCAGGGGGGCCAGTACTGATGGTGTTGGTCCCAAACGGGGGTCCTGCAGGGCCACCTTGAGGAAACCCGAGGGCTGGTTTTACCTATAGCATCACCCATCCGGACGTGGCCTGAGACGAGATACGCGCGGCTACTATCAGGGTGTCGGCACGCCGGGAGGTCTTGCTGGACTTGTTTTACCATTGTCGAAATGTCTTGTGCACCGGGATGCCGAGCCTGATCGGATTTCCCTAAGATAAGGGGTGATGATATTATATTTATCACTTCAGCTGATCGTGAGAGCTTGTGATGGGCTAAGTTGGGACACCCCTGCAGGGTTATGATCTTTCGAAAGTCGTGCCCGCGGTTATGTGGCAGATTGGAATTTGTTAATGTCCGGTTGTAGAAAACTTGACAGAGGATCCGAAGTAAAACACACAACTGTGTGAGTAACCGTGACTGTCTCTTTTCACTTTGAGAAGAGAACAAGGTGGGGTTATGTTTGACTCGTAGGTGGTTCAGGATCTTTAGCGATCACTACTAGTTTGCGATCGTTTGCGTACATGCTCATCTTATTCTTGTACTCGTAAGTTAGCCACCATATTATGCTTAGCCGCTGCTGCAACCTCACCACTTTACCTCTTCCTACCCTTAAAGCTTTGCTAGTCTTGATACCCATGGTTATGGGATTGCTGAGTCCTCGTGGCTCACAGTTACTACAACACCAGATGCAGGTTCTGCCGAGAATGATGCAGGAGCGGGTTCAAGTAATTCACTGGGTGTTCGATGAAGAGCGTAGCCGTATGTTCATGACGTTTTCGACGATCAGTAGTGGTTTCTACTAGGGGCGATTCGGACCTGTGTCTTTATGTATTTGGTATCTTTCTTTTGGATCTTCGCCCGTAGTCGGGTTGTGATGTTTTGGATGATAATTTGCTTATGTAATGAATTGTGTGACGTGGCGAGTGTAAGCCAACTATCCTTTTGCAATTTCATCCCTATTTTTACATGAGTCGTGCAAAGATACCAAACTTGAGATCATTCCAGAATGGGCTTATACCTTTAAGTCGTTCCTCGACACGTAGGAGGTATAGTCCCATCATGGGCATTACAAGTGGGTATTCAGAGCCTTCTCCGACCTAGAAGCCCCCACTGATTGATCGAATCGTTGACGGTTGAGTCTAGGCACACACTTAAAATGTTTTGAGTCCTATATATATACTGGAGAGTAGGATTTCTTTTACTCATCATCCTTTATCACTCTGGTGTGGACTCCTGACGATTAATTTATCTCTTCTACTCTCAAAAATTCACTAATTTTTTTAGGATCACGCGAGTGTTGTTTGGATTGTTCCGATGTCTTTGTGACGAGAACATTGCTCTCGATGCCTCCTGTCATTTAGGGGTTGTGGCAGTGTCCCGGGGAGTTGAGCTCCGAGGTGTTGTCGTCACAAATATATCGCATCAGTTCTGGAATACTTAAGACGGCCGACATCGAAAACTCTCCTATGCAGTTAGTGGCAAGATAACCCCGACATCACCCAGTACTGGGGAGGTAGTTCGGGAGTATTGCCATAGCTTGTATAGCATATGTGTTTTGAAGGTCTGAGGTAAACGGTTTCCGAAAATAACTGGTTATGTGTTGAAGGATGGATACAGCTGGATGTAGAATTAGAGTTGAGTGCGCGATGCTTCCCCTGTATCCCCAACACCTGATTGCATAACTGGAAACTTTCGGAAATTAATAGGTGGGTTCATCTAGTAGCTCGTAGGCATTCTTCCAACGAGTGCATGATATGGAGTTTGGGGTTCTACATTGAGTGAAGTGGTTTTATGGGTGTGGTTCCGATCGAGAGTTGCATCTTAAAGGGTCCTTGTCTATGCTGATCCGGGGATTGCAAAACCCTTTTGTAACACGTTCCATGAGCTTTCAGCATGAATATGTGGAACGAAGCTTCTATCTTGTATTTGTTCTATCTGCTCCTTGTTGTTTTTATTTATCTGTTGTTCTCCCTAGTGGCTTCTCGTCAAGTTGATGTACCTACGGAATTCATTCGTTCAATTCTCTGTTCGAATGATATTGTGAAGATTATGTTGCAACATATCTATCCTTTGTTTTGATTCGATTCTGGTATTCGAGTTGCTTCGATGTCAAATGTTGATTCCATACCTTTCTTAATCGGTGTTCTCATATTTCTATGCGAGTGTTAATACTTCTTGACCATCGAGATTTTCATGTTAATCCTTTTTCAACCGGTGTGCCTTCTCTTCAAGTTATTCCATACGGACGCCGTTGAGAAATCCGACGATTTGTCTGTTTCATTCATCCCAAGTTGTCTTTGTTTCCCCGCCCTCCCACCCTTTTCTTTATGGAGCCAGCAATTCTCAAATGAAATATCCATTTTTATCATGTTTCTTCATTCTTTCATTCAATTTCATTATCCGGTGATCTCTCAGGAAGATGCTCAGGAGCTTCAAGTTTATCGTTGTTCCATTCGCGTTTCTTCTCCGGTGGATTTAAATCAAGCCTTGGTGTTGATCATATCCTTCCTCTTGTTTCACATGTTTTTTCCCATGTTGAATTTCTTATTCGAAGTCTCTCTTGATTATTCAACTCCATATAATTCTTATCCGGAGTGTTCAAGATATCTCGGAAGATTCATAATTCCATTCTTAATCCGTTCAAATTATTTTGAGCATTGTCTTCTTATTCAAGCCATTTAATTCAACCAGTGCAATATCTCTTAAGCAATCTTTTCCAACGATGATTTCTTTTCAGTGGGCCCTAACCCACGGGTCTTTTCCAGGATCTTACCTGACTCTTCTATTTTTCTGGAGTTATACTCAAATTCTTTTCAAAGTGTGACATAAGAATGATTTCCATCAGTCACATGCCTTCTCCAAGCTTGTTTTCAATTATTTCCATCTTTAGCTCCACCTTCCTCTTGTCATTCGTCCGGAGTATCTCGAAATTCTTCATGGCATTTCTCGTCTTCATTCTCAACATTTGAAGACCGGAGAAGTGTTTCTTTTAAATCTTGGCCCGTTCTCTCAAGATTCTTCATGAATTCTTCCCATTGTGATCCTCCGAAGGCCATCATTTCAAAAGATTTCTTCGTTCTCAGTTTTCAACTTCGTCCTCCAAATATTCTTCATTAATGCCTCTTCGTACCTCTCCATATTCTTACGGTGGTTCTTTCAAGATTACTCTTCCGTTGTTATCGTATTAATTCATTTGTTCTTTTCATAATCCTACCGGTGAGTCGTCCAAGATTATTCTCAAGTTTGGCTATATCTCTCTCCAATTCTTTCCAACGAGAATAAGTAGTATGCCAAATCCTTTGGTTGTAATCAATTTAAATTTGTGAAGGAGATGCATGAAATAATTCTTATTCTTATTCCTTCAAGGTGATTTAATTCTTTTGTCTGGAGCTTGTTCATCATATCATATTCTCGGTTCTAAGTTGTTCATCTTGTTTTCCGGAGCTCCAAGTTATTTCAATTATATCATTTCAAAGCTCCATCTAATTCATCGCAGGCCTTGAATCTTATTCTTTTCATCTTTCACTTATCATGCTTTCATTACCGGAGTTCTCATGGTGGTTCATCATCATTTAATTCATCCTCGAAGTCTTCATCAAGATTCTTGTTGGATCTCAAGCATTCTTCATCATGCTTTCCAAGTGCAATTGTTTCTACCATATTGTTTGAGATGGTGGTATGCCATTTTTGACAATTTCCTTTCATGTTTCATGATTCACAAGTTGTCAGGAATGAGATATTTAAACCCATCATTTTCTTTGTTCAGGAGATCTTTCCAACCATTCAATTTATTCGTTGGAGTAATCTTGGGTTGTATTTCACCTAAAAGCTTTCCCTAAGGATTGTTGCTAATTATGGTGCTTATAAATGACCCAAGTTCTTCATTTATCCTCCCGGTGAAAGTTTTTTCATATCTTCGTTGATCTCAATCCAATTAAATGTTTCCGTCAGAGGTTGGTTGTCACCTCATAATTTTGAGATGTTTTCTATAAGCCCACATCAAGCTTATTATTTCGTTGTTGAATTCCAACAACTCTGTTCAACCCTTCTTCGTAAGGATGCTCTTTCAAATTCAATTTTGAGAGAAGTTGTCATATTTTTCTCCATTCATTTCTTTCATTGATCTATATTCTATTCTTTCATTCCGGAGGCATTGTGATGTTGCTCTCTCTTGACCATCATCTCGTTTTTATCAAGATCATATTCTTCCCTTGCTTGTCTATTTAACCGGAGTGTTGTGTCCTCCATTCTAATTCTCTCACCTTTTCATGTTTTGCCTCTCTTTTCAACCGGAGTGCTGTCTAAAATCTTTCTTACCTCTTGTGCCATCCTTTCAATTGTTTCAGAGGCAATATGCTGTCGATTTCATCAAGATCATCCAATCTCCTCAAGCTCATGTTAATTCGTTCGATTTTAAGACGGAGTGCTGTCCAAATTATGTCATTCTTATTCCTTGGTTATACCATTGCAGTTTCATATTCTTTTGGTTCGTAAGCTCTTGTGTCATGTTTTTCAACCTACAAGGTTCTCATAATGCTCATGGTTCCTCTTTTCTAACGGAGTGTTTTCATATTCGTTCATCTATGTTGTTTTGTTCTTTCAACTTGTTTAACCTCTCAAGGTTCGTGGTTTCACTCGTCTGTCAAAGAAGCAACTTTGTTTTACCTCTTCTTTTCCGTTTTTATCCGATGCCATCTCCAGGATCTCGGGTCGAGATCCTCTGTTAGTGTGGGAGAGTTGTGACGCCCGAAGACCGACGTCCCAGAAGATTCTAGATGTTCCGGGTCTCCCGTGTGTTTCATTTGTGCTTGTGTTATTTATTTTTTGCATTGCATCATGTCATCATGCCATCATGTCTTTAATCTTTGCATCTCAACCAAATAAATTGCATAGATCGCTTGATCTATTTAAATCGAGGGAAGGATGACTTCTCTTTATAACATATATATATCCTCCGAATATTTATGGAGCTATTATAAAAAATATTCCATTTGTTGGAAGTAACCATAACACACTTGCATATTTTTTCCCATGCCTCTTTTGCTTCAAGTTTCCCTCCTACCTTGCCAATTTTTCCTTTCCCTTTTATCGAGGCTCCTCCTAAAGTCTCAACTTTTGGACACTTTCTAGCCATGCCCTAATTCAAACCATTTGAATTAAATTCAAATGGGTTCGAATGTAACTCTTGCGTTCTTGCCTCTCATATTTTTTTCGAGGACCGTGGACATTTTCGCGAGCTCGAGAAAAATAACCTCATGCCCTAACCTATTCCTAACACCTCCTTTCTTTTCTTTTCTTCTTGGTGTTTCCTGTTTTATTTGGGAAAACAGCAGTAGGGAGGCAGAGAGGACCCATCCTTCTGGCCCAAACCCTCAGTCCAGCAACCCAGGCCACCGCGGCCTCCCTAAGGCCCATCAGCAGCAAGCCTAGCCAGTCGCAGTCCGTTTCCTTTCCTAACCCTTGCGATGCCAGCACCCCATCGACCCTCCTCCTCGCTTTCCTCTGCCGCCAGGCACTCTCTCTGGCCGATCCCCATCTTCCTCCCTCCTCTCGCGCAGCGCTCTCTCACCTCTCTGGCTCTATCCTCTCGCGCAGCCTGACCCCCATCGCTCCCTCGCTAGCGCGTGCCCCTCACCTCTCCTCCGTCGCGCTGCCCTGCAGTGCTCGCCACCGGGTCCCCCGCGCCTCTCCGCGGCCAGCCTCGCCGCCAGGAGCAGCTGCGCCGCCCTTTCCTTCCCGACGCCGCCGCCCGACCGGTTCTCCTCCTCGTGCCCTCCGAGTCGCCAGGGCCTGAAGCCGCCGAGGCACTACCTCCTCTGATCCTCGTCGAGGCCCGCGAGCCTCATGCTCGCCAGGCCGAGCGTCGCCGGGCCGTTCGCCGCCCGAGCCCATGG
>LR738711.1:348592081-348745453 GCA_902687465.1 Secale cereale
CATGCCGCTGAAGGACCTCGGCCTCCTGTTCTCCAGCACCTGAGGGCCGAGATTCTCCAGCTCGGCCCCGTCCATCAAGCTCCCTGCCGCGCTGGAGTCCTTCCGCTGCTATGCCTTCTGCCCGCTGTCACATGCCAGGACAAGTCCAAGGACCTCGGAGGCGTCAAGTTCCCCACCGTGTACGTCTACGGCTCGAGTACCACTATGTCCGATGCCGCGACAAGTACCCCGCCGGAAAGACCAACGCCCGAACGACTACACAAGACGAGGTGCCAAGTTCAACTACGCCCGATGACTTGAACATCTACGAACGTGTACGACGACCGTCGCCGAAGACCCGAGTACCACTACCGTCGCCGAAGAACCGTGAACGAAAACGCCAACGTGTATGACTACCGTCGCCCCGGAAACGATGGATTCGTCAAGTACCTCTCTGAAACGGAATGAGTACCTCTACGTCAACGACGACCCTGACGCCCCGTGTACGACTACAAACGGAACGACTACTTCCCTCTACAAAACGTGTACCACCACCCGCGAGTACCACTACTTCCTCTACGACCTCGAACCGCCCCGAAACGAACGTTCCGAAGGTATAACCCCGAGACGATGCCCGTGAACGAATGCTTGTTGTGTTGTATGAGATGAATCGGATGTTTGCATCGTGTCCGTTGTGGCCCTCTTTTGCCTTGTCGCCGACCCGTGGGAACCCGGAAGCCGGGATCACCCCATCATCTTGTTCGACTCGCTCTCGCTACCTTGCTTTTGCACCGGCATCTCGACGAGTGTCGGATCATCGGAACATTGTCTTGGCATCGTATCCGTTTTCGCCGCCACGACCCTCTTTCCTTTCCGTCGTGGCGACAAATACTCCTTATCATCTTCATGTCAACGTTTAACTAAAAATTGCATAAAACTTGTTCATGACATCCGCATCATGTTAACAACATTAAAATGTTAAATTGTTGTTTGCTTAAAATGGCTAAACATGCATATGGGGATTTTCCGGAATTATTGTTGTAGTTTCCGGCCTCATTTAAACTTGTTGCTTGTGTTGATTTTCTGTGCTTCCTACCTTGCCATGTTTTGCTTCTTGTATAGACTTGTCATGCATCATACCTTACCATGTATTGCATCATATAGACTTGTGTTGTTTTGTTGTGCTTCCTACCTTGCCATGTTTTGCTTCCTGTATAGACTTGTCATGCATCATACCTTGCCATGTATTGCATCATATAGACTTGTGTTGTTTTGTTGTGCTTCCTACCTTGTCATGTTTTGCTTCCTGTATAGACTTGTCATGCATCATACCTTGCCATGTATTGCATCATATAGACTTGTGTTGTTTTGCTGTGCTTCCTACCTTGCCATGTTTTGCTTCCTGTGTAGACTTGTGGTGCATCCTATATAGATCTGTCATGCATCATACTTGGATGTGCATCGTATGCCATGTTTATGCTTGTGTGTTTACCGTATTGCTTGCTTCTTCTCGTTAGTGCTTGTTCCGTTGCGATCGTGAGGATTCGTTCGACTTCTCGTGGTTCTTCTTCAAGGCTTCTTCTTCGTCTTCTTCATGGATCTGTTCTTCTTCCTTGTGGGAACTCAGGCAAGATGACCATACCCTTGGGTACCTTTACTATCATTGCCATGCTTAGTGTCTCGATGCTATCGTTATATGTCGCGCTACCCATCTTTATTGTCAGCCTCTCCTTGTTGCCATGAAACCTCTAACCTTTGAAACCTTCCTAGCAAAACCATTGTTTGGCTATGTTACCCGCTTGCTCAGCCCCTCTTATAGCGTTGTTAGTTGCAGGTGAAGATGAAGATCGTTCCAGGAGGGAACTTGTTGTTGGAATACCACAATATCTATTATTATTATTAACACACCTATATATTGGGCATGGGTGGAAGGCTTGGCCTTTTGCTCGGTGTTTTGTTCCACTCATGCCACCTTAGGCGCCGATAAACCGGCATTATGTTCCTTGATTTTGCGTTCCTTACACGGTTGGGTATATGGGGACCCCTTGACACTTCGTCTTTGAATAAAACTCCTCCAGCAAGGCCCAACATTGGTTTTAATTTGCCTCATAATAACAACTTAATTAAATAATTAAATTTGCATAGGGGGTCGCGCCCTCGGTGATTCTTTTCTACACAACAGGGGGGGCAGTGCTGATGGTGTTGGTCCCAAACGGGGGTCCTGCAGGGCCACCTTGAGGAAACCCGGGGGCTGGTTTTACCTATAGCGTCACCCATCCGGACGTGGCCTAAGACGAGATACGCGCGGCTACTATCAGGGTGTCGACATGCCGGGAGGTCTTGCTGGACTTGTTTTACCATTGTCGAAATGTCTTGTGCACCGGGATGCCGAGCCTGATCGGATTTCCCTAAGATAAGGGGTGATGATATTATATTTATCACTTCAGCTGATCGTGAGATCTTGTGATGGGCTAAGTTGGGACACCCCTGCAGGGTTATGATCTTTCGAAAGCCGTGCCCGCGGTTATGTGGCAGATTGGAATTTGTTAATGTCCGGTTGTAGAAAACTTGACAGAGGATCCAAAGTAAAACACGCAACTGTGTGAGTAACCGTGACTGTCTCTTTTCACTTTGAGAAGAGAACACGATGGGGTATGTTTGACTCGTAGGTAGTTTAGGATCTTTAGCGATCACTACTAGTTTGCGATCGTTTGCGTAGATGCTCATCTTATTCTTGTACTCGTAAGTTAGCCACCATATTATGCTTAGCCGCTGCTGCAACCTCACCACTTTACCTCTTCCTATCCTTAAAGCTTTGCTAGTCTTGATACCCATGGTTATGGGATTGCTGAGTCCTCGTGGCTCACAATTACTACAACACCAGATGCAGGTTCAGCCGAGAATGATGCAGGAGCGGGTTCAAGTACTTCACTGGGAGTTCGATGAAGAGCGTAGCCGTATGTTCGTGACGTTTTCGACGATCAGTAGTGGTTTCTACTAGGGGCGATTCGGACCTATGGCTTTATGTATTTGGTATCTTTCTTTTGGATCTTCGCCTGTAGTCGGGTTGTGATGTTTTGGATGATAATTTGCTTATGTAATGAATTGTGTGATGTGGCGAGTGTAAGCCAACTATCCTTTTGCAATTTCATCCCTATTTTTACATGAGTCGTGCAAAGATACCAAACTTGAGATCATTCCAGAATGGGCTTATACCTTTAAGTCGTGCCTCGACACGTAGGAGGTATAGTCTCATCATGGGCATTACATCCCCGTAGAAGAAGAGGATGACTCAGATTACAAGGGCATAGGGTAAAGAAGTAAAAAAAGAGCCTTACGTTTTGTCGGGGACAAACCGATCGACACCTATAGGATCACTGGAATCCCTTCTACGGTTGACGGGCGCGGGGTTGTGCAAAAAGCGGGTCTAGGAGTCAGAACAAGGATCGTTTACCCAGGTTCGGGCCGCGAAGATGCGTAATACCCTAGTCCTGCTTTGATGTGTATTTGGGTGTTCTTGAGCTCTTGAACTAGCTACGGTGCATGCCTAGTCCAAAAGATCCGAATCCTTCTCCAGTATGCCTCGGGCCTCCTTTTATAGTCAAAAAGGGGTTGCCACAGTGGCACACAGGAGGTGGAAAGGTATACAGTGTACAAGCTTATCTCCTGCCATTACGGGACAAGACGCATTAAATGTGCTACTTAGGTGTCCACTTGCTTTATCGGGGATGGCAACGAGGCCCATCCCATCCGCCGCCGCTCCGTCTGGCTACGACACGCGTCCAGGACAACGAGGCATGCAGCGCCATGTAGGTTGGCAGGCAGCTGAGATGGTGTGGTGGTAGGGTCTTCACGAAGATCTGCATGCCACCACGCAGGTGCTTGACTACGTGGATCAGGAACCACGTACTGCCGTGTGGGTACTTGCCTGAGCTAGTGGGTCGGCCGCCGAGCTGGGGCGATGATGAGGCATCAAGGGCTTGCTGCGGTCTTCGTGAGCGCCCTCGGCAAGAGGCTTGCCAGGGCTTCGGGGGTCTCTTCAGCAAGGAGCCTTGCTGGGCCCTCGTGGGCATCCTCGGCAAGGAGCCTTACGGTCGTCTTGTCTTCTGGTTCTCATCTAGGATTTGTAGACCCTTTGTCTTCACAAATATCTGCATGCCATTACGCAGGCGCTTCCCGAGCCTTGGTTCCAACGTTGTTGATGGTGTCCGAGCTCCTAGGCTCAAGGGTGGCTGCAATGAAGGCTTTGGGTGAGTTGCCCCTGTAAGGGTTCTTGCCGGGGTCGTGCAGGCCGCCCCAGCAAGGGTCTTGTCGGGGGAAGCATGTCTTCTTGGTTGGCCTTCTTGCGCCACGGTCTTGGCGCTGCTCTGGTAGTCTTGTGCTTCGGTTTCTCTCCTTTGCCCTGTTGGGTGTGGCCGCACGCGTGGCTCTGACTGCCCGTGCACAAGTAAGGGGTACAAAGGAGAGCCCCTACTTTTTTACACTGACACGTTCCCTTCCACAATCAATTCCCTTATATAACTAAAGAATTTCTAGACTCAACTTTGACCAGTTTGGCTTGGTAATCCTACAGGCAGTCAGGCTCTGATACCAAAGCTGTCGGGACCCCGATCCTAAGTCACACTGATCTAGCATGTAACACATCATATCACTTTGCGGCCTCACGCACGGTATCCACACGGGGCCACCTTACCTGGTCCGGGACCATTTGTGCATTTTGGTTCACGTATATGATAGTGTCGCTAGCATCCATATGACAGAGAACCCATGCCAACATGACTAGTTATAAACCAAAAGTGGCGCTAAATTATAGGGACAGGCATACATGACCCAACAGTGCACGTGTCAGTTTGCAGTGATTGTTGTCGGGCTGTAGCAAGCTAACAGGACTCCGATATACACTGTGTGACATTTCCCCAGAGGGGACACACACAAGAGCAAGGAAGGACACATGCTGGTTAATCCATGTGTTCCGAAGCAGTAGCAAGCTACCAAGGCTCAGTGGAAGCACTAGGAGGCATTTCCCCATAAGATAGGCTACCAAGGGTAAACAACTAGGTGTCGGATCCCACATATACCAATACATGTTACACGTATGCATAACATGCAAGTATGTGTCGTACAACATGGGATCACAACATAACTCAACGACTCATATAGATAAAGGTCCAGAAGAGCCATCCTGGCATTTATTACAAACAGGGGTCACATGACCCAACATACAGAGCATACATGCAACGGAAGCATAAACATGTCTGAGTACACACATCTGGAAAGGAAGAAGGCTATCAAGTCTGACTATCTACCAGACCCTTCCAATGGTACAAGATCGTAGCTGAGGTAACAAGCTAAACGTCGAAGTCCATGCGGAACCAGTAGTGAGACTGAAGTCTCTCTACAAAAACATAAATTAAGAAAACGTGAGTACAAAGGTACTCAACAAGACTTACATCATAACTAACTACATATGCATCATTATCAACAAAGGGGGTTGTGGGGTTTAACTGCAGCAAGCCAGCTTTGACTCAGTGGCTATCCTGTACTACGAATGCTAGTAACTCTTTTGAGGTGGCGCACATGAGTCCACATATTCACCATATCAATACACCACTATGGATCCGCTCCCGTCTCCCTACGAGAAGGCCATCCATAGCACTCACGCTTATCTTGCGTATTTCAAAGTACCCACTTTCACTAGTCTATGAACTGTATAGGCAACCCAGAGGTCCTTTACCGCGGACGTGGCTATTCGAATAGATGATGTTAACCCTGCAGGGGTGTACTTCTTCACACACGCTCTTGCCACTTACCGCCATGTACACATTATGTATCTCGGCAACCTTCAAGCGGAAGCCTGGCGAGGGTGTCGGCCACGACCTGACTAACCAGACAAGTCCCTAGTCCAGGTTTATTGCCTATTCAGGTTCCATCCGCATGGAGTCCGGCCGAGGTATCCACATACAGCCCCGAACGATGTGTGCAGGGTTCCCGAGGCACCAAATGGGCGTCCCGGTACACCGTGCCACGTGCCTACCGCATCACAGCCCACCCCTAGGGTCAGCGCTGCGCATGGCCTCCAGCATAGTACAAACACCAGAAACTACTTGCAACTCCTGGACAGAGGACAAGGGCGGTTAATAAGTCGAGAGAGTCAATTAAGGATCCTAATGTGTGATAGTAGTTGTTCATGGATCACAAACACGGAACTCAGTTCCTGAAGACGGTTTCAATGAGACAACCCTCCATGTACTCCTACATGGCCTCTCACCGCTACCTTTACCAAATCGTGTTCACACACTTAGCTCTCAATAGTAGGACATGTTCACACACCTCCAATTCATCCCCGATGAATCAGACCTGACTCAACTCTAAGCAGTAGCAGGCAAGGCAAACAAGCATGAATGAGTAGGCACATCAGGGCTCAAACAACTCCTACTCATGCTAGTGGGTTTCATCTATTTACTATGGGAATGACATGTCATGCAAAGAAAAAAGGGTTCAACTACCGCAGCATGTAACTGTTGAAACGTCATTGTCCTAATGCAGTGAAAGAGAGCAGGAGCGAGAGAGTGGGGTTGTATCGGCATGAACAAGGGGGTTATGCTTGCATGGCACTCCTGAAGATAGTATAGCTCTTCATCGGTGTCATCAAACTCGTCGTCGGAACTACGTCCACTGAGAGAGAACAAACACCGGTAAACAAGAGAGAACACAATCAATGCAATGCAACAATATGATGTGTGATCATGACATGGAAACATGTTGTGATTTGAGCTAATGCAACTAGTAACCATATTAAATGAAGTTGGTTTGAACCAAAGGTTAAAATTCAAACTTCACATAAGGCATTTCAAATGCCATTAATTCAAATTGTCTTATACAGCAACTTTAAGTTGTTCAAACATGCATGACAATGCCAAAAAACAGATTCCTCATATTTTTCTGATAATGTTTCATATATAAATTATTTCATTTGGAGTTACCGTTTATTTTCTATGATTTTTAGAAGTTTGGGGTATTTTCTGAAATTCATAAATCATTTTCTTATTTATTTTATTTCCATAAATACTTTACCGCGTTAGCATGGTGTCATGCTTACGTCAGCTGGTCAACAGGGCTGCCCATGTCAAGCTTACTAGTGGGGTCCACATGTCAGTGTATGAACTAAATAACAGGGGTTGTTAGTGCTAACTAGCCAATTAACTTAATTAACTAAGGGCCTGGGCCCACACGTTAGTGTCAGTAGGGCTAATTAAGTTTAGTTAAAAAGCTTAACTATTGTTAGCAGGGCCTGGGCCCACTTGTCGGCGACCCAGGGGAGGTCAAACCCCTGGTCACTAAGTCAAACTCGTCGGCGTTGAGCCGCCGGCGAGGCCAGGCGTGGCGGCAAGCTGCGGAAATGCTGCTCAGGGTGCCATTCGCCGCGCGGTTTGCTCCTACGTGCTCCTGGGAGTGGGCCGCATCGGCTGGTGGTGGTGGCCGAGCTCGGGTTGGCCGGGAAAAGCGCCGGCGACGAGGTATGCGACGGACGGAGCTTGGGCATCAGCGGGTTAGGTGCTACAGTGCGTCTCAGGTCAAGTTGGTGAGGTCTGCAGCTTCCTGGGGAGGCACTGAGCATGCCTATGTGCTCAGGTGCGACGTGCGGTGACTCTAGCCACGGCGGCGCCATGGGTGGGCGACGGTGAGCTGCAGCCGCGGTGGGTTTTGCAGCTAGAGCGAGCAAAAGAGCGCGTGGAGAGGTGGGAAAGAAGAGGAGCTCGCAGCGGAGTCGAAAGGCTGGTCGGCGGGCTCGAAGAGGTGGTGGAGAGGGCGCACGGTCGCCGGCGATCTCGGCGGCCGAAGGAGGAAGAAGAGGTTGGGGACGACGCTTCGGGACTTCCGGTGATGCGTGGCTCGTCGAGGAACTAGAGGAAGTCGATGCGGATCTCTTGGACGCGTCGGCAAGGCGAGAGATGCACGGTGGCCGTGGCTACGGCGAGCGGCGGCGACGGTGGCATTCGGTCGTGCGCATGAGCGTGAGACAGAGGAGAGGATGAGCGCGAGGGAGAGTGAGAGGGGGATACGGACGGCTCCAGGGGGTCGTGTGGCATCTCTAGGGCGTCCAGGGGGAGGCGGCAACCAGGAGGTGGCCTCACGCGTGCGAGCGCGCCGCGGGCACGTGCCCTTGCGTCCTTCTGTCAAGAGGAGGACGACGACTGGTAGGTGGCCGCCTGGGCTGGGCTGGGCCTTGCTACAGTAGCAGGCCGCAGGTAAGTGGGCTGCTAGGTAACTCTGTGTGTGTGTGTGTGTGTGTGTGTGTGTGTGTGTGTGTGTGTTTCTATTTCTGTTTTTGTTTTCTATTTATTTCTTTTTGTTTTGATTTAGTTCCTAAACCAAATCATTTTCATAGCTTCTGAAAATTAGTATGTGGCCTGATGCAAAATATTCAGAGCCACTCACAAATTTTCAGAATTATTAGAGTTATAAAAGTATTTATAGGAATTTATATCTCCAATTCAAATAAGTATTGATTTAATTGAAATACCAAAAATGTCCTGGAAAAATGTGGATCATCTCTAGTTAAGGTTTTCACCCTTTCCCATAAATCATGAACATTTTTGAAGGGCATTTTGGAATCATTGAGAATATTTTGGGTTGAACCTACTTGAGTTCATCTGGTGCTAGGGTTTGAACATCCCCATTTCAAATTCATTTGAATTTAAACGTGATGACATGATGATCACGCAAAGACAAACAAGGACTGATCTAGGGCTGTGACATGGGTCGTGTGAGAAGGAGCCCCTATCGCACAGACTTATGAGACGACGATTTAAAACTCCATCGTGCAAAGGAGGTAAAAACTATTCATATAGCATGTAACGGTATCAGTGCTAGGTGGATGATGAGATGATGAAATGTGGATGATCACGCCTAACATGCATGTTGGGATACAAAATAATACTCTCATAGTACTAGATCAATTCCATATGAGATGACAACAACCGGCTAGCGTTGTCGTCGGTTCGCTTTGTTTGTATTTGACGAAACGTGTAGTGCATGATTGATGACTAACATAATTAAGAAGCTTAGAGACGCCCCCGCACAAAAAGAAGCTGACGATGATGAGCGTGTTTCAGACGAAATGTGTTGTACTAGCAAAAACACGTCACGGATGGAGCATAGTTTAGTGAGAGATGGAGCAATACCATCATCACTCTGCTGCAGATGGCATGGATAGGCAATCCCCGTGAGAAACATGGATAATCAATCACATTCCATATTACAGGTACGGACAAGCTGACGAGCGCATCTAGATTTACATGCACGATTTGAAGACACTGACCGGTCGGTGTGGTGCAGCTCCTTCCAAAAGAAAACGTCCGGTGAGGCGGGGGAATAGTAGGCGTTGAGTTGAGAGAGAGAAGAAGGGGCAAGGCCTCTATGCATTGTCAGCGGAGCTTGCCGTTTCAAAGCACCCGCACGCACCAATTCTCATTGTTGTCATGCGATCCGGGTGAAGCGAGAGATGGGCACCGCAGATCTGTTTTGTAGATTAGATTAGGTGATCTGAGGGAACTACTACTTTTTTTGTTCACTTTTATAAGATGTTTTAGACATTTAAGACAAACATTTCAAACGGTTTAATTTTAGCTTTTTTTTAAAACGACTTATAAAAGTGAACAACGAGGGTATTTGGGATTTATGCAGCTGCGTCGGTTTCGTCAGAGCTACGAAACGACGGGCGACTTTGTTAGAAAATGTTGTGGCAAAAACTTGTCTTTGTGGACAAACGGACAATAGAAAAACGAGGTAGCATGAAAGCTCACCGGCGCAGCGCCGGGTCCATGGCACGGCCCAGGCGGGCTGCAACGAGCTTATAAAATCTACACCGCACTTTTTTTAGTGAACACATATGTGCGCAATGGCTGCGGGATCCAACCCTGATGGGGCAAGCACCTCTAATTTTTCTAGTGAAGTTGCATCTTTTATGCCCGTAAAAAATAAACTTTTATTGTTTTGCTACTTCTATAAAAAAAAGTATAAAAAGTTAAAAGGTATTAAAATATGTTCCAGATATATACAAAAAATGTAGAATGTTTATGCAAAAAAGTAGATCTATTTCAAACTATTACAAGTTTATAAAAATGTTCTGATGTATATGGAGATCTGAAACGTCTATTTAAAATTTGAACAAAATGATAAATAAAATAAATGTTGATCGCGTATAAAAAATGTTAATCATATATTTTAAAAATGTCAAACTTATATTATAAAAAAATTCCCAGCGTATAAAGAAAATATACAATGTTCATGAAGAAAATAGTCATAAAAAATTGCAAAAAATGTTTTAATATTTATTTAATAATTCCTGATGTATGCATAAAATGTACAATGTGTATGAAAAAAGGTAGTCATCAAACACATATATTAAATAAATGCGTATCAAGTAATTAAAAAGAACTAAACATGTATAAAATGTGTTGTTCACGTATACAAAAAATACATACATCAAAAATATTTGTTTAGAGAAATATTAGCTGTGTATTTTAAAAATGTTTGACATGCATAAAAATGAGAAACACGATACAAACAACATATAGGAAACAAAAAAATGTCAATCAAAAATGTTTTAAAACTGGTGAAAACCATAAGAAAATACACAGAAAAGAAATATATATAAACCAAAGAAATTGGTGAAAAAGAAAGATAAATAAATAACCAAAGAAATAAATGAAAAAAACGAAGAAAGAAAAAAGGAAACGAAACAATGAAAATATAGAAAAGGAAATGAAACCAATTGAAAAATGAATAACAAAGAAAAGAAAAGATAGACAAGTGAAACCCGTTAAAACAAATAAAACCAGTGTAAAATAAAGAAAACTGAAATTGTAACTAAGAAAAAGGGGGAACAAACAAAATGGTGAAAAAATAAAAAAATGGAAAATAAAATAAAAATGAAAATAAGGGAGAAAACCGAAGCAGAGTGAATCTACAGCGAACGAGTCCTATGCTAATTTGCCGGCCCGCTCGCGTTGTGCCTGACACGAGAGTAGCTTCTATCTCGCTATAAGCGCGATATAGCTTTTGCCGGAAAACAACAGTAAACCATGAGGGAGAGCAACTAGTTGACGAGCGCTTCTACGGGAGCCTCATAACGATCAGCGCTACTTGGCGCGCTCTCAGCCCTCCGCCACGTGTCGCGCTCTGGGCGCTTCCTCCGGATTTTATTTTATTTTTTCTTTTTTTCGCACGCGTTTTCGTCTTTTTAAACGGTTTTCCCGGGGGGTTTCGACATTCCGGTTTTCCACCGGTCTTCCTTAGCTTTTTGAACAAAAAAAATCGAATTTTTTTGCGTGAAAAAACACGTTTTCTTTTTTCCCTTCCGTGAGAGTCACGGTTTTTCTTCCGCGAGAGGCACGGTTTTGCTTTCGCCAAAGTCACGGCCGTGCCTCTCGGAAATGAAAAAAAATGTGTTTTCTGTTTTTTTTCTTCCGTGACAGGCACGGTTTTGCTTCCGCGAGGGGCACGGTTGTGCTTTCGTGAGAGTCACGGCCATGCCTCTCGGAAACCGAAAAAAATGTGTTTTCTATT
This sequence comes from Secale cereale, assembly GCA_902687465.1. Lineage (NCBI taxonomy): Eukaryota > Viridiplantae > Streptophyta > Magnoliopsida > Poales > Poaceae > Secale > Secale cereale. The sequence goes on from LR738711.1 coordinate 348,603,632, forward strand.
TATTTTTCCTTCTGTGAGAGGCACGGTTTTGATTTCATGAGAGGCACGGTTGTGCTTTTGCGAGAGGCATGATTGTGCCTCTCGGAAATGAGAAAAACACATTTTCTATTTTTCTTTCCTTCCGTGAGAGGCACGGTTTTGCTTCCGCGAGAGGCACGGTTGTGCCTTCGCGAGAGGCACAACCGTGCCTCTCGTAAACCGAAAAAAAATACATTGTTTTTCTTCCGTGAGAGGCACTGTTTTGCTTCCGCGAGAGGCATGGTTGTGCTTTCGTGAGAGGCACGGTGTGCCTCCTCGGAAAAGGAAAAAAAATATCTTCTATTTTTTTTCTTCCGTAAGAGGTACAATTTTGCTAGGCACGGTTGTGATTTTGCGAGAGGTACGGGCATGCCTCCTTCGAAAAGTGAAAAACCCGTGCTCCCGGGTAGGTTTTTCGTCCGGTTTTTTTGGTGAAAAGAACAAGTTTGTCAAAACCTATCAGCATGGGATTTACTTTTGAAGATCTGGTTGTGAGGAATCCAACAGTGAAAATGATTCGAGATTGGGACGTATGGTTTAAGAGATAAAAGTGTTTTGAATAAACGGATCTACAAAAAAGAGAAAACTCGCACCCTCGTTCCAACAAACAACAACAACAACAACAACAACAAAGCCTTTAGTCCCAAACAAGTTGGGGTAGGCTAGAGGTGAAACCCATAAGATCTCATGACCAACTCATGGCTCCGGCACATGGATAGCAAGCTTCCACGCACCCCTGTCCATAGCTAGTTCTCTGGTGATACTCCAATCCTTCAGGTCTCTCTTAACGGACTCCTCCCATGTCAAATTCGGTCTACCCCGACCTCTCTTGACATTCTCCGCACGCTTTAGCCGTCCGCTATGCACTGGGGCTTCTGGATGCCTGCGCTGAATATGCCCAAACCATCTCAGACGATGTTGGACAAGCTTCTCTTCAATAGGTGCTACCCCAACTCTATCTCGTATATCATCATTCCGGACTCGATCCTTCCTCGTGTGGCCACACATCCATCTCAACATACGCATCTCCGCCACACCTAACTGTTGAACATGTCGCCTTTTAGTCGGCCAACACTCGGCGCCATACAGCATTGCGGGTCGAACCGCCGTCCTGTAGAACTTGCCTTTTAGCTTTTGTGGCACTCTCTTGTCACAGAGAATGCCAGAAGCTTGGCGCCACTTCATCCATCCGGCTTTGATTCGATGGTTCACATCTTCATCAATACCCCCATCCTCCTGCAGCATTGACCCCAAATATCGAAAGGTGTTCTTCTGAGGCACCACCTGTCCATCAAGGCTAACCTCCTCCTCCTCACACCTAGTAGTACTGAAACCGCACATCATGTACTCAGTTTTAGTTCTACTAAGCTTAAACCCTTTCGATTCCAAGGTTTGTCTCCATAACTCTAACTTCCTATTTACCCCCGTCCGACTATCATCAACTAGCACCACATCGTCCGCAAAGAGCATACACCATGGGATATCTCCTTGTATATCCCTTGTGACCTCATCCATCACCAAGGCAAAAAGATAAGGGCTCAAAGCTGACCCTTGATGCAGTCCTATCTTAATCGGGAAGTCATCAGTGTCGACATCACTTGTTCGAACACTTGTCACAACATTATCGTACATGTCCTTGATGAGAGTAATGTACTTTGCTGGGACTTTGTGTTTCTCCAAGGCCCACCACATGACATTCCGTGGTATCTTATCATAGGCCTTCTCCAAGTCAATGAACACCATATGCAAGTCCTTCTTTTGCTCCCTGTATCTCTCCATAAGTTGTCGAACCAAGAAAATGGCTTCCATCGTCGACCTCCCAGGCATGAAACCAAACTGATTTTTGGTCACGTTTGTCATTCTTCTCAAGCGATGCTCAATGACTCTCTCCCATAGCTTCATTGTATGGCTCATCAGCTTAATTCCACGGTAATTAGTACAACTCTGAACATCCCCCTTGTTCTTGAAGATTGGTACTAATATACTCCGTCTCCATTCTTCTGGCATCTTGTTTGCCCGAAAAATGAGGTTGAAAAGCTTGGTTAGCCATACTATCGCTATGTCCCCGAGGCCTTTCCACACCTCAATGGGGATACAATCAGGGCCCATCGCCTTGCCTCCTTTCATCCTTTTTAGAGCCTCCTTGACCTCAGACTCCTGGATTCGCCGCACAAAACGCATGCTGGTCTCATCAAAGGAGTCATCAAGTTCAATGGTAGAACTCTCATTCTCCCCATTGAACAGCTTGTCGAAGTACTCCCGCCACCTATGCTTAATCTCCTCATCCTTCACGAGGAGTTGGTCTGCTCCGTCCTTGATGCATTTGACTTGGCCAATATCCCTCGTCTTCCTCTCTCGGATCTTGGCCATCTTATAGATGTCCCTTTCCCCTTCCTTCGTGCCTAACCGTTGGTAGAGGCCCTCATACGCCCTACCCCTTGCTTCACCAACAGCTCGCTTTGCGGCCTTCTTCGCCATCTTGTACTTCTCTATGTTGTCTGCACTCCTATCCAAGTACAGGCATCTGAAGCACTCTTTCTTCTCTTTAATCGCCTTCTGGACGGCATCATTCCACCACCAGGTATCCTTATCTTCGCCTCTCCTTCCCCTGGACACTCCAAACTCCTCCGAGGCCACCTTACGAATGCAAGTCGCCATCTTCATCCACACATTGTCCGCATCCCCTCCTTCCTCCCAAGGGCCCTCCTTAATGACCCTCTCCTTGAACGCCTGAGCTAACTCCCCCTTGAGCTTCCACCACTTCGTTCTAGCAACTTTGGCACGCCTATCCCGCTGGACACGAGTCCGAAAGCGGAAGTCAGCAACCACCAGCTTATGTTGAGGTACAACACTCTCTCCAGGTATCACCTTACAATCTAGGCACGCACGCCTATCTTCTCTTCTCGAGAGGATGAAATCAATCTGGCTAGAGTGTTGGCCACTACTAAAAGTCACCAGATGTGATTCTCTCTTTCTAAAGAGGGTGTTAGCTACAATCATGTCGTAGGCTAGAGCAAAGCTTAAGACATCTTCTCCTTCCTGATTCCTGGTGCCATAGCCAAAGCCCCCATGCACCCCTTCAAAACCTGTGTTAGATGTACCCACGTGGCCATTGAGGTCTCCTCCTATGAAGAGCTTCTCACCAATCGGTACACTCCTAACCATGTCTTCCAGACCTTCCCAGAACTCCCTCTTGGTGTTCTCAGTGTGGCCTACTTGCGGGGCATACGCGCTGATAACATTGAGAACTAAGTCCCCAACTACCAGCTTGACCAGGATAATCCGGTCCCCACATCTCGTGACGTCTACCACTCCATGCTTGAGGCTCTTGTTGATCAAGATGCCTACGCCATTCCTGTTTGCAGCCAACCCGGTGTACCACAGCTTGAAGCCGGTACCCTCCACCTCCTTTGCCTTCTGTCCCCTCCACTTGGTTTCTTGGATGCAAAGGATATCAACACTTCTCCTCACCGCTACATCGACTAGCTCCCGAAGCTTCCCTGTCAGGGACCCTACATTCCAGCTACCTAAGCGGATCCTCCTAGGCTCGGCTAGCTTCCTTACCCTTCGCACTCGTCGAGTCAAATGCGAAGACCCTTGCTTTTGGGTTTCATCTCCATAAGAGTAGCTGAGTTTTCACGTTGGCTCGCCAAGCCTAACACAACCCTCCTCCTTTACCCGGGCTTGGGACCGGCTATGTTGAGACAACATAGGCGGAGACCGGCTATGTTGAGACAACATAGGCGGAGTTACTCGCACCCTCGTTCCAAGGCTGGAAATTCATCTTTCTGGAGGAACTCAAGCTACTCAAATACAGGATGAAACAGAAGAATGATAGACAGTTCTCTGTTTGGTTGGCAGTTATGTTGAAATTTCTTGTTCTTAGTTTTTTCAGCCTTTTTAGCTTTTTCCCTAGTGTTTTCCTTAGTTTTCTCTATATTTCTGTCTCTCTTTGTTTTGTTCTAGGGCTTACCTCAAGCCTTTCAGACTATTATTGTTAGCTTGTTTTATTTATTTAATTGATAAAAGTTGCAGTGGGGTTTTACCCTATTGTTTATATTCAAAAAGACTAACAGGTTGCGACAAGTGGTGCACATGCATCGTGTCACTTGTCACAACGTGGGAGTGATTTTTGCTATAAGTACTCTTCAATTGGTGATTTTGTCCGTGAGGACTCACGACTCAGGAGAGATACGCCAGCAAAGAGCCTCACATGTTGCACTAAGGGTATTATGTAGTTAGCCGGTCCAACATTGGACACGTGGCCACCAGAGACGCCGACATGGCGAAATAATAAAGCGGAAGAGAACAAAAAGTTTCCCTCATCCACGAGCGTGGTCGCTCGCTAGCCCCGCTTGGGACCTTGGACCATAGGTGAGGATCCCACCTCGTCGTCGACGCTGCTCACCCATCTCGCCGTCACTGGGTTGCAGCTCCGCATGCTCGTGGTCGCAGCACCCGGTAGCTGTGTTCGTACTCTCTCTGGTCTCTCATGGCACCACCATCCAGCACGTAGCAACCTTGCCACCGTTCCCACCTCCCCTCCATCGCCGGAGCCAACACTGCCACCTCCGCCCCTTACTTGTTGTCATCGTCTTTGCACCACCGTGTCCTAGCAATAAACAAATTTCAGGAGCGGAAATCTCCAATAGTCGCCATGGCCGGTCGCAGGAAAAAATATCATCGGCAAGGGGTGAGGAATCGATGGCCTGGGTTAAAAGGTAGTTCGCCAGCACCGCCTCCTGGAGAATGTCACACGGATAACATTTCCCTTTTCTATTGTCACCGGGGATGGCACATGCCATATTGGATTTAACCTCCACGCGGCTGGCAACGCGAGAGAAGCTTGGGGCCAACGTAAACCCACAACGACTGAAGCAAACCAAGTCAAGAGCAGATCAGTGGTGGACACAAACTTGGAGAGAACGTAACCACATCACGTGCAGCTTGCCCTCCGCAGGACCCGTATTATCTTTACCTAATCTCTACCGCCTAATAATAAAGCACGGAGTGTTTCTGCCCGTCCTTCGCACCATTTTGCAAAAAAGCTCGTGTATTTTCTTGAAATCAACCCGTAGTCCGAACATTAGTCACCTGAACTGTTATTTTACTGTTTTGCAAAAAAGCCCCCGTATTTTCTTGAAATCAACCTGCAATCCGGACTTAAGTCATCCGAACAGTTATTTTACATTTTTTTAAACTCCCCTAACCTTTTAGGTAATTCATCCGCGGGTCATATTTAAGTTAAACAAATGATTTTCTTAATCATCCATATCTTTTTAACTGTAACTCTGATTTAAACATGTTATATATGAAATTTAATTAAAAAAATATGTAGATATGAATATGAGATTATTTTAAACTGCTAAGTATTTTTAAATATTATTTTGGAAGATATTAAAGTCAAACAAATGGTTTTCTAAATTATCCGTATCTTTTAAATCGTAACTCCGATTTTAACATGTTATATATGAAATTTGATTAGAAAAACGTGTGAAATCTGAATATGATGTTAATTTTACCTGTTGATTATTCTTAAATATTGTTTTGAAAGCAAACTTTTAATCTATAGCACACGATTCATTTTTCTTTCGTACCTGCGGCGATCTGGATTACGAATAAACACCCACTATAACCATATAGGGAAAATAAAACATCGATGACTACACATTCATACCTTTGAAAACATCGCAGTGGAAAACAACAAATTTATCATGGCGAGTGTGAGAGAAAGCAAGAGAGAGAGGGAGAGGGAGAGAGAGACGCATTAGGATTAACCATATTCAAACATGTTTTGGTTTTGTGTGAACACTGAGTCCACCACCGGTGAAGGTGAGAAGGAGGATAAGCGGCAACACAAATATGATGCCTAGCTAAAATAAAGGAGATGGGCCTATTTGTGGTCTTGAGTGATGGTTGTTGGGTTAAGAGTGTGTGTTGTATTTTTTCTTCCGTTGCAACGTACGGGCTCTTTTGCTAGTAATAATAAAGAAAATTGGGTTTTTGGTCGCCCGCCATAAGAATTATCCCCGTAGTTGCTAATAATTACCCCCTTGCCATCAGTAAGTGAAGAAAAAATGATTCGTTGTTTCCCTTCTCAAGTCGCGGTCGGCTTAGTTATTATGGATGAAAGTCCGTTCTATGCAAAACACATGCGTGTATCAGAATGGCCTGGGCCTCACAGCTGCAAACTGCAGGTCTAGGTTCGATGCTTGGTTCTTTCATCTTTTTTATTTATCTTTTTTATTTATTTCTTTTATCCTTTGCTTTGTTTGGGAGTCAACCGACACTTCAGAAAAAGAAAGCCGAGAAAATTAGTTGCAATACGCCAGATGTTTGCAAATGCATAAATTGGCATCATTTTGTTAGCCACTTTGATCGTCACATTTAACTAATAGCTTCAGTTTACTTTATACACAACGGGTAAAAATCAGAGTGCATGATGAACACAAAAGGTGGTATCATGCATCAGAATAAGATTCACTTACTTTCTCAAGTGAAATAGAAATACTGACCCTATAGTTAATCAAACAAGTAAGCAGTGGCAGTATCATGCTATAAGAATAATACAAGTCAGCTAGCACCATTATGGAATTGTGTTTTTAGTACTTATCTTCAGTGTATATATTGTAATTTACTTCCTTTTGCATATTTTGGTTCCAACAGTAGCATATTTCTGATCTGGATTATCAGATTAGCACATGTACCCTTCAAAAGGGTATTAAGGCAATCATGTAGTGCTGCATATAACATGGAATTCAAGTTCGGGCCAAATCACTAGAAACATATAGCAGTCTTTCTTCCAGATGATCGACATAAATGTAAAATTAGGAGGAAATACTCAAACCACATAGCAATCGCATTTCAACCCTAATAACAGTTCGTCAATTATCATTCATTTGCAGAATTTTTGTTTTGCCACGTTGAGTAAAAAATCGAGTACAATTCCATATATGTGTGTGTGTTAATTGATGGTGGTCTGATCTTTTTTAATTGATGTTCATATCAGATCCCGGTAAAATATCCTTCGTTTTTATCTCAGTTGTTTTACTGAGATTATTTTCCTAGGAAACAACCATTGCATGTGTAGAAAACATAACATCATAGAAATACAACATCTCGTCTTTATCTTGGCTAGTCCGATTATGCATATATTATTTTAAGATTATATGGCGAGCAATGGTCAGCGCGAACAAATTTATTCGAACCATGATCTTACTTCTTACAAAAGATATATAGATGAAATATATAATGTACAACACTCCTAAGGTGGATATGATATTAGGCAATGGTATGTACAATGTCATGTCATTGTAGACAGTAGTAAAAAAAGGCTTCAATCTGGATACGACGAGGAGGTAAAAACACATACTCCATCTGTCCAAAATAAGTGTCTCAACCTTTGAGACACTTATTTTGGAATAGAGGGAATATAATCCTTTCTTTTTTTTTCATGCATGTTTTCACATCCATGACAATGTTTTAGTAGTGTGTTCCCCGTTGCAACGCACGGGTAATTTTCCTAGTTACTCCCTCCGTCCGGGTTTATTAGGCCCCTCGACCAAAACACAGGTACCAAGGTGCAACAATTAATTTCCAGAAAGAAGCGCTAATCCTTCGGTTTCTACACATGATTAAATTCCCAAAGTAATCCAGCTTCGCATAGCTTCCTGCATGCAGCCCACAATCAATTAATCTAGCCATTCCCTGCCGCTTTGGAACCCGTTGGCAGCATTGCGCTCAATTAACTCTGCATGCAGGCCCACACGATTTAGAAAGGAATGAAGCATTCTCTCTGCGGGATCGATGCGGGGGCATTTTAAAAACGGACGCGCTTCCTTTGCTCACGAGCCTGATAAACCCGGACGAAGGGAGTATAACTATAAGAGGAGTTCATCTCACCACAATCTCCATCGCCAAAACATCCTTACCAACTCCGCGCACCTCATCGAGCCTAACCCCGCCCGCTAAACTCTACCATACTCGTGGGCGATAGAGGTTTTCGCGAGCTCACCCGACAATGGCGTCCCGTAAGTCCCCCTCCGATCCTGCCTGCCTTGTCAGATTTCCTCTTTTTTCTTAGAAAAATTGATCGATGTGGCGATGCCAACGCTTTGGTGCTCCTCTACTGCAGGACTCAAGTTTGAGAACTCGTGCGAGGTCGGGGTCTTCGCGAGGCTCACCAACGCCTACTGCCTCGTCACGGTCGGTGGCGCTGGGAATTTCACTAGGTTGGTTGTCCTCGATCTATCAGACTAGCCACAATGGGTAGTAACATGGAGTAGTAACATGCCCATGTTACTACTCTATGTCACTACCTCTACAGTGGGGAGTAACATATGTGTGATAACATGCAACACTATATTTATTAGGCTATAGACTCATTTTGTCTTGATATGTGTGATGTTACTCACACTACTAGTAACTAGCTATGTTACCACATGCCTCTCTTTCTTCATTTATTGCTTGCCACATCATCTATTTTATCTAGATATGTGTGATGTTACTACCTATGTTACTCCCACTTTGAGTAGTCTCATGGTTAATCGCGACCCCTGGCTTACTAGAGTAATTGGTCCTGTGGTTGCAGTGTGTTTGAGGCCGAGCTCGTCGACACCGTCCCGGTGGTCAAGGCACCCATTGGCGGCATGAGGATCCTCGGGATACTCTGCGTAGGGAACAGGAATGGCCTTCTTCTACCACACACCACCAACGACCAAGGTAAAAGAAGAAAAGAAAAAGAAACATACCTTGATCCTTCTCCAGTGAGTGAGCATAGTAGTGACATGACATGGGTTTCAAATGCCTACCACAGAGCGTCGGCACCTGAAGAATAGCCTGCCTGATGAGGTGGTCGTCCAGCGGGTCGACGAGCGACTCTTTGCCCTCAGCAACTGCGTTGCTTGCAACGACCACGTGGCTCTCACAAACCCAGATCTCACCAAGGAAACCGAGGAGATCATCTCGGGCGTTCTTGGGGTGGAGGTTTTCAGGTAGACTATCGCAGGGAGCATCCTCATGGGAAGTTCATGCGCCTTCCCCAACAAAGGGGTACTTGTAAGCTCACCATACCTAGGACTCGCCTCAAGTTCATCCACTTCTTGATTTCTGAAACTCGTCGACTCTGCGAGTGTGTAGGTGATACGTCTCGAACATATCTATAATTTTTTATTGTTCCATGCTATTATTTATGAAGTCTTGGATGTTTAATGGGCTTTATCATTCACTTTTATATCATTTTTGGGACTAACCTACTAACCCAAAGGCCCAGTCTAGATTGCTGTTTTTTGCCAGTTTCAGGGTTTTGCAGAAAAAGAATATCAAACAGAGTCCAAACGGAATGAAACCTTCGTGAGAGATATTTTTGGAGGAAATCACGCACGAAGAACTTGAGAACCACGTCAGAAGAGCCACGTGGGGCCCACGAGGGTGGGGGCGCGCCCCCTTCGTAGGGCACGCCCCCTGCCTCATGGAGCCCCCGTGACTCCCCCGGTGCCCTCCTTCTTCCTATATAAGTCTACGTACCCCAGAAATTCCAGGAACAGAGAGAAAACCCTAATTCCACCACCGTACCTTCTGTTCCCGTGGAGATCCCATCTTGGAGCATGTTCCGGAGCTCCACCGGAGGGGGATCCATCACGGAGGCCATCATCATCATCATCATCACCCTCACCATGAGTAGTGAGTAGTTTACCACAGACCTACGGGTCCATAGCTAGTATCTAGATGGCTTCTTCTCTCTCTCTGGATCTCAATACAAAGTTCTACTCGGTCTTTGAGGAGATCTATTCGATGTAATCTATTTTTGCGGTGTGTTTGTCGAGATATGATGAATTGTAAGTTTATGATCAAGGTTATCTATGAAAGATATTTGGTTCTTCTCTAAACTTTTTTATGTGTGCTCATAATATCCTTGCAAGTCTCTTCGAATTATTGGTTTGGTTTGGCCTACTAGATCTATAGTTCTTACAATGGGAGAAGTGTTTGGCTTTGGGTTCAATCTTGCGGTGTCCTTTCCCAGTGACAGTAGGGGCAGCAAGGCACATATTGTATTGTTGTCATCGAGGATAAAAAGATGGGGTTTATATCATATTGCTTGAGTTTATCCCTCTACATAATGTCATCTTCCTTAAGGCGTTACTCTATTCTTATGAACTCAATACACTAGATGCATGCTGGATAGCGGTCGATGTGTGGAGTAATAGTAGTAGATGGAGGCAGGAGTCGGTCTAGTTGTCTCGGACGTGATGCCTATATACAATGATCATGCCTAGATAGTCTCATAATTATTCGCTTTTCTATCAGTTGCTCGACAGTAATTTGTTTACCCGTAGTAGAATATCGCTATCATGAGAGAAGCCACTAGAGAAAACTATGGCCCCGGGGTCTATTCTCAACATATCAATCTACATCTACTTTACCTTTATCGCTTTTATTTGTTGTTCTTATAAACCAAAAATACAAAAAATATAAACTATCATCTCTATCAGATCTCACTTTCGTAAGTGACCGTAAAGGGATTGACAACCCCTTATCGCGTTGGCTACGAAGTTCTTATTTGTTTGTGCAGGTGTGAGGGACTCGCGCGTGGTCTCCTACTGGATTGATACCTTGGTTCTCAAAAACTGAGGGAGATACTTACTCTACTGTGTTGCATCTCCCTTTCCTCTTCGAGGGAATACAACGCAAGCTCAAGAGGTAGCAAGAATAATTTCTGGCGCCGTTGCCGGGGAGGCATACGCAAAAGTCATATACCAAGTACCTATCACAAACCCTTATCCTTCGCATTAGATTTATTTGCCTCCCGTTTTCCTCTCCCCCACTTCACCCTTGTCGTTTTATTTGCCCTTCTTCCGCCGTGTGTTTATCGTTCGCTTGCTTTTTGTTTGCTTGTGTGTGTTGGATTGCTTTCTTGTCACTATGGCTCAGAACAATACCAAATTTTGTGACTTCTCCAATACCAACAACAATGACTTTATTAGCACCCCGATTGCTCCTATTACCGATGCTGAATCTTGTGAGATCAATGCTGCTTTGTTGAATCTTGTCATGATAGATCAATTCTCCGGCCTTCCTAGTGAAGATGCCGCTACCCATCTAAACAACTTTGTTGATTTGTGTGATATGCAAAAGAAAAGAGACACGGATAACGACATTGTTAAATTGAAGTTATTTCCGTTTTCACTTAGAGATCATGCTAAAACTTGATTTTCCTCTTTGCCTAGAAATAGTATTGATTCGTGGAATAAGTGCAAAGATGCTTTTATCTCTAAGTATTTCCCTCCTTCTAAGATCATCTCTCTTAGAAACGATATTATGAATTTTAAGCAACTAGATCATGAGCATGTTGCACAAGCTTGGGAGAGAATGAAATTGATGATAAGTAATTGCCCTACACATGGTTTGAATCTATGGATGATTATTCAGAACTTTTATGCTGGCTTGAATTTTGCTTCTAGAAATCTTTTAGATTTGGCCACCGGAGGCACTTTCATGGAAACTACCTTAGGAGAAGCTACCAAACTCCTAGATAATATTATGGTTAATTATTCTCAATGGCACACCGAAAGATCTACTAGTAAAAAAGTGCATGCTATCAAAGAAATTAGTGTTTTGAGTGGAAAGATGGATGAACTTATGAAATTATTTGCTGCTAAGAGTGCTTCTTCTGATCCTAATGATATGGCTTTGTCCACTTTGATTGAGAATAACAATGAATCTTTGGATGTGCATTTTGTTGGTAGGAATAATTTTAGTAACAATGCTTATAGAGGTAATTTTAATCCTAGGCCTTTTCCTAGTAATTTGTGACACCCCGAGACCGGTGCGCCATGTGTCAGCTAGTTATTCGTCACCGTTGCCATGTCATCTGCTTGTGTGTTGCATCTTGCCATGTCGTCATGTGTGTTGCATCTGCATGTTTTCAAAACTTGCATCCGTCTGAGTTCCCTCGTCCTCTCCGTTGTCCGTTCTGAGCCCAAACACACTCACATGCGCCCGCGGCGCCTCCGCATATTTATTTTATGAGTGGCCGAAAAACGTTCTCGGAATGGGTTGAAACTTGGTGTGTGGTCTTATTATAGCATAGGTAGACCACATGTCAAGTTTCGTCGCCTTCGGAGTTCGTTTGATAGCCCAACGGATATATATAGCGGCACAAGTAGCCGGTATAAACGTCGGACATTTTCGGTCTCCGAAAACCCCCGCGGGCCTCTCTCCCTCACCACTTTACCTCTGCCTACCCCTTTAAGCTTTGATAGTATTGTTACCCATGGTTATGGGATTGCTGAGTCCTCGTGGCTCACATATACTAAAACAACAGTTGCAGGTGCAGGTTTCCGATGTCTTGACGTGAGAGCGTTGATCGTTGTGTTGGAGTTCTTTCTTCTTCTTCTTCTTCATCAGTCTTGGGTTAGGTTCCGGGTCGGCAGCCTGGGATAGCAGATGGATGTCGTTGTTCTTTTCATGTTTGCATCTGTAGTCGGATGCCTTGTATTGATGTTGTTGTATTCATGTGACTTGTATGTATTGTTGTATCCCCCATGTATGTATGTAATCGTATGATGTAATGATATCCATCTTGCTAAGTGCCCGAAATGCGGTTGTGCCCCAATCACGTAAGTGTCACGTGATCGGGATAGAATCGCATCTTGGGCCTGACATAATTCCTCTAATAATTTTGGTAATTCCTACAACAACTCTTATGGAAAGATGTCTTCTAAATTTGAAACTAGTGTTAAGGAGTTTATGATCTCGCAAAAGAATTTCAATGCTATGCTTGAAGAGAAATTGCTTAAGGTTGATGAATTGGCTAGAAGTGTGGATAGAATTACTCTTGATGTTGATTCTTTGAAACATAGATCTATCCCACCTAAGCATGATATCAATGAGTCTCTCAAAGCCATGAGAATTTCCATTGATGAATGCAAAGAAAGAACCGCTAGAATGCGTGCTAAAAGAGAAGATTATATTAAATCGTGTTCTTCTAGTTATCATGAAAATGAAGATGAAGATCTGAAAGTTATTGATGTGTCTCCCATTAGATCCTTGTTTTCTAGTATTAATCTTGATGAAGATAGGATTGGAGATAATTCTGCTTTAAGGTGTCCCAATGATTCGGAGTTTTTAGATCTTGATGCTAAAATTGCTAAAAGTGGGAGTGAAGAGATTAAAACTTTGCATAGTGATGAACCCACTACTTTGGATTTCAAGGGATTCGATTATGATAATTAATCTTTGACTGATTGTATTTCCTTGTTGCAATCCGTGCTAAATTCTCCGCATGCTTATAGTCAAAATAAAGCTTTCACCAAACACATAGTTGATGCTTTGATGCAATCTTATGAAGAAAAACTTGAGTTGGAAGTTTCTATCCCTAGAAAGATTTATGATGAATAGGAACCTACTATAAAAATAAAAATAAAATATCATGAATGCTATGCTTTGTGTGATTTGGGTGCTAGTGTCTCTACTATCCCAAAAACTTTGTGTGATTTGCTAGGGTTCCATGAGCTTGATGATTGTTCTTTAAATTTGCATCTTGCGGATTCCACTATTAAGAAACCTATGGGAAGAATTAATGATGTTCTTATTGTTGCCAATATGAATTATGTGCCCGTAGATTTCATTGTTCTTGATATAGATTGCAATCCTTCATGTCCTATTATTCTTGGTAGACCTTTCCTTAGAACGATTGGTGCAATTATTGATATGAAGGAAGGAAATATTAGATTACAATTTCCGTTAAGGAAAGGCATGGAACACTTTCCTAGAAAGAAAATCAAATTACCATATGAATCTATCATGAGAGCCACTTATGGATTGCATTCCAAAGATGGCAATACCTAGATTTATCTTGTATCGTGCCTAGCTAGGGGCGTAAAACGATAACGCTTGTTGGGAGGCAACCCAATTTTATGTTTTCTGTTTTTGTTGCTGTTAGGGAATAAATATTGCATCTAGCATATGATTAGATGTTGTTTCATGTTTTGTTTAGTGTTTGTGCCAAGTAGAACCTTTGGGAAGGCTTGTGTGAAGTTTATATGATCTTGCTGTGAAAAATAGAATCGTTAGCGCTCGCTAAAGTAGTCCTCAGATTTTTACTGGAGCGTGCTTTTTAGTTGATTCTTTTTGCAGATGATTGGTAGACAAATTCCGCAAATTTAAAATTTTAGTTTGAATTTTTTGGAGTTCCAGAAGTAGGCGAAACCTGCAGATTACTACATATTGTTCTATTTTTGACAGATTCTATTTTTCGCGTGTTGTTTGCTTATTCCGATGCATCTATGAGTAGTATTGGAGGATTTGAACCATAGAAAATTTGGAATACAGTAGGTTTAACACCAATATAAACAAAGAATTAATTCATTGATGCACCTTTGAGTAGTGGTTTGCTTTCTTATACTAACGGAGCTCACGAGAATTTTTGTCTAAGTTTTGTGTTGTGAAGTTTTCAAGTTTTGAGTATTGCTTTGATGGACTATGGAACAAGGAGTAGCAAAGGCCTAAGATTGGGGATGCCCATGGCACCCCAAGTAAATTCAAGATAATCAAAAGCCTAAGCTTGGGGATGCCCCGGGAAGGCATCCCCTCCTTCGTCTTCATCCATCGATAACTATACTTGGAGCTATATTTTTATTCGCAACACGTTATGTGTTTTACTTGGAGCGTCTTGTATAATTTGAGTATTTGCTTGTTAGTTTGACACATTCATCCTTGCTGGACACACCTATTTGAGAGAGTTAAATGTGGCCTAGGAATTGTTAGAACACTCTATGTGCTTCACTTATATCTTTTGAGTTGAATAGTTTTTTGCTCTAGTGCTTCACTTATATCTTTTAGAGCACGGTGGTGGTAATATTATGTAGAAATTGTTGAACTCTCATGTTTAACTTATATCTATTTGAGAGTCTATTAAAACAGCATGGTAATGTGTTTAGGCTAAAGAAACTAGTCTTCACATGATAGACATCCAATGTCAATGTAGTAAAAAAAATCACACTAAGTGCATTGAATAGAACGAGATGTTGGATGCTTGATAATTGTTTTGAGATATGAGGATAGTGATATTAGAGTCATGCTAGTGGAGTTATTATGAAATTGAATAATACTCGTGTTAAGGTTAGTGATTCCCGTATCATGCACGTATGGTGAACCGCTATGTGACGAAGTTAGAGCATGAGGTATTTGTAGAGTGCCAACCTTTGTGTGGAGGTCCGGGGCGCGCGATGGTTAACTCCTACCAACTGATAAACCTCAACCGTAAGGGATCGAGATAGTCTTCGTGGGTAAGAATAACCCAATTTATAGATTCGACACACGGGGAGCCAAAGAGTATTTATAAGCTTTGACAGTTGATTTGTCAATTCAACCGCACCTGAAATATACTTACTTGCAACAAAAGATAAGTGGTAACGGTGATATGATAGTGATGGTGGTGACAGCAAAAGTAAACAGCAAAAGTAACAACTAATAACCAGCGGGATTGAAACACTGTAGGCTAGGGAGATGGATGGTTGGGCGCTACATGGATGAGATACATCATGAATCTAACTTGGGGCAAGGCACACAGAAAAGTAATGATCATCTAGGCAAATATCAAACATTAGGCATGTATCCCACAGGTAGTTGTACGTGCTTGCAATTAGAACTTGCACAACATCTTTTGTCCTACCATCCCGCTATGAACGGGGCCAAAAGGAACTTATGGAGATTAAGGTGCTCCTGTCAAAGAGCATCGGAACAAAGCAATAAACTCAATGGATACATGGAATCCTCAAATTATGGACCATCCCCTTTGGTGTCCCAAGTTGTCACCTTTGGGATCGCCGGTTCCGGACCATAATAGGTGCAAACAACTCATATATAGGATCAAGAACACAAATATATTCATGCAAACACATAGGGTTCAGATCTGAAAACATGGCACTCGGGCCCAAAGTGACAAGCATTGAGAGCAACAAGTTGAAGCAAAGATGATAAACACCAAAGTAGATGATAGGCAACATGCCCCCAATAATCTGATAAACTATTACATGATCTAACTCATCCAATCCCTACCATCCCCTTTGCCTACAGCAGGGAATTACTCACACATGGAAGGAGAAGTCATGGAGGGAGGATGGAGTGGTGATGATGATGACGATGGCGACGATCTCCCCTCTCCGGAGGCCAAATCAGCCTCCAGATTAGCCCTCCCGAAGAAGAACAGAGGGTGGCGGCGGCTCCGCGACGAAAACTGGAAAAACGACTTCTGTTCTGGGGTTTCCTCGCCACGGGAATAAATAGGAGCCAAGGTAGGGCACCAGAGGGGGGAGGACCCTCCCAGGCGGCCTCCTGGCGTGACCAGGGGTGGGGCCGCGCCAGCAGGGCGCCTGGTCCCCCCTGGCTACCCTCTGGCCCCACTTCTGGCACAATGGCCCTTCGGGTGCATGGATTTTCTGTGATTTTTCTTGGAATTTTCTGAGACACCTAAAAATCCATTTTCCTGCACACAATAAAACCATACAGGCAGCTCTGCTGAAAACAGCGTCAGTCCGGGTTAGTTTAGTTCAAATCATGCAAGAATGAGGGCAAAACAATAGCAAAAGTGTTTGGAAAAGTAGATACGTTTGAGATGTATCAACTCCCCCAAGCTTAGCATATTGCTTGTCCTCAAGCAATTCAGTTCAACGAACTGGACGCGACAAAGAAAACTTTGACAAACTCTTTTGCTTCATTAGATGTATATAAGCATGTACTACGAAAAGAGTCTAGCAAGTATTGAAACAATGCTATGAGGACAATGCACGAAGCAATCCTTCTTTCAAGTGACCAATCACAAATAACTAAAAGTAAATAATATGCTACTGAAAATCAAGACAAGATTACATTGCACATAGCTTGAACATACTAGAGTGGTATCTCGCTAGCCTCCATGAGTGAAGCAAAACATAAATGCAGAAACTTTTCCAGAGTTTTAAAGGAGACTAGAACTAAGAATTTCAGAATAAATTATACCACAAGCATGCAGAATACAATGTAATACTTTGGGACAATGCACATTACACTCAGAATGACAATTATGCTCTCCTAGTTGGTGCTTTGAAGAAAGAAGGTGGAGACTCTCGAACCGTGGAATTTGATGGCGAGGTTGAAAACCCGTGGTTGGAAGCAAAGACTAAACATGTACCAGAGCTCTTGGTTTTGAAAACAGAGGTAAAAATGATTTTGGGAGGTGCATATTTCGTCAACGAATGCTAGTAGACAACCCAATCACTTCTTATGCTAGACATGTTTCAAGGAACGGCTCCCAAGATGGGGACGATCACATCCCCTTAATCTCCTTTGTTTATCACTACCAAAGTTTTCTGATTTCTCATAAACAAAGCGTGAAGGAGGGTTTGTTGGTTGTGATTATCTTTTGTGAGTTGGGCGCACTCATGCCAGTCCCTCCTCGTATTAGGGGTTTGCAGATTAGACATGCAATCTTGGGATAAAACATGTCCAACATAAGAAGATCATGAATTACCTACTACTTCCTCATGAGCTAAAACAGAGGCACAAAACAGGAGTAAATTTGAATAATTTCGAGATGGTACAAGAAAGTCTTCGTTAGGATGGCCGGTAAATACCACATAGGAAGGTATGGTGGACTCATATGTATTAACTGGTTTGAAAGGATTTGGATGCACAAGCAGAATTCCGCTTAGTGCGAGCGAAGGCTAGCAAGAGACTGGGAAGCGACCAACTAGAGAGCAATAACGGTCATAATCATGCAGAGCAACAAAGCAACATTGAATTGGGCATGAAAGTGATATAACTATTCTGAAACTCAAAGATCATCAAGGCAAAGCAGACTTTTTTGTCTTAAACATGTGTAAACATGTGCCAAGTCAATCCAAGAATTCTCTAAAGGGAAATACCACCTTAGTATACCAAACTATGAACAATGCAATGCATGTAAATCATTTCAATAACACATTATATACTCTAGCTATTTGAGATTAGCCACAAGGAAAGCATGAACCACTGGGAAAGCATTGTAAACATAGCACTATGTCGCTACAAGCTGGTCTCTAGATCATAAGTACAGGCATATGTACAAAAGTAGAAACAAGAAGAGTTCATACCAGTTTTCCTTGTTGCTTCCCTTCCTTCGATCTTCGTCATTAATGCCTTGTCACTTGCACGATCGAACGTAGGAAATATAATTAAATGCCATCACGGACTCGAGCTGATCTCTGAAAACAAAGCAAACTAAAGAGAGAAAGGAAATCTTTTTGGGTTTTTTCAAAGGTTGAACGAAAGCAAAAGAAAGAGAAAATCTTTTTGTTGTTTTTGCAAAGAAAGAAACAAAGAAGAACGGGCAAAATTTTCGAAAAGATCAAAGTGAACAAAAATAAAACGGATAATACAATGGAAAAGTGAGAAGGGCACGTACTCCCCCAAGCTTAGGCTTTTGGCCTAAGTTGGTAGTAGCTACTGCCCCCAGGAGCCTCCTGCTCCGGGGTGGTACTGGTGAGTCCAAGGGTCGTATAAGGATTCTGGCGCGTACACCGAAGTCCTCGGATCCTCCCACGAAGAAGGGTCCGCACTCCAAGCAGAGGAAGACCCTTCACCAAACTGGGTGACGGTCTCCCCCTGAAAAGGTGGTAACTCACCGTGCTCCTCCTCGTTAGGCACAACCCCCTCCATGGGGTTATGAAACTGATGCTGGACCATGAACTCATCGAACTGGATATCATCAAAGGACCATCCGTTCCTGCGAGAAAAATCAAACAAAAGAGGTGCAGGTAGACGGATCTTGCGTTCCGCGATAGTTCCGAAACGCAAGATATAAACAAGGTTACCAAACTCAGAAGTCATGGTAACAAACTTATGCCTTTTCATAGCAGCAAGATCAAAACTTAAATAAGTAAAAGGCTTACAATCAGGGTGTGGGGTGCCTTTAAGATACTCTAAGATAAGTGTGGCATAAACGCCACCAAATAAATTTCCCTTGTTACCGTTCATAGCAAGGCGTCGAGCAATTAAGGCACCCACATTATAATCAAACCTCCCTGAGAGGGCGGTTGCCAGGATAGCAATATCCGGCGCAGAAATGCTGCTCGTGTTGTCACGAGCTAACACCCCTCTAGCAACATAATACGCAAAATACCTGAGGTGAGGGAATAAGATGCTGGAGATTTTTGACCGATGAATATCCCTCGTATCCATGCTGCAGAGAGAGTTGAAGACGGTTCTCAGCTCGGAGGGCTGAGAGGTCATCTTCGCCGTCCGCCCAACATTTGGCACACCTATTATTTCACAAAACTTTTCCAAGGGCATGGTCAAAAGTTTATTGTAAATTTTAGACTCAATAGAACTAGTATCAAGGTTATATCTAAAACCGTTAATGAAACCGGAGATGAGTTTTTGATACTGAGCAACACGGCACGTGACGAGCCGTGTCAGACCTGCATTAGCACAAAGATTATAAAACTCATCCTTAATTCCTACAGCTTCAAGGAATTCATCACATGGGAACATCATCGCACGTGCTGGATTTGTGTCTTCCAACAACTCTAGGGGCACATGATCTTCATTGTAGCTCACCCTAGCAGTCGAGGGTGAAGCTGCGGCTCTAGTAACTCGATCGGAGCGCGCGGGCTTCTTCTTCTCAAGCCACCCCTTTGCCCTTCCTAACAAACTCATTTCTGAATTTTTTTGCAAATTAGAAAAACAAGGATTTAAACAAAGTGGGTTAAGGCAAACTACTCAACTCACTTACCTAAGGCATAAACTTGCATCAAAACTTGGAAAATAAATTTCTACACATGCATGCAAGCTCATCTACACAGCACCAAGAACTACTAAATACTCACAAATGAAGCCACCAACCAAAAATCTAATTGGAGGGGTGGAGGAGTTATATACCAGGGAGTATTTGTTCAAAATCTTAGCTCGAATGATAGGCTGTAGAGAGAGATCGAAAATTGCCTCCAAGAACGCAAGAACAGGTGCAGGACTCGTGTTTTCGGAGAGAAAGAGAGAGAGAGGAAGAAGACTCACCTGGAGGCGGGACCTATGGGCCCCAGTCGCCCTATGGGCCTGCCAGGGGCAGGCCGCGCCAGCTGGCCGCCTGGGCCACTGGTGGCCCCCCTGGTCATCCCCAGGTGCCTCTGGGTCACTCCCGGCATGGAAATTTTTATTTTTATTTTTCTGGAATTTTTCTGAAAACTTCACTGTTGAAATTTTTTCGAACTTCAAAAAGATGCAAAACTTTCTGAAAACTTAAAGCAGTTATTAGTATTGTGAAGCTTCAAAAACACAAACACTTGGTACAGCAAGGAGAACAAAAGCTAAAACAAATGAAAGCATAACAAGCTCAACTTTTTACCTATATAAAACATGCTCACTAGTAAGGTTGATCAAGTCTTACCAACAAACCGGCGATATATAGAGCAAAAAGTCCCACCTCTTACGAAGTGATCATTGCACCTTTACTTTAATGGACATTATCCCCACCATAATAGTTTTGTATTTGTGGTGCACATGTAGTGGACAGTCCCATTCTCCAATCTTCACGGTCTCGATATTTTCAATAGAGTTGAGGCCATGCCTCTTGTCGATCTTCTTTGGAAAATACACCGTGTGTTCTTTATCATTCACATTGAAGGTAACCTTTCCTTTATTGCAATCAATAATAGCACCTGCGGTGTTAAGAAAAGGTCTACCAAGAATAATGGACATGCTCCCATCCTCAGACATGTCAAGCACGACAAAATCAGTAAGGATCAAACAATTAGCAACTTCTACGGGAACATCCTCACAAATACCTATCGGGACGACTGTTGACTTGTCAGCCATCTGAAGAGAGATATCTGTAGGAATTAGTTTCTCTAAACAAAGCCTCTTGTAAAGAGAGAAAGGCATAACACTCACTCCTGCTCCAAGATCACATAAAGCAGTTTTGACATAATTATTCTTTATGGAGCAAGGAATGGTGGGTATACCTGGATCACCAAGCTTCTCAGGAATCTTGCCACTGAAAGAGTAGTTAGCAAGCATAGTAGATATTGCTTCATTAGGAACTTTTCTTTTATTAGTAACAATATCTTTCATATATTTTAAATAGGGAGGTAACTTAATAGCATCAGTCAAAGGGACTTGAAGAAAAAGAGGTTTCATCCACTCACAAAACTTATTGTAATGCTCTTCTTCTTTAGATTTGAGAGACTTACCTGGAAAGGGCATGGGTTTCTGTATCCATGGTTCTCTTTCCTTCCCATGTCTTCTTGCAACGAAGTCTTCTCTAGTGTACTTCTTGCGTTTGTCAGGTGCTTCTTCTTCTCGAACTTCAGGCGGACCATTCTTCTCCTTATCCTTATCTTCAGGTTCGGCACCGTCTTCAGTCTCAGCATCGGAGGTAGATATACTGTTGGGATCAACAGCTGGCTCTTCACTTGTAATAGGATCATTGGAATTGTCAGCCTCCTTGTGTTTCTTCTTCTTCTTCTTTGGAGAGCCAACAATTTCTTCTTCCTGCATTTGAGAATCTTGCTCGATTCTCCTTGGATGCCCCTCTAGATAGAGAAGATCTTGAGTGCTAGTTCCTCCTCGGGTCTTAATCCCAAAGGCCTGTCAATCATCTTGTTTGGTATTGTTAGCAAGCAAATCTTTTTGCACATTAGAAATTTGTTCAAGCTGAGTTTGAACCATATGAAAATGCTTCACAAGATATTTAACATCATTAACTGTTCTACCTAGAACATCAAGCAAACTTTTGATAGCAAGGGAATTATCATGCAATTGGCTTTGTATCCTCTCATTAAAATGACTTTGCTTCATAATAAAATTATCAAGCTCATCTAAACATTGATCAGGAGGCTTACCATGAGGGATGTCACTTGCGCTGAAATCTAAAAGAGAGTGTACCTCTACCATAGGAGGGTGAGTGGTAGGCTCACACAACTTCTCAATAGGGGGTAGATTCTTCATGTCTTCAGTTTTAATACCCTTCTCTTTAATAGACTTCTTTGCTTCTTGCATATCTTCGGGGCTTAGAACAAGCATGCCCCTCTTCTTTGGTGGTGGAGGTGGTTCAGGGACGGACCAATCTTCATGGTTTTTGGCAATCCTGCCCATCAATTATTCTGCATCGTCCGGTGTTCTTTTCCTGAAAACACAACCAGCACAACTATCCAAATAGGACCTGGATTCATCAGTTAGACTAGCATAAAATATATCGATTAATTCATTATTAGGGACTCCATGTCTTGGTCTAGCCTGGATCAGACTACAGTACCTCCCCCAAGCTTTAGGGAGGTGCTCATCCTGCAACTGTTTAAAGTTATAAATTCTTTGTAAAGCAACATGTTGCATATGAGCAGGAAAGTACTTATCAACAAAAGAGTGAGCTAAGTCTTGAGGACTCTTAATGGAACCACATGGTAGTGCATCATACCATGTTTTAGCACCTTCCTTCAAAGAGAAAGGAAGGAGCTTAGTCACATAAAAGTTTCGTATCTTTTCATTCGTGGTAAACAAGCCACCCAACTCAGTGAGTTTGGTCAGGTGTGCAATAGCATCATCATTTTCTCTGCCATAAAAGGGGTCAGCTTCAACCATGGATATAAGTGAAAGATCAACAGAGAAATCATAATCAGGATCATTGATGCATATAGGAGATGTAGCAAATTCAGGATCAGGAACAGTCTTGTTCTTCAAGGAGTGTTTTTCAAGCAGCTTCTTAATAGCTTCAGGGTCAGAGTCGGCAAACTCTGTCAGTTCCCTGCATAAATCATCATCAAGCATAATGTAATCATCATCAAGGAGTCTCTCCTTGAGTTTACTCAACTCAGGATAATCATAAGTTCCACCAATAGGGTAGCGAGTAACAGGAATTTCAATTCCAGATTTTTTTGCAGCAGCAGCGACCTGTTTCTCAAGAGCATAACCAAGTGAACCAATATCATCAAGAGTAGTAGAAGCATCATCAAAAGTATCGGACATAGTAACAGATTCAGTAGAAGCATCATGTGGTGGTGGTGAGGCAAACTTACTCATAACAGAAGGTGAATCAAGTGTAGCACTAGTATTCAGAACAGTACCTCTTCTTATAGTGGATAGTAAGATTGGAACCTTGGGGTCTCCTTTCTTACCCATAGCGGATGAAGTGCAGCAGGTAGGATACTTCAAGTAGACTTGTAAATATTGCTATGCTCCCCGGCAACGGCGCCAGAAAACGGTACTTGATAACCCTGAACCGTAAGGGATCGAGATAGTCTTCGCGGGTAAGAATAACCCAATTTATAGATTCTACACACGGGGAGCCAAAGAGTATTTATAAGCTTTGACAGTTGAGTTGTCAATTCAACCGCACCTGAAATATACTTACTTGCAACAAAAGATAAGTGGTAACGGTGATATGATAGTGATGGTGGTGACAGCAAAAGTAAACAGCAAAAGTAACAACTAATAACCAGCAGGATTGAAACACTGTAGGCTAGGGAGATGGATGGTTGGGCGCTGCATGGATGAGATACATCATGAATCTAACTTGGGGCAAGGCACACAGAAAAGTAATGATCATCTAGGCAAATATCAAACATTAGGCATGTATCCCACAGGTAGTTGTACGTGCTTGTAATAAGAACTTGCACAACAACTTTTGTCCTACCATCCCGCTACGAACGGGGCCAAAAGGAACTTATGGAGATTAAGGTCCTCCTGTCAAAGAGCATCGGAACAAAGCAATAAACTCAATGGATACATGGAATCCTCAAATTATGGACCATCCCCTTTGGTGTCCCAAGCTGTCACCTTTGGGATCGCCGGTTCCGGACCATAATAGGTGCAAACAACTCATAGATAGGATCAAGAACACAAATATATTCATGCAAACACATAGGGTTCAGATCTGAAAACATGGCACTCGGGCCCAAAGTGACAAGCATTAAGAGCAACAAGTTGAAGCAAAGATGATAAACACCAAAGTAGATGATAGGCAACATTCCCCCAATAATCTGATAAACTATTACATGATCTAACTCATCCAATCCCTACCATCCCCTTTGCCTACAGCAGGGAATTACTCACACATGGAAGGAGAAGTCATGGAGGGAGGATGGAGTGGTGATGATGATGACGATGGCGACGATCTCCCCTCTCCGGAGGCCAAATCAGCCTCCATATTAGCCCTCCCGAAGAAGAACAGAGGGTGGCGGCGGCTCCGCGACGGAAACTGGAAAAACGACTTCTGTTCTGGGGTTTCCTCGCCATGGGAATAAATAGGAGCCAAGGTAGGGCACCAGAGGGGGGAGGACCCTCCCAGGCGGCCTCCTAGCGCGGCCAGGGGTGGGGCCGCGCCAGCAGGGTGCCTGGGGCCCCCCTGTCTGCCCTCTGGCCCCACTTCTGGCACAATGGCCCTTTGGGTGCGTGGATTTTCTGTGATTTTTCTTGGAATTTTCTGAGACACCTAAAAATCCATTTTCCTGCACACAATAAAACCATACAGGCAGCTCTGCTGAAAACAGCGTCAGTCCGGGTTAGTTTAGTTCAAATCATGCAAGAATGAGGGCAAAACAATAGCAAAAGTGTTTGGAAAAGTAGATACGTTTGAGACGTATCACCAACCTCCCCCCTAGGAGAATGCGTTGATTGCTTTGTTTTGATGACCGTAGATTTTTGCAATAAGTATATGAGTTCTTATGACTAATGTTGAGTGCATGGATTATACGCACTCTCACCCTTCCACCATTGCTAGCCTCTCTTGTACCGCGCAACTTTCGCCGGTGCCATAAACCCACTATATATCCTTCCTCAAAACAGCCTCCATATTGTTCCTCAAAACAGCCACCATACCTTACCTATCATGGCATTTCCATAGCCATTCCGAGATATATTGCCATACAACTTTCCACCGTTCCGTTCATATGACACGCATTATATTGTCATATTGCCATTGCATGATCATGTAGTTGACATCGTATTTGTGGCAAAGCCACCATGCATAATTTTTCATACATGTCACTCTTGTTTCATTGCACATACCGATACATCGCCGGAGGCATTCATATAGAGTCATACTTTGTTGCTGTAGTATCGAGTTGTAATGAAAGTGTGATGATCATCATTATTAGTGCATTGTCCCATGGGAGGAAAGGCTAAATCTATAAAGCCCCTCCGCAAAAAAATAGAAAAAAAGAAGGAAAGTCCAAAGAAAAAAAGCCCCAAAAAAGGGACAATTGCTACTATCTTTTTTCCACACTTGTGCTTCAAAGTAGCACCATGTTCTTCATTGTAGAGAGTCTCATGTTTACTAGTGGGAATTTTCGTTATAGAACTTGGCTTGTATATTCAAACGATGGGCTACCTCAAATGCCCTAGGTCTTCGTGAGCAAGCAAGTTGGATGCACACCCACTAGTTTCTTTTGTTGAGCTTTCATTCATATTTAGCACTAGTGCATCCGTTGCATGGCAATCCCTACTCACTCACATTGATATCTATTGATGGGCATCTCCATAGCCCGATTGATACGCCTAGTCGATGTGAGATTATCTCCCTCCTTTTTGTCTTCTCCACAACCACCTCTATTCCACCCAGAGTGCTATGTCCATGGCTCACGCTCACGTATTGCGTGAAAGTTGAAAGGTTTGAAAAGATAGAGTATGAAAACAAATGCTTGGCTGAAATCGGTGTTGTGCATGATATGAATATTTTGTGTGATGAAGAGGGAGCATAGCCAGACTATATGATTTTGTAGGGATAACTTTCTTTAGCCATAGTATTTTGAGAAGACATGATTGCTTTGTTAGTATGCTTGAAGTATTGTTATTTCTTATGTCAATATAGACTTTTATCTTGAATCTTTCAGATCTAAACATTAATGCCACAATTAAGAGAATTACATTGAAAAACTATATTGGTTAGCATTCCACATAAAAACTTCTTTCTTTATCATTTACCTACTCGAGGACGAGCAGGAATTAAGCTTGGGGATGCTTGATACGTCTCCAACGTATCTATAATTTTTTATTGTTCCATGCTGTTATTTATGAAGTCTTGGATGTTTAATGGGCTTTATCATTCACTTTTATATCATTTTTGGGACTAACCTACTAACCCAAAGGCCCAGTCCAGATTGCTATTTTTTGCCTGTTTCAAGGTTTTGCAGAAAAACAATATCAAACGGAGTCCAAACGAAATGAAACCTTCGCGAGAAATATTTTTGGAGGAATCACGCACGAAGAACTTGAGAACCACGTCAGAAGAGCCATGTGGGGCACACGAGGGTGGGGGCGCGCCCTCCCCCTGCCTCATGGAGCCCCCGTGACTCCCCCGGTGCCCTCCTTCTTCCTATATAAGTCTACGTACCCAGACTCCGTGAACACACAGAAAACCCTAATTCCACCACCGTACCTTCTGTTCCCGTGGAGATCCCATCTTGGAGCCTGTTCCGGAGCTCCACCGAAGGGGGATCCATCACGGAGGCCTTCATCATCATCATCATCGCCCTCACCATGAGTTGTGAGTAGTTTACCATAGACCTTCGGGTCCATAGCTAGTATCTAGATGGCTTCTTCTCTCTCTCTGGATCTCAATACAAAGTTCTCCTCGGTCTTCGAGGAGATCTATTTGATGTAATCTCTTTTTGCGATGTGTTTGTCGAGATCCGATGAATTGTGAGTTTATGATCAAGCTTATCTATGAAAGATATTTGGTTCTTCTCTGAACTTTTTTATGTGTGCTCATAATATCCTTGCAAGTCTCTTCGAATTATTGGTTTGGTTTGGCCTACTAGATCTATAGTTCTTGCAATGGGAGAAGTGCTTTGCTTTGGGTTCAATCTTGCGGTGTCCTTTCCCAGTGACAGTAGGGGCGTCAAGGCACGTATTGTATTGTTGCCATCGAGGATAAAAATATGGGGTTTATATCATATTGCTTGAGTTTATCCCTCTACATCATGTCATCTTGCTTAAGGCGTTACTCTGTTCTTATGAACTCAATACACTAGATGCATGCTGGATAGCGGTCGATGTGTGGAGTAATAGTAGTAGATGCAGGCAGGAGTTGGTCTACTTGTCTCGGACGTGATGCCTATATACAATGATCATGCCTAGATAGTCTCATAATTATTCGCTTTTCTATCAATTGCTCTACAGTAATTTGTTTACCCGCCGTAGAATATCGCTATCATGAGAGAAGCCACTAGAGAAAACTATGGCCCCCGGGTCTATTCTCAACATATCAATCTACATCTACTTTACCTTTATCGCTTTTATTTGTTGTTCTTATAAACTAAAAATACCAAAAATATAAACTATCATCTCTATCAGATCTCACTTTCGTAAGTGACCGTAAAGGGATTGACAACCCCTTATCGCGTTGGCTGCGAAGTTCTTATTTGTTTGTGCAGGTGCGAGGGACTCGCGCGTGGTCTCCTACTGGATTGATACCTTGGTTCTCAAATACTAAGGGAAATACTTACGCTACTGTGCTGCATCTACATTTCCTCTTCGAGGGAATACAACGCAAGCTCAAGAGGAAGCAGTAGGTTCACCCACAGATGACGGTGGAGGACCTGGACGAGCTGTTGACGCTGCTGCAGGTGCCCCTCCTCGCCGCACCATCAACCGGGGAGCGAGGGCATCGCGTCCGGCATGGTGGTCAACGACCGGGCGGCCTTCTGCGGTTCTGACACCACGTCGACCAAGCTCTCAGTGGTGGAGAGCATGTTCAGGCTGAGGGATGCCCGGCCGGGGGCATTGGGTGTCGACGTCAGGAAATCCTTGGTTAAAAGCTGCTTTCTCTAGGGGTGATTTTTTCTGAATTAACTTAAAATGTTCATACAATCATTCGTTACAAACTTTGTCACACAGGACGGAATAGAATGAAAAAGGAAATCATCAGATCTATTATCAAAACTAAACTTTGCAATCTCGTGAACCACTAGATTTGCCTTCCTGTTGATCTTTGAAATCTGTAAATTCATCAGCATCTTTGAGACATTTACTACCTCCTTCTTTAAATCAACAAAGGAGGACATATCCATACAATCTCTTCCAAGAATAAAGGCCACAAATGAACAATCAGTTTCTAAAATGATAGGCAAGTCTAGTGTCATACCAATATACAGGCCCAACAGGGATGCTCTAAGTTCCGCTTACTCAACACTATAGCAAGCTCCAATATAATCTCAGGAAGAAAGAATAACATGTCCATAATGGTTTCTCACAACCACCCCACGCTCGCAGTTTTAATGGCCTCCACAAAACTTGTGTCTACATTAATCTTGTAGAACTCTGAGGTGGGGGCCTGCCAATGAGTAAACTTCCTCTCAATGGTTGGCTGAAATTCCACCTCTGTTTGCTTACCTTTACTGCACATCTCCACTTGCAATTTAGCATGACAAGACAAAAAAGATGTCCAGTAATTTTCTACAAAGCTCATTGAGGCTGAGATAGATTTCGTACCCTTACCAAAGTTCCTCTGATGCCAAACTCACCAGAACATGAAAATAGTTTGCTCACGCACAGGCGAATTTAATTGACCCAATAAAATAAGAAACCATTCCAGCCGAGAATATTTGAAAATTTCCTCGGTCGGTAAATTCCACACTTCCTTCAGCGCCATACGAAACACACGGGTCTTGGGACAACTCACCAACGCGTGAAAAATACATTCATCTTCAGTACGACAGATCGAGCACTACCTAAAATAGCTTGATGATGTTTGTGGTAGTGCAACTATCCATGGGTGGTTTTGGTAATTACTAACAACATATAGCTCATTGAGATAATGCTATCTCAAGATAATATTTCAGGAAAGTTCAATGATTGGCATGGCATGGATTAGGATTGTGGACCCCTCAAAATGCTAAGGACAAAGGATTGGCTCAAGCTCAAGACTCTACTTTTTCCATTTTAGTGATCCAAGATCACATTGAGTCCATAGGAAAGCCAATACTATTAAAAGGGGATGAGGTGTTGCCTAATGGTTTTCTTGCTCAAAATGCTTAGTGATATGCTCCAAAACCCTCAACCACTTTTCCACATCCACATATGTCCCAAACCAAAAGTCAAACTCGGCCCTACCAAAAATATCTATCCGGCGTCACCGAGTTCATTTGACATAGCCACTGCCAGAAACCCTAATCATTTCGGTCTCACCGAAAGGGATCTCGGTCTCACCGAGATGGGATTGCAAACTCTCTGTTTCCCTTCATAACATTTCGGTCTCACCGAGATGAGCAATCGATCCCACCGAGTCTGTAATGCAAACTCTCTGTTGCCTCTTCGTAACATTTCGGTCTCACCGAAATGAGCGAATCGGTCCCACCGAGTTTGCCTGACCAACTCTCTGTGTGCTTATGTAGGATCGAAAGTAGGTCTAGAGGGGGGGTGATTAGACTACTTGACAATATAAAAAATCTGCCTTTAGATCATGCAATGTTTTTGGCAGTTTCACAATTAAGATCAATTCAAGTAACACCCTACACATGCAATTCTAGAGTATATGCAGCGGAAAGTAAATTGCACATGTAAAAAGGAGGTGGAGAAGATCAAACGCAGTTTGGTGACACGGAGATTTTTGTCGTGGTTCCGATAGGTGGTGCTATCGTACATCCACGTTGATGGAGACTTCAACCCACGGAGGGTAACGGCTGCGCGAGTCCACGGAGGGCTCCACCCACGAAGGGTCCACGAAGAAGCAACCTTGTCTATTCCATCACGGCCTACGCCCACGGAGGACTAGCCTTACTCGGGGTAGATCTTCACGAAGTAGGCGATCTCCTTGCCCTTACA
Organism: Secale cereale; assembly: GCA_902687465.1. Lineage (NCBI taxonomy): Eukaryota > Viridiplantae > Streptophyta > Magnoliopsida > Poales > Poaceae > Secale > Secale cereale. The sequence goes on from LR738711.1 coordinate 348,633,419, forward strand.
AACTTCTTGGTTCAACTCCACATCTCAACGACGGAGGCTCCCAAGCGACACCTAACCAATCTAGGAGGCACCACCCCCCAAAAGGTAATAGACGGTGTTGATGATGATGAACTCCTTGCTCTTGTGCTTCAAGTGATAATCTTCCCAACACTCAACTCTCCTCACTGATATGGCTGTGGTGGAAGAAAGGATTGAGTGGAAAGCAACTTGGGAAGGCTAGAGATCAAGTTTCATATGGTAGGAATGGAATGGCTTGATCTCAACACAAGGGTAGGTGGTTCACTTCTCAGAAAGTGTATGGTAGAAGTGGTGGTACTTTCTGATGGCTCTCCTCACGAATGAAGAGGGGGTGGAGGGGTATATATAGCCTCCACACAAAATCCAACCGTTACACACACATTTGACCAATCTCGGTGAGACCGAAGTTGAAACTCGGTCAGACCGAAAGTTCAAATATAGTGAACGTTGGGATTTTCGGTGGGACCGAAAATACCATCTCGGTGTGTCCGAAGTGAGTCAAAGGTTAGGGTTTGCCATCTCGGTGTGACCGAAAACAACAACTCGGATATTCCGAAATGCTGTCAATTGGTTACAGAAGGTTGGCAGAACATTTTCGGTGAGACCGAAACTCAGAATCGGATGGACCGAGAAATTAGGGTTTGGGGAAACAACTGAAGTGGTTCATCTCGGTGGGACTGAGTTTGCAGAATCGGTTTGTCCGAGATTACTTATGAGTGTGTTGTAAAGTGAAGAGTGCTGATAGTTGAGGGAGCTAGATCACCAAGCACTTGAGCAACAAGAACATTAACACAACCTCATCCCCTTTTAATAGTATTGGCTTTTCCTATGGACTCAATGTGATCTTTGATCACTAAACCAAAAATGGAGTCTTGAGCTTTTGCCAATGCTTGTCTTAGCATTTTGAGGGGTCCACTTCTTCAGACATTTCCATACCCATATCATCGAACTTTTCTGAAATGATTCTCAAGAGAATATTAGTTCAATGATATATATGTTGTTATTAATTACCAAAACCACCCGGGGATTAATTGCACTTTCAATCTCCCCCTTTTTGGTAATTGATGACAACATATAGATCAAAGCTTCGACAAAGGATATAATCAAAGAATAATATCGTCGCTTTGAGAAGTATGTGATAAACAAGAGCTCCCCCTAAATTTGTGCATTATTTGAAATTTGCGTTTGAATGCAAATGCACAATCGATTAGGATTATGGGTCACTCTTCCATGTCACATACATCTTGGTGGAGCGTACAAAATGATAAGAATGAGTAACATACACTCAATCACCAAGACAAGAGTAAATAGCCATACAATAAGGAATAGCATATGATAAGCAATAAGCACACATTAAGGCATAGTATGACTAAGCACTCATTAAGGTAGCATCAAACGTAGTAGCAAGCACACATAAAGTATCTGGAACCAAAAGAAACCAATGTATCTCAAGGAAAACCGGCAAAAGAACGAAAAGACGAAAGAGCACTCTCTCTCTCGAAGCCCTATGATCTATAACAATTTCTCCCCCTTTGGCAACAAGTTACCAAAAAGTTCGAAAAGGTATAGAGCTAAGCGTCACTGCGGGCTCTGCTGGCGGCTCCCGTCTGGGTAGATGTCGGTGTAGAGATAGCTGCATCTGCGAAGACCTCTGCTGATGTCTGTGGTGGAGGAGTGGATGCTGGAGCTGAAGGAACTGCTGGAGCTGTAGCTGGTGCTGAAGTGGTAGCCCTGGAGTCTGTCACTGGGATAGCTGCAGATCTGGATCCTCTGGGAACCTGAGCAGTCTGGCGATGAGAGTCCTGGACTAGATCATCCTGCATAAGCTCTGCTCTCTCCTGCCTAGTCTCCTCCATGTCTGCCTCAAGCTTGTTGACAGACACCTGAATCTCAGTCAGCTTCACGTCCAGAGCGTGGATCTTGTCCTCGACAATCCTCTCAAGGCTCTCCTGAGATTGCTCAATGCTGGCCAGGCGTTGTTCAATCCTTTGGGTAGCTTCAAGAATTTGTTCTCCAAAGCTCTTTGGCTTAGCTGCTGCAGCTGCTGCCTCTTTGTCAGCTTTAGCTTTCTTCGCAGCTTCAATTTTGGCTTGCCCTTCAACTGAGGTGGGATCCTCTTCATCCATCACAACTACGTTGTCCTCATGCTCTGGCTGCAGTGGCAAGTGCTTCCTATCCAACATGAATTTTCCCGTGCCAAACTTGGCGTTGATGAGCATCTGTATCTGCGGTGCAAACCCACATGACCTCTTTTGGTCAGCTGCAGTCCTCTTAATGGTTTCTACCATCAAGTCCATCACCTTAAAAGGTGCCTTCTCATCGAGAATGTGCAGCATGTTGATAGAATAGCCTCGTATCATCCGGTGGTCACCTGACTTAGGCATCAAAGTATGCCTCAGAATAGTGTTAGTGGTGGTCAGACCTGCCTGGAGATAATACACTGAGCCGAGCTTCCATCCCTCTAAATCAGCAGCTGGGATCTCCTTGTACATATTCTTCATGGAATCATGACTCTTCTTAGGAATCCCATAGACATCAATGTCGTCCTCTCTCTGTACTGGAGCGTTCAGAAGTTCTGCCCATTCTTCAACAGTCGAAGAAAACCTTTGACCTTCAGTCATCCAGGTGATCTTGCCATCAGGGTAGAAGTGGGCAGTGGCATAGAACTGCATGATCATCTCGTCATTCCAGGCTGTCAGCTCTTGACCCACGAAGTCAGCAACTCCACATGCAGTAAAGCTCTCATGCACATGGGGAAAGAAGTCCCGGTGCTCTTCACTGTCAATGTACTTCCAGTCAACATACCTGGTGTCAGCAACAATGGGCTTCTTATCCATTAGCACGGTCTCATAGAAATCCTGCTGCTCTCTGGTGTGGAATCTGGGGTCCACAGCAGTCCTTCTCCTTACGGCATATGGATCAGACTGTCTCCATAGCCTGAGACCTTTGTCCTTCCTTGCCTTCATGTCCTCAGCTTGAGGATGAGCATCATTGTGGAGTGGCAACTTGGGACGGAGCTTGAGCAACACATGCTCTTCATCTGATTCAGACGGTGGCATCTCTCCTTTGTTCTTCTCAGAAGCTGGAATGCTTTTGGTTGTTCTCTTGGGCTTGGCTGGAGCTGCTTTGGAAGGAGCAGGCTTCTTGGGCTTAGAGGAGGCTTGAGCCCGAATAGCATCACCCATGAACTTAGCTTTCTGAGGAGGAGGCTGGGGTGCTTCTTCTTCTTCTTCTTCAGCATCAACTTGAGGTTCAGCATAAACAGCCCTCTTCCTTTTGGAAGTCTTCTTCACCTTGCTTGGAGCAGGCTCTTCCAAGTTGAGCTTCTTAGCAACTGCTGACTGTTTTACCTTGCTTGTACCTTTCCTTGGCTGCTGCCCTTGGTGCTCTTTGGCAACCACATTCCTCTTGGGCTTGGAGGTAACTTCCTCAGCAACAAAGTCGGAGTCCTCATCATCTGAAGTTCTCTTCTTCCTGTTTCTCGTAGCTGCGGGAGGCAGACCACTAGGGGTGCTCCTCTCACCATCATCACTAGAGCTGCTTGCAGGACTTGTATCTGCCTCTGGAATTTCAGCAAACGGTGATTCAGACCTGTTCTGGCTGTCACTGACATCTGACATGGCTGAAAGACCTGTGAAAAGATAAGGTATAGGCAGAGTAGAAGAGTTATCACAACTGCAGAAGTTTTTGCAAAAAAAAATGAGTTAAAAACTTAGTTTTGAGTTTTCACAGAATGTATTTCGGTCAAACCGATTTTAGGTTTCGGTGCAACCGAAGTGCTCAACAGAAACCTACACACCACTTTCGGTCAGACCGAAGTGGGTTTCGGTCCTACCGAAAACTTAGGGTTTCACTGAAACTTCTTTTCGGTCGTTCCGATTGGCACAACTCGGTTAAACCGAACTATGCAGTGCAATGGCCAGAGGCCAAATCGGTCATTCCGATTTTCAAAAATCGGCTTCACCGAGATGCATTCCGTGGAAACCTAAACCTAAGAATTTTCCTCGAAACTAGACGATCTGAACTATTGTGTGGGGAACATATCAAACATGGATTGAATCATGGCAGCCTATCGTGCAAGAATCAGCAGTGGAGCACGAAAAGGGATCGGGACACACCCTAACTTGGTGGTGTCCCTCTACGGCGGCAACGGTGGAGATGATTACCGTTGACAGCGGCGGAGACCTGCGGCGAGGGCGCACAGGCGACGAAGGCGACGATCCGTAGACCAGGGCGGCGGCAGCAGGGGTCTTGGGGGCGAACGGTTTGAAGAAAGAAATCGCGCGCAGCCCCTCAGGTATATATAACCCCGTGCTGTCGGTGGGACCGAGTTGAAAAACTCGGTGTCACCGAGATGTATATCTGCTGTGCAGTTACACATATCGGTCAGACCGAGAGTTTGAACTCGGTTTCACCGAGATGAAACCTAGATCAGTCTAAGCGTTTCGGTTGGACCGATATTGAGAAACCGGTCAGACCGAAATGGACTTAGAAGGTTTTGGAAGTCAGCCTTAGACGAATCGGTGGTTCCGAGTGCTCCTCACTCGGACTGTCCGAAAAAGACTTGTTCAAAGTTGTGATATGAGCATGAATAGAGTTTTGAGACAAGAAAGCATAGATAGCTAGGGAAAGGTGCTTAGGCATTCTTGTCCATCCATTTGGCCAAAAAAAGAAACCAAAACAATCAAAACCACAAATGGATGTCCTTGAATGAATAGAATCATGCATTCAACATGCTCACACAATAAGATAGCAACTGAAATATGTGTCAAACATGCACAACCAATCACTCTAGCTACTAGCACACAATTTGTCGATGACTAGGTCATCTATATATGAGTATATTGACTTAGGAGCCAAATGAGAACATTTGATCATAGGTCATACTCATCGTTTAAGCACAAGTGGGGTTACCACTTTTACATAAAGCATTTATGTGTTCACATCATTTGAAGATGCTTTAGCTCAATTTTTTGAGTAAAGCTCCCCCTAGATGTGAGAACCCCTTTTAAAGGGTCAAACTAACCTTGGGTTGTCGTAGAAGACTTCATGTAGATGTTGAAGATGTGGATGCTCAATGTTGATGTAGATCATCATGAGTTAGGAGCAATCCTTTGGATTAGAGCACTTTCAATACCTACATGGGTTAGTCCCACAAGGAACAAACAAGAATATCCATAGACATAGAGTGAAGTACACAAAAGATGATGTCCATGAAAGCAATGATTACCTTGTCCCTTGACTTACCAACAAGAGGGTTTGTGACTCCATGAACAAGTGCATGATGTGGAAGTTGATTGCACAAGTTCTTGCCAAAAAGAATATGAGTGAAGTTTGTTGGCGCAGTCACCCTCAAGAACCTACTAGTTCTTCTTCTTTGGGATCCACATCATCTTGATGGGAATCCTTGGTGTTGTAGTTGAGCTTGACGAAGTAGAACTTGATGTGTCCTTGGGAACCCACTTGACCATGGCTTGAGGTGCTTCAATGAATGCATCAATCTCTTCTTGAAGCTTGTCCTTGGCCTTTAGCTTGTGGTCTTGTGGTGGAAGGTCATCTTGAGCTTGTTCCACATTGGAAGAAGTAGGATCATACTTCTCCTTTTGTGAGACAAACTGTGGAGTAGGGTATTGACCTTCTTCCCACTCAACACCTTCGGCGTTGAACTTTCGCTCAAAACCAATCCCTTGATTCTTCCGGTGTCTTCCTTGTTTGCGAACAATCTCCTCAAAGTTCTTGCTTCCGGCAAGACTCTTGTAGACACCTTTCTCTATGATTTCCTTCAATAAGCTATTTTCTTGCTCAAGTGTAACTTGGCTTGAAACATTGTTAGTGGAATCAAGAGAACTGCTAGAAGCAACAATATTGGATTTAACATTGTTATTGTTACTACTAGAGGAAGAATTTTTCTTATGCTTGTCATGCTTAGTCTTAATAGGTGGCAAGAAATTAGACAAGAGAAGTCGTTTGGCAAGATATGAAGAACTCTTCTTTCGAAGATCGTCATTGATCGCTTTTAGAAACTCATGTTCTTGCTCTAGAGTGAGCTTCTCGAAGCGTAGCTTCTCATGAGATCTTAGGAGCTCTCTATGATCTTCTTGAGTTGTTTCATGAGCTAACTTAAGAGTGTTTAGTTCTTTAGTTAGACGCTCAATCTCCTTCATAGCATTGTCATTCGACTCTTCTCGACTATAAAGACTACTAGCATTTCCATCATTACTAAGCTCACTAGATTTATCATGCAAGAGCTCATCTTCACCAAGCAAGTCATCCTCATCACTATCAAAGTCAATGAATTCAGGGTGTGTTACCTTGGGACCTTTAGCCATGAAGCATCTTCCAATTCCCTCATTTGGTGAATCAAATAAGTCGTAGGAGTTGGAGTTGGAGGATACGAGTGCAAGTCCAGCAACACCTTCATCTTGACTATAGTCGGAGTCGGAGTGATAGCTTCCATCGGATTGATTGTCAGAGTCGGAGCCGGAGACCCATTCACCAACATGAGCTTGATGTCATCTTCTTGTGTAGCTCCTTGATGACTTGTCTTTCCTCTCCGAATCCTTGCTTCTCCGAGAGGGTCTTCGTTCATAACGATCATCTCTACTCCTTCTCTCTCTCCGAGGTGACTCATCTCTTGCTCTTCTTCTTGGAGATTCTTCTCTTCTCTTGTGGGGAGCCGTACACTCATTTGAGAAGTGTCCGGGTCTTCCACAATTGTAGCAGTTTCGATCACGACTAGAAGATCTCTTTTCATCATATGATCTAGACTTTGAGCTTCTTTCTTTGCCTCTATTCTTGTAGAACTTGTTGAAGTTCTTGACCATTAGGCTTATCTCTTCATTGGAAATTAGCTTGTCACTTGAGGTAGTAGGAGCATCACTTGTAGCTTTGTAAGCACCACTTGACTTGTTGTGAAGCTCTTCCTTATTTAAGTGTCATTTCATGAGCAACAATTCTTCCAATGACTTCAGTTGGCTTGAGAGTCTTGTAGTTTGGCATCATTTGGATCAAAGTGCACACGGTGTCATACTTTCCATCCAAAGCTCTGAGAATCTTCTTAATGATGAATCGGTCGGTCATTTCTTCGCTTCCTAAGCCAGCAATCTCATTTGTAATGAGAGCAAGCCTAGAGTACATTTCAGCGACTCCTTCACCATCCTTCATCTTGAACTTGTCAAGTTGACCTTGAAGAATATCTAGCTTTGATTCCTTCACAGATTCAGTACCTTCGTGCATTTCAACCAAAGTATCCCAAATCTCCTTAGCATTCTCAAGACGACTGATTTTGTTGAACTCTTCGGGACACAAAGCATTGAAGAGAATGTCACAAGCTTGAGCATTGTTTTGCAACATCTTCAACTCTTCGGGTGTAGCTTCGCGATCCGGAACTTTTCCTTCTTCAAAGAAATCACCTTGCATGCCAACACAAATAATGCCCCATGCGGCTGGGTTATGACCAAGAATATGCATTTTCATTTTATGCTTCCAACTAGCAAAATTTGTACCATCAAAGTAAGGACCTCTACGATAATTACCCTCACTAGAGGCCATACTCTCCTAGGTTGTGAAACCAAGCTTATGGAGTCCAATGCAATGGAAACCAAGGCAATGGAGACCAAAGCTCTGATACCACTTGTAGGATCGAAAGTAGGTCTAGAGGGGGGGTGATTAGACTACTTGACAATATAAAAAATCTGCCTTTAGATCATGCAATGTTTTTGGCAGTTTCACAATTAAGATCAATTCAAGTAACACCCTACACATGCAATTCTAGAGTATATGCAGCGGAAAGTAAATTGCACATGTAAAAAGGAGGTGGAGAAGATCAAACGCAGTTTGGTGACACGGAGATTTTTGTCGTGGTTCCGATAGGTGGTGCTATCGTACATCCACGTTGATGGAGACTTCAACCCACGGAGGGTAACGGCTGCGCGAGTCCACGGAGGGCTCCACCCACGAAGGGTCCACGAAGAAGCAACCTTGTCTATTCCATCACGACCTACGCCCACGGAGGACTAGCCTTACTCGGGGTAGATCTTCACGAAGTAGGCGATCTCCTTGCCCTTACAAACTTCTTGGTTCAACTCCACATCATCAAGACGGAGGCTCCCAAGCGACACCTAACCAATCTAGGAGGCACCACCCCCCAAAAGGTAATAGACGGTGTTGATGATGATGAACTCCTTGCTCTTGTGCTTCAAGTGATAATCTCCCCAACACTCAACTCTCCTCACTGATATGGCTGTGGTGGAAGAAAGATTTGAGTGGAAAGCAACTTGGGAAGGCTAGAAATCAAGTTTCATATGGTAGGAATGGAATGGCTTGATCTCAACACAAGGGTAGGTGGTTCACTTCTCAGAAAGTGTATGGTAGAAGTGGTGGTACTTTCTGATGGCTCTCCTCACGAATGAGGAGGGGGTGGAGGGGTATATATAGCCTCCACACAAAATCCAACCGTTACACACACATTTGACCAATCTCGGTGAGACCGAAATGAAAACTCGGTCAGACCGAAAGTTCAAATATAGTGAACGTTGGGATTTTCGGTGGGACCGAAAATACCATCTCGGTTTGTCCGAAGTGAGTCAAAGGTTAGGGTTTGCCATCTCGGTGTGACCGAAAACAACAACTCGGATATTCCGAAATGCTGTCATTTGGTTACAGAAGGTTGGCAGAACAATTTCGGTGAGACCGAGACTCAGAATCGGATGGACCGAAAAGTTAGGGTTTAGGGAAACAACTGAAGTGGTTCATCTCGGTGGGACTGAGTTTGCAGAATCGGTTTGTCCGAGATTACTTATGAGTGTGTTGTAAAGTGAAGAGTGCTGATAGTTGAGGGAGCTAGATCACCAAGCACTTGAGCAACAAGAACATTAACACAACCTCATCCCCTTTTAATAGTATTGGCTTTTCCTATGGACTCAATGTGATCTTTGATCACTAAACCAAAAATGGAGTCTTGAGCTTTTGCCAATGCTTGTCTTAGCATTTTGAGGGGTCCACTTCTTCAGACATTTCCATACCCATATCATCGAACTTTTCTGAAATGATTCTCAAGAGAATATTAGTTCAATGATATATATGTTGTTATTAATTACCAAAACCACCCGGGGATTAGTTGCACTTTCAGCTTATTACCAAAATTGACCTCACCGAGTTTGTGTAATCGGTCCACCGAGATTACGTTATGCCCTAACCCTAATGAAATCGGTCCCACCGAATTGATCATATTGGTCCCACCGAAATACCTAACGGTCACATTATGAACTAAATCGGTCTGACAGAGTTCTCTTAATTGGCCCCACCGAGTTTGGTAAATTGTGTGTAACGGTTAGATTTTGTGTGGTGGCTATATATACCCCTCCACCCACTCTTCACTCGTAGAGAGAGCCATCAGAACATACCTACACTTCCATCATTCATGTTCTAAGAGAGAACCACCTACTCAAGTGTTGAGATCAAGATATTCCACTCCTACCATATGAATCTTGTTTTCTAGCCTTCCCCAAGTTGCTTTCCACTCAAATCCTTCTTCCACCATATCCAAATCTGTGAGGAGTTGTTTGAGTGTTGGGGAGACTATCACTTGAAGCATTTGAGCAAAGAGTTCATCATCAACACACCCTTTATTACCTTTTGGAGAGTGGTGTCTCCTAGATTGGTTAGATGTCACTTGGGAGCCTCCGACAAGATTGTGGAGTGGAACCAAGGAGTTTGTAAGGGCAAGGAGATCGCCTACTTCGTGAAGATCTACCGCTAGTGAGGCAAGTCCTTCGTGGGCGATGGCCATGGTGGGATAGACAAGGTTGCTTCTTCGTGGACCCTTGGTGGGTGGAGCCCTCCGTGGACTCGCGCAGCCGTTACCCTTCATGGGTTGAAGTCTCCATCAACTTGGATGTACGATAGCACCACCTATCGGAACCAAGTCAGAAAACATCGTTGTCTTTACTTGCGTTTGCTCCCTCCAAACTCCTCCATTTACCTTCATATGCAATTGTTTACTTTCCGCTGCTATACTCTTAGAATTGCATGTGTAGGATGATTGCTTGACTTATGCTAAGTTGCTAAAATCTGCCAAGAATTAAAATTGGGAAAAGGCTAGATTTTTATTTGGTCAAGTAGTCTAATCACCCCCCCCTCTAGACATACTTTCGATCCTACAAGTGGTATCGGAGCTTTGGTCTCCTTTTGCCGTGATTTCCATAGCTTTGGTGATCATAGCCTTGGTTTCACAACCTAGGAGAGTATGGCGTCTAGCGAGGGAAGTTACCACTGTAGAGGTCCTTATTTTTATGGTACTAATTTTGCTAGTTGGAAGCATAAGATGAAAATGCATATTCTTGGACATAACCCCGCCGTTTGGGCTATTGTGTGTATTGGTTTGCAAGGTGAATTCTTCGATGGGAAGGAACCGAACTGTGAAGCTACCGCAGAAGAGTTGAAGATGTTGCAATACAATGCTCAAGCTTGCGATATCCTCTTCGATGGATTGTGCCCCGAAGAATTCAACAAAATCAACCATCTTGAGAATGCAAAGGAAATTTGGGATACTTTGATTGATATGCACGAAGGTACCAACTCCGTCAAGGAATCCAAGTTGGATGTGCTCCAAAGTCAACTTGACAAGTTCAAGATGAAGGATGGTGAAGTGTCGCTGAAATGCACTCTAGGCTTGCTCTCATTACAAATGAGATTGCCGGCTTAGGAACTGAAGAGATGACCAACAGATTCATCATCAAGAAGATCCTAAGAGCCTTGGATGGAAAATATGATACAGTGTGTACATTGATCCAAATGATGCCCAATTACAAAGATCTTAAGCAAACAGAAGTCATTGGAAGAATTGTTGCTCATGAAATGTCACTCAAAGATAAAGAAGAGCTTCACGACAAGTCTAGTGGTGCTTGCAAAGCCACATGTGACGCTCCTACATCATCAAGTGAGAAACAAGACATCAATGAAGAATTGAGCTTAATGGTGAAGAACTTCAACAACTTCTACAAGAGTAGATTCAAAGAGAGAAGTTCCAAGTAAAGGTCCTACAATGACAAGAGATCTTCAAGTCGTGATCGGAATTGCTACAATTGTGGAAGACCCGGACACTACTCCAATGTGTGTACGGCTCCCCACAAGAGAAGAGAAGACTCACCTAAAAGGAGAAGTAGAAGAGAAGATTCACCACCAAGAGAGAGAAGGAGTAGAGATGATCGTTATGAACAAAGACCTTCTCGGAGAAGCAAAGATTTGGAAAGGAAGGATAAATCATCAAGGAGATATACAAGACGAAGACATCAAACTCATGTTGGTGAATGGGCATCCGGCTCCGACTTTGATAACCACTCCGAGAGAAGCCACTACTCCGACTCGGAAGGTACTCAAGATGAAGGTGTTGCCAGAATTGCTCTTGTGTCAACCAAATCCTACGACATATTTGACTCACCAAATGAAGGAATTGGAAGATGCTTCATGGCTAAAGGCCCTAAGGTATCACACCCCGAGTATCTTGATTTCAATAGTGATGAAGATGACTTGCTAGGAGATGGTGATTTACTTGTTGGTAGCAATAGTGATGAAACTTTTGATGAAAACTATGATGAAATTTCTATTAATCATACTAATCAGGATAAAACGAATGACAATGATAAGGAGAAGATTGAGCGTCTAACTAAAGAACTAAACACTCTTAAGTTAGCTCATGAAACTACCTTGGAAGATCATCGAGAACTTTTAAAGACTCATGAGAAGTTATGCTTTGAATAGCTCAACCTTGAGCAAGAGCATGAGTTCTTAAAGGCAGTCGATGATGATCTTCCCAAGAGAAGTTCCTCTTACATTGCCAAGTGTTTACTCTTGTCTACCTACATGCCACGAGTAAAATCTAGCAACAAGAACAAGAAAGATTCTTCCTCTAGTAGTAACAATAATCATGCTAAATCCAATGATGTTGCTTCTAGTAGTTCTCTTGATTCCACTAATGACTCTCTTAGCCAGGTTACACTTGACCAAGAAAATAGCTTATTGAAGGGAATTATAGAGAAAGGTGTTTACAAGAGTCTTGCCGGGAGTAAGCAATTTGAGGAGATTGTACGCAAGCAAGGAAGACACCGGAAGAATCAAGGTGTTGGTTTTGAACGAAATTTCAATGCCAATAGAGTTGAGTGGGAGGAAGATCAATACCCCAATACAAAGTTTGTTCCTCAACAAGAGAAGTATGATCCTACTTATTTTCATGGGACACAAGCACAAGATGATCTTCCACCACAAGACCACATGCTAAAGGGCTTGGATAAGCTTCAAGAAGAGATTGATGCATTTGAAGAAACTCCTAAGGCCTTGGTCAAGTGGGTCCCCAAGACTACATCAAGTTCTACTTCATCAAGTACAACTATAACTCCAAGGATTCCCATCAAGATGGTGTGGATCCCGAAGAATAAGAACTAGAAAGTTCTTGAGGGTGACTCCGCCAACACACTTCGCTCGTATCATTTTGGCAAAGGACAAGTGCAAACAACTTTCATATCTTGCACTAGTTCAAGGAGTCACAAACCCTCTTGTTGGTTAAACAAGGGACAACGTAACCTAATGCTTTCATGGACATCATCATGTGTGCAATTCACTCTATGTCTATGTATATCCTTGTTGGTTCCTTGTGGGACTAATCCGTGTAGGTATTGAAAGTGCAACTCGCTCCAATGGATTGCTCCAAATGATCTACATCAACATTAAGCATCTACATCTATAACACCTACATGAAGTCATCATCGACAAAACCCAAGGTTAGATCATCCCTCTTAGGGGGGATATCACATCTAGGGGGAGCTTTACTCTAACAATTGAGCTAAAGCAACTCTAAATGTGAACACAACAACGCTTTATGTAAAAGTGGCAACCCCACTTGCGCTTAAACGATGAGTATGACCTATGATCAAATGTTCTCATTTGACTCCTAAGTTAATATAATCATATATAGATGACCTAGTAATCGCAAATTGCTTGATAGATTATAGAATGGTCGTGCATGCTTTGCCACATGTTTCATTTGCTATCTCATTGTGTTAGCATGTTGAATGCATATTTTCTCATTTGAGGACATCCATTTTTTGCTTTGATTGCTTGGATCTTTTTTCCTTTTGCCAAATGGATGGACAAGAATGCCTAAGAACCCCCTCTAGCTATCTATGCTTTTCTCGTCTCAAACTCTATTCATGCTACATCATAAAGCTTGATCAAGTAAGATTTGAACCACTCTGTGGGAGGAGCACTCGGAGTCCCCGATTCGTCATAGGCTTAAACATCCAAAACCTCTTTGTGCATTTCGGTATGACCAAGTCATCCACTTCGGTCACACCGAGTTCACTAAGTTGATCTAGGTTTTCAATCTCGGTGCAACCGATTTGAACTTTTCAGTCCCACCGAGTTGCAGCAACTGCTAGCAGTTTTGCATCTCGGTGACACCGACTTGTTCCACTCGGTCACACGGATAGTGTCAGGTTATATATACTAATGGGCCAAATTTTGGAAAACTTTCCAAACCCGTCAGCCTGCGCGTGACCTGCTCTGCCTCTTCCGGTCTCCGGATCATCTTCTCGCCGCCAGCGACCTCCCGCCGCTGGACTCCGCCGCCGTCAACGGAAATCTTCACCGCCATTGCCGTCGTAGCAAGTCCACCGCCGAGTTAGGGTATAGACTTGATTCTTTGTGCTATTCATTAACTCCGATTCGTAGCACATTGCATTGCCATGTTCTCTTCCACGTATGAGATCTTCCTATCCAGCAAAAACTCCGTAGAAAGTAGTTTTGATTTGAAAATTTTAGGGTTAGGTCTCGGCCGAACTCATCTCGGACCGACCGAGTTGTAGAAATCGGTCCCACCGATTTGGCTTAGGCCATAGCACAAGTGATTTTCGGTCTGATAGAAAGTTGCAAATCAGTGTGACCGAGTTCAACTCTCTGTGAAACCCTAGCAATATCGGTGCCACCAAACTGTGACTCGGTCTGACCGAGTTCACTAGTTCAGGCTCCAGAATTGCTTCGGTGTCACCGAGTTTAACAAATCGGTAGCTCCGAAATGCTTTCTATAGAGAACTAAAACTAAGTTTGTTTGTCATCTGTTTTGCAAAAATTATGTGCTTTGTGATGATCATCCACTCTACCTCATCTACATCTATTCACAGGGTCTGCTTTCAGTGTCAAGATGTCAGATCAAAGTGATAGAAAGAATGTGTTTGAGGAGCAGGTACACCTGAGTGAGGGCACTAGTCCCTCTAGCAGCTTTGATGAGGGTAGCAGGAGCACACCTAGTGATCTTCCAAAGGCTGCTACCAAGTCAAGGAAGAAGAAAACTTCAGATACTGAGGATGAGGACTTTGTGGCAGATGAGGCCACTTCCAAGAAGAAAGTGATCGGGAAGGAGTATGGCACAGCTGAGGCAACTAGGCCAGGGAAGAAAAGGAAGATCCCTGCCAGGAGGATTCCCATGTCTAAGACCAGAGCCTCTACTCAAGAGACTATGTTGTTCACACTTGAATCCAGGGATGATGAGCCTGGAGGTACAAATAAGAGACCTAGGAAGACAACAGCTAGAGTGATTGGCAAGCCATCCATGAGGGATGATGATGAAGCTGAAACAGAAGAGGAAGAGGTTGTTGCACCAGCACCCAAAGCTCAAAAGCTTATGGGAGATGCTATCAAGTCTGGGGCTGCCCCTTCTAAGCCCAAGACTGCTCCCAAAGCTGCTCAAGCCACCAAGTCTGCACCCAAGAGGAGCACAAGGAATATTCCAGCTTCAGAAAAGAACAAGGCCCCAGTGCCTGAAGTTACTGAGGAAGATGAGGCTCAAGTGCTCAGAAAGTTGAAGCCCAAGATCCCTGATCACAATGATGCTCATTTATTTGCTGAGGAAATGAAGTTGAGAAAGGATGCAGGTCTTAGCTTGTGGAGAAAGTCTGATCCGTATGCCATAGGACTGTTGTGGACTACAGGTTTCACACAAAGGAACAACAAGACTTCCATTAGACAGTCCTTCTTGATAAGAAGCCCATTGTTTGTGATATGAGAAGAGTGGACTGGGACTTCATTGATGATAATGCAGATTATTTTCCCAATGTGCATGAGAGCTTCAAAGCATGTGGAGTTGACAAGTTTGTGGCTCAAAAGTTGACTAGGTGGAATGATGAACTCATCATGCAATTCTACTCCAGAGCTCACTTCTATCCGATGGTAGGATTGTATGGATGTCTAATGGTACAAGTGTCCGGCCCAAGATGCGATTCTATCCTGATCACGTGACACTTACGTGATTGGGGCACAACCGCATTTCGGGCGCATAGCAAGCTGGATATCATTACATCGTACCATTACATACATACATGGGGGATGCAACAATACATACAAGTCACATGAATACAACAACATCAATACAAGACATCCGACTACGGATGCAAACATGAAAAGCACAACGACATCCGTCTGCTATCCCAGGCTGCCAACCCGGAACCTAACCCAAGACTGAAGAAGAAGAAGAAGAAGAAGAAAGAACTCCAACTCAAAGATCAACGCTCTCACGTCAAGTCATCGGAAACCTGCACCTGCAACTGTTGTTGTAGTATCTGTGAGCCACGAGGACTGAGCAATCCCATAACCATGGGTAACAAGACTAGCAAAGCTTAATGGGTAGGAAGAGGTAAATTGGTGAGGTTGGAGCAGCGGCTAACCAAAAGTATGGTGGCTAACTTACGAGTACAAGAATAAGATGAGCATCTACGCAAATGGTCGCAAACTAGTAGTGATCGCTAAAGATCCTGAACTACCTACGAGTCAAACATAACCCCACCGTGTTCTCTTCTCAAAGTGAAAAGAGACAGTCATGGTTACTCACATAGTTGTGTGTTTTACTTCGGATCCTCTGTCAAGTTTTCTACAACCGGACATTAACAAATTCCAATCTGCCACACAACCACGGGCACGGCTTTCGAAAGAACATACCCCTGCAGGGGTGTCCCAACTTAGCCCATCACAAGCTCTCACGATCAGCAGAGATAATAATAATATTACCCCTTATCTTAGGGAAGGCCCGATCAGACTCGGAATTCCCGGTGCACAAGACATTTCGACAATGGTAAAACAAGTCCAGCAAGACCTCCCGGCGTGCCGACACCCTGATAATAGCCGCGCGTATCTCATCTCAGGCCACGTCCGGATGAGCTATGGTTACAGCGACCAGATACCCCAAGTTGCCGAGGGGCGACGCCGCAAGCTGCTCTATTTGGGACCAACACCATCAGCACTGGCCCCTCCATGTATGTAGAAAGAATCCTCGGGGACGCGACCCCCTATGCAATTTAATTAATTAATTAAGTTGTTTTTATGAGGCAAATTAAAACCAATGTTGGGCCTTGCTAGAGGAGTTTTATTCAAAGACGAACTGTCAATGGGTCCCCATATACCCAACCGTGTAAGGAACGCAAAATCAACGAACATAATGCCGGTTTATCGGCTCCTAAGGTGGCATGAGTGGAACAAAATACCAAGAAAAAGGCCAAGCCTTCCACCCATTGCCAAGTATATAGGTGTGTTAATAATAATAATAGATATTGTGATATTCCAACAACAAGTTCCAACATGGAACGATCTTCATCTTCACCTGCAACTAGCAACGCTATAAGAGGGGCTGAGCAAGTGGGTTACATAGCCAAACAACGGTTTTGCGGGGAAGGTGTCAAAGGTTAGAGGTTTCATGGCAACAAGGAGAGGAGCTGACAATAAAGATGGGTAGCGCGACATATAACGATAGCATCGAGACAGCTAGCATGGCAATGATAGTAAAGGTATCCAAGGTGATGGTCATCTTGCCTGAGATCCCGCAAGGAAGAAGAACGGGTCCATGAAGAAGACGAAGAAGAAGCCTTGAAGACGAACCACGTGAAGTCGAACGAATCCTCACGATCGCAACGAAAAAGAACTAGCGAGAAGAAGTACACAACAAAGTAAACACACAACGCAAGAACAAGATAAGATGCTCAACCAAGTATGAATCAAGACGAGTTTATATGATGCAATTCATGGCAAAGGGATGAAGCACACAAGAACAACACAAACCAACAAGTTTAAATGAGGCTGGAACCAACATATAGCCATTCCGGTATATCCTCATATGCACGGTTTGAAATTAGTCCAGATCTGAACAAACCTTAAGTTTAAGTTGTTAAACAGCAATTTAACATGCACCATGATGATCTACACGAAATTCTAGTCAAGTTTCATATAAAGTTTGCTTAATTCGGAGCTACGGCCTAGAAGATATGAGCAAAACAAGACAAGCAAGGCAACGGTGCAAGATGCACCCAAACATGAAGCAAACACACTCTAAAGATGTAAACAACATGATATTATGCTTCTACATGCAAAATCACCCAAGTTTCATATATAGCATGCTTAAAACGGAGCAACGGTTCAACACATACACACGAAACAAGATATACAACAAGCTGTCCAAAAACAGCAACATAGCAACTTTGGAGCAAGGTATATATATGCTACAGCACCCAAACATGATAACAAGAGGCATGGATGTGAAATAGACCTGATACTTAACAAGCATGAACTTAGAACACACCCAAAAGCTTGTTTAAGTCACATAATTAACCAAGCATGGCAAGTTGCAATAAATTTATCCAGACTTAGTCAAAATCTGGAAAGGCAAAACATCATCAAGATGTTGCCTTCGGAGGCATAAAACAACAAGCATATCAACTCTACTGAGTATATAAAGATCACGGACATGTAGTAGAAATAGCATACATCAAACAACTCCATTGGAGCATCTCCATAGGAGGCATGGATCAATAACAACAAGCTTCACCAAATTGATCATGCTGATAAAATCTTGACAGGTAAATTTATAGCAACTTGGGAGCATGAAATAAATAAGCTACAGCAAGTCATATGAGCAAGTAAGGGCATGGATGGATAGAGCATAACAACGACAACAAGACATGATCATTTGACATACTAAAACATGCATGGATTTGAGTGAGGCATCAAGCAAACATAGCATCAGGTTTAACATATTCCAGACTTAGCAGTTTTTTCACCAAGTATAAAACAGCAACATTGGCATGGCATGTTTACAAGCTTGTTTAAGTAACCTCAAGGCATATCATGGAAAGTGGATTGCACCACAGCAAAGACCATATGATTGTGCTTCTAAAACATATAGACATGTGGCATGAAGACAAACACATCCATAGCAATGAGCAAGTGAAATCAGCATCTCATAACAAGTTTCAGCACTTAACAGCCAAATGCACTTTTGCAACAGAGATTAACATGGCAAGATGGCACCTAACATGAATGCTAGAGCAACTATCATGTAGAGCACTTCACAATGAACATTTATGCATATCATATGCTCCATTTGGATAAACATGCACAAAGTTATCATCACCACAAGCATGCAACAAATTACAGTTAACAGAGTTTTAAACATGTAGCACTCTTGCAATGATGATTAGGGCATCAAGATGAACTCAAACAAGCATGCCACAATGGAACAAAATGAAGAGCATATCACAACGATCATTTTGACATATAATATGCTCCATTTGGACACACACACACACACACAAAGTTATCACCATGCAAACATATTATTTTTTTTAACATGTCACTTTTGCAAACTTACTCAAACAGCTAGTTAAACATTTTAAACATGGGTGAAAGTTGATTATTGTGAAACTAGATAAAATTCTAAGCATTTTTCATGTACAAAGTTTTTACAAATTATGCATAGTTTGTGAGATATTAAATGCATGAACATGAGGGGTTTCTCTGCAAAACTGCACATCTCTGGATAATGCTAAAACCGTTGAACTGAAAAAAAACAAGAATGGGCCAAAACTGCAGGGCTGGCCCAACAGAGGAATGCCAGGGGGGCTGCTCACCGTGGGCCAAACAGGCTGGTCCGGTGGGGAGGTTGGAAACGGGCCTGGGGAGGAGGCCCAGTCGGCGGGGCTCGTCGCCCTCGTCCCGAGCGGAACGAGGCCACGACGGCGACGGCAGAGAGCGACGAGGCCGGCTCTCCGGCGAGGTGGCGGGGTCGGCGCCGGCCGGAGGAGGTCAGAGACGGTGGATCCGGGCACGGGACCCCCGGATCCGGCGACGGACGAGGCCGAGCAGGCCGGCCACGAACTCGGCGGTGGCTCATGCAAAAAAACGGCGGCGGCGCAGGGCTTAGTGGAGAGGGAGAGTACGGGGAAAAAGGAGGAGAATAGGAGGCGTAAGCACTGGGACTTGGGGGCACCGGCGAGGCTCGCCGGCGGCGCGTGCGGCGGATCCGGTGACCGGCCGGCGGGACCTCCGACGAGGCAGGGCTCGCGGGGCTCGGGAGGTGGCTGGTCGAGGGAGAGAGGCACGGGGCCTCGGACGCGGCTGGCGACGGGGGCTGCTCGGGCCCGATTTGGCCCACGGTGGGTCGAATCCGGGCCCCGGCGGGCCTGGCGGCTAAGAGGTGGCAGGGAGGCCACGCGGCGGCTTCTGGTTGGCTGCGGGAGGGCTCAGGAGGTGGCTCGGCCAACCGGGAGGCGCCACGTGGCGGGGATGATGTGGCTGCGCCAGAATTTGAGGAGGAGGGGGTTGGTTGTGGCTGGTGGCGGCGGATCCGAGGAGAAGAGGGTCTAGAGGTAGGGGAAGACTAGGGTAGGCCAAAAATGGCAAGGGTAGGTGTATATATAAGGCATGGGGGCTAAGATTAGGGTTTGGGGGTGTTTTGGCGCAGATCTGAGCCCTTCGATCATGATCCAACGGCACCGGAGCGGAGGGGCTCTAGGCAGGCCTAGGTGGGTTGTGTAGGAGGGCTTTGGGCCGAGGGGAGAGAAGAGAAGTGCAGCCAGGCACGCGTTTCGGAGACCGAAACGTCTGATGTTTTATCCGGCTATAGTGCCGCTATAGTTTAACGGTTGGGCTATCAAACGAGCTCCGAATGCGACGAAACTTGACAGGCAGTCTAACTATGCCATAATAAGACCACACGCCAAGTTTCATCCCATTCCGAGAACATTTTCCGGTCACTCATAAAATAAATATACGGAGGCGCCGCGGGCGCGTGCAAGTGTGTCTGGGCTCAGAACGGACAATGGAGAGGATGGGCGGGCTCGGACGGATGCAAGTTTTGAAAACATGATGATGCAACGCACACGATGACATGGCAAAATGCAACACGCAAGCAAATGACATGGCAACGACGACGAATAACTGGCTGACACCTGGCGCATCGGTCTCGGGGTGTCACAACACTCCCATACTAACAAGAGATCTCGTCCTGAGATCTTAGCAACAAGATGGAAGAGAAAAGGAAGAACCAAGTGAAACAAAAGAACCTTGAGAGGTTGAACAACGGAAAAGAAAGGATACAACAGAGATGAACGAGATTTGAGAAGCTCTGGTAAAATAAGCAACAAGGCATAATACGAGAGCCAAGAGGATAAATGACAAGAGAGACATAGAAACCACTCCGTTTGAAAGAGATAGAAAAGAACTTCGAATGAATGAATTTGGGCAGCACTCCGGCTGAAAATGGAAGGGATGGTATATAACCTCGAGAAGATGGGATGATACTCGACGAGATGAACAACACGATGCCTCCAGGAAGAAATTGAAAGAACGGAATGAAAGAACGGAGCAAAGGAGATGACAACTTTCACCCCGAATGAATTGAGAAGAGCATCTTCAAAAGAATGCTTGAACGGAGTTGTTGAGAAATCAACAACAAAAGAATAAGCTTGTTGTGGGCTTATTGAAAACATCTCAAAACTTGAGGTGAATTATGCCCCAACCAAAAGATTGAATAGACGGCATGAAGGAAGAAATGCAAAACTCCAGTTCAAAAGAATACGGAGAATTATTTGCATCTCAAGGGCAAGAAGAACAATGCTTGAGTTTCTCCAACTAGAACTTGAAGAATGTTCTTGACGAATGAATTAACTCATGAAGAACTCCGATAACGAAAAGGATGGTGAGATAGAGTTGAATGGTCAAAAGATTATGAATATGGCCTTGCGGTGATTTAGATAGAGCTCCGACGAATAGTCGAGAAAACTTGAACTCCGGAAAAGAAAAGATGAAAGCACTTGGGACTAGAATTTATTCATCAAGAATAAACTCCGAAGGAAGGAATAAATCAACTTGACGAGAATGAATAAGAATTATGTTATGCTTCTCCTCCATCAATTAAATTGATGAACAATGGATTCACATACTACTTATTCTCGTTGAAATGATTAAGGAGGGATATAGCACCAAAACTTGAGAAAGTCTTCATGAAACACCGGTAGGATTGAAAGAACGATCGAATTGTTATGAGAGCACCGGAAAAGAACTCTTGAGCGAACCACCGTAAGAATTTAAGCCGAGTGAAGAAAAGAAAAAACCACCGGGAAGAATTAAAATCAAGTGCGCCAGGAAGAATAAGAACTTCGGGAATTTAGATGCAAGAGAACGAAGAGATCGCGAACAGTTTAAAGAATGCTTGAACGAAGCACCGGAAGAATGTGAGACGAACGAAGAGGCATCAAAGAAGAATATTTGGAGGATGAAGTTGAAAACTAAGAACGAAGAAATCTTCTGAATGATGGCCTTTGGAGGAACACAATGAAAAGAATTCATGAAAAACTCCGGAAAAAAAATAAAAGAAGTAAGGTTGAACCAACGATGAAAAGAATTTGCAAACGATATTGGAGAAGGCATATGACTGATGGAATCCATACTTACGTCACACTTTGAAAAGAATTTCAGAATACTCTAGGAAAATAAAAGAGTCAGGTAAGATCCTGGGAAAAGACCTGTGGGTTATGAGCCCACCGAAGAGAAAACACCGTTGGAAAGGATTGCAAGGAGAAGAAGCACAGGAACGATTGAAAAACTCAATTGAGGTGACACCCTCGAATTAATTGGAAGACAGACGAATCTCTTGAGATGTCTTCGAGACTCCAGAATAATTAAATGGCTAGAGGTGAACGAGCATTTGGAAACATTTGAACTGAGGAAATAATATGAACAACACCAAGAACAAATTGAATTGGAACCATCGGAAAAGAAGAAGAGGTGAAGAATATCAAACGAGAGAAGAACTCATCGGAGAAGAAAAGAGATGAAGGATGACGAACTAGAAGAGAAATCACCGGTTGAAACAATCGAGGAAAGAATACAAAACTCCACTCAAGTAGGATGGATACTCGATTGAGGACTCCGGCTCCGAAAAGGAAAAGGGTGGGCGGATGGGAAAAGAAAGACAACTTCGGAAGGGGAAACAACACCGGTTGGTTGAAAAGAACTAAGGGTTGAACTTGCAAAGAAGAAGAGGGTCGGATCCACTTGACGAGAGATGCACCAGATGACAAGAGCTGACAACGCAACAAACGAAAAACTAACTGCGTTATCCTAAAAAATTGAAGGGGAAGGGGAGTAATTCAAAACACCTACGTCAAGATTCCTCACAAGAGCGACGAAGGGGCTGGGAGTAAAAGAATTCCTACTCTCCGATATAACTAGACTCCGAAAAAGTTTTTTCTAGACTCAAGAACGGCCATTCTACAATCAATCAAGGGGGCTCCTATGGTCGGTCGAGGCTCTGATACCAACTTCTCAGGCCCAAAATGTGATTCTATCCCGATCACGTGACACTTACGTGATTGGGGCACAACCGCATTTCGGGCGCTTAGCAAGATGGATATCATTACATCGTACCATTACATACATACATGGGGGATGCAACAATACATACAAGTCACATGAATACAACAACATCAATACAAGACATCCGACTACGGATGCAAACATGAAAAGCACAACGACATCCATCTGCTATCCCAGGCTGCCGACCCGGAACCTAACCCAAGACTGAAGAAGAAGAAGAAGAAGAAAGAACTCCAACTCAAAGATCAACGCTCTCACGTCAAGTCATTGGAAACCTGCACCTGCAACTATTTTTGTAGTATCTGTGAGCCACGAGGACTCAGCAATCCCATAACCATGGGTAACAAGACAAGCAAAGCTTAATGGGTAGGAAGAGGTAAAGTGGTGAGGTTGCAACAGCGGCTAAGCAAAAGTATGGTGGCTAACTTACGAGTATAAGAATAAGATGAGTATCTACGCAAACGGTCGCAAACTAGTAGTGATCGCTAAAGATCCTAAACTACCTACGAGCCAAACATAACCCCACCGTGTTCTCTTCTCAAAGTGAAAAGAGACAGTCACGGTTACTCACACAGTTGTGTGTTTTACTTCGGATCCTCTGTCAAGTTTTCTACAACCGGACATTAACCAATTCCAATCTGCCACACAACCACGGGCACGGCTATCGAAAGATCATAACCCTGCACGGGTGTCCCAACTTAGCCCATCACAAGCTCTCACGATCAGCAGAGATAATAATAATATTACCCCTTATCTTAGGGAAGGCCCGATCAGACTCGGAATTCCTGGTGCACAAGACATTTTGACAATGGTAAAACAAGTCCAGCAAGACCTCCCGGCATGCCGACACCCTGATAGTAACCACGCGTATCTCGTCTCAGGCCACGTCCGGATGAGCTATGGTTACAGCAACCAGATACCCCAAGTTGCCGAGGGGCGGCGCCGCAAGCTGCTCTATTTGGGACCAACACCATCGGCACTGGCCCCTCCCTGTATGTAGAAAGAATCCTCGGGGACGCGACCCCCTATGCAATTTAATTAATTAATTAAGTTGTTATTATGAGGCAAATTAAAACCAGTGTTGGGCCTTACTGGAGGAGTTTTATTCAAAGACGAACTGTCAAGGGGTCCCCATATACCCAACCGTGTAAGGAACGCAAAATCAAGGAACATAACGCCGGTTTATCGGCTCCTAAGGTGACATGAGTGGAACAAAACACCGAGAAAAAGGCCAAGCCTTCCACCCATTGCCAAGTATATAGGTGTGTTAATAATAATAATACATATTGTGATATTCCAACAACAAGTTCCAACATGGAACGATCTTCATCTTCACCTGCAACTAGCAACGCTATAAGAGGGGTTGAGCAAGCGGGTAACATAGCCAAACAACGGTTTTCTGGGGAAGGTGTCAAAGGTTAGAGGTTTCATGGCAACATGGAGAGGGGCTGACAATAAAGATGGGTAGCACGACATATAACGATAGCATCGAGACAGCTCGCATGGCAATGATAGTAAAGGTATCCCAGGTGATGGTCATCTTGCCTGAGATCCCACAAGGAAGAAGAACGGGTCCATGAAGTAGACGAAGAAGAAGCCTTAAAGACGAACCACGTGAAGTCGAACGAATCCTCACGATCGCAACGAAAAAGAACTAGCAAGAAGAAGCACACACCAAAGTAAACACACAACGCAAGAACAAGACAAGATGCTCAACCAAGTATGAAGCAAGACAAGTCTATATGATGCAATTCATGGCAAAGGGATGAAGCACACAAGAACAACACAAACCAACAAGTTTAAATGAGGTCGGAACCAACATATAGCCATTCCGGTAAGTCCTCATATCCACGTTTTGAAATTAGTCCAGATATGAACAAACCTTAAGTTCAAGTTGTTAAACATCAAGTTAACATGCACCATGATGATCTACACGAAATTCTAGTCAAGTTTCATATAAAGTTTGTTTAATTCGGAGCTACGGCCTAGAAGATATGAGCAAAACAAGACAAGCAAGGCAACGGTGCAAGATGCACCCAAACATGAAGCAAACACACTCCAAAGATGTAAACAATATGATATTATGCTTCTACATGCAAAATCACACAAGTTTCATATATAGCACGCTCAAAACGGAGCAACGGTTCAACACATACACACGAAACAAGATATACAACAAGCTATCCAAAAACAGCAACATAGCAACTTTGGAGCAAGGTATACATATGCTACAGCACCCAAATATGGTAACAAGAGGCATTGATGTGAAATAGACATGATACTTAACAAGCATGAACTTAGAACACAGCCAAAAGCTTGTTTAAGTCACCTCCAAGCAAACATAGCATGGATTTGAGTGAGGCATCAAGCAAACGTAGCATCAGGTTTAACAGATTCCAGACATAGCAGTTTTTTCACCAAGTATAAAACAGCAACATTGGCATGGCATGTTTACAAGCTTGTTTAAGTCACCTCAAGGCATATCATGGAAAGTGGATTGCACCACAGGAAAGACCATATGATTGTGCTTCTAAAACATATAGACATGTGGCATGAAGACAAACACATCCATAGCAATGAGCAAGTCAAATCAGGATCTCATAACAAGTTTCAGCACTTAATAGCCAAATGCACTTTTGCAACAGAGATTAACATGGCAAGATGGCACCTAACATGAGTGCTACAGCAACCATCATGTAGAGCACTTCACAATGAACATTTATACATATCATATGCTCCATTTAGATAAATATGCACAAAGTTATCATCACCACAAGCATGCAACAAAATTACAGTTAACAGCAGTTTTAAACATGTAGCACTCTTGCAATGATGATTTGGGCATAAAGATGAACTCAAACAAGCATGCCACAATGGAACAAAATGAAGAGCATATCACAACGATCATTTTGACATATAATATGCTCCATTTGGACACACACACACACACAAAGTTATCACCATGCAAACATATTATATATTTTTTTAACATGTCACTTTTGCAAACTTACTCAAACAGCTAGTTAAACATTTTAAACATGGGTGAAAGTTGATTATTGAGAAACTAGATAAAATTCTAAGCATTTTTCATGTACAAAGTTTTTACAAATTATGCATAGTTTGTGAGATATTAAATGCATGAACATGAGGGGCTTCTCTGCAAAACTGCACATCTCTGGAGAATGCTAAAACCGTTGAACTGAAAAAAAACAAGAATGGGCCAAAACTGGAGGGCTGGCCCAACAGAGGAATGCCAGGGGGGTTGCTCACCCTGGGCCAAATGGGCTGGTCCGGTGGGGAGGTTGGAAACGGGCCTGGGGAGGAGGCTCGGTCGATGGCGCTCGTCACCGTCGTCCCGAGCGAAACGAGGCCACGACGGAGACGGCAGAGAGCGACGAGGCCGGCTCTCCGGCGAGGTGGCGGGGTCGGCGCCGGCCGGAGGAGGTCGGGGACGGTGGATCCGGGCACGGGACCCCCGGATCCGGCGAAGGACGAAGCCGAGGAGGCCGGCGACGAACTCGGCGGTAGCTCATGCAAAAAAACGGCGACGGCGCGGGGCTTAGAGGAGAGGGATAGCATGGGGGAAAAGGAGGAGAATAGGAGGCGCGGGCACTGGGACCTGGAGGCACCGGCAAGGCTCGCCGGCGGCGCATGCGGCGGATCCGGTGACCGGCCGGCGGGACCTCCGACAAGGCAGGGCTCGCGGGGCTCGGGAGGTGGTTGGTCGAGGGATAGAGGCACGGGGCCTCGGACACGGCTGACGGTGGGGGCTGCTCGGGCCCGATTCGGCCCACGGCGGGTCGAATCCGGGCCCCGGCGGGCCTGGAGGCTGGGAGGTGGGAGGGAGGCCACGCGGCGGCTTCTGGTTGGCTGCGGGAGGGCTCAGGAGGTGGCTCGGCCAACCGAGAGGTGCCACGTGGCGGGGATGATGTGGCTGCGCCGGAATTTGAGGAGGAGGGGGTTGGCTGTGGCTGGTGGCGGCGGATCCGAGGAGAAGAGGGTCTAGAGGTAGGGGAAGACTAGGGTAGGCCAAAAATGGCAAGGGTAGGTGTATATATAAGGCAGGGGGACTAAGATTAGGGTTTGGGATGTTTTGGGGCAGATCGGAGCCCTCTGATCGCGATCCAACGGCACCAGAGTGGAGGGGGCCTAGGTGGGCTGTGTAGGAGGGCTTTGGGCTGAGGGGAGAGAAGATAAGTGCAGTCCGGCACGCGTTTCGGAGACCGAAACGTCCGATGTTTTATCCGGCTATAGTGCCCCTATAGTTTAACGGTTGGGCTATCAAACGAGCTCCGAATGCGACGAAACCTGACAGGCGGTCTAACTATGCCATAATAAGACCACACGCCAAGTTTCATCCCATTCCGAGAACATTTTCCGGCCACTCATAAAATAAATATTCGGAGGCACCGCGGGCGCGTGCAAGTGTGTCTGGGCTCAGAACGGACAACAGAGAGGACGGGCGGGCTCGGACGGATGCAAGTTTTGAAAACATGATGATGCAACACACACAATGACATGGCAAAATGCAACACGCAAGCAAATGACATGGCAACGATGACGAATAACTGGCTGACACCTGGCGCATCGGTCTCGGGGTGTCACAACAAGGTACCAGTCAACGGTTGCTGAGTGGGCCAAGCTAATCAATGCCCCTGAAGAGCATGAGGATGATCTGGATGTCTATGCCAAGAAGAAGCAAGACCAGGACTCCATGGCAAATATGTACAAGGTGATCCTTGATGATGATTTGGAAACACACAAGTTTGGATTTGTACATCATTTGCAGGCTGGTCTAGCCACCATCAACACAATCTTGAGGCATACATGATACGTCTCCAACGTATCTATAATTTTTCATTGTTCCATGCTATTATTTATGAAGTCTTGGATGTTTAATGGGCTTTATCATTCACTTTTATATCATTTTTGGGACTAACCTACTAACCCAAAGGCCCAGTCCAGATTGCTGTTTTTTGCCTGTTTCAGGGTTTTACAGAAAAAGAATATCAAACGGAGTCCAAACGGAATGAAACCTTTGCGAGAGATATTTTTGGAGAAAATCACGCACGCGGAGCTTGAGAACCACGTCACGGGATCAAAAGGTGGCCCACGAGGGTGGGAGGCGCGCCCCCTTGCCTCGTGGCCCCCTCGAGCGTCCCCCGGTGCCCTCCTACTTCCTATATAAGTCTATGTACCCCAAAACCTCCATGAACAGAGAGAAAACCCTAATTCCACCGTCGTACCTTCTGTTCCCGTGAAGATCCCATCTTGGAGCCTGTTCCGGAGCTCCACCGGAGGGGGATCCATCACGAAGTTCTTCATCATCATCATCATCGCCCTCACCATGAGTTGTGAGTAGTTTACCACAGACCTATGGGTCCATAGCTAGTATCTAGATGGCTTCTTCTCTCTCTCTCTGGATCTCAATACAAAGTTCTCCTCGGTCCTCGAGGAGATCTATTCGATGTAATCTCTTTTTGCGGTGTGTTTGTCGAGATCCGATGAATTGTGAGTTTATGATCAAGGTTACCTATGAAAGATATTTGGTTCTTCTCTGAACTTTTTATGTGTGCTCATAATATCCTTGCAAGTCTCTTCGAATGATTGGTTTGGTTTGGCCTACTAGATCTATAGTTCTTGCAATGGGAGAAGTGCTTGCCTTTGGGTTCAATCTTGTGGTGTCCTTTCCCAGTGACAGTAGGGGGAAGCAAGGCACGTATTGTATTGTTGCCATCGAGGATAAAAAGATGGGGTTTATATCATATTGCTTGAGTTTATTCCTCTACATCATGTCATCTTGCTTAAGGTGTTACTCTGTTCTTATGAACTCAATACACTAGATGCATGCTGGATAGCGGTCGATGTGTGGAGTAATAGTAGTAGATGCAGGAAGGAGTCGGTCTACTTGTCTCGGACGTGATGCCTATATACAATGATCATGCCTAGATAGTCTCATAATTATTCGCTTTTCTATCAATTGCTCGACAGTAATTTGTTTACCCGCCGTAGAATATCGCTATCATGAGAGAAGCCACTAGAGAAAACTATGGCCCCCGGGTCTGTTCTCAACATATCAATCTACATCTACTTTACTTTTATCGCTTTTATTTGTTGTTCTTATAAACTAAAAATACCAAAAATATAAACTATCATCTCTACAAGATCTCACTTTCATAAGTGACCGTAAAGGGATTGACAAACCCCTTATCGTGTTGGCAGCGAAGTTCTTATTTGTTTGTGCAGGTGCGAGGGACTTGTGCGTGATCTCCTACTGGATTGATACCTTGGTTCTCAAAAATTGAGGGAAATACTTACGCTACTGTGCTGCATCTCCCTTTCCTCTTCGAGGGAATACAACGCAAGCTCAAGAAGTAGCAATACACTGCTGCCTAAATCTGGAGATGCAAAGATGATCAGAGGAAATTCTATCAACATGCTGCATATTTTTGATGTGCCACGGAAATTCAAAGTTATGAGCCTGATTGTAGAGACAATCAAGAGGACTGCTGCAGATCAGAACAGATCATGTGGGTATGCTCCACACATCCAGATGCTTATCAACTCTAAAATTGGCACGGGCACATACTTGTTGGACAAGGAATATCTACCCTTGGTGCCTGACTTTGAGGACAACACAGTTGTCATGGATGAGAATGAACCATCTTCAGTGCAAGCTCATGAAAGGAGAGAGAAAGCCAAAGCAGAGAAAGTTGTCAAGATGCCAAGTGCAGAAGAAGCATCTCAAATGACTCTCAAGTCCAAGCAAGATCAAATGGCATATCTGATTCAGGATACCATGAGGATTGAGAAGGGCTTGGCCACCCTGACTCAGAATCAGGAGAGCTTGGAGAGGATCATTGAAACTAAGTTCTATGATCTTGATCTAAAGGTGACAGAGATCCAGTCTGCAATTGAGAAGCTTCAGGAGGAAGCAGAGGAGAGAGGAGGATAGGCTACCACAGATGCATTTTAGCGAGTGCCTCGAGGTCAGAGATCTGATGCAGTGCCAGTTCCAGATACTAGAGCTACTACATCTGCACCAGCAGCCACAGCTTCAGTGCCACCTCCAGCAGCCACTCCACCAGCTCCAGCTACTTCGTCGGAAGCTTTCGTCCTTGGAGTTTTCTCTACACTGCCTCCCGAAGACCAAGCCTGAGAGACGCATAACACTATGCATTTTCGAACTTTTTGGTAACTTGTTGCCAAAGGGGGAGAAATATGTATAGATCATAGGCTTCGAGAGAGAGTGTTTTGCCTCTTTGGTCTCTTTTGCTTTTGGTTGAACTTTATTGTGTGTTTGTTTCATACTCTTTGTCCGTGTGTGAGATACTTGTGTGATCATGTGTTTGATCATATGCTACCTTAATGTTTGCTTGGATGATATTATCTCTATATTTCCATATGATCATTCACTTTGCTTGGTGATGAGTGCATGTTTTAGTGTATATCATTTTAAGCGATCCACCAAGATGTATGTGACATGGAAGAGTAACCCATGATCCTAATCGAATGTGCATTTGCATTCAAACGCCAATTTTTAAATAATGCACAAATTTAGGGGGAGCTCTTGTTTATCACATACTTCTTGAAGTGACGATTTATTTAAATCTTATTATCATTTGTCGAGGCTTTGATCTATATGTTGTCATCAATTACCAAAAAGGGGGAGATTGAAAGTGCAACTATCCCTGCGTGGTTTTGGTAATTACTAACAACATATAGCTCATTGAGCTAATGCTATCTCAAGATAATATTTTAGGAAAGTTCAATGATTGGCATGGCATGGATTAGGATTGTGGACCCCTCAAAATGCTAAGGACAAAGGATTGGCTCAAGCTCAAGACTCTACTTTTTCCATTTTAGTGATCCAAGATCACATTGAGTCCATAGGAAAGCCAATACTATTAAAAGGGGATGAGGTGTTGCCTAATGGTTTTCTTGCTCAAAATGCTTAGTGATATGCTCCAAAACCCTCAACCACTTTTCCACATCCACATATGTCCCAAACCAAAAGTCAAACTCGGCCCTACCAAAAATATCTATCCGCCGCCACCGAGTTCATTTGACATAGCCACTGCCAAAAACCCTAATCATTTCGGTCTCACCGAAAGGGATCTCGGTCTCACCGAGATGGGATTGCAAACTCTTGGTTTCCCTTCGTAACATTTCGGTCTCACCGAGATGAGCGATCGGTCCCACCGAGTCTGTAATGCAAACTCTCTGTTGCCTCTTCGTAACATTTCGGTCTCACCGAAATGAGCGAATCGGTCCCACCGAGTTTGCCTAACCAACTCTCTGTGTGCTTATTACCAAAATTGGTCTCACCGAGTTTGTGTAATCGGTCCACCGAGATTATGTTATGCCCTAACCCTAATGAAATTGGTCCCACTGAATTGATCATATTGGTCCCACCGAAATACCTAACGGTCACATTATGAACTAAAGAGGTCTGACAGAGTTCTTTTAATTGGTCCCATCGAGTTTGGTAAATTGTGTGTAACGGTTAGATTTTGTGTGGTGGCTATATATACCCCTCCACCCACTCTTCACTCGTAGAGAGAGCCATTAGAACATACCTACACTTCCATCATTCATGTTCTGGGAGAGAACCACCTACTCAAGTGTTGAGATCAAGATATTCCACTCCTACCATATGAATCTTGTTTTCTAGCCTTCCCCAAGTTGCTTTCCACTCAAATCCTTCTTCAACCATATCCAAATCTGTGAGGATTTGTTTGAGTGTTGGGGAGACTATCACTTGAAGCATTTGAGCAAGGAGTTCATCATCAACACACCGTTTATTACCTTTTGGAGAGTGGTGTCTCATAGATTGGTTAGGTGTCACTTGGGAGCCTCCGACAAGATTATGGAGTTGAACCAAGGAATTTGTAAGGGCAAGGAGATTGCCTACTTCGTGAAGATATACCAATAGTGAGGCAAGTCCTTCGTGGGTGATGGCCATGGTGGGATAGACAAGGTTGCTTCTTTGTGGACCCTTCATGGGTGGAGCCCTCCGTGGACTTGCGCAGCCGTTACCCTTCGTGGGTTGAAGTCCCCATCAACTTGGATGTACGATAGCACCACCTATCGGAACCAAGTCAAAAAAACATCGTTGTATTCACTTGCGTTTGCTCCCTCCAAACTCCTCCCTTTACCTTCATATGCAATTGTTTACTTTCCGCTGCTATACTCTTAGAATTGCATGTGTAGGACGATTGCTTGACTTATGCCAAGTTGCTAAAATCTGCCAAGAATTAAAATTGGGAAAAGGCTAGATTTTTATTTGGTCAAGTAGTCTAATCACCCCCCCCCCTCTAGACATACTTTCGATCCTATAGTTTGACCCTGTTGACTTGAACCGCCAGACTATTAGAGGCAGCCCTCCGGGCAAAAATTCTAATTTTCTGGGGAACATTAGCATTCCAAAATATATTCCAGAGCCTCATATCCTCATTGATAGCATCACTAGAATTGCCTAAATCAATCTTCGGATCCTTAAGATTCAGAGCCAGTCTATACACACTCTTCACTGAGAACAAACCACTTTTTTGGTGGTGCCAAGCAATAAAATCTCCCTCGCCCATTCTACGAGTGTGCAACTTTACGATCTCCTCTGCATCATGAATAAGAAATAGATGCTTGATCAAGTTTTCATCCCACCTAGTCCCACTCAAAAATAACTTGGACGCCCATTTGATCCTAGTTTTGTTCTTCTTAGCAGAGATTTGAAGACCAGATTCCCTAGGGATCCAATTATACCTCCAAATATTTATACTAGTCCCATCGACTACTCTCCATATGATGCCTTTTTAAGCAGTTCGAGGACATGCATAATTCCTTGCCAAGAAATGGATGTAGCTTGAGGGAAAACGATATCAATAAGATGTCCATGAGGATAATATTTAGCTTTCATGACCTTTGCACACACAGAGTCCAGAAATACCAAAATACGCCAAGCTTGTTTCGACAAAAGCATTTGATTAAAAAGCCAAAAATCGCGAAATCCCATAACACCCTCACTTTTTGGTCTCGTCATCTTATCCCAAGCCAGCCAATGTGTTCTTTTCCTATTCTCTTCATCGCACCACCAAAAATTCCTAATAATCTGAGATTACTCCTCACACAATGAAGCAGGGAATTTAAAAATACACATTGCATAAACCGGTAAAGCCCGAAT
Source organism: Secale cereale (assembly GCA_902687465.1). Classification (NCBI taxonomy): domain Eukaryota; kingdom Viridiplantae; phylum Streptophyta; class Magnoliopsida; order Poales; family Poaceae; genus Secale; species Secale cereale. Next base: position 348,666,306 of record LR738711.1, read on the forward strand.
AACAGACTTGATATGGATTTCTTTCACCCCGATTGAAGCATATTTTTCAATCCAATCTGAAACCCGCTTGAGCGCTTTATCTTTGGTGGATTGAAACTTACCCGCCTTCATATGGCCTTCTGGTACAGGCAAACCCAGATATTTATCCTCAAATCCATCGATGGTGATTTTAAGGATAACCAGGATGGACACTTGATCCTCCGTAGAGCTTTTTTTGCCAAATAAGATGGAACATTTATCCAGACTTAATAGTTGGCATGTTCCCTCCTCATAAGCCGATAAAATACCTTTAACATTTAGAGCTTGCTCCATGTTGCCCTTAAAAAATAGTAGACTATCATCAGCAAAAAGTAGATGAGATATACCAGGAGCATGTCTGTTTAGCCGAAAATCTTGGATAACCCCTCTTGCCGAAGCATCATTAAGTAACAACGACAAAGCTTCAGCCATGAAGAGGAATAAGTATGGTGATAATGGATCCCCTTGCCTAAGACCACGCGAAGGATGAAAGGGCTCAAGCAGTTGGCCATTCAAATGCTCAACAAATTTCACAGTAGTAACACAAGTCATAATCCACTTAATCCTCGTTGGAGCAAACCCATACGCTTGTAACATACTTTCCAGGAATTTCCAATCGACACCGCCATACACTTTAGTGAGATCCAACTTATATGCACAATATTCACCAGGACTATTTTTTAACGTATTTAAAGAATGCATACATTCAAAAGTGGTGAGGGCATTATCAGATATTAATCTTCCAGGGATAAATGCACTTTGGGTAGGAGAAATCATACCATCCAACAGAGGTCTCAGTCTGTTAACAAGGTACTTGGAGATAATTTTATAAATCACATTGCAAAGGCTGATTGGGCGGAAGTCCGTTTATCGAAGGATTCTTCAGCTTAGGAATAAGAACAATAGTTGTATCATTTATCCCGTCAGGCATATTTCCATATATAAAGAATTGCTGGACGGCATGAACAATATCCTCCTTAAGCAATCCCCAATTTCTTTGAGAAAACATTGCAGCAAACCCATCTGGCCCTAGAGCCTTTAACGGGAAGAGGGCATTGCTGATTTCTTTCTCAGAAAAGGGTCAAAGATCCTCATTCATTTGATCAGTCTGTTGGGGAACGTAGCAGAATTCAAAAAAAAATCTACGCTTTCACCAAGATCCATCTAAGGAGACATCTAGCAACGAGCATATTAGAGTGCATCTACATACCCTTTTGTAGATCGCGAGCGGAAGCTTTCAAAGAAGCGTGGATGAAGTAGTCGTACTCTTCGCGTTCTTCGTCACCGATGATCTAGCGCCGAACGGACGGCACCCCCGCGTTCAACACACGTCCGGTACAGCAACGTCACCTCCTTCTTGATCCAGCAAGGGGGGAGGAGAGGTCGTCGGAGATCCAGCAGCACGACGGCGTGGTGGTGGATGCAGCGGGAAATCCTGCAGGGCTTCGTCGGCGCCCTGCGTGAAGAGTATGAGGTGTGACGGGAGGGGGAGAGGCGCCAGAGACTTGGGTTATAGCTGCCCTCTCCCCCCCCCCACTATATATAGGGGCCAGGGGGCGCCGGCCCTGGCAGATCCCATCTGCGGGGTGGGGCGGCGGCCAGGGAGGCAAACTTGCCCCCCAAGGCAAGGGGGCGCCCCCTCCCCCTAGGGTTTCAACCCTAGGCGCATGGAGGGAGCCCAGCTGGGTGCGCCAGCCCACCAGGGGCTGGCCCCCTTCCCCTTGCGGCCTAGGGGCCCCACCGGGATGGGTGGCCCCACCCGGTGGACCCCCGGGACCCCTCCGGTGGTCCCGGGACACTCCCGGTGACCCCCGGAGTTCACCCGATGGCCGAAACTGGACTTCCTTTATATCATTCTTTACCTCCGGACCATTCCGGAACTCCTCGTCATGTCCGGGATCTCATCCGGGACTCCGAACAACTTTCGGGTTTCCACGTGCATGTATCTCTACGACCCTAGCGGCACCGAACCTTAAGTGTGTAGACCCTACGGGTTCGGGAGACACGTAGACATGACCGAGACCACTCTCCGGTCAATAACCAACAGCGGGATCTGGATACCCATGTTGGTTCCCACGTGTTCCTCGATGATCTTCATTGGATGAACCACTGTGTCAAGGATTCACTCAATCCCGTACGTTATTCCCTTTGTCCATCGGTACGGTACTTGCCTGAGATTCGATCATCGGTATTCCCGATACCTTGTTCAATCTCGTCATGGCAAGTCTCTTTACTCGATCCGTAATCCATCATCCCGTGACTAACTCCTTAGTCACTTTGAGCTCATTATGATGATGTCTTACCGAGTGGGCCCAGTGTTGGGGAACGTAGCATAATTCAAAAAAATTCTATGCCTTCACCAAGATCCAACTATGGAGACATCTAGCAACAAGCAAGTAAGAGTACATCTACATACCGTTATGTAGATCGCGTGCGGAAGCTTTCAACGAAGTGTGGATGAAGTAGTTGTACTCTTCACGTTCTTCGTCACCGATGATCTAGCGCCGAACGGACGGCACCTTCGTGTTCAACACACGTACGGTGCAGCAACGTCACCTCCTTCTTGATCCAGCAAGGGGGGAGGAGAAGTCGTCAGAGATCCGGCAGCACGACGGCGTGATGACGGATGCAGTGGAGATCGCAGTAGGGCTTCGTCGGGCGCCCTGCGTGGGAGTATGGTGGTGTGACGGGAGGGGGCGAGGCGCCAGGGCTTTGGTGCGGCTGCCCTCTCCCTCCCCACATATATATAGGGGCCAGGGGGTGCGCCTGGGCCCCCTGCAGATCCAATCTGCAAGGGGGCGGCGGCCGGGGGGGTTCCTTGCCCCCGAAGGCAAGTGGAGCCCCCCTCCCCCTTAGGGTTTTAACCCTAGGCGCATGGGGAGATGGGCCCCCTAGTGGTGCGCCAGCCCTGAGGGCTGAACACTTCCCCTTGCGGCCTAGGGGCCCCACCGGGATGGGTGGCCCCACCCGGTGGACCCCCGGGGCCCCTCCGGTGGTCCCGGGACGCTCCCGGTGACCCCCGGAGATCACCCGTTGGCCGAAACTGGACTTCCTATATATCAATCTTTACCTCCGGACCATTCCGGAACTCCTCATGACGTCCGGGATCTCATCCGGGACTCCGAACAACTTTCGGGTTTCCACGTGCATTTATCTCTACGACCCTAACGTTACCGAACCTTAAGTGTGTAGACCCTACGGGTTCGGGAGACACGTAGACATGACCGAGACCACTCTCCGGTCAATAACCAACAGCGGGATCTGGATACCCATGTTGGTTCCCACGTGTTCCTCGATGATCTTCATCGGATGAACCACCGTGTCAAAGATTCACTCAATCCTGTATGTTATTCCCTTTGTCCATCGGTACGGTACTTGCCCGAGATTCGATCGTCGGTATTCCCGATACCTTGTTCAATCTCGTTATGGCAAGTCTCTTTACTCGATCCGTAATCCATCATCCCGTGACTAACTACTTAGTCACATTGAGCTCATTATGATGATGTCTTACCGAGTGGGCCCAGAGGTACCTCTCCGTCATACGGAGTGACAACATCCCAGTCTCGGTTCGCACCAACTCAACAGACACTTTCGGAGATACCCGATGCGTACCTTTATAGCCACCCAGTTACGTTGTGACGGTTGGCACACCCAAAGTACTCCTACGATATCCGGCAGTTGTACAACCTCATGGTCTAAGGAATAAATACTTGACACCGAAAAGCTTATGCATTACGAACTATATGATCTCGTGTTATGCTCAAGTTTGGGTCTTGTCCATCACATCATTCTCCTAATGATATGATCCCGTTATCACTGACATCTCATGTCCATGGTCAGGAAACCGTGACCATCTGTTGATCAACGAGCTGGTAACTAGAGGCCTACCAGGGACTCATTGTGGACTGTGTATTCACACATGTATCGCAGTTTCCGTACAATACAATTCAAGCATGAATAACAGACAATTATCATGAACAAGGAGATATAATAATAATGCTTTTATTATTGCCTCTAAGGCATATCTCCAACAGTCTCCCACTTGCACTAGAGTCAGTAATCTAGTTACATTGTGATGAATCGAACACCCATAAAGTTCTGGTGTTGATCATGTTTTGCTCGTGAAAGAGGTTTAGTCAACGGGTCTGCTACATTCAGATCCGTATGCACTTTACAAATATCTATGTCTCCATCCTGAACATAATTCCGGATGGAGTTGAAACGGCGCTTGATGTGCTTGGTCTTCTTGTGAGACCTGGGCTCCTTGGTAATAGCAATAGCACCAGTGTTGTCACAGAAGAGAGTCATCGGGCTTGACGCGCTTGGAATGACTCCTAGGTCGGTGATGAACTCCTTCATCCAGACTCCTTCTTGCGCTGCTTCAGAAGCAGCTATGTACTCCGCTTCACATGTAGATGCTGCCACCACGCTTTGCTTGCAACTGCACCAGCTGACTGCCCCTCCATTCAAAATATACACGTATCCGGTTTGTGACTTAGAGTCATCCAGATCTGTGTCGAAGCTAGCATCGACGTAACCCTTTACGACGAGCTCTTCGTCACCTCCATAAACGAGAAACATATCCTTAGTCCTTTTCAGGTGAAGGAAATATGCCCTAGAGGCAATAATAAAGTTATTATTTATTTCCTTATATCATGATAAATGTTTATTATTCATGCTAGAATTGTATTAACCGGAAACTTAATACATGTGTGAATACATAGACAAAACAGAGTGTCCCTAGTATGCCTCTACTAGACTAGCTCATTGATCAAAGATGGTTATGTTTCCTAGCCATAGACATGAGTTGTCATTTGATCAACGGGATCACATCATTAGGAGAATGATGTGATGGACAAGACCCATCCGTTAGCTTAGCACTATGATCGTTTAAGTTTTACTGCTATTGCTTTCTTCATGACTTATACATGTTCCTATGACTATGAGATTATGCAACTCCCGAATACCGGAGGAACACTTTGTGTGCTACCAAACGTCACAACGTAACTGGGTGATTATAAAGGTACTCTACAAGTGTCTCCGAAGGTACTTGTTGGGTTGGCGTATTTCGAGATTAGGATTTGTCACTCCGATTGTCGGAGAGGTATCTCTGGGCCCACTCGGTAATGCACATCACTATAAGCCTTGCAAGCATTGCAGCTAATGAGTTAGTTGCGGGATGATGTATTACGGAACGAGTAAAGAGACTTGCCGGTAACGAGATTGAACTAGGTATTGAGATACCGACGATCGAATCTCGGGCTAGTAACATACCGATGACAAAGGGAACAACGTATGTTGTTATGCGATTTGACCGATAAAGATCTTCGTAGAATATGTGGGAGCCAATATGAGCATCCAGGTTCCGCTATTGGTTATTGACCGGAGACGTGTCTCGGTCATGTCTACATAGTTCTCGAACCCGTAGGGTCCGCACGCTTAAGGTTTCGATGACAGTTTTATTATGAGTTTATGAGTTTTGATGTACCGAAGGAGTTCGGAGTCCCGGATGAGATCGGGGACATGACGAGGAGTCTCGAAATGGTCGAGACGTAAAAATCGATATATTGGATGACTATATTCGGACATCGGAAAGGTTCCGAGTGATTCGGGTATTTTCGGAGTACCGGGGAGTTACGGGAATAGAGGAGAGAGGCCAAAAGGAAGGAGGCGCGTGGCCCCCTTCTGGTCCGAATTGGACAAGGGGTGCAGCCCCCTTTTCCTTCTCCCTCTCCCCCTCTTTCCTTCTCTCCTACTCCGGAAAGGAAAGGGGAATCTGAAAGCACATTTGCTCCCTGGGTGGTTTTGGTAATTAATGACAACATACTTTGTGGTTGGACTAATACTTTTATCAAGTATGTTTCAGGAAATTCAATCACATTGGAATGGCAAGATGACTGAAGAAGTGGACCCCTCAAATGCTAAGGCAAGCATTGGCAAAAGCTCAAGACTCCATTTCTGGTTTAGTGATCAAAGATCACATTGAGTCCATAGGAAAAGCCAATACTATTAAAAGGGGATGAGGTTGTGTTGATGATCTGGTTGCTCAAGTGCTTAGTGATATATCTCCTTCAACTATCAGCACCTTTCACTTCTATACACACCCATAAGTAATCTCGGACAAACCGATTCTTCCAACTCAGTCCCACCGAGATGAACCACTTCTGCCATATTCCAAACCCTAGAAAAATCGGTCATACCGAGTTTGAGATCGGTCTCACCGAAACTGAACTGCCAACCTTCTGTAACCATTTCACATCATTTCGGAATAACCGAGTTTGTATTATCGGTCTCACCGAAATGGGCAAGCTTGTCTTGGCTCAAATCGGTCTCACCGATAATTCATTTTCGGTCTCACCGATTCTGGCATGTTCCTGCTCTTTCTCAAATCGGTCCAACCGAGTTTTCTTTCTCGGTCCCACCGAAATCTCCAACGTTCATATCAGATACACTTTCGGTCCCACCGAGATGGTATTTTCGGTCCCACCGAAAATCCCAACGTTCACTATATTTGAACTTTCGGTCTGACCGAGTTTTCACTTCGGTCTCACCGAGATTGGTCAAATGTGTGTGTAACGGTTGGATTTTGTGTGGAGGCTATATATACCCCTCCACCCCCTCTTCATTCGTGAGGAGAGCCATCAGAAAGTACCACCACTTCTACCATACACTTTCTGAGAAGTGAACCACCTACCCTTGTGTTGAGATCAAGCCATTCCATTCCTACCATATGAAACTTGATTTCTAACCTTCCCAAGTTGCTTTCCACTCAAATCTTTCTTCCACCACAGCCATATCAGTGAGGAGAGTTGAGTGTTGGGGAGATTATCATCTGAAGCACAAGAGCAAGGAGTTCATCATCATCAACACCGTCTATTACCTTTTGGGGGGTGGTGCCTCCTAGATTGGTTAGGTGTCGCTTGGGAGCCTCCGTCGTTGAGATGTGGAGTTGAACCAAGAAGTTTGTAAGGGCAAGGAGATCGCCTACTTCGTGAAGATCTACCCCGAGTAAGGCTAGTCCTCCGTGGGCGTAGGCCGTGATGGAATAGACAAGGTTGCTTCTTCGTGGACCCTTCGTGGGTGGAGCCCTCCGTGGACTCGCGCAGCCGTTACCCTCCGTGGGTTGAAGTCTCCATCAACGTGGATGTACGATAGCACCACCTATCGGAACCACGACAAAAATCTCCGTGTCACCAAACTGCGTTTGATCTTCTCCACCTCTTTTTACATGTGCAATTTACTTTTCACTGCATATACTCTAGAATTGCATGTGTAGGGTGTTACTTGAATTGGTCTTAATTGTGAAACTGCCAAAAACTTTGCATGATCTAAAGGCAGATTTTTTATATTGTCAAGTAGTCTAATCACCCCCCCCCTCTAGACCTACTTTCGATCCTACACCTAGTATGCCTCTACTAGACTAGCTCATTGATCAACAATGGTTATGTTTCCTGGCCATAGACATGAGTTGTCATTTGATCAACGGGGTCACATCATTAGGAGAATGATGTGATGGACAAGACCCATCCGTTAGCTTAGCAACTTGATCGTTTAGTTTTATTGCTATTGCTTTCTTCATGACTTATACATGTTCCTATGACTATGAGATTATGCAACTCCCGAATACCGGAGGAACACTTTGTGTGCTACCAAACGTCACAACGTAACTGGGTGATTATAAAGGTACTCTACAGGTGTCTCCGAAGGTACTTGTTGGGTTGGCGTATTTCGAGATTAGGATTTGTCACTCCGATTGTCGGAGAGGTATCTCTGGGCCCACTCGGTAATGCACATCACTATAAGCCTTGCAAGCATTGCAGCTAATGAGTTAGTTGCGGGATGATGTATTACGGAACGAGTAAAGAGACTTGCCGGTAACGAGATTGAACTAGGTATTGAGATACCGACGATCGAATCTCGGGCAAGTAACATACCGATGACAAAGGGAACAACGTATGTTGTTATGCGGTTTGACCGATAAAGATCTTCGTAGAATATGTGGGAGCCAATATGAGCATCCAGGTTCCGCTATTGGTTATTGACCGGAGACATGTCTCGGTCATGTCTACATAGTTCTCGAACCCGTAGGGTCCGCACGCTTAAGGTTTCGATGACAGTTTTATTACGAGTTTATGAGTTTTGATGTACCGAAGGAGTTCGGAGTCCCGGATGAGATCGGGGACATGATGAGGAGTCTCGAAATGGTCGAGACGTAAAAATCGATATATTGGACGACTATATTCGGACATCGGAAAGGTTCCGAGTGATTCGGGTATTTTCGGAGTACCGGGGAGTTACGGAAATAGAGGAGAGAGGCCAAAAGGAAGGAGGCGCGCGCCCCCCTTCTGGTCCGAATTGGACAAGGGGTGCAGCCCCCTTTTCCTTCTCCCTCTCCCCCTCTTTCCTTCTCTCCTACTCCGGAAAGGAAAGGGGAATCCTACTAAGACTTGGGAGTCCTAGTAGGACTCCCCACACTTGGCGCGCCCCCTCTAGGGCCGGCCTCTCCCTCCCTCCTTTATATACGGGGCAAGGGGGCACCTCTAGACACAACAATTGATCTCTTGATCTCTTAGCCGTGTGCGGTGCCCCCCTCCACCGTAGTTCTCCTCGATAAATATTGTAGCGGTGCTTAGGCGAAGCCCTGCGACGGTAGAACATCAAGATCGTCACCACGCCGTCGTGCTGACGGAACTCTCCCTCGACACTCGGCTGGATCGGAGTTCGAGGGACGTCATCGAGCTGAACGTCTGCTAGAACTCGGAGGTGTCGTAGTTTCGGTGCTTGATCGGTCGGGCCGTGAAGACGTACGACTACATCAACCGCGTTGTTCTAACGCTTCCGCTTTCGATCTACGAGGGTACGTAGACTCACTCTCCCCTCTCGTTGCTATGCATCTGGTAGATAGATCTTGCGTGATCGTAGGAAAATTTTAAAATAATACGTTCCCCAACAGTGGCATCATGAGCCAGGTCTATGCGTAGATGATATGCACGAGTAGAACACAATGAGTTGTGGGCGATACTAGTCATACTGCTTACCAGCATGTCATACTTTGCTTCGGCGGTATTGTGAGATGAAGCGGCCCGGACCGACATTACGCGTACGCTTACGCGAGATTGGTTTCACCGTTATGAGCACTCGTTGCTTAAAGGTGACTGGCGAGTGTCTGTCTCTCTCACTTTAGCTGAATCAAGTATGGCTACGCCCGGTCCTTGTGAAGGTTAAAACAGCACATACTTGATGAAACATCGTTGTGGTTTTGTATGCGTAGGTAAGAACGATTCTTGCTAAGCCCGTAGCAGCCACGTAAAACTTGCAACAACAAAGTAGAGGACGTCTAACTTGTTTTTGCAGGGCATGTTGTGATGTGATATGGTCAAGCATGATGAGTTATACGGTTTTGTATGAGATGATCATGTTTTGTAATGTTATCGGCAACTGGCAGGAGCGATATGGTTGTCGCTTTATTGTATGAAATGCAACCGCCATGTAATTGCTTTACTTTATCACTAAGCGGTAGCGATAGTCGTAGAAGCAATAGTTGGCGAGACGACAACGATGCTACGATGGAGATCAAGGTGTCGCGCCGGTGACGAAGGTGATCATGACGGTGCTTTGGAGATGGAGATCAAAAGCACAAGATGATGATGGCCATATCATGTCACATATTTTGATTGCATGTGATGTTTATCTTATTATGCTTCTTATTTTGCTTAGTTCGACGGTAGCATTATAAGATGATTCCTTACTAAATTTCAAGGTATAAGTGTTCTCCCTGAGTATGCACCGTTGCGAAAGTTCGTCGTGCCGAGACACCACGTGATGATCGGGTGTGATAAGCTCTACGTTCAAATACAACGGGTGTAAGCCAGTTTTGCACACGCAGAATACTCGGGTTAAACTTGATGAGCCTAGCATATGCAGATATGGCCTCGGAACACTGGAGACCGAAAGGTCGAGCGTGAATCATATAGTAGATATGATCAACATAAGATGTTCACCATTGAAACTACTCCATCTCACTTGATGATCGGACATGGTTTAGTTGATTTGGATCACGTGATCATTTAGATGACTAGAGGGATGTCTATCTAAGTGGGAGTTCTTAAGTAATATGATTAAATTGAACTTTAATTTATCATGAACTTAGTCCTCGTAGTATTAGCATATCTATGTTGTAGATCAATAGCTCGCGATGTTGCTCCCCGTTTATTTTTTTATATGTTCCTAGAGAAAACTAAGTTGAAAGATGTTAGTAGCAATGATGCGGAATTGTTCCGTGATCTGAGGATTATCCTCATTGCTGCACAGAGAATTATGTCCTTGATGCACCGCTAGGTGACATACCTATTGCAGGAGCAGATGTAGACGTTATGAACGTTTTGACAAAAGCTCGGTATGATGACTACTTGATAGTTTAAGTGCACCATGCTTTACGGCTTAGAACCAGGACTTCAAAAAAGTTTTGGACGCCACGGAGCATATAAGATGTTCCAAGAGTTCAAATTAGTATTTCATACTCATGCCCGTGTCGAGAGGTATAAGACTTCTAACAGTACTTTGCCTACAAGATGGAGGAGAATAGCTCAACCAGTGAGCATGTGCTCAGATTGTCTGGGTACTGCAATTACTTGAATCAAGTGGGAGTTAATCTTCCAGATAAGATAGTAATTGACAAAGTTCTCTAGTCACTATCACCAAGTTAGTAGAACTTCGTGATGAACTATAATATGCAAGGGATGACGAAAGGAATTCCCGAGCTCTTCGCGATGCTGAAGTCGGCGAAGGTAGAAATCATGAAAAAGCATCAAGTGTTGATGGTTAACAAGACCACTTGTTTCAAGTAAAGGGCAAAGGGATAGAAGGGGAACTTCAAGAAGAATGACAAGCAAGTTGTCACTCCCATGAAGAAACCCAAATCTAAAACTCAAGCCTGAAACTAAGTGCTTCTACTGCAAAGGAAATGGTCACTGGAAGTGGAACTGCCCTAGATACTTGGCGGATAAGAAGGATGGCAAAGTGAACAAAGGTATATTTTGATATACAGATTATTGATGTGTACTTTACTAGTGTTCATAGCAACCCCTGGGTATTTGATACCGGTTCAGTTGCTAATATTAGTAACTCGATACGAGAATTGCAGAATGAACAGAGACTAGTTAAAGGTGAAGTGACGATGTGTGTTGGAAGTGGTTCCAAGATTGATATGATCATCATCGCACACTCCCTATACTTTCGGGATTAGTGTAAAACCTAAATAAATGTTATTTGGCATTTGCGTTGAGCATGAATATGATTTGATCATATTTGTTGCAATACGGTTATTCATTTAAAGTCATAGAATAATTGTTATTCTGTTTACATGAATAAAACCTTCGATGGTCATACACCCAATGAAAATAGTTTGTTGGATCTCGATCGTGGTGATACACATATTCATAATATCGAAGCCAAAAGATGCAAGGTTAATAATGATAGTGCACTTATTTGTGGCACTACCGTTTAGGTCATAATGGTGTAAAGCGCATGAAGAAACTCCATAGTGATGGACTTTTGGAATCACTTGATTATGAATCACTTGGTGCTTGCGAACCATGCCTCATGGGCAAGATGACTAAAACTCCGTTCTCCGGAACAATGGAGCAAGCAACAGATTTGTTGGAGATCATACATACAGATGTATGTGGACCAATGAGTGTTGAAGCTCGTGACGGGTATCGTTATTTTCTGACCTTCACTGATGATTTGAGCAGATATGGGTATATCTACTTAATGAAGCACAAGTCTGAAACATTTGAAAAGTTCAAAGAATTTCAGAGTGAAGTGGAGAATCATCGTAACAAGAAAATAAGAGTTTCTACGATATGATCGTAGAGGTAAAATATTTGAGTTAGCGAGTTTGGCCTTCAGTAAAAACAATGTAAAATAATTTCACTACTCACGCCACCTGAAACACCATAGTGTAATGGTGTGTCCGAACGTCATAACCGTACTTTATTAGATATGGTGCGATCGATGATGTCTCCTACCGATCTACCACTATCGCTTTTGGGGTTATGCATTAGAGACACATACATTCACATTAAATAGGGCACCATCTAAATCCGTGGAGAAGACACCGTATGAACTGTGGTTTGACGAGAAACCTAAGTTGTCATTTCTTTAAGTTTGGGACTGCGATGCTTATGTGAAAAAGTTTCAACATGATAAGCTCGAACCCAAATCGGAGAAGTAAATCTTCATAGGATACCCAAAAGAAACTGTTGGGTACACCTTCTATCACAGATCCGAAGGCAAGGTCTTTGTTGCTAAGAGTGGATCCTTTCTAGAGAAGGAGTTTCTCTCGAAAGAAGTGAGTGGGAGGAAAGTGGAACTTGATGAGGTAATTGTACCTTCTCCCGAATTGGATAGTAGTACATCACAGAAACTGGTTCCAGTGATTCCTACATCAATTAGTGAGGAAGCTAATGATGATGATCATGAAACTTCGGATCAAGTTACTGCTGAACTTCGTAGATCAACCAGAGTACGTTCCACACCAGAGTGGTACGGCAACCCGGTTCTGGAAGTCATGTTACTGGACCATGATGAACCTACGAATTATGAGGAAGCGATGATGAGCCCAGATTCCGCAAAATGGCTTGAGACCATGAAATCTGAGATGGGATCCATGTGTGAGAACAAAGTGTGGACTTTGGTTGACTTGCCCGATGGTCGGCAAGCCATCGAAAATAAATGGATCTTCAAGAGGAAGACTGACGCTGACAGTAATGTTACTGTTTACAAAGCTCGACTTGTTGCGGAAGTTTTTCAACAAGTTCAAGGAGTTGACTACGATGAGACTTTCTCACCCGTAGCGATGCTTAAGTCTGTCCGAATCATGTTAGCAATTGTCGCATTTTATGAAATCTGGCAAATGGATAACAAAACTGTATTCTTTAATGGATTTATTAAAGAAGACTTGTATATGATGCAACCAGAAGGTTTTGTCAATCCTAAAGGTGCTAACAAAATGTGCAAGCTCCAGCGATCCATCTATGGACTGGTGCAAGAATCTCGGAGTTGGAATATACGCTTTGATAAGTTGATCAAAGCATATAGATTTATACAGACTTGCGGTGAAGCCTGTATTTACAAGAAGTGAGTGGGAGCACTACAACCTTTCTGATAAGTATATGTGAATGACATATTGTCGATCGGAAATGATGTAGAATTTTCTGGAAAGCATAAAGGAGTGTTTGAAAGGAGTTTTTCAAAGAAAGACCTCGGTGAAGCTGCTTACATATTGGGCATCAAGATCTATAGAGATAGATCAAGACGCTTGATAAGACTTTCGATGAGTGCATACCTTGATAAGATTTTGAAATAGTTCAAAATGGATCAGTCAAAGAAGGAGTTCTTGCCTGACTTGTAAGGTGTGAAGTTGAGTAAGACTCAAAGCCAGACCACGGCAGAAAAATATAGAGAGAATGAAAGTCATTCCCTATGCCTCATCCATAGGTTCTATAAAGTATGCCATGCTGTGTACCAAACATGCTGTGTACCTTGCCATGAGTTTGACAAGGAGGTACAATAGTGATCCAGGAGTAGATCACTGTACAGCGGTCAAAATTATCCTTAGTAAATGGATGACTAAGGAAATGTTTCTCGATTATGGAGGTGATAAAGAGTTCGTCGTAAAGGGTTACGCCGATGCAAGCTTTGACACTAAATCCAGCTGACTCTAAGTATCAATCTGGATGCGTATTGAAAGTGGGAGCAATTAGCTAGAGTAGCTCCATGCAGAGCATTGTAGACACATAGACATTTGCGAAATACATACGGATCTGAATGTGACAGACCCGTTGACTAAACTTCTCTCACGAAACAAAACATGATCACACCTTAGTACTCTTTGGGTGTTAATCACATAGCGATGTGAACTAGATTATTGACTCTAGTAAACCCTTTGGGTGTTCATCACATGACGATGTGAACTATCGGTGTTAAATCACATGGTGATGTGAACTAGATTATTGACTCTAGTGCAAGTGGGAGACTGAAGGAAATATGCCCTAGAGGCAATAATAAAGTTATTATTTATTTCCTTATATCATGATAAATGTTTATTATTCATGCTAGAATTGTATTAACCGGAAACTTAATACATGTGTGAATACATAGACAAAACAGAGTGTCCCTAGTATGCCTCTACTAGACTAGCTCATTGATCAAAGATGGTTATGTTTCCTAGCCATAGACATGAGTTGTCATTTGATCAACGGGATCACATCATTAGGAGAATGATGTGATGGACAAGACCCATCCGTTAGCTTAGCACTATAATCGTTTAAGTTTTACTGCTATTGCTTTCTTCATGACTTATACATGTTCCTATGACTATGAGATTATGCAACTCCCGAATACCGGAGGAACACTTTGTGTGCTACCAAACGTCACAACGTAACTGGGTGATTATAAAGGTACTCTACAGGTGTCTCCGAAGGTACTTGTTGGGTTGGCGTATTTCGAGATTAGGATTTGTCACTCCGATTGTCGGAGAGGTATCTCTGGGCCCACTCGGTAATGCACATCACTATAAGCCTTGCAAGCATTGCAGCTAATGAGTTAGTTGCGGGATGATGTATTACGGAACGAGTAAAGAGACTTGCCGGTAACGAGATTGAACTAGGTATTGAGATACCGACGATCGAATCTCGGGCAAGTAACATACCGATGACAAAGGGAACAACGTATGTTGTTATGCGGTTTGACCGATAAAGATCTTCGTAGAATATGTGGGAGCCAATATGAGCATCCAGGTTCCGCTATTGGTTATTGACCGGAGACATGTCTCGGTCATGTCTACATAGTTCTCGAACCCGTAGGGTCCGCACGCTTAAGGTTTCGATGACAGTTTTATTACGAGTTTATGAGTTTTGATGTACCGAAGGAGTTCGGAGTCCCGGATGAGATCGGGGACATGACGAGGAGTCTCGAAATGGTCGAGACGTAAAAATCGATATATTGGACGACTATATTCGGACATCGGAAAGGTTCTGAGTGATTCGGGTACTTTCGGAGTACCGCGGAGTTACGGAAATAGAGGAGAGAGGCCAAAAGGAAGGAGGCGCGCGCCCCCCTTCTGGTCCGAATTGGACAAGGGGTGCAGCCCCCTTTTCCTTCTCCCTCTCCCCCTCTTTCCTTATCTCCTACTCCGGAAAGGAAAGGGGAATCCTACTAAGACTTGGGAGTCCTAGTAGGACTCCCCACACTTGGCGCGCCCCCTCTAGGGCCGGCCTCTCCCTCCCTCCTTTATATACGGGGCAAGGGGGCACCTCTAGACACAACAATTGATCTCTTGATCTCTTAGCCGTGTGCGGTGCCCCCCTCCACCATAGTTCTCCTCGATAAATATTGTAGCGGTGCTTAGGCGAAGCCCTGCGACGGTAGAACATCAAGATCGTCACCACGCCGTCGTGCTGACTGAACTCTCCCTCGACACTCGGCTGGATCGGAGTTCGAGGGACGTCATCGAGCTGAACGTGTGCTAGAACTCGGAGGTGCCGTAGTTTCGGTGCTTGATCGGTCGGGCCGTGAAGACGTACGACTACATCAACCGCGTTGTTCTAACGCTTCCGCTTTCGATCTACGAGGGTACGTAGACTCACTCTCCCCTCTCGTTGCTATGCATCTGGTAGATAGATCTTGCGTGATCATAGGAAAATTTTAAAATACTACGTTCCCCAACATCAGGTACTTTAGGATGTTCTTGACCGATGTCCAGTGTTCCATACCGGGATCACTTTGGTACCTCCCTACCAAACTTATGGCAAGGTTCACATCAGGTCTGGTACATAGCATGGCATACATGATAGAACCTATGGCCGAGGCATAGGGAATGACACTCATCTTTTCTCTATCTTCTGCCGTGGTCGGCGACTGAGCTTTGCTCAATCTCATACCTTGAAAAACAGGCAAGAATCCTTTCTTTGACTGATCCATATTGAACTTCTTCAATATTTTGTCAAGGTATGTACTTTGTGAAAGACCAATGAGGCGTCTCGATCTATCTCTATAGATTTTGATGCCTAATATGTAAGCAGCTTCTCCAAGGTCCTTCATTGAAAAACTTTTATTCAAGTAGGCCTTTACATTTTCCAAGAATTCTATATCATTTCCCATCAGCAATATGTCATCCACATATAATATGAGAAATGCTACAGAGCTCCCACTCACTTTCTTGTAAATACAGGCTTCTCCATAAGTCTGTATAAATCCAAACGCTTTGATCACTTCATCAAAGTGAATATTCCAACTCCGAGATGCTTGCACCAGCCCGTAAATCGAGCGCTGGAGCTTGCATACCTTGTTAGCGTTCTCTGGATCGACAAAACCTTCCGGTTGCATCATATACAACTCTTCCTTGAGGAAGCCGTTAAGGAATGCTGTTTTGACGTCCATTTGCCATATCTCATAATCATAGAATGCGGCAATAGCTAACATGATTCGGACTGACTTCAGCATCGCCACGGGAGAGAAAGTCTCGTCGTAGTCAATCCCTTGAACTTGTCGATAACCCTTAGCGACAAGCCGAGCCTTATAGATGGTCACATTACCATCCGCGTCTGTCTTCTTCTTAAATATCCATTTGTTTTCTATGGCGTGCCTATCATCAGGCAAGTCCACCAAAGTCCATACTTTGTTTTCATACATGGATTCTATCTCGGATTTCATGGCTCCAAGCCATTTATTGGAATCCGGGCCCGCCATCGCTTCTTCATAGTTCGAAGGTTCACCGTTGTCTAACAACATGATTTCCAGTACAGGGTTGCCGTACCACTCTGGTGCGGAACGTGCCCTTGTGGACCTTCGAAGTTCAGTAGTAACTTGATCTGTTCTTCATGATCATTATCATCAACTTCCTCCCTTGTCGGTGCAGGCACCTCAGGAACAGTTTCCTGCGCTGCGCTACTTTCCGGTGCAGGAGGGGTGACTGTCACCTCATCAAGTTCTACTTTCCTCCCACTCACTTCTTTCGAGAGAAACTCTTCCTCCAGAAAGCATCCATTCTTGGCAACAAAGACTTTGCCTTCGGATCTGTGGTAGAAGGTGTACCCAATCGTTTCCTTTGGGTATCCTGTGAAGACGCATTTTTCCGATTTGGGTTCGAGCTTTTCAGGTTGAAGTTTCTTGACATAAGCATCGCAACCCCAAACTTTCAGAAACGACAGCTTCGGTTTCTTGCCAAACCAAAGTTCATACGGAGTCGTCTCAACGGATTTCGACGGAGCCCTATTTAAAGTGAATGCGGCAGTCTCTAAAGCATAACCCCAAAAAAATAGCGGTAAATCGGTAAGGGACATCATAGATCGCACCATGTCCAACAGAGTACGATTTCGACGTTCGGACACACCGTTACGTTGAGGTGTTCCGGGCGGTGTCAATTGTGAAACAATTCCACAGCTTCTAAGGTGTGTGCCAAATTCATGACTTAAGTATTCACCACCACGATCCGATCGCAAGAATTTTATTTTTCTGTCACGTTGATTCTCAACCTCATTCTGAAATTCCTTGAACTTTTCAAAGGTCTCAGACTTGTGTTTCATCAAATAGATATACCCGTATCTACTCAAATCATCCGTGAGGGTGAGAACATAACGGTAGCCTCCGCGAGCCTCAACACTCATTGGACCGCACACATCGGTATGTATGATTTCCAGTAAGTTGGTTGCTTGCTCCATTGTTCCAGAGAACGGAGTCTTGGTCATCTTGCCCAAGAGGCATGGTTCGCACGTGTCAAATGATTCATAATCAAGAGACTCTAGAAGTCCATCTGAATGGAGCTTCTTCATACGTTTGACACCAATATGACCAAGTCGGCAATGCCACAAGTATGTGGGACTATCATTATCAACTTTACATCTTTTGGCATCTACACTATGAATATGTGTATCACTACGTTCGAGATTCATCAAAAATAAACCATTGACCAGCGGGGCATGACCATAAAACATATCTCTCAAATAAATAGAACAACCATTATTCTCTGATTTGAAAGAGTAACCATCTCGCATAAGACGAGATCCAGAAACAATGTTCATGCTCAAAGCTGGTACTAAATAACAATTATTGAGGTTTAAAACTAATCCCGAGGGTAGATGTAGAGGTAGCATGCCGACGGCGATCACATCGACCTTGGAACCATTCCTGACGCGCATCGTCACCTCATCCTTCGCCAGTCTCCGTTTATTCCGCAGCTCCTGTTTTGAGTTACAAATGTGAGCAACTGCACCGGTATCGAATACCCAGGAGCTACTACGAGTGCTGGTAAGGTACACATCAATAACATGTATATCATATATACCTTTGACGTTGCCGGCCTTCTTGTCTGCTAAGTATTTGGGGCAGTTCCGCTTCCAGTGACCCGTTCCCATGCAATAAAAGCACTATGTTTCAGGCTTGGGTCCATACTTTGGCTTCTTCCCGGCAACAGGCTTGCCAGGCGCGGCAACTCCCTTGCCGTCCTTCTTGAATTTCTTCTTACCCTTGCCTTTCTTGAACTTAGTGGTTTTATTGACCATCAACACTTGATGTTCTTTCTTGATGTCTGCCTCCGCTGATTTCAGCATTGAATACACCTCGGGAATGGACTTCTCCATCCCCTGCATATTGAAGTTCAACACGAAGCTCTTGAAGCTTGGTGGGAGCGAGTGGAGGATTCTGTCAACGACCACTTCATCTGGGAGATTCATTCCCAGCTGAGACAAGCGGTTGTGCAATCCTGAAATCTTGAGGATGTGCTCACTGACAGAACTGTTTTCCTCCATCTTACAGCTGTAGAATGCGTCGGAGACATCATATCTCTCGACTCGGGCATGAGCTTGGAAAACCATTTTCAGCTCTTCGAACATCTCATATGCTCCATGGTGCTCAAAACGCTTTTGGAGCCCCGATTCTAAACTGTAAAGCATGCCGCACTGAACCAGGGAGTAATCATCACTACGCGACTGCCAGACGTTCAAAACGTCTTGGGCCGCATCGGGAGCAGGTGCATCACCTAGCGGTGCTTCTAGGACATATGATCTCTTGGCAGCTATGAGGATAATCCTTAGGTTACGGACCCAATCCATATAGTTGCTACCATCGTCTTTCAGCTTGGTTTTCTCTAGGAACGCGTTGAAGTTGAGGGAAACTGGAGCGTGGGCCATTTGATCTACAAGAGATATTGTAAAGAATTTAGACTAAGTTCATGATAATTAAGTTCATCTTAATCAAATTTTAATGAACTCCCACTCAGTATGACATCTCTCTAGTCATCTAAGTGATACACGATCCGAATCGAGTAGTCCGTGTCCGATCATCACGTGAGACGGACTAGTCATCAACGGTGAACATCTTCATGTTGATCGTATCTTCTATACGACTCGTGTTCGACCTTTCGGTCTTCCGTGTTCCGAGGCCATGTCTGTACATGCTAGGCTCGTCAAGTGAACCCTAAGTGTATCGCGTGTGTAAATCTGTCTTACACCCGTTGTATGCGAACGTTAGAACCTATCACACCCGATCATCACGTGGTGCTTCGGAGCAACGAGCTTTAGCAACGGTGCACAGTTAGGGAAACACAATACTTGAAATTTTAGTGAGAGATCCTCTTATTTACTACCGTCGTGCTAAGTAAACAAGATGCATAAACATGATAAACATCACATGCAATCAATTAAAGTGACATGATATGGCCAATATCATCTTGCTCCTTGGATCTCCATCTTCGGGGCACCATGATCATCTTCTCACCGGCTCGACACCATGATCTTCATCATCATGATCTCCATCATCGTGTCTTGAAGAAGTCGTCACGCCAACTATTACTTCTACTACTATAGCTAACGTTTAGCAATGAAGTAAAGTAATTACATGGCGTTATTCAGTGACACGCAGGTCATACAATAATTAAGACAACTCCTATGGCTCCTGCCGGTTGTCATGTTCATTGACATGCAAGTCGTGATTCCCTATTACAAAAATATGATCAATCTCATACATCACATATATCATTGATCACATCTTCGTTCTTGGCCATACCACGTCACATAGCACATGCTGCAAAAACAAGTTAGACGTCCTCTAATTGTTGTTGCAAGTTTTACGTGGCTTCTATAGGATTTCTAGCAAGAACGTTTCTTACCTACGCCAAAACCACAACGTGATTTGTCAACTTCTATTTACCCTTCATAAGGACCCTTTTCATCGAATCCGATCCGACTAAAGTAGGAGAGGCAGACACCCGCCAGCCACCTTATGCATCTAGTGCATGTCTGTCGGTGGAACTAGTCTCACGTAAGCGTACGTGTAAGGTTGGTCCGGGCCGCTTCATCCCACAATACCGCCGAATCAAGATTGACTAGTAACGGTAAGAAAGATGAACAAGATCATACGCCCACAACTGCTTTGTGTTCTACTCGTGCAAGATGCTACGCATAAAACCTAGGCTCTGATACCACTGTTGGGGAACGTAGCATAATTCAAAAAAATATATGCCTTCACCAAGATCCAACTATGGAGACATCTAGCAACGAGCAAGTAAGAGTACATCTACATATCGTTATGTAGATCGCGTGCGGAAGCTTTCAACGAAGTGTGGATGAAGTAGCCGTACTCTTCACGTTCTTCGTCACCGATGATCTAGCGCCGAACGGACGACACCTCCGCGTTCAACACACGTACGGTGCAGCAACGTCACCTCCTTCTTGATCCAGCAAGGGGGGAGGAGAAGTCGTCAGAGATCCGGCAGCACGACGGCATGATGACGGATGCAGTGGAGATCGCAGCAGGGCTTCGTCGGGCGCCCTGCGTGGGAGTATGGAGGTGTGACGGGAGGGGGAGAGGCGCCAAGGCTTTGGTGCGGCTGCCCTCTCCCTCCCCACATATATATAGGGGCCAGGGGGTGCGCCTGGTCCCCCTGCAGATCCAATCTGCAAGGGGGCGGCGGCCAGGGGGGTTCCTTGCCCCCCAAGGCAAGTGGAGCCCCCCTCCCCCTTAGGGTTTTAACCCTAGGCGCATGGGGAGGTGGGCCCCCTAGTGGTGCGCCAGCCCTGAGGGCTGGACACTTCCCCTTGCGGCCTAGGGGCCCCACCGGGATGGGTGGCCCCACCCGGTGGACCCCCGGGGCCCCTCCGGTGGTCCCGGCACGCTCCCGGTGACCCCCGGAGATCACCCGTTGGCCGAAACTGGACTTCCTATATATCAATCTTTACCTCCGGACCATTCTGGAACTCCTCGTGACGTCCGGGATCTCATCCGGGATTCCGAACAACTTTCGGGTTTCCACGTGCATTTATCTCTACGACCCTAACGTTACCGAACCTTAAGTGTGTAGACCCTACGGGTTCGGGAGACACGTAGACATGACCGAGACCACTCTTCGGTCAATAACCAACAGCGGGATCTGGATACCCATGTTGGTTCCCACGTGTTCCTCGATGATCTTCATCGGATGAACCACCGTGTCAAAGATTCACTCAATCCCGTATGTTATTCCCTTTGTCCATCGGTACGGTACTTGCCCGAGATTCGATCGTCGGTATTCCCGATACCTTGTTCAATCTCGTTATGGCAAGTCTCTTTACTCGATCCGTAATCCATCATCCCGTGACTAACTACTTAGTCACATTGAGCTCATTATGATGATGTCTTACCGAGTGGGCCCAGAGGTACCTCTCCGTCATACGGAGTGACAACATCCCAGTCTCGGTTCGCACCAACTCAACAGACACTTTCGGAGATACCCGATGCGTACCTTTATAGCCACCCAGTTACGTTGTGACGGTTGGCACACCCAAAGTACTCCTACGGTATCCGGCAGTTGTACAACCTCATGGTCTAAGGAATAAATACTTGACACCGAAAAGCTTATGCATTACGAACTATACGATCTCGTGTTATGCTCAAGTTTGGGTCTTGTCCATCACATCATTCTCCTAATGATGTGATCCCGTTATCACTGACATCTCATGTCCATGGTCAGGAAACCGTGACCATCTGTTGATCAACGAGCTGGTAACTAGAGGCCTACCAGGGACTCATTGTGGTCTGTGTATTCACACATGTATCGCTGTTTCCGTACAATACAATTCAAGCATGAATAACAGACAATTATCATGAACAAGGAGATATAATAATAGTGCTTTTATTATTGCCTCTAGGGCATATCTCCAACACGCAGAGGTACCACTCCATCACACGGAGTGACAATATCCCAGTCTCGGTTACCAACTCAACAGACACTTTCGGAGATACCCGATGCGTACCTTTATAGCCACCCAGTTACGTTGTGACGTCTGGCACACCCAAAGTATTCCTACGGCATCCGGGAGTTGCACAACCTCATGGTCTAAGGAATAAATACTTGACACCGAAAAGCTTATGCATTACGAACTAAACGATCTCGTGCTATGCTCAGGATTGGGTCTTGTCCATCACATCATTCTCCTAATGATGTGATCCCGTTATCACTGACATCCTATGTCCATGGTCAGGAAACCGTGACCATCTGCTAATCAACGAGCTGGTAACTAGAGGCCTACCAGGGACTCATTGTGGTCTATGTATTCACACATGTATTGCTGTTTCCGTACAATACAATTCAAGCATGAATAACAGACGATTATCATGAACAAGGAAATATAATAATAATACTTTTATTATTGCCTCTAGGGCATATTTCCAACAGTCTCCCACTTGCACTAGAGTCAATAATCTAGTTACATTGTGATGAATCGAACACCCATAGAGTCCTGGTGTTGATCATGTTTTGCCCGTGGAAGAGGTTTAGTCAACGGGTCTGCAACATTCAGATCCGTATGCACTTTACAAATATCTATGTCTCCATCTTGAACATAATTCCAGATGGAGTTGAAACGGCGCTTGATGTGTTTGGTCTTCTTGTGAAACCTGGGCTCCTTGGTAATGGCAATAGCACCAGTGTTGTCACAGAAGAGAGTCATCGGGCTTGACACGCTTGGAATGACTCCTAGGTCGGTGATGAACTCCTTCATCCAGACTCCTTCATGGGCCGCTTCGCAAGCAGCTATGTACTCCGCTTCACATGTAGAATGCGCCACGACGCTCTGCTTGCAACTGCACCAGCTGACTGCTCCACCATTCAAAATATACATGTATCCGGTTTGTGACTTCGAGTCATCCAGATCTGTGTCGAAGCTAGCATCGATGTAACCCTTTACGACGAGCTCTTCGTCACCTCCATAAACGAGAAACATATCCTTAGTCCTTTTCAGGTACTTTAGGATGTTCTTGACCGCTATCCAGTGTTCCATACCGGGATCACTTTGGTACCTCCCTACCAAACTTATGGCAAGGTTCACATCAGGTCTGGTACACAGCATGGCATACATGATAGAACCTATGGCCGAGGCATAGGGTATGACACTCATCTTTTCTCTAACTTCTGCAGTGGTCGGCGAATGAGCCTTGCTCAATCTCATACCTTGCAAAACAGGCAAGAACCCCTTCTTGGACTGATCCATATTGAGCTTCTTCAATATCTTGTCAACGTATGTACTTTGTGAAAGACCGATGAGGCGTCTTGATCTATCTCTATAGATTTTGATGCCTAATATGTAAGATGCTTCTCCAAGGTCCTTCATTGAAAAACTCTTATTCAAGTAGGCCTTTACACTTTCCAAGAATTCTATATCATTTCCCATAAGCAATATGTCATCCACATATAATATGAGAAATGCTACAGAGCTCCCACTCACTTTCTTGTAGATACAGGCTTCTCCATAAGTCTGTATAAAGCCAAACGCTTTGATCACATCATTAAAGCGAATATTCCAACTCCGAGATGCTTGCACCAGCCCGTAAATCGAGCGCTGGAGCTTTCATACCTTGTTAGCATTCTCTGGATCGACAAAACCTTCCGGCTGCATCATATACAACTCTTCCTTGAGGAAGCCATTAAGGAATGTCATTTTGACGTCCATTTGCCATATCTCATAATCATAGAATGCGGCAATAGCTAACATGATTCTGACTGACTTCAGCATCGCTACGGGAGAGAAAGTCTCGTCGTAGTCAATCCCTTGAACTTGTCGATAACCCTTAGCGACAAACCGAGCCTTATAGATGGTCACATTACCATCCGCGTCTGTCTTCTTCTTAAATATCCATTTATTTTCTATGACGTGCCTATCATCAGGCAAGTCCACCAAAGTCCATACTTTGTTTTCATACATGGATTCTATCTCGGATTTCATGGCTCCAAGCCATTTATTGGAATTCGGGCCCGCCATCGCTTCTTCATAGTTCGAAGGTTCACCGTTGTCTAACAACATGATATTCATGACAGGGTTGCCATACCACTCTGGTGCGGAACGTGCCCTTGTGGACCTTCAAAGTTCAGTAGTAACTTGATATGTTTCTTCATGATCATCATCATTAACTTCCTCCCTTGTCGGTGCAGGCACCTCAGGAACTATTTCCTGCGCTGCGCTACTTTCCGGTCCAGGAGGGGTGACTGTCATCTCATCAAGTTCTACTTTCCTCCCACTCACTTCTTTCGAGAGAAACTCTTTCTCCAGAAAGGATCCATTCTTGGAAACAAAGACCTTGCCTTCGAATCTGTGGTAGAAGGTGTACCCAATCGTTTCCTTTGGGTATCCTATGAAGACGCATTTTTCCGATTTGGGTTCGAGCTTTTCAGGTTGAAGTTTCTTGACATAAGCATCGCAACCCCAAAATTTCAGAAACGACAGCTTCGGTTTCTTGCCAAACCAAAGTTCATACGGTGTCATCTCAACGGATTTCGACGGAGCCCTATTTAAAGTGAATGCGGCAGTCTCTAAAGCATAACCCCAAAAAGATAGCGGTAAATCGGTAAGGGACATCATAGATCGCACCATGTCCAACAGAGTACGATTTCGACGTTCGGACACACCGTTACGCTGAGGTGTTCCGGGCGGTGTCAATTGTGAAACAATTCCACATTTCCTAAGGTGCGTGCCAAATTCATGACTCAAATATTCACCCCCACGATCCGATCGTAAGAACTTTATTTTCTTGTCTCGTTGATTCTCAACCTCATTCTGAAATTCCTTGAACTTTTCAAAAGTCTCAGACTTGTGCTTCATCAAGTAGATATACCCATATCTACTCAAGTCATCCGTGAGGGTGAGAACATAACGATAGCCTCCGCGAGCCTCAACACTCATTGGACCGCACACATCGGTATGTATGATTTCCAATAAGTTGGTTGCTCGCTCCATTGTTCCGAAGAACGGAGTCTTGGTCATCTTGCCCAAGAGGCATGGTTCGCACGTGTCAAATGATTCATAATCAAGAGACTCCAGAAGTCCATCAGCATGAAGCTTCTTCATACGTTTGACACCAATATGACCAAGGCGGCAATGCCACAAGTATGTGGGACTATCATTATCAACTTTACATCTTTTGGCATTCACACTATGAATATGTGTATCATCACGATCGAGATTCATCAAAAATAAACTGTTGACCAGCGGGGCATGACCATAAAACATATCTCTCAAATAAATAGAACAACCATTATTCTCAGATTTAAATGAGTAGCCATCTCGCATAAGACGAGATCCAGATACAATGTTCATGCTCAAAGCTGGTACTAAGTAACAATTATTGAGGTTTAAAACTAATCCCGAGGGTAGATGTAGAGGCAGCGTGCCGACGGCGATCACATCGACCTTGGAACCATTCCCGACGCGCATCGTCACCTCGTCCTTCGCCAGTCTCCACTTATTCCGCAACTCCTGCTTAGAGTTACAAATATGAGCAACTGCACCGGTATCGAATACCCAGGAGCTACTACAAGCGCTGGTAAGGTACACATCAATAACATGTATATCACATATACCTTTGACATTGCCGGCCTTCTTGTCCGCTAAGTATTTGGGGCAGTTCCGCTTCCAGTGACTCGTTCCCTTGCAATAAAAGCACTCTGTCTCAGGCTTGGGTCCATACTTTGGCTTCTTCCCGGCAACAGGCTTACCGGGCGCGGCAACTCCCTTGTCGTCCTTCTTGAAGTTCTTCTTACCCTTGCCCTTCTTGAACTTAGTGGTTTTATTGACCATCAACACTTGATGTTCTTTCTTGATATCCACCTCCGCTGATTTCAGCATCGAATACACCTCGGGAATGGACTTCTCTATCCCCTGCATATTGAAGTTCAACATGAAGCTCTTGTAGCTTGGTGGGAGCGACTGGAGGATTCTGTCAACGACCGCTTCATCTGGGAGATTCATTCCCAACTGAGACAAGCGGTTGTGCAATCCAGAAATCTTGAGGATTTGCTCACTGACAGAACTGTTTTCCTCCATCTTACAGTTGTAGAATGCGTCGGAGACGTCATATCTCTCGACTCGGGCATGAGCTTGGAAAACCATTTTCAGCTCTTGGAACATCTCATATGCCCCGTGGTGCTCAAAACGCTTTTGGAGCCCCGATTCTAAGTTGTAAAGCATGACGCACTAAACCAGGGAGTAATCATCACAACGCGACTGCCAAGCGTTCATAACATCTTGGTTTGCCGGGGCGGGAGCGTCACCTAGTGGAGCATCTAGGACATAAGTTTTCTTGGCAGCTATGAGGATGATCCTCAGGTTACGGACCCAGTCCGTGTAGTTGCTACCATCGTCTTTCAGCTTGGATTTCTCTAGGAACGCGTTGAAGTTGAGGGTGACATGAGCGTGGGCCATTTGATCTACAAGAGATATTGTAAAGAATTTAGACTAAGTTCATGATAATTAAGTTCATATTAATCAAATTTTAATGAACTCCCACTCAGATTGACATCTCTCTAGTCATCTGAGTGATACATGATCCGAATCGACTAGCCCGTGTCCGATCATCACGTGAGACGGACTAGTCATCAACGGTGAACATCTTCATGTTGATCGTATCTTCTATATGACTCATGTTCGACCTTTCGGTCTTCCGTGTTCCGAGGCCATGTCTGTACATGCTAGGCTCGTCAAGTGAACCCTAAGTGTATTGCGTGTGTAAATCTGGCTTACACCCGTTGTATGCGAACGTTAGAACCTATCACACCCGATCATCACATGGTGCTTCGGAACAACGATCCATAGCAACGGTGCACAGTTAGGGGGAACACAATTCTTGAAATTTCAGTGAGAGATCATCTTATTTACTACCGTCGTTCTAAGTAAACAAGATGCATAAACATGATAAACATCACATGCAATCAATTAAAGTGACATGATATGGCCAATATCATCTTGCTCCTTGGATCTCCATCTTCGGGGCACCATGATCATCTTTGTCACCGGCTCGACACCATGATCTCCATCATCATGATCTCCATCATTGTGTCTTTATGAAGTCGTCACGCCAACTATTACTTCTACTACTATGGCTAACGTTTAGCAATAAAGTAAAGTAATTACATGGCGTTATTCAGTGACACGCAGGTCATACAATAATTAAGACAACTCCTATGGCTCCTACCGGTTGTCAAGTTCATCGACATGCAAGTCGTGATTCCCTATTACAAGAACATGATCAATCTCATACATCACATATATCATTCATCACATCTTCTTGGCCATACCATATCACATAGCACATGCTGCAAGAACAAGTTAGACGACCTCTAATTGTTGTTGCAAGTTTTACGTGGCTTCTATAGGTTTTCTAGCAAGAACGTTTCTTACCTACGCCAAAACCACAACGTGATTTGTCAATTTCTTTTTACCCTTCATAAGGACCCTGTTCATCGAGTCCGATCCGACTAAAGTAGGAGAGACAGACACCCGCCAGCCACCTTATGCATCTAGTGCATGTCTGTCGGTGGAACCAGTCTCACGTAAGCGTACGTGTAAGGTCGGTCCGGGCCGCTTCATCCCACAATACTGCCGAATCAAGATTAGACTAGTAACGGCAAGAAAGTTGAGCAAACTCAACGCCCACAACTGCTTTGTGTTCTACTCGTGCAAGATGCTACGCAAAAGACCTAGCTCAGATGCCACTGTTGGGGAACGTAGCAGAATTCAAAAAAATTATACGCTTTCACCAAGATCCATCTAAGGAGACATCTAGCAACGAGCATATTAGAGTGCATCTACATACCCTTTTGTAGATCGCGAGCGGAAGCTTTCGAAGAAGCGTGGATGAAGTAGTCGTACTCTTCGCGTTCTTCGTCACCGATGATCTAGCGCCGAACGGACGGCACCTCCGCGTTCAACACACGTCCGGTACAGCAACGTCACCTCCTTCTTGATCCAGCAAGGGGGGAGGAGAGGTCGTTGGAGATCCAGCAGCACGACGGCGTGGTGGTGGATGCAGCGGGAAATCCTGCAGGGCTTCGACGGCGCCCTGCGTGAAGAATATGAGGTGTGACGGGAGGGGGAGAGGCGCCAGAGACTTGGGTTATGGCTGCCCTCTCCCCCCCACTATATATAGGGGCCAGGGGGGCGCCGGCCCTGGCAGATCCCATCTGTAGGGTGGGGCGGCGGCCAGGGAGGCAAACTTGCCCCCCAAGGCAAGGGGGCGCCCCTCCCCCTAGGGTTTCAACCCTAGGCGCATGGAGGGGGCCCAGTTGGGTGCGCCAGCCCACCAGGGGTTGGCCCCCTTCCCCTTGCGGCCTAGGGGCCCCACCGGGATGGGCGGCCCCACCCGGTGGATCCCCGGGACCCCTCCGGTGGTCCCGGGACACTCCCGGTGACCCCCGGAGTTCACTCGATGGCCGAAACTGGACTTCCTATATATCATTCTTTACCTCCGGACCATTCCGGAACTCCTCGTCACGTCTGGGATCTCATCCGGGACTCTGAACAACTTTCGGGTTTCCACGTGCATGTATCTCTACGACCCTAGCGTCACCGAACCTTAAGTGTGTAGACCCTACGGGTTCGGGAGACACGTAGACATGACCGAGACCACTCTCCGGTCAATAACCAACAGCGGGATCTGGATACCCATGTTGGTTCCCACGTGTTCCTCGATGATCTTCATCGGATGAACCACTGTGTCAAGGATTCACTCAATCCCGTACGTTATTCCCTTTGTCCATCGGTACGGTACTTGCCTGAGATTCGATCGTCGGTATTCCCGATACCTTGTTCAATCTCGTCATGGCAAGTCTCTTTACTCGATCCGTAATCCATCATCCCGTGACTAACTCCTTAGTCACTTTGAGCTCATTATGATGATGTCTTACCGAGTGGGCCCAGAGGTACCTCTCCGTCACACGGAGTGACAATATCCCAGTCTCGGTTCGTACCAACTCAACAGACACTTTCGGAGATACCCGATGCGTACCTTTATAGCCACCCAGTTACGTTGTGACGTTTGGCACACCCAAAGTATTCCTACGGCATCCGGGAGTTGCACAACCTCATGGTCTAAGGAATAAATACTTGACACCGAAAAGCTTATGCATTACGAACTAAACGATCTCGTGCTATGCTCAGGATTGGGTCTTGTCCATCACATCATTCTCCTAATGATGTGATCCCGTTATCACTGACATCCTATGTCCATGGTCAGGAAACTATGACCATCTGCTGATCAACGAGCTGGTAACTAGAGGCCTACCAGGGACTCATTGTGGTCTATATATTCACACATGTATTGCTGTTTCCGTACAATACAATTCAAGCATGAATAACAGACGATTATCATGAACAAGGAAATATAATAATAATACTTTTATTATTCCCTGTAGGGCATATTTCCAACACAGTCATGAAAGGTTTCACAAGAGTAATAATACGCGCCGGATTACCACAAAATCAAAGGAATAAAGATACTTGAAAAAAGAGTTTGTAATACCTTTGATTTCTTCCATATCATGAGAAAGAGACATCATTTCTCCTGATGGCGGAGATATTATTCTTCCTTGCTCTCAAAGTGGCCTTCCTATGGAAAAAAATTGTGTTCATGTCTCCCCACTTCATTTTATTCAGACATGATCTCTGCTTCCACATGATTTCTTCCTTAATCAGGAGCTCATCCATTTCCTTTAATATTTTGTTCCTTTCCACTATTGCTTTATAATCATTTCTTATAAGTAACCCACCTAATCTTTTACGAGCATTTTCAAGCTTTTTTGGCAAATATCCAATGTGAATCTTACTCCACCCATGAAGAGACTTCATCAATTTGTCCAAATTATTAGCAACATCTCCCAGATCATTGACTCTATCACATTTATTCCAACACGAATCAATCTGTACTTGCAATGCCGCATCTTCCCTCTCCTAGTACGCTTATTTCAAATGTTTAATAAACGTACCAGGGCGAGGTGTACCCATCAATTCAACAAGGAGAGGGCAATGATCTGACCTGGAGCTAATAATATGAGATACCTTGCAGTCTGGAAATATATATGACCATTGAGGGCATGCCGCCGCTCGGTCAAGCCGCACCTTCGCATTTTTATTACCTTCCTGCTTATTGTTATAGGTCCAAGCAACTCCATGAAAGCCCAAATCAAACAAATTACATTCAGACATAATCTCACGGAAATTTGCCATAAGTTTTGGTGACCGCTTGATCCGAGAGAAATGCTCATTTTGTCAAATTGCCTCGTTAAAATCACCAACCATAAACCACGGCCCAGACCCTAGTGGTTTTATTCGCCTTAACAATTCTCACATGATGTACCTTTGTGTAGCACCCAAGATGCGATTCTATCCCGCTACACTTTGGCTTGCCTTTGGTTCCCCATACATGAAAGAGCATCTCCACTTACTATCAGCACCATTAGAAATGTACTTGTCAATAAAATGTTCTCTGTATTTGTTCAACTCCAAAGTGTAAAAGGTCATCCCAATAGACCGCTAAACCACCTCCTTTGCCTGGCATAGATACAGTAAAAAATATTATTCATACCCAAGCGATAACACAAACTTTCAACATATTCTTTATTTTTATTTTGTTTCGGAAATAAAGATAACGTTAGGTCGGTGTGTCTTTTAAAGGCACACAAGTTCTTGGACTGTCCAAGGCTGGCCCAAACCTCGACAGTTCCAACATATCATTTTCATGGCTCCTGACGAGCGACATCATGTGCGCCCGTCAGTTGATCGGCAGCCCCAGGGCCGGTAGCTTCCTTGCCGGTATCCCCTATTTCTTTGCCATCACCTACATACTCTCTCCTATTATGAGTCTCTTCCTCTCCCTCATCTATCTGCTCTGTAACATGAATAGTGAAGCTATCTATGCCGACTACAATTTCCACTCTCTCAACACACACTCTTTTACATGTCACACTCATATCCATGCCACTCCTATACTCTACGCTATCAGTACTGGAGCTATTCATGCTGAGAACCAAGACTTTGTCTTCATCAGGTGAACGCCTCTTACTGCCAGTTGTGCACTCAGGCAAGGCAACATAGGCCACATTGCGACTTCGCTGCCGCTGTTCGGTAGAGTGGGGATGCCAAAGATCGCATGTGTTAACACATTCGACCTGCACCATAGGCTTCTCGTCTTGTTCTTGTCGGTGAAGTCTCTTCCACCGCTGGACTCCAACAGTAGTGAGAGCATGCCATTGGACGCCTATATCAGCAGCCTAGTTGTGCCCATCCTGGACAGTGGCCACATGGGCCTGAGCATCGTCCCCTAGCCACTGCAGCTGCTCACCAACAGCAGGAGCACACGCCAGGGGCACCTGATGCACCTGCTGCACAAGCATAGCAGCATCCCCCCCCAGCCATCTCCTGAGGTTCTTGCTGCACGGGAACAGAAGCAACAGCACTCGCCTTGTCTTGGCCCAGAGCCATAGAAGCCCCTGTAGGAGCATCCAGACTCATCATGTGTCCAGGAGCATGCGCATGAGTAGTTCCTGGGATCAGCTTGAAGATGATCAGCTTGGATCGCCAGCATCTGAACCGTGAGCGTCGGCAACCCCTCCTAGGCACCCGCAGCCTCTGGCGCCTTTCCCGCGCTGTCTGACGGAGCACCCGAGCCTACTGCAGCCGCTGAAACGCTACGAATAGCCTTGGACACTGCCGAAATAACTTTGTCTGGCAATTTTGCTCTATTCTTACCTTCAACACCTCCGAGGTGCATCCAAATTCAAGGAAGCACTTCCAGTGCGGAGGCGCCTTCATGTCGATGGACAAGTTTGTCTTTCGCGGTTCCTTTGGCATGCTGCAGAATCTTTCCGTAGTGTGGCCCAAGGTGCCACAACAGAAACAGAAATTTGGAAGTTTCTCGTATTTCACCTCAAACATGGTTTCGTCGTTTTTGCCGACCGGAGTGAACCCAACTTCCTTCCTCAGCGGTGTGTCCACCTTATGTTCCACACAAATGCAGAGATGCTCATCGAGGATCATCTTATTCCGGTCAGACACCGCGATGACCGTGCCAAGATTCTTGTCGAAGGTCCACTCCATCTCCTCGGTCTTCAACACGAAGGGCAGCTTGTGGATTTGCGCCCACAATCTTATGGAGTTGAGGTGGAGCTCCGCAGGGTTGCCTTGGCCATCGAAGTTGGTGAAGATGACAGCATCGTTGTGGAAGTGCCAAGGCCCAGCAGCCAGGACATGCTGCCAATCACCCTCCTCCGTGAACGCCACCACAAAGCGTTTGTCGTTGCTCGTGACCATCTGGGCTCTAGCATCACCACGAAGCCGCCAGGTTCCTTTGAGCTCGTTGACGACGGTCGAAGGATTGGCTGAGTACGGGGAGAGAACTCGCCCCGCAACCAGCTTCCCCTTGACCGCACTCACCATTGCCTGCATGTCGATGACGATTGGCAAGTCGTCGAACTCGAGCACCTTGGTTTTTCTTTCTGTAGGGGCCTCTGGCGATAGCCGAGGTGACCCACGACCGGGTCAAGATGGAGGCGTCGCCGTCGCCGGTGGCCGTGATAGCTAGCAGCGACGAGCGGCGATGGGTGGGTGGCCTCCTCGTAGAGGACTGGAGCACCTTCAAGAGGCGCGGGAGGGACCTTCTTGTTGGGGAACGTTGCATGGGAAACAAAAAATTTTCCTACGTTCACCAAGATCAATCTAGGAGATGCATCTACGAGAGGAGAGTTGGATCCACATACCCTTGTAGATCGCTAAGCGGAAGCGTTAAGAACGCGGTTGATGGAGTCGTACTCGCCGCGATTCAGATCGCCGAAGATCCTAGCACCGAAGCAACGGTGCCTCCGCGTTCTTCACACGTACGGCTCGGGGACGTCTCCTCCTTCTTGATCCAGCAAGGGGTGGAGGAGAGGTTGATGGAGAGACCGGTAGCACGACGGCGTGGTGGTGATGGTGGTGGAGGATTCCAGCAGGGCTTCGCCAAGCACCGCGAGAAGACGAAGATGTTATGGGAGAGGGAGGGCAGCACCGAGGCACAAACGTGTGTTGGCTGCCCTCCCTCTACCTCTCTATATATAGGGGGAATAGAGGGGAGGGGGCGCCCTAGGGTTTCCCCTAGGGGGGCCGGCGGCCAGGGCAGAGGGGGGGCGGCGGCCAAGGGCTGCGCCAGGCCCTAGGGTTTCCCCCCCCCCCCCTAGGTGCCTTGCCCCCCAAGTCAGGGGGTGCGGCAGCCCTAGGAGGGGCCAGCCCCCCATGCGCACTAGGAGAGGGCCCGGGGGGGCGCACAGCCCTATGAGGGCTTGTGTGTCCCCCCTTTGTGGCCCATTAGGCCCGAAACCCCTTCCGGGACCCCGAAACCCCTTTCGGTCATCCGCCGATTTCCTGATGCTCCCCGGAACACTTCCGGACTCCGAAACCTTTCATCCTATATATCAATCTTTGTCCCCGGACCATTCCGGAGACCCTCGTCACGTCCGGGATCTCATCGGGGACTCCGAACAACCTTCGGCAACCATGCACTGTTCTCACTAACAACCCTAGCGTCACCGAACCTTAAGTGTGTAGACCCTGCGGGTTCGGAAACCATGTAGACATGACCGAGACACTCCCAGGTCAATAACCAATAGCGGGATCTGGATACCCATATTGGTTCCCACACGTTCCTCGATGATCTCATCGGATGAACCACGATGTCAAGGATTCAGGCAATCCCGTATATAGTTCCCTTTGTCTCGTCGGTATGTTACTTGCCCGAGATTCGATCGTCGGTATCTCTATACCTAGTTCAATCTCGTTACCGGCAAGTCTCTTTACTCGTTACCGTAATACATAATCCCGTGACTAACTACTTAGTCACTTTGAGCTCATTGAGATGACGTATTACCGAGTGGGCCCGGAGATACCTCTCCGTCACACGGAGTGAAAAATCCCAGTCTCGATCCATGTCAACTCAACAGACACCTTCGGAGATACCTGTAGAGTACCTTTATAGTCACCCAGTTACGTTGCGACGTTTGGCACACACAAAGCACTCCTACGGTGTCAGTGAGTTACATGATCTCATGGTCATAGGAACTTATACTTGACATGCAGAAAACTATAGCGATAACTGATACGATCAAAAGCTATGTTTAACGTTTGGGTCTCGTCCATCACATCATTCTCCTAATGATGTGATCCCGTTATCAAATGACAACTCATGTCTATGACCTGGAAACCGCGGTCATCTTTGATCAACGAGCTAGTCCTGTAGAGGCTCACTAGGGACACAAAGTTTGTCTATTCATCCACACATGTATTTGAGTTTCCAATCAATACAGTTATAGCATGGATAATAAACGATTATCATGAACAAGGAAATATAATAATAACTCTTTTATTATTGCCTCTAGGGCATATTTCCAACAGTCTCCCACTTGCACTAGAGTCAATAATCTAGCATTACAAGGTAATGAATCTAACACCCATAGAGTCTTGGTGTTGATCATGCTTAGCCCGTGGAAGAGGCTTAGTCAACGGATCTGAACATTCAAATCCGTGTGTACTTTGCAAATGTTTATGTCCTCCTCCTTGACTGAATCGCGGATGGAATTGAAGCGTCGCTTTATGTGTCTGGTCCTCTTGTGAAACCTTGGTTCCTTGGCTAGAGCAATGGCACCAGTGTTGTCACAGAACAGAGTCATTGGGTTCAGTGCACTAGGCACAACTCCAAGATCTGTCATGAACTCCTTCATCCATACACCTTCCTTTGCCGCCTCCGAGGCAGCTATGTACTCCGCTTCGCATGTAGAATCGGCTACCACGCTCTGCTTGGAACTGCACCAGCTTACTGCTCCCCCGTTGAGAATATATACGTATCCGGTTTGAGACTTAGAGTCGTCCGGATCAGTGTCAAAGCTTGCAT
The DNA here is from genome assembly GCA_902687465.1 of Secale cereale. Lineage (NCBI taxonomy): Eukaryota > Viridiplantae > Streptophyta > Magnoliopsida > Poales > Poaceae > Secale > Secale cereale. The sequence goes on from LR738711.1 coordinate 348,701,541, forward strand.
CGACGTAACCCTTTACGACGAGCTCTTGATCACCTCCATAAACGAGAAACATATCCTTAGTCCTTTTCAGGTACTTTAGGATATTCTTGACCGCTGTCCAGTGATCCATACCAGGATTACTTTGAAACCTTCCGGCCATACTTATGGCAAGGCTGACATCTGGTCTTGTGCACAGCATTGCATACATGATAGAGCCTATGGCTGAAGCATAGGGGATGACACTCATCTTTTCTCTATCTTCCGCAGTCACTGGGCATTGAGTCTTACTCAACCTTGTACCTTGCAATACCGGCAAGAACCCCTTCTTGGATTGATCCATTTTGAACTTCTTCAAAACTTTATCAAGGTATGTACTTTGTGAAAGTCCTATCAAGCGTCTCGATCTATCTCTATAGATCTTGATGCCCAATATGAAAGCAGCTTCACCGAGGTCCTTCATCGAAAAACTCTTGTTCAAATACCCCTTCACGCTATCCAAAAATTCTATATTGTTTCCAATTAGCAATATGTCATCCACATATAATATTAGAAACGCTATAGAGCTCCCACTCACTTTCTTGTAAATACAAGCTTCTCCGTAAACTTGTACAAACCCAAATGCTTTGATCACCTCATCAAAGCGAAGATTCCAACTCCGAGACGCTTGCACCAGCCCATAAATGGAACGCTGGAGTTTGCAAACTTTGTCAGCATTCTCTGGATCGACAAAACCTTCCGGTTGTATCATATACAATTCTTCCTTAAGAAAACCGTTAAGGAACGCTGTTTTGACATCCATCTGCCAAATTTCATAATCGAAATATGCAGCTATTGCTAACATGATTCGGACGGATTTAAGCATCGCTACGGGTGAGAAAGTCTCATCGTAGTCAACTCCTTGAACTTGTGAAAAACCCTTTGCCACAAGTCGAGCTTTATACACGGTGACATTACCGTCAGCGTCCGTCTTCCTCTTAAAAATCCATTTATTCTGAATGGCCTTCCGCCCTTCAGGTAATACTTCCAAAGTCCATACTTTGTTTTCATACATGGATCCCATCTCGGATTTCATGGCCTCTAACCATTTGTCGGAATCCGGGCCCACCATCGCTTCTCCATAGCTCGTAGGTTCACCGTTGTCTAACAACATGACCTCCAAGACAGGGTTACCATACCACTCAGGTGCAGTGCGTACCCTTGTCGACCTACGAGGTTCGGTAGTAACTTGATCAGAAGCTTCTTGATCATCATCATTGGCTTCCTCTTCAACCGCTGCAGGCTCCACAGAAACATCTTTCTGTGCTGCGCAACTCTCTGGTTGAAGCAGAGGTTCAATAACCTCATCAAGTTCTACCTTCCTCCCACTCAATTCTTTCGAGAGAAACTCTTTCTCGAGAAAGGACCCGTTCTTAGCGACAAACACTTTGCCTTCGGATCTGAGATAGAAGGCGTACCCCAACAGTTTCTTTTGGGTATCCTATGAAGACACACTTGTCCGCTTTGGGTTCGAGCTTTTCTGGCTGAAGCCTTTTGACATAAGCATCGCAACCCCAAACCTTGAGAAAAGACAACTTAGGTTTCTTACCAAACCATAGTTCATACGGTGTTGTCTCAACGGACTTAGATGGAGCCCTATTTAAAGTGAATGCAGCTGTCTCTAACGCATATCCCCAAAACGATAGTGGCAAATCGGCAAGAGACATCATAGAACGCACCATATCTAATAGGGTTCGATTACGACGTTCGGACACACCATTACGCTGTGGTGTTCCAGGTGGCGTCAACTGTGAAACGATTCCACATTTTCTTAAGTGATTGCCAAACTCATAACTCAGATATTCTCCCCCTCGATCAGATCGTAGGAACTTGATCTTCTTGTTACGATGATTTTCAACTTCACTCTGAAATTGCTTGAACTTTTCAAAAGTTTCAGACTTATGTTTCATTAAGTAAATATACCCATATCTACTTAAGTCGTCAGTGAAGGTGAGAAAATAACGATATCCACCGCGTGCCGTGACACTCATCGGACCACACACATCAGTATGTATGATTTCCAATAAGTCACTTGCCCGTTCCATTATTCCTGAAAACGGGGTCCTCGTCATCTTGCCCATGAGGCACGGCTCGCATGTGTCAAGTGATTCAAAATCAAGAGACTCCAAAAGTCCATCAGCATGGAGCTTCCTCATGCGTTTTACGCCGATATGACCCAGACGGCAGTGCCACAAGAAAGTGGTACTATCGCTAACTACTCTACATCTTTTGGCATCAATGTTATGAACATGTGTATCATCACTGTCGAGATTCAATAAGAATAAACCCCTCACTTTGGGTGCATGACCATAAAAGATATTACCCATATAAATAGAACAACCTTTATTCTCTGATTTAAATGAGTAACCGTCTCGCAATAAACAAGATCCAGATATAATGTTCATGCTTAACGCAGGCACTAAATAACAATTATTCAGGTTCATAACTAATCCTGATGGTAATCGAAGAGCGAGCGTGCCGACGGCGATCACATCAACCTTGGAACCATTTCCCACGCGCATCGTCACTTCGTCCTTCGCCAGCCTCCGTTTATTCCGCAGTTCCTGTTTAGAGTTGCAAATGTGAGCAACCGAACCGGTATCAAATACCCAGGCACTACAACGAGAGTTGGTAAGGTACACATCAATAACATGTATATCACATATACCTTTGTTGTTGTTGTTGGCCCCCTTCTTGTCTGCCAGATACTTGGGGCAGTTCCGCTTCCAGTGGCCGTTCCCCTTGCAATAGAAACACTCAGTCTCTGGCTTGGGCCCAGCCTTGGGTTTCTTCACTGGATTAGCAACTGCTTTGCCACCCTTCTTAGAGTTACCCTTCTTGCCCTTGCCATTCTTCTTGAAACTGGTGGTTTTATTGACCATCAACACTTGATACTCCTTTTGGATGTCTGCCTCAGCGACTTTCAGCATTGAAAACAGCTCGGCGATGGTTTTATTCATCCCTTGCATGTTGTACTGCTGCACGAAGCTCTTGTAGCTTGGAGGGAGTGACTGGAGAATTCTGTCAATGATAGCCTCATCCGGGAACACAAGTCCCAGATCAGCTATGCGGGTATAGTACCCAGACATCTTCAGTAAGTGCTCACTGACAGACGAATTCTCCTCCATCTTGCAAGCAAAGAATTTATCGGTGGTCTCATACCTCTCGATCTTAGCATTCTTTTCAAAGATGAACTTCAACTCCGTGTACATCTCATATGCACCATGACGTTCAAAACGCCTTTGAAGTCCTCCTTCCAAGCCGTACAACATGGCACATTGCACTATCGAATAGTCATCCGAACGTGTCTGCCAGACGTTCAAAACGTCTGCAGGGGCTGTAGGAGCGGGGGGGTCACCTAGCGGTGCATTTAGGACATAAACCTTTTGGGCAGCTGTGAGGATGATCCTCAGATTGCGGAGCCAGTCCACAAAGTTGCTCCCGTCATCTTTCAGTTTAGCTTTCTCTAGGAACGCATTAAAATTCAGGGGAGCTACTGCGCGAGCCATCTACAACAAAAATTTGCAAAGACATTTTAGACTATTGTTCATGATAAGTGAGTTATTACCTAATCAAATTATAACTCCCACTCAAATTGACATCCCTCTGGTCATTCGAGCGTGACATGATCCAAATTCACCAACCCAAGTCCGATCATCACGTGAGATGAGGTGGTGTCAATGGTGAACATCAACATGTTGATCATATCTACTATATGACTCATGCTCGACCTTTCGGTCCTCCGTGTTCCGAGGCCATGTCTGTACATGCTAGGCTCGTCAAGTCTAACCCGAGTGTTCTGCATGTGCAAAACTGGCTTGCACCCGTTGTATGCGAACGTAGAGTCTATCACACCCGATCATCACGTGGTGCTTCGAAACGACGAACCTTCGCAACGGCGCACACTCGGGGGGAACACAATTTTATCTTGAAATTTTAGTGAAGGATCATCTTATAATGCTATCGTCGTCCTAAGCAAAATAAGATGCATAAAAGGATTAACATCACATGCAAATCATAAGTGACATGATATGGCCATCAACTCGTGCTTTTGATCTCCATCTCCAAAGCACCGGCATGATCTCCATCGTCACCGGCGCCACACCATGATCCCCATCATCATGATCTCCATCATCGTGTCGCCATCGGGGTTGTCGGCGCCCACCATGCTCTTACTACTATTGCTACCGTTTAGCGATAAAGTAAAGCATTACAAAGCGCTTAATGATTGACACGCAGGTCATACAAAAATTAAAGACAACCCTATGGCTCCTGCCGGTTGCCGTATGCATCGACATGCAAGTCGATATTAACTATTACAACATGATCATCTCATACATCAAATATATCTCATCATGTCATTGGCCATATCATATCACATACATACCCTGCAAAAACAAGTTAGACGTCCTCTAATTTGTTGTTGCATGTTGTACGTGGCTGCTATGGGTATCTAGCAAGAACGCTTCTTACCTACGCAAAGCCACAACGGTGATATTCAAGTTGCTATTTAACCTTCTACAAGGACCGCCTTGTTCTGTTCCGATTCAACTAAGATAGGAGAGACAGACACCCGCCAGCCATCTTATGCAACAAAAGTCACATGTCTGTCGATGGAACCGGTCTCATGTACGTGGACATGTAAAGTTGGTCCGGGCCGCTTCATCCCATAATACCGCTGAATCAAGAAAGACTAAGGAGGGAAGCAATCTAAACATCAACGTTCACAAACCCTTTTGTGTTCTACTCGTGAAAACATCTACGCAAGATCCTAGCTCATGATGCCACTGTTGGGGAACGTTGCATGGGAAACAAAAAAAATTCCTACGTTCACCAAGATCAATCTAGGAGATGCATCTACGAGAGGAGAGTTGGATCCACATACCCTTGTAGATCGCTAAGCGGAAGCGTTAAGAACGCGGTTGATGGAGTCGTACTCGCCGCGATTCAGATCGCCGAAGATCCTAGCACCGAAGCAACGGTGCCTCCGCGTTCTTCACACGTACGGCTCGGGGACGTCTCCTCCTTCTTGATCCAGCAAGGGGTGGAGGAGAGGTTTATGGAGACCGGCAGCACGACGGCGTGGTGGTGATGGTGGTGGAGGATTCCAGCAGGGCTTCGCCAAGCACCGCGGGAAGACGAAGATGTTATGGGAGAGGGAGGGCAGCACCGAGGCACAAACGTGTGTTGGCTGCCCTCCCTCTACCTCTCTATATATAGGGGGAATAGAGGGGAGGGGGGCGCCCTAGGGTTTCCCCTAGGGGGGCCGGCGGCCAGGGCAGAGGGGGGGCGGCGGCCAAGGGCTGCGCCAGGCCGTAGGGTTTCCCCCCCCCCCTAGGTGCCTTGCCCCCCAAGCCAGGGGGTGCGGCAGCCCTAGGAGGGGCCAGCCCCCCATGCGCACTAGGAGAGGGCCCAGGGGGGGCGCACAGCCCTATGAGGGCTGTTGTGTCCCCCCTTTGTGGCCCATTAGGCCCGAAACCCCTTCCGGGACCCCGAAACCCCTTTCGGTCATCCGCCGATTTCCCGATGCTCCCCGGAACACTTCCGGACTCCGAAACCTTTCATCCTATATATCAATCTTTGTCCCCGGACCATTCCGGAGACCCTCGTCACGTCCGGGATCTCATCCGGGACTCCGAACAACCTTCGGCAACCATGCACTGTTCTCACTAACAACCCTAGCGTCACCGAACCTTAAGTGTGTAGACCCTGCGGGTTCGGAAACCATGTAGACATGACCGAGACACTCCCAGGTCAATAACCAATAGCGGGATCTGGATACCCATATTGGTTCCTACACGTTCCTCGATGATCTCATCGGATGAACCACGATGTCAAGGATTCAGGCAATCCCGTATACAGTTCCCTTTGTCTCGTCGGTATGTTACTTGCCCGAGATTCGATCGTCGGTATCTCTATACCTAGTTCAATCTCGTTACCGGCAAGTCTCTTTACTCGTTCCGTAATACATAATCCCGTGACTAACTACTTAGTCACCTTGAGCTCATTGAGATGACGTATTACCGAGTGGGCCCGGAGATACCTCTCCGTCACACGGAGTGACAAATCCCAGTTTCGATCCATGTCAACTCAACAGACACCTTCGGAGATACCTGTAGAGTACCTTTATAGTCACCCAGTTACGTTGCGACGTTTGGCACACACAAAGCACTCCTACGGTGTCAGTGAGTTACATGATCTCATGGTCATAGGAACTTATACTTGACATGCAGAAAACTATAGCGATAACTGATACGATCAAAAGCTATGTTTAACGTTTGGGTCTCGTCCATCACATCATTCTCCTAATGATGTGATCCCGTTATCAAATGACAACTCATGTCTATGACCTGGAAACCGCGGTCATCTTTGATCAACGAGCTAGTCCTGTAGAGGCTCACTAGGGACACAAAGTTTGTCTATTCATCCACACATGTATTTGAGTTTCCAATCAATACAGTTATAGCATGGATAATAAACGATTATCATGAACAAGGAAATATAATAATAACTCTTTTATTATTGCCTCTAGGGCATATTTCCAACACTTCTCTCTCGCGCAAGGAACCCGCAGAAGATATTGCGGCGGATGCAGAGCAGGGCTATGATCTTCTTCAAATCCGATTTGGATGTGATTCAATTGAAGCGGGAGATGACCGGAGGAACTGATGCGGGTCAAGGGGCCGCGATCCAGCCGGCAGAATTAAGGGTCCATGCATCAAATTTAGTGAGTTATGAGTAGGATTTGGGGGCCGTTTCTAGTGGTTTTGATTTGATTTTCAAAAGGGGATATGGAATGAGTCCGGACCAGGCTGAAGGAATTAACAGGGGAGTTAATCCTGTTAATTTGGGGGCGAAATTTGAGGAACTTCAGGCTTATTTCTTGCGGGGGGTTTGGCTCTGTTTTCTTCAGTCTAATGTGTTCTGCTCCGTCCCAGTGCCTTCTATTGCTGTGTATACTCTGTTCATGGCAGGCCAAGGTGAGGATCAAGGTCGAGGGACGAGGAATCTGACCATTGTTGGGTCAGGTGATGGTGGCGCCGGGTCCAGAACCCCTGAGGAAGGTGCGTCCGCAAAGCCGCCAATGCCGAACCCGGCCACGCCCACGATCAGGAAGGGAAGGAGTAATGCTGGGGGTCCGTCAGGCCTAGCCCTGATCACTACCCTGAACCCTTCCGTCGGCTTCACTGCTGTCTCGGCGCGCCCTCCTCCTCTAGGGGCAATTTTCTCCCTTATTGTATCTGTGTTTGTCATGAATATTCTGAAGGTACTACTTCGCAAATCTGGAAAAGCTTCTATACCTAGGATTAAGCTGGTGATAAGACTTTCAACTAGCAAAGGCTGGAAGGTTTATCGCTGAAGACCTGAGTTACAGAATTGAGGGGCACAAATGACTATGCAATAGCCAAATATTATGAGTCCTACAGCTCTGTTTTTTAGCTTAAGGGCTCCTTTGGAGGAATAGGAAAAGTGACATGATTTCCTATCCCAATTCTCATACAGAAACAGTATCTCAATTCTTAATCCTATAGGGGAAGAGATGTCACTTGATTCATAAGATGTAAGAATGTTGCCATTGGGTCTAGACTACGTAGAAAATGATGGGAAGCGTTCTACCCTCTCGAGAGAGGGTCGTGTGGTATTTATTGATAAAGATGGGGCATATCCCATGATCGCATACATGTCTTGGAGTACAAGGGATTAGGAGATAGAGAGGAAGTAGTTTAAGTAGATGCTAATCTATCTCTAGTCTAACCAGAACTCCAACTAACATTATATGTGCGCCTAGGGCCACATGAGATATATTTCAACACCCTCCCTTAATCACAACTTGACCAAGTTGAGATTACGCCTGAATTTCTCAAAGCTTTGTGTCGGCAATGCCTTGGTGAAGCTATCTGCAATCTGATCTCCAGAATGAATAAAACGGACATCCAACTGTTTGTTAGCAACACGTTCTCTTACAAAATGGAAGTCTATCTCAATATGCTTTGTTCTGGCATGAAAAACTGGATTTGCAGAGAGATAAGTAGCACCAAGATTATCACACCATAAACAAGGAGCTTGCACTTGTGTTACCCCAAGTTCCTTCAGCATGGACTGAAGCCAGATAATTTCTGCAGTAGCATTTGCCACAGCCTTGTACTCAGCCTCTGTACTAGACCTAGAAACAGTTGCTTGTTTCTTAGCACACCATGATACCAAGTTGGGACTAAAGAATATAGCAAAGCCACCTGTGGACCTTCTGTCATCTATACTTCCAGCCCAGTCAGCATCAGTGAATGCAGTGACAAGGGTGGACTGAGACCTGCTGAATGTTAGTCCAACATTAACTGTATATTTTACATATCTCAGAATACGTTTAGCAGCAGTCCAATGCAAGGTGGTCGGTGCATGCAGCAACTGACACACTTTGTTCACAACAAAGCATAAATCTGGTCTAGTAAGGGTGAGATATTGGAGTGCTCCAATCATACTTCTGTGCTGAGTGCTATCTTCCAAACTTAGGGGCTCACCTTCATGCAGAGATAACTTTTCTGAGATAGATAATGGAGTTGGTGAAGGCTTGCACTCCTGCATCCCAACTCTTTTCAGAAGATCAGTTGCATATTTTTCTTGAGATAAGACTATACCATCTTTGTTTTCGTGACTTCAATGCCTAAGAAGAAATTCAAGTCTCCTAAGTCCTTTAGAGCAAATTCTGAGCCAAGGTCCTTTAGGACTGTTGTCACTGCTTCATCAGATGAACTAGTAACAATGATATCATCAACATATATGAGCATGTACATTGTTATATTGGATTTATTGAAAATAAACAATGAAGTGTCGGACTTGCAAGGAACAAAACCAATCTTTTGCAATTTCATGCTCAGACGAGAATACCAGGCTCTTGGGGCCTGCTTCAGACCATACAGAGCCTTATCAAGTTTGCACACATGAAAAGGTGCATCCTTGTTTTCAAACCCAGGTGGTTGTTTCATGTAAACCTCCTCTTCCAGAACACCTTGTAAAAACGCATTATGTACGTTCAACTGCCTTAGGCTCCATCTCCTAGAAACAGCAATAGACAAAACCAATCTGATAGTAGCAGCTTTAACAACTAGACTAAAAGTATCCTCATAGTCAATACCGTACCTCTGTTTAAAACCCTTTGCTACTAACCTAGCCTTATAGCGGTCATTAGTTCCATCTGCCTTCTTTTTTATTTTATAAACCCATTTGCAATCTATCAAATTTTTACCTTGACCACATGGAACGAGATGCCAAGTCTTATTTTTCTTCAAAGCCATGTATTCCTCCTCCATGGCCTTGTGCCACTTAGCATCCCCCAATGCCTCTTCAACAGACTGTGGTTCTCCTGTAGAACAAGCTAATCCAAACTTCAAAATTCTTTTGTAATTCACAGGCTGCAATTTTCCTGTTTGTAACCGTGTACGTGTGGAACGAGGTGGCACATCTGATGGAGTAGTTGTCCGGTCCACAGAAGATCCCTTGTCCGGTCCACAGAAGATCCCGCCACAGGATCCGGTGCACCAGACGCCGCTTCTTCCCGCAGCGATGGGGTAGATACGTCTGCCCTGCTCGACGAGCCAGGCGAAGGCGCAGCAGCAGCTGTCGCGGGCCCCGCGTCCCTTGCGGGAGACAGCCGACGCGTGACCGACTGCGGGCCACCATCACGCGTGTGGTCGGCCGCCTGCTGGACCGTCCCACGACCCGAGCCGCATGTGGCTAGCGTGGATTGAGGCGCATTGGATCCCGAGGGCGAGCCCACCTCGGACTGCCGCTGCTGCAGCGTATCTGCACGGGATCTGCCGCCTGCGGATCCCGAGGCTGCAGGCGCAGGTGAATCAGCCTCGTGGTCTATGCGGCCGGCATCTTCTGCCACATGAAATAAGGGTCCGTTTTGGACAATTTCAGCACCATTTTCTTTAGAATAAAATCTTGTGTCATCTGCACCATCATCACGAAACTGAATATGGTTATGAGGGTTAGTCACATGATTATCAGAATTGTTTGCATCGCCCCCTTGATCTAAGCCGGAAAGATGACTAGGTAGAAGAAGGATTTCCTTTCGTAATAGGGCTCCGGCATTAGGGTGTAGTGTTGGAAATATGCCCTAGAGGCAATAATAAAAGAGTTATTATTATATTTCCTTGTTCGTGATAATCGTTTATTATCCATGCTATAATTGTATTGATTGGAAACTCAAATACATGTGTGGATGAATAGACAGACTTTGTGTCCCTAGTGAGCCTCTACAGGACTAGCTCGTTGATCAAAGATGACCGCGGTTTCCAGGTCATAGACATGAGTTGTCATTTGATAACGGGATCACATCATTAGGAGAATGATGTGATGGACAAGACCCAAACGTTAAACATAGCTTTTGATCGTGTCAGTTATCGCTATAGTTTTCTGCATGTCAAGTATAAGTTCCTATGACCATGAGATCATGTAACTCACTGACACCGTAGGAGTGCTTTGTGTGTGCCAAACGTCACAACGTAACTGGGTGACTATAAAGGTACTCTACAGGTATCTCCGAGGGTGTCCGTTGAGTTGACATGGATCGAGACTGGGATTTGTCACTCCGTGTGACGGAGAGGTATCTCCGGGCCCACTCGGTAATACGTCATCTCAATGAGCTCAAAGTGACTAAGTAGTTGGTCACGGGATTATGTATTACGGTAACGAGTAAAGAGACTTGTCGGTAACGAGATTGAACTAGGTATAGAGATACCGACGATCGAATCTCGGGCAAGTAACATACCGACGAGACAAAGGGAACTGTGTACGGGATTGCCTGAATCCTTGACATCGTGGTTCATCCGATGAGATCATCGAGAAACATGTGGGAACCAATATGGGTATCCAGATCCCGCTATTGGTTATTGACCTGGGAGTGTCTCGGTCATGTCTACATGGTTTCCGAACCCGCAGGGTCTACACACTTAAGGTTCGGTGACGCTAGGGTTGTTAGTGAGAATAGTGCATGGTTACCGAAGGTTGTTCGGAGTCCCGGATGAGATCCCGGACATGACGAGGGTCTCCGGAATGGTCCGGAGACGAAGATTGATATATAGGATGAAAGGTTTCGGAGTCCGGAAGTGTTCCGGGGAGCATCGGGAAATCGGCGGACGACCGAAAGGGGTTTCGGGGGTTCCGGAAGTAGTTCTGGGCCTAATGGGCCACAAGGGGGGACACCACAGCCCTCAGGGGGCTGTGCGCCCCCCCCTGGGCCCTCTCCTCATGCGGCTAAGGGGGGCTGGGCCCCCTAGGGCAGCCGCACCCCTTGGAGTGGGGGGCAAGGCACCTAGGGGGGGAAACCCTAGGGCCAGGCGCAGCCCTTGGCCGCCGCCCCCCCTCTGCCCTGGCCGCCGGCCCCCCTAGGGGAAACCCTAGGGCGCCCCCCTCTCCTCCTTCCCCCTATATATAGAGGGGTAGAGGGAGGGCAGCCAACACACGTTTGTGCCTCGGTGCTGCCCTCCCTCTCCCATAACATCTTCTTCTCCCGCGGTGCTTAGGCGAAGCCCTGGAATTCTCCTCCACCATCACCACCACGCCGTCGTGCTGCCGGTTCTCCATCAACCTCTCCTCCACCCCTTGCTGGATCAAGAAGGAGGAGACGTCCCCGAGCCGTACGTGTGAAGAACGCGGAGGCACCGTTGCTTCGGTGCTAGGATCTTCGGCGATCTGAATCGCGGCGAGTACGACTCCATCAACCGCGTTCCCGCTTAGCGATCTACAAGGGTATGTGGATCCTACTCTCCCCTCGTAGTTGTATCTACTAGATTGATCTTGGTGAACGTAGAGAAAAAAATTTGTTTTCCATGCAACGTTCCCCAACAGTGGCATCATGAGCTAGGATCTTGCGTAGATGCTTTCTCGAGTAGAACACAAAAGGGTTTGTGGCGTTGATGTTTAAATTGCTGCCCTCCTTAGTCTTTCTTGATTCAGCGGTATTATGGGATGAAGCGGCCCGGACCAACTTTACATGTCCACGTACATGAGACCGGTTCCATCGACAGACATGTGACTTTTGTTGCATAAGATGGCTGGCGGGTGTCTGTCTCTCCTATCTTAGTTGAATCGGAATAGAACAAGGCGGTCCTTGTAGAAGGTTAAATAGCAACTTGAATATCACCGTTGTGGTTTTGCGTAGGTAAGAAGCGTTCTTGCTAGATACCCATAGCAGCCACGTAAAACATGCAACAACAAATTAGAGGACGTCTAACTTGTTTTTTGCAGGGTATGTATGTGATATGATATGGCCAATGACATGATGAGATATATTTGATGTATGAGATGATCATGTTGTAATAGTTAATATCGACTTGCATGTCGATGCATACGGCAACCGGCAGGAGCCATAGGGTTGTCTTTAATTTTGTATGACCTGCGTGTCAATCATTAAGCGCTTTGTAGTGCTTTACTTTATCGCTAAACGGTAGCAATAGTAGTAAGAGCATGGTGGGCGCCGACAACCCCGATGGCGACACGATGATGGAGATCATGATGATGGGGATCATGGTGTGGCGCCGGTGACGATGGAGATCATGCCGGTGCTTTGGAGATGGAGATCAAAAGCACGAGTTGATGGCCATATCATGTCACTTATGATTTGCATGTGATGTTAATCCTTTTATGCATCTTATTTTGCTTAGGACGACGGTAGCATTATAAGATGATCCTTCACTAAAATTTCAAGATAAAATTGTGTTCCCCCCGAGTGTGCGCCGTTGCGAAGGTTCGTCGTTTCGAAGCACCACGTGATGATCGGGTGTGATAGACTCTACGTTCGCATACAACGGGTGCAAGCCAGTTTTGCACATGCAGAACACTCGGGTTAGACTTGACGAGCCTAGCATGTACAGACATGGCCTCGGAACACGGAGGACCGAAAGGTCGAACATGAGTCATATAGTAGATATGATCAACATGTTGATGTTCACCATTGACACCACCTCATCTCACGTGATGATCGGACTTGGGTTGGTGGATTTGGATCATGTCACGCTCGAATGACCGGAGGGATGTCAATTTGAGTGGGAGTTATAAATAATTTGATTAGGTAATAACTCACTTATCATGAACAATAGTCTAAAATGTCTTTGCAAATTTTTGTTGTAGATGGCTCGCGCAGTAGCTCCCCTGAATTTTAATGCGTTCCTAGAGAAAGCTAAACTGAAAGATGATGGGAGCAACTTTGTGGACTGGCTCCGCAATCTGAGGATCATCCTCACAGCTGCCCAAAAGGTTTATGTCCTAAATGCACCGCTAGGTGACCCCCCCGCTCCTACAGCCCCTGCAGACGTTTTGAACGTCTGGCAGACATGTTCGGATGACTACTCAATAGTGCAGTGTGCCATGTTGTACGGCTTGGAAGGAGGACTTCAAAGGCGTTTTGAACGTCATGGTGCATATGAGATGTACCAGGAGTTGAAGTTCATCTTTGAAAAGAATGCTAAGATCGAGAGGTATGAGACCACCGATAAATTCTTTGCTTGCAAGATGGAGGAGAATTCGTCTGTCAGTGAGCACTTACTGAAGATGTCTGGGTACTATACCCGCATAGCTGATCTGGGACTTGTGTTCCCGGATGAGGCTATCATTGACAGAATTCTCCAGTCACTCCCTCCAAGCTACAAGAGCTTCGTGCAGCAGTATAACATGCAAGGGATGAACAAGACCATCGCCGAGCTGTTTTCGATGCTGAAAGTTGCTGAGGCAGACATCCAGAAGGAGTATCAAGTGTTGATGGTCAATAAAACCACCAGTTTCAAGAAGAATGGCAAGGGCAAGAAGGGTAACTCTAAGAAGGGTGGCAAAGCAGTTGCTAATCCAGTGAAGAAACCCAAGAGTGGGCCCAAGCCAGAGACTGAGTGTTTCTATTGCAAGGGGAACGGCCACTGGAAGCGGAACTGCCCCAATTATCTGGCGGACAAGAAGGGGGCCAACAACAAAAAAGGTATATGTGATATACATGTTATTGATGTGTACCTTACCAACTCTCGTTGTAGTGCCTGGGTATTTGATACCGGTTCGGTTGCTCACATTTGCAACTCTAAACAGGAACTGCGGAATAAACGGAGGCTGGCGAAGGACGAAGTGACGATGCGCGTGGGAAATGGTTCCAAGGTTGATGTGATCGCCGTCGGCACGCTCGCTCTTCGATTACCATCGGGATTAGTTATGAACCTGAATAATTGTTATTTAGTGCCTGCGTTAAGCATGAACATTATATCTGGATCTTGTTTATTGCGAGACGGTTACTCATTTAAATCGGAGAATAAAGGTTGTTCTATTTATATGGGTAATATCTTTTATGGTCATGCACCCGAAGTTAGGGGTTTATTCTTATTGTATCTCGATAGTGATGATACACATGTTCATAACATTGATGCCAAAAGATGTAGAGTAGATAATGATAATACCACTTTCTTGTGGCACTGCCGTCTGGGTCATATCGGCGTAAAACGCATGAGGAAGCTCCATGCTGATGGACTTTTGGAGTCTCTTGATTTTGAATCACTTGACACGTGCGAGCCGTGCCTCATGGGCAAGATGACAAGGACCCCGTTTTCAGGGACAATGGAACGGGCAAGTGACTTATTGGAAATCATACATACTGATGTGTGCGGTCCGATGAGTGTAACGGCGCGCGGTGGATATCGTTATTTTCTCACCTTCACTGACGACTTAAGTAGATATGGGTATATTTACTTAATGAAGCATAAGTCTGAAACTTTTGAAAAGTTCAAGCAATTTCAAAGTGAAGTTGAAAATCATCGTAACAAGAAGATCAAGTTCCTACGATCTGATCGAGGGGGAGAATATCTGAGTTATGAGTTTGGTGATCACTTAAGAAAATGTGGAATTGTTTCACAGTTGACGCCACCTGGGACACCACAGCGTAATGGTGTGTCTGAACGTCGTAATCGAACCCTATTAGATATGGTACGTTCTATGATGGCTCTTGCCGATTTGCCACTATCGTTTTGGGGATGTGCGTTAGAGACAGCTGCATTCACTTTAAATAGGGCTCCATCTAAGTCCGTTGAGACAACACCGTATGAACTGTGGTTTGGTAAGAAACCTAAGTTGTCTTTTCTCAAGGTTTGGGGTTGCGATGCTTATGTCAAAAGGCTTCAGCCAGAAAAGCTCGAACCCAAAGCGGACAAATGTGTCTTCATAGGATACCCAAAAGAAACTGTTGGGTACACCTTCTATCTCAGATCCGAGGGCAAAGTGTTTGTCGCTAAAAACGGGTCCTTTCTCGAGAAGGAGTTTCTCTCGAAAGAATTGAGTGGGAGGAAGGTAGAACTTGATGAGGTTATTGAACCTCTGCTTCAACCAGAGAGTAGCGCAGCACAGAAAGATGTTTTTGTGGAGCCTGCAGAGGTTGAAGAGGAAGCCAATGATGATGATCAAGGAGCTTCTGATCAAGTTACTACCGAACCTCGTAGGTCGACAAGGGTACGCACTGCACCTGAGTGGTATGGTAACCCTGTCTTGGAGGTCATGTTGTTAGACAACGGTGAACCTACGAGCTATGGAGAAGCGATGGTGGGCCCGGATTCCGATAAATGGTTAGAGGCCATGAAATCCGAGATGGGATCCATGTATGAAAACAAAGTATGGACTTTGGAAGTATTACCTGAAGGGCGGAAGGCCATTCAGAATAAATGGATTTTTAAGAGGAAGACGGACGCTGACGGTAATGTCACCGTGTATAAAGCTCGACTTGTGGCAAAGGGTTTTTCACAAGTTCAAGGGATTGACTACGATGAGACTTTCTCACCCGTAGCGATGCTTAAATCCGTCCGAATCATGTTAGCAATAGCTGCATATTTCGATTATGAAATTTGGCAGATGGATGTCAAAACAACGTTCCTTAACGGTTTTCTTAAGGAAGAGTTGTATATGATGCAACCGGAAGGTTTTGTCGATCCAGAGAATGCTGACAAAGTATGCAGGCTCCAGCGTTCCATTTATGGGCTGGTGCAAGCATCTCGGAGTTGGAATCTTCGCTTTGATGAGGTGATCAAAGCGTTTGGGTTTATACAAGTTTACAATGAAGCTTGTATTTACAAGAAAGTGAGTGGGAGCTCTATAGCGTTTCTAATATTATATGTGGATGACATATTACTGATTGGAAACAATATAGAATTTTTGGATAGCGTGAAGGGGTATTTGAACAAGAGTTTTTCGATGAAAGATCTCGGTGAAGCTGCTTTCATATTGGGCATCAAGATCTATAGAGATAGATCAAGACGCTTGATAGGACTTTCACAAAGCACATACATTGATAAAGTTTTGAAGAAGTTCAAAATGGATCAATCCAAGAAGGGGTTCTTGCCGGTATTGCAAGGTACAAAGTTGAGTAAGACTCAATGCCCAGTGACTGCGGAAGATAGAGAAAAGATGAGTGTCGTCCCCTATGCTTCAGCCATAGGCTCTATCATGTATGCAATGCTGTGCACAAGACCAGATGTCAGCCTTGCCATAAGTATGGCCGGAAGGTTTCAAAGTAATCCTGGTATGGATCACTGGACAGCGGTCAAGAATATCCTAAAGTACCTGCAAAGGACTAAGGAGATGTTTCTCGTTTATGGAGGTGATCAAGAGCTCGTCGTAAAGGGTTACGTCGATGCAAGCTTTGACACTGATCCGGATGACTCTAAGTCTCAAACCGGATACGTATATATTCTCAACGGGGGAGCGGTAAGCTGGTGCAGTTCCAAGCAGAGCGTGGTAGCTGATTCTACATGTGAAGCGGAGTATATAGCTGCCTCGGAGGCGGCAATGGAAGGTGTCTGGATGAAGGAGTTCATGACAGATCTTGGAGTTGTGCCTAGTGCACTGAACCCAATGACTCTGTTCTGTGACAACACTGGTGCCATTTCTCTAGCCAAGGAACCAAGGTTTCACAAGAGGACCAGACACATAAAGCGACGCTTCAATTCCATCCGCGATTCAGTCAAGGAGGAGGACATAAACATTTGCAAAGTACACACGGATTTGAATGTTGCAGATCCGTTGACTAAGCCTCTTCCACGGGCTAAGCACGATCAACACCAAGACTCTATGGGTGTTAGATTCATTACCTTGTAATGCTAGATTATTGACTCTAGTGCAAGTGGGAGACTGTTGGAAATATGGCCTAGAGGCAATAATAAAAGAGTTATTATTATATTTCCTTGTTCGTGATAATCGTTTACTATCCATGCTATAATTGTATTGATTGGAAACTCAAATACATGTGTGGATGAATAGACAGACTTTGTGTCCCTAGTGAGCCTCTACAGGACTAGCTCGTTGATCAAAGATGACCGCGGTTTCCAGGTCATAGACATGAGTTGTCATTTGATAACGGGATCACATCATTAGGAGAATGATGTGATGGACAAGACCCAAACGTTAAACATAGCTTTTGATCGTGTCAGTTATCGCTATAGTTTTCTGCATGTCAAGTATAAGTTCCTATGACCATGAGATCATGTAACTCACTGACACCGTAGGAGTGCTTTGTGTGTGCCAAACGTCACAACGTAACTGGGTGACTATAAAGGTACTCTACAGGTATCTCCGAGGGTGTCTGTTGAGTTGACATGGATCGAGACTGGGATTTGTCACTCCGTGTGACGGAGAGGTATCTCCGGGCCCACTCGGTAATACGTCATCTCAATGAGCTCAAAGTGACTAAGTAGTTAGTCACGGGATTATATATTACGGTAACGAGTAAAGAGACTTGCCGGTAACGAGATTGAACTAGGTATAGAGATACCGACGATTGAATCTCGGGCAAGTAACATACCGACGAGACAAAGGGAACTGTATACGGGATTGCCTGAATCCTTGACATTGTGGTTCATCCGATGAGATCATCGAGAAACATGTGGGAACTAATATGGGTATCCAGATCCCGCTATTGGTTATTGACCTGGGAGTGTCTCGGTCATGTCTACATGGTTTCCGAACCCGCAGGGTCTACACACTTAAGGTTCGGTGACGCTAGGGTTGTTAGTGAGAATAGTGCATGGTTACCGAAGGTTGTTCGGAGTCCCGGATGAGATCCCGGACATGACGAGGGTCTCCGGAATGGTCCGGAGACGAAGATTGATATATAGGATGAAAGGTTTCGGAGTCCGGAAGTGTTCCGGGGAGCATCGGGAAATCGGCGGACGACCGAAAGGGGTTTCGGGGGTTCCGGAAGTAGTTCTGGGCCTAATGGGCCACAAGGGGGGACACCACAGCCCTCATAGGGCTGTGCGCCCCCCCTGGGCCCTCTCCTCATGCGGCTAAGGGGGGCTGGGCCCCCTAGGGCAGCCGCACCCCTTGGAGTGGGGGGCAAGGCACCTAGGGGGGGAAACCCTAGGGCCAGGCGCAGCCCTTGGCCGCCGCCCCCCCTCTGCCCTGGCCGCCGGCCCCCCTAGGGGAAACCCTAGGGCGCCCCCCTCTCCTCCTTCCCCCTATATATAGAGGGGTAGAGGGAGGGCAGCCAACACACGTTTGTGCCTCGGTGCTGCCCTCCCTCTCCCATAACATCTTCTTCTCCCGCGGTGCTTAGGCGAAGCCCTGCTAGAATTCTCCTCCACCATCACCACCACGCCGTCGTGCTGCCGGTTCTCCATCAACCTCTCCTCCACCCCTTGCTGGATCAAGAAGGAGGAGACGTCCCCGAGCCGTACGTGTGAAGAACGCGGAGGCACCGTTGCTTCGGTGCTAGGATCTTCGGCGATCTGAATCGCGGCGAGTACGACTCCATCAACCGCGTTCTTAACGCTTCCGCTTAGCGATCTACAAGGGTATGTGGATCCTACTCTCCCCTCGTAGTTGTATCTACTAGATTGATCTTGGTGAACGTAGAGAAAAATTTTTGTTTTCCATGCAACGTTCCCCAACATGTAGATCTTTGAAAGGAAAAACGGTCTCATCGAACACAACATCGCGAGAGATATAGACCCGGCCTGTGGACACATCAAGGCACTTGACACGCTTGTGTTGGGGACTGTAACCAATGAACACACATTGCTTGGAGCGAAAAGAGAGTTTGCGAGCATTGTATGGTCGAAGATTAGGCCAACGTGCACAGCCAAACACTCGAAAGGAGGCATAGTTAGGTTTGACGTGCAATAGTTTTTCAGTAGGAGTTTGGTAGTTGATGACACGACCAGGCAGAAGATTAATGAGATAGGTGGCTGTGAGGAATGCTTCATCCCAAAACTTGAGTGGCATAGACGCATTTGCGAGAAGTGAGAGGCCAACCTCAACGATGTGCCGGTGCTTGCGTTCGGCGGAGCCGTTTTGTTGGTGTGCGTGCGGGCAAGAGACGTGATGGGAAATTCCCAGTTTTTGGAAAAATGAGTTGAGTTTCTCATACTCACCACCCGAGTCCGATTGGACTGAAATAATCTTTCGGTCAAACTTGTGTTCAACGAGTGCTTGAAAATTTTGGAAAACTTGAAACACATCGAATTTATTTTTGATAAGATAGATCCAAGTAAACTTGCTATAATCATCAATAAAGCTTACATAGTATTTGTGTCTACCAATAGAGATGGGTGCTTGCCCCCATACATCAGAGAAAATGAGCTCTAATGGTTGAGAAGAAACACTTGTTGACACGGGGTAAGGCAATTGATGACTTTTTGCTCTCTGACAAGAATCACACACTTTTTCTAAGCTATGCTCACCAACAAAAGGGAGTTTATATTTCCTAAGCACTCGTTGAACAATAGTAAAAGCCGGATGACCTAGTCGATGGTGCCACCTTGTCGAAGATAGCTTTGTGAAACCAAGAACTTGTTTATTTGACCACCTAAAACGAGGAATCAACGGATAGAGACCACCAACGCATCTACCTCTGTAGAGCACCCTCCTCGTTTCCTGATCCTTTATCAAAAAGAAAAAGGGGTGAAACTCAAGGAATACATGATTGTCTAAGGCAATACGATGTACGAAAATAAGATTTTTGTTTGCATGAGGAGAGTAAAGGATCTTGCGTAGATGAATAGAACGACTAGGGGTTTTGATTTCTGAATAACCAATGTGATCTATCCTCATGCCTGAACCATTCGCACCATGAACTTGTTCCTGCCCACGGAACTTCTCCCGCACCGTGAGCTTCTCCAAGTCGCCGGTGAGATGATCGGTTGCCCCACTGTCGACGTACCAATTTGTATCGACGCCATATTGAGCAGCAGCTGCAACCTTTTCTTCTAGTGCATCATCATTGAAACGATACCAACAGTCCTTGGCACTATGCCCGAACTTACCACATATCTGGCATTGGATTGGGTCATTGTTTCTGGCGTTGTTGCCAGGTGCAGGGCCGCCTGGACCTCCGGGACCTCCTGGGCCTCCTTGGCCGGGGCGGGAACCCTTGTTGTTGGAGTAGAAAGGGCGCCCATTGCCTTGCCATTTTTGTAGCCGTCGCCGTTGTTCTGCTTCTTGTACCCGCCACCGTTTTGCTTCTGTGGCGGAGGAGGGCCACCACGACGAGCAGCGAGGTTGGCAGAGGACTTGAAGTCACTGGTGCCTCCAGCCCCGCCTGTGAAGAGCTCGACGCACTGGTCGAAGTTGCAGACCGCCGCATAGAGGAAATCGACGATGACCAGCTCGGTGCAGGCGTCCAGAGCCGAGACTACAGAGTTGTAGTCAAGGTCTAGCCCCGCAATGATGAAGGAGAGGAGTTCGTCCTCTTCCAGTGGCCTCCAAACAGCGGCGAGTTCGTCCGCCAGCGATCGCATCCGGCCGAAGTAAACCGAAGCGGATTGCGTTCCCTTCTGAGCATTGGCTAAAGCTATGCTGATATTATTTATGCGAGAACGAGATTGCGAGGCAAACATGTTACCCAGGGAAGTCCACATTGCGTGCGCCGTCTTGATGGAGACGACTGAACTGAGCACGTCTCTCGTCAGGTTGCTGAGGATGTGCCCGAGGACCTGTTGGTCCTGCCTAACCCATGCTTCATATGCCGGGTTGGAGATGTCCTGCTCCTTGCCATCCTTGTCCTTGGCGGTGATCAGCTTCTCCGGTGCAGGGATGGAGCCGTCAAGATAGCCATACAGGCCAGCGCCAAGGAAGTGGGGAAGGATCTGAGCCTTCCATAGGAGATAATTCTCCCGAGTAAACTTCTCCGGAACCTGAGAACCAAGGCTGGAGAGGGTAGGTGGTGAGGAGGAGGACACCATGGATTTGTTTTGGTGTAGATCGGATTGTCTCAGAACGAAAGGGAAGAGGTCGCTCTGAATACCATGTAGAAAATGATGGGAAGCGTTCTACCCTCTCGAGAGAGGGCCACGTGGTATTTATTGATAGAGATGGGGCATATCCCATGATCGCATGCATGTCTTGGAGTACAAGGGATTAGGAGATAGAGAGTAAGTAGTTTAAGTAGATACTAATCTATCTCTAGTCTAACCAGAACTCCAACTAACATTATATGTGCGCCTAGGGCCACATGAGATATATTTCAACAGACTAATGTTCTCTTTCCCTTTAAAAATATGAAGGATTGGTTCCTATCCTACTTCCTCTGTTTTTAAATATAAGTCTTTTTAGAGATTTCAATGCAAACTACATACAAATGTATAAAAGCATACTACTCCGTCTCATAATTTAAGATGTTTTTTGGCACTACACTAGTGTGAAAAAACGTCACATTATGGGACGAAAGGAGTAATTTAGAGTGTAGATTCACTCATTTTGCTTCGTACATAGTCCGTACTAGAATCTATAGAAAGACTTATAATTAGTAAGGAAGGGAGTAGATAGGATAGTCCGTACTAGAATCTATAGAAAGACTTATAATTAGTAGAGTAGATAGGAATAGGAATCCATTCCAAGTGCTGCAAATTTCTTGCCATTGGGTCTAAACCAAGTAAAGGAGGCCTAAAGTTTTCTTCATAGGTTATTCCAAAGGAACGTTGCAGAATAGACAGGACCGCTACACTTTATTATAAGAAGAAATTCAAGGAACAAACTTCAATGTCCACATCTATCATACGTGCATAAGTAGAGAATTCCCACAAAAGGCAATCTAAGGCCACCACCCATCAGTCCTTTAAAAATTGCTGGTAAAATAGGGAATATTTACAGGGAAACAAGTAGAAAGAGACATAATTTAAGGATCAGCATAAATAAGAATCTAAGGCAGCAGCTCGGTATCTATTCCTGGCAGAAAGTTCAGTGGTGCATGAGCACCCAAGTGCAAAACAAACACTAGTGGTTCGTTACATGACCAGAACATTATTATCTCAATCATATACTATAGCAGAAACCCGCAAGCAGCAAATGTACTCCCTCCGTTCCTAAATATAAGTCTTTGTAGAGGTTCTACTATGAACCACATACGGATGTATATAGATGCATTTTGAGTGTAAATCCATTCATTTTGCTTCGTATGTAGTCCATAGTGAAATCTCTACAAAGACTTAGGAACGGAGGAAGTATATTGCATGGCAACGGGATGAACATAACGGTATTCCAGATCCCTACTCGAGCATGTCAGATAATGTCTTCTTCTTGTTGAATGGATCGGTAGCAGCAAGTAAAGACGCGATGACACTGTTGGGGAAAATGTTATCAGCCTTCATCCTCTCTCTAAATCCATAAACGGGGGCCTTTGCATGCAAATAAGCATGAAGCAGCAACTGGTACTGCTTAACCCTCCCATTATAACCCATCTGTCGCAACTGGTCAAACACCTTCTCTGAATTGTGGATGTCTCCTTTCTTTGAATAACTATCAAGCAACATGAGGTATGAGCTGTACTGAGGCTTCATCTTGTTACTTTTAGACAGCTTGTGCAGTATAGATTCAGCTTTATCCACCTCTCCAGCGCCCACATAGAGCTTCACCAGCGAATCAATTGTTGAGATGCCTAGTCTGCAACCATCCTCATCCATGCGCTTTGCTAGCTCCTTACCCTTCTCGAAAAGGTTTTGATCAGCATACACCTTCATTAAAGCATTGTAGAATTTGGAGGAGAGTGTTTTCCATGTCGCAAACATATCCTCAAAGACTTTCTCCGCCCTTTCAACATCACCAAGCCTACCAAAAGATTCTATAGCAGACAAGCACTCATCTAGACGAGGATTGGCCTCGCAAACCTGCCACATCCGCTCAACATCATCCTTCTTTCCAAGAAAAGCATATAAAGGTAATAAAATCTTGCAGGCATTGCGGTTTCCTTTGATATCACCACCCTCCATTGACTGCAAAATTGCTTCAGCTTTCTCACGGTGACCAGCAAATATGTAGTGCTTTGCAATTGTTGCTTGAAACAGAAGATCTGGCTCCACACCTTCTGCTTGCATCGACTCAACAACTTTTTCCATGCCTGCAATATCTCTTATAGCACCTTTAGTGTCCACGAGGAGCTTATAAGTGAAGAGTGATGGTTTCACATTCTCCTTTTCCATCTTCGCGAGAACATCAGCAATCTTCTTCTTGTCCACCCTTTTGTACAGTAGCAGAAGCTGATTGATAGCAAATACTGTAACTGGGAATCCAAGATCCTTCATCTTATTGAAGACTTCCTCTGACTTCTTCACGTTTGCTTCAGCCACACAATTAGCTAAAAGAGTTCTGTATACAATCTCACCCCTATGAGATATAGGAATGCTATCTATATACTTTTCAGCTTTGTAAACACCATGGACTTTAGCCACCAAATCAAGGCGAGAAGCATAATCACGTTCTCCCAGATCAATTACTTTGGAATCTTCAAGCCACTCCAGGAGCTGCGTAGAAGTAAATGAATTAAATTTCATGTAATAAAACAAACATGCTGGGATAAGCGACTACAATGAGAACAGTCATGTATTCCCATGATACTATAGAGACTAGTGGTAAACAAATTAAACAGGTGGCGATTGACACAGCAAAAGGCTATATAAGGAACAGGTTTAACTGTTCACAGAATGTTAATTCCATTGTATAGCTATGAAAAATCAAATAATAGGCATCCTATAAATGGTTTGAAGAAAAAGGGACTTAAGGATGTAAAAATGCATCCAGTAAAAAGGTAATCTTGACTTCATTTTGATTTAAGCCAAACTGCTGTATGTCTATCCACAATATGAGCAGCGTGTAAAAAATATAAGAAGTCGCAATCATGGGAAAACAGAGAGAGAAGTTATACGGGGTAAAGGTTAAACACCTGCAAGGCTTTGAAGTAGAACTTCCGCTTCCTAAGGTTCATAATGACATAAAAGATATCACTTCTATCAAATGTACGGCCACCATCAAGCCATTTCTTCAGTGTTCCAGATACACCATTCCTTGGAGCTTCCAACATCACCTTGAGAAGGGGGCACTGGGAGGCCTTCTTCATTGGCTCGTTGTCAGGTCTTGCATCAGAATCATCTCCCAACAAGCCAATTCCATCAACAGCATCGTCATCAGAACTCTCTTCAGATGGCAACTCTACATCCTTTTTATCAGCTTCTGGTGGAACCTCCAGATCAGAAAACCCGTCCTCCAAATCATCCACCTTGTCACCAGAATTTGCACCGGTCTGAGAAGAGAAACTCCTACTCCATGTGGACCAGCCAGATGAGAACGGTAACCGGCAGACTGGTGGCTTTGGTGTAGTGCAGCAACACGATTTCTGGCAACCCTGCTCACAGTGTTGTTCTGCATTCTTAGCATCGGGACATAGAGGTACGTCAAGGCTTGCGCAACCCCGGACACTTGCAACTTGGCGGGCACTGACCCTGAATCAGAAGGAAAAAATGTCAGCTAAACCAGTTAACAGAATTAAACTGTGTATGCAACACAAGATAACATGTTGTATAGTCGTGAGCAAGCAGCCACAGGCAGATAAAATAGGTATAACTGGCTCATTTCATGAAAGGCGGGCACATAATTGGACATCATCATCATCAAATAAAAGACAGGACAAGTATGGTTCTTCAATCAAGCATCAGAAGGAAAAAAGAAGGGAAAACGGGGAAATGCCAAGACTTGAGGTACGTGGACATCCATCAGCGTCGTGCGGAAGCAGAGTCTCATGGTGAGAGCTGCGATTTCCGACTACAGAACAGATCAATGGAATAATGAAATAATGAACCCAACGAAGGTGAGTGCGAGCTTTCCTGCCCCTAGACCTGACCTGGAGACGCTATTATCGCGACCTAGTATTAACTGGGGATCACGCTAGGGCGGCACGGGGAATCAAATCAAAAGAATCTATAGGAAGAAGAAGAGATTTAAATGACGTTGCCTAGACACAAGGAAACACTGAGCAAACGGAACGGATCACGCATCAGGCTCTCCGCTGGAGATCATCCAGACAAGAGCAGCATCTGAAACCTAAGGCGGGGGATGGCGGTACCTGAGAGGGTTGGCGGCTCTGCGGAGCGCCCACATGTCTGAGGCACAGGAGATTGCTGGGCGGCGGTGGGGAAAGGGGAGGCGGCGGTGCGGGGAAGGGGAACGCGGCAAGGGGAGGTGGGAAGGGAGGCGGCTAAAAACCCTAGAGGAAGACGGGCTGCCTTTTGGGGGCGGGGAGAGGGGAACCTAAAACCCTAGCCGCCCGCGAGAAGAGGGGAATGGATGGGATGGAGGCGAGGCGAGGAGATGTGTTGCTGGGAGGGAGTGGGAGTGTGCGCGACACCAGAAATCGAGAATGTGAAGTCTATTTTTTTTAAACAATACAATTTTTTTATTAATTTTCATAAATATTACGCCAGATAAAAAAAATTCAAAAATAATACACCTAGTCGGCCCACAGCAGGCCGATTGGATTCCAGTCGGCCTACAGCTGACCGACAGGCCCCTGTCGGTCCATTGTGGGCTGACTGGAACTAATTGGCTCGCTGTGGTTAATTGTTTTTGCAAAAAAAAAGTAGGCATAAAAAATATATGTTTAAAAAAATGTTAATCATTTTATTAAAAAATGTTAAACGTGTATAATTTTTTTCCTGATGTATACAAAAAATGTACAATATATATGCAAAAAAATTGACTAAAAATATGTTTTAAAAAGTGTTAAGCGTGTATTTAAAAATTGTTAAATGCGTGTATAAAAAAGTTGCTTATTTATACATAAAATATAGAATGTGTATGAAAAAAAGTTGACACCAAAAAAATATGTTTGAAAAGTTGACATTTTTTCAAATACATGATTAAAAATTGTTAAATGTGTGTATACAAAATGTTCATTATCTATACAAAAAATATAAAATTTGTATGAAAAAAAGTTGACACCAAAAAAATATGTTTGAAACAAATATTCCAGTTCCATACAGAAAGAGCACCCAATCATACTTAGGTCCGTGATGCTCCCATACCGGATCCGGAGCTGGAACATTTTGTTATACACGTTTAACCTTTCATTCTCAACATTTTTTCAATTACATGATTAACATTTTTTTCAAACATATTTTTTTGGTGTCAACTTTTTTTCATACACATTCTATATTTTTTTTATAGATAAGGAACATTTTTTCAAATACATGATTAAAATTTTTTTCAAACATATTTTTTTGGTGTCAACTTTTTTTCATACACATTCTATATTTTTTGTATAGATAAGGAACATTTTTTATACACACATTTAACAATTTTTAAATACATGATTAAACATATTTTTAGTCAACTTTTTTGCATATATATTGTTTATTTTTTGTATACATCAGGAACATTTTGTATACACGTTTAACATTTTTTAATTACACGATTAACATTTTTTAAACATATATTTTTTATGCCTACTTTTTTGCAAATACAATTAGCCCACAACAGGCCAATTAGCTCCAGTCGGCCCACAGTGGGCCGACAGGACCCAATCAGCCCACAGTGGGCCGACAGGGGCCAGTCGGCCAGCTGTAGGCCGACTGGAATCCAATCGGCCTGCTGTGGGCCGACTAGGCCCAGTCGGCCTGCAACGGGCCGACGGTGTATTATTTTTGAAATTTCTTTATCCGGCGTAATATTTATGAAAATTAATAAAAAAATGTATTATTTAAAAAAAAATAGCGAATATGAATACGGTTAAAAAGAAATAGGGAAACGTTCCGCAACGGCACGCCGGCCAAAAACTGCGCCGGTCGGCTCCATCGCTCGTGTGCTGACTATTGGCCCCACTCATGCCGAAACTGTCTCACATACGATCAGTTATCATACAATTTGTACGACAAGAGACAGGTCCATTTCTCGAGGTTTGGGCCCACCACACCAGATGAGTCTTGTCGTACAAAGATCATACAATAGCAACTCTCTACTCACCCCTTATCTCATCCAGCCTCGCAGCCTTATCCCTTCTTCCTTCCGTGTCTTCTTCCTCACACACATCTCTCTCCTGCCGCCCACCACAGCCCCCAATCCTCTCTTGCTACAACACCTCTGCTCCTCCCTTCCCCTTCTCCACGCACTGTGCGGCCACCGCTTGACAGCAGTCGTCGCCATGGCGAATGTGTTAAAAAGGCTGCAAGCCATCATGCGCCATCGCCGTCGTTGGCCGGAGCGGAAGCATCGACCAGCTGGATTACCGCCCGTGCGTGCTACAATGGTGGCGGCAACTCGTGCTACAAACATGCCATGGAAAAGCTGCAACAGGCCGTGAAAAAGCCATGACCGGAGTGCAGAAGCTGCAATGGGTGTGTTGGTGTGTTGTCATGATGTTGGAACCGGCGTCGAGATTTGCTACAATCAGCTTCTTGATTTGCTGGAAATGCCAGTTACATTTGCTGGAATCGATGGTGCGAGCGTATCATTTTGCTACAACCAGCCGCGGAGATTGCTGGAACCGGCGTCCAGAATTGCTGGAACGGGCTTCTTCTTCGATGGCGACCATGGTGACCCTGATGCTTTTTCCCTTCTTTTTTGTTACAATCGGTATTATTTTTCCTGCGACCGGTGATTTGTGTTTGCTACAATAGTTTCATTTTTTTTCTACATTCGTTCATGGCCGAGCCGAGTCCCATGCCGGTGGCGAGTTTTCTTGCTGCAACCGTTGTAGTTTGTGCTACATCCGTCGAGGAATTTTGCTAAATCCTTTTTTCATGGTGGAGACGTAGGCTCGACGGCGGCAACATTGATTTTTGTGGCTGGATCTGTCGTTGCTTTTTTTGCTACATACATTCTTTTTTTTTGGCTGAGACCGTGTGCTACATCTCGCGACAGAAGACGGCGAGTGCGGGAGCCCAACGCGTGTGCGCGTGATGCTTCGATCTCTGGCGAGGGGATTGCGACGAGGGTCGCCCGCGCTCGCCGTAGCCTCTCTCTCTCTCTCGCTCCAGTGTGCGGTGGCTGCTCCCGATGTGTTAGAAGAAAGAATCAAGGAGGAAGGAAGGGACGATGCGGGGGAGGAAGCGATAAATCGTGCGGCCTGAGATGCACCCATCGTGTGGCTGCCGTGCGACCGGCCCAAATTTGGTCCGGCGCGCCGGCGCCTATCAATGCCCAAAAATATAACGTCGCTACAGAGCGCCGTGGTGCCCGTTCGTTGTCCAAATCGCAACCTTTTTATGTGCACGC
Source organism: Secale cereale (assembly GCA_902687465.1). Lineage (NCBI taxonomy): Eukaryota > Viridiplantae > Streptophyta > Magnoliopsida > Poales > Poaceae > Secale > Secale cereale. The sequence continues at coordinate 348,730,047 of LR738711.1, forward strand.
ATAATTATCCCACCAGCATTTATTATGTGATTAAAAAATTTAAAAACTTGTAACTTTTTATTAGAATGTTAAAATTCAAATCCGTTTTCACCGTTGGGTCACGACGAGTTCTTTCAAACCAGATCTCATATGAGTAGGTTTGGACGAACTATTTTTCAAATAACATTGTGTGCTACAGAGGCAATTTTAGTGCTATAGAAAGCAACATTTTTCCCTAGTATGACTACAACAACTCCAATGGGGCGACCTATTCCGTCTGTCTGCGTCCGTTTGGGTCGGCGCGGACAAAAGTGGCAGCCCAACGCGCCGACCCAAACCCAAATCACGTCCGCTTCGCATCCGCGCCGACGCATTTGCGGCCCAAATTTGCGTCCCAAATGCATCGGCGCGGACGCGGAACGGACGCCACGCGCGCCTTCTCGATGTCTGCCACGTCCCCATCTGGCGGCCATCCAACTACCAGCTTCCCACGCGGTCAGCTTAATTTATGACCACAGGCCCACGTGTCAGCGATGACGGTCTTCCTTTTTTAAGCCGACCGTGCGGCGGGGCCGTCCACATCTAGCAAGCTCTGCTCCCCCGTCGCCGGCAAACCCATAGCCGTCACCACCACAGCGAGATGGGGCTCTTCTCCGGCGTCAGCGGTAGCAAGGCCAAGGGCAAGGCCCCCGCCATCCCTTTCCCCTCGTAGTTCATCCCGACTCCGCCGGCTGCGGCGCCTCGCCGGTAGAGGCAGCGCGTGAACGTGCTAGTGCATCAGGCGGAGTGGCGTTGGCAACACCGCATGTGTCTCCCGTACCCCGACGCCACCCTGCGACATGACTGGCGTCTGGATCCGGAGAGGATCCCAGTGCCGGCGGCCCCGCGGTCGGCTCGGGCTCACACAGAGGAGGTGCGGCGCCGGCGGGCGCTGCTGATGTGTGACGCCCCGATTTGAACACTAATCATGCACGCAAATGTGTACGACCAAGTTCAGGGACTCACTCGAAGATATCACAACACAACTCTAGACACCAATTAAAATAATACAAGCTTTATATTATAAGACAGGGGCCTCGAGGGCTCGAATACATAAGCTCGAAAACACAAGAGTCAGCGGAAGCAATAATATCTGAGTACAGACATATGTCAAACAAGTTTGCCTTAAGAAGGCTAGCACAAAACATCAATGATCGAAAAGGCAAGGCCTCCTGCCTGGGACCTCCTAACAACTCCTCGAAGCCGAACTCCACGTAGAAAACATCATCGGGATCTTCTGGCTCCTTGACTCCATCATCTGGTTGCATCATCCGAGAAGAGAGAGAAGGGGGAAAAGGGGAGCAAAGCAACCGTGAGTACTCATCCAAAGTACTCGCAAGCAAGGATCTACACTACATATGCAATGTTATCTGTGTAAAAGGATAATATATGTGGTCTAAACTTTAGAATGCCAGAATAAGAGGGGGATAACTAATCCAATCGAAGACTACGCTTCTGGCAACCTCCATCTTGCACCAGTAGAAGAGAGTAGATGGAAAGTAACAAGTATCCTCTGTAACGCCCCGGACACACCCGCCGGTGGTCGTTACTCCTGGCGGGATCTAGACTGGCCTCACATATCAATACTAGTCTTTTCTGCGCACTTTGTCCTCACTCGTGCGCACCTGGGAGCAACTTCTCGGTCGGTCACCCATCCTGAAACTACTCCAAGCTGAGCACGCTTAACTTTGGAGTTCTATCCGTATGGGCTCCCAGAAAAGAAGGAATTCCTTATTGATATGAGTAGTCTATCATCCCTAATAAGCCAGGCCATCACATACACCCTCACTTAGAGGAACCGACGTCCTCGTCGGGCCACAGGAACGTTCCCTCTTGGCACAACCGTCTGTGCTTCCAGGACAGCACATGTGCCATGCCGTGTGCCACGACGGGTCACAAACGTCATGCACAACATGACTGCAAACTGTCCGCAAACATCCGTGTAACCGCGAGGGTCGGCTCTGATACCAACTTGTAATGCCCAGGATGGGACTATATCTCCTACGTGTCGAGGCACGACTTAAAGATATAAGCCCATTCTGGAATGATCGCAAGTTTGGTACCTTTGCACATCTCATGTAAAAATGGGGATGGAAAACTGAAAAGATAGTTGGCTTACACTCGCCACGTCACACAAATTCATTACATATCCAATCATCATTCAAATGAACATCACAGCCCATCTAAGGGTAAAATCCAAATGACAAGATACCAAACATAACATTAAACCACAGGTCTAGATTGAATCCTAGTAGAAGCTCTACTGATCAACCGGATAGTTCACGTAGTAACGGCTACACTCCTCGTCGTACTCCCAGTCTAGCTAAGTGCCATCGCCTGTGTAGCTCACCATCGTACCTGCATCTGGTATGTTGAAGTAACTGTGAGCCACAGAGGACTCAGCAATCCCGTTCCCGGGTAACACGACTATTTAAGCCTTGGGTGTGGAACAAGGCTGAAGAAAGAACAAGAGTCTGCAGCAGCACTAGCCTAGCTTACGTAAAAGAGAGCGAGAAGAGAAGGTGCCTCGGTCGAGAGATGATCACGAAGTGATCCTAAACTAATCAAGTCAAACATAACCCCACCGTGTTCACTTCCCGAATCCCTTTCGGAAAATGACCGTCACGGTACACACGCTGGTAGTGTATTGGAACATGGTGTCAAGTTTTCTACAACCGGATATTAACAAGCTCCCATCTGCCACATAACCGCGGGCACGGTTTTCGAAAGTTCATAACCCTGCAGGGGTGTTCCAACTTGGCCCATGACAAGCCCACGATCCGCGGAGTCGCAACTCCAAGGTGGGAAGGCCCGAGTATTCTCGGAATCCCGTGCTCAAGATACTCCGAACTAAGGTAAGGCTAATCCAGCAAATCCTCCCGGTGTGCCGACACCCTGACAGTAGCCGCGCGTATCTAGTCTCAGGCCACGACCGGATGGGACAAGCTACGGGTTTTTACCAGACCTTGAGTTTCCTCGAGGTTACCACCGAGCTTGAGAACGAGGACCCCTCTTACGATCCCATCGACAACTCTTCAGGCAAGATGACCGAACCCCGATAACATTACTATCTTTGCCTATTGCTAGAAGTCTCGATCTATAGTTTTGCCTCGATGCCCATGTTTTCCTATCAGCCTCCTATTGTAACCATGAACCTGTTTAACCACCCTACCTATGAAAACCATTGATTGGCTATACGTAGGCTTCGCTCAGCCCCTCTTATAGCATTGTTAGTTGCAGGTGCAGATTGAAGTTTATTGCTTCTTGTTGAAGCTTGTTGGGATATCACACTATATTAATTATTAATGAACTCATCTATATATTGGCAATGGGTGGAAGGCTAAGCCTTTTGCTTGGTGATTTGTTCCACTCATGCCGCTAGGAACCGTATAAACTGGTGTTATGTTCCTTGATTATGCGTTCCTCACACGGTTGGGGTTATGGGACCCCCTCGATAAACCGCTAAGTGCTAAGTCTTTTCCAGGAAGTCCCAACATTGGTACTATTTGCCTAATAACTAATAAACTTGCATAGGGAGTAATTAACCCTCTTTCTTAATCAACAACCCCGGGCCAGTGCTCCACATGAGTGTTGGTCCGAACTGGGCAACCTGCGGGGCCACCTCGAGGAAACTCAAGGTCTGGTAAAAACTCGTAGCTTGTCCCATCCGGTCGTGGCCTGAGACTAGATACGTGCGGCTACTGTCAGGGTGTCGGCACGCCGGGAGGATTTGCTGGATTAGCCTTACCTTAGTTCGGAGTATCTTGAGCACGGGATTCCGAGAATACTCGGGCCTTCCCACCTTGGAGTTGCGACTCCGCTGATCGTGGGCTTGTCATGGGACAAGTTGGAACACCCCTACAGGGTTATGAACTTTCGAAAGCCGTGCCCGCGGTTTTGTGGTAGATGGGAACTTGTTAATATCCGGTTGTACAAAACTTGACACCATGTTCCAATACACTACCAGCGTGTGTACCGTGACGGTCATTTTCCGAAAGGGATTCGGGAAGTGAACACGGTGGGGTTATGTTTGACTTGATTAGTTTAGGATCACTTCGTGATCATCTCTCGACCGAGGCACCTTCTCTTCTCGCTCTCTTTTACGTAAGCTAGGCTAGTGCTGCTGCAGACTCTTGTTCTTTCTTCAGCCTTGTTCCACACCCAAGGCTTAAATAGTCGTGTTACCCGGGAACGGGATTGCTGAGTCCTCTGTGGCTCATAGTTACTTCAACACACCAGATGCAGGTACGATGGTGAGCTACACAGGCGATGGCACCGAGCTAGACTGGGAGTACGACGAGGAGCGTAGCCGTTACTACGTGAACTATCCGGTTGATTAGTAGAGCTTCTACTAGGATTCGATCTATACCTGTGGTTTAATGTTATGTTTGGTATCTTGTCATTTGGATTTTACCCTTAGATGGGTTGTGATGTTCATTTGAATGATGATTGGATATCTAATGAATTTGTGTGACATGGCGAGTGTAAGCCAACTATCTTTTCAGTTTTCCATCCCCATTTTTACATGAGATGTGCAAAGGTACCAAACTTGCGACCATTCCAGAATGGGCTTATATCTTTAAGTCGTGCCTCGACACGTAGGAGATATAGTCCCATCCTGGGCATTACATCCTCGCTTCTGACAGCCTCCGTCTTGCAGCAGTAGAAGGGAGTAGATGGTAAGTTCACCAAGTAACATCGTATAGCATAATCCAACCTGACGATCCTCCCCTCATCGCCCTGTGGGAAAGCGATCACCGGGTTGTATCTGGAACTTATTTGGGTGTGTTTTATTAAGTATCCAGTTCTAGTTGTCATGAGGTCAGAGTACAACTCCGGGTCGTCCTTTTACCGAGGGACGCGGCTATTCGAATAGATTAACTTCCCTGCAGGGGTGCAGCACATAACCCGGCATGCTCGATCCCATTTGGCCGGACACACTTTCCAGGGTCATGCCCGGCCTCGGAAGATCAACACGTCGCAACCCTACCTAAGCATAGCAGAGAGGTCAGCACGCCGGTCTAAGTCCCAAGCGCGCAGGGGTCTGGGCCCATCACCCAACGCACACCTGCACGTTGCTTACGCGGCCGGTAAGCAGACCTAGCCGCTCCTAATACCAAAGCGGCGTTCCAGTCCAATCCGGCGTGCACCGCTAAGTCGTTGACGTCAAGAAGGCTTCGGCTGATACCATGACGTCAAGTGCCCAAAACTATTCCCACGTAGCTGGTTAGTGCGTATAGGCCAATGGCCAGACTTAGATCAAATACCAACATCTCGATAAGCGTGTTATTATGAAATAACCGCGGACAACGACCAGGGCCAGGCCCACCTGTCTCCTAAGTGGTCGCAACCCGCCCTGTCGCTCCGCCACAAAGTAACCATCAGGGGGCTTTTGGGAACCCAGGCCCACCACTACCTGTGTGGAACCACCTACCCCTTCAGCCCCCATATCCGAATCATCATCATGAGTGTGTAATAGTATAGAATATACCCGTGATCACCACCCGAGTGATCACGGCCAGATAGTATAGCATGGCAGACGGACAAGAATGTAGGGCCACTGATGGAATACTAGCATCCTATACTAAGCATTAGGATAGCAGGTACGGGTATCAACAGATGTAGCAACAATGACAGGCTATGCAATATAATAGGTTTAATCGAATCATCAACAGTAGAAATTCTAATGCAAGAGTAAGAGAGAAGAGAATAGGCGATATCTGGTGATCAAGGGGGGGCTTGCCTGGTTGCTCTGGCAAGAAGAAGGGGTCGTCGTCGACGCAGTCGATCACAGTGGCACCATCAGCAGTCAAGTCCCGATGTCTATCGGAGAGAAGAGGGGGGATAAACAATAAATATAAAGCAAACATCGCATCACAAAGCATAACATGGAAATACGTGGTGCTAGAGGTGACCTAACGCAGTAGTAGGTGATACCGGTGAAGTGGGGAAACATCCGGGAAAGTATTCCCGGTGTTTCGTGTTTTGGGACACATGAAACAAAGGGGTATTGTTGCAGGTTGGCTATGCTAGGGACGTGTCGTGAACGAACGGACCGCGTATCCGGATTCGTCTCGTCGTTCTGAGCAACTTTCATATATAAATTATTTTCATCTGAGTCACGGATTATTTTATATTAATTCTTAAAGATTTAAATCATTTTTAGAATTAACAGGTTTAATTTAATTAGAAAATTTAATTATGACATCAGCGTGATGTCAGCAGTCAACCATGGGTCAACACACATGTGGGTCCCGTTCGTCATTGTCTCAGCTACACTAATAGTTTATTAGTGTTAATTAACATATTTATTGGGTTAGTTAATCAAGACTAATTAACTTAATTACTCATTGATTAATTAATTAATTACTAATTTATTTATTTTAATATGTTTTTTATTCTTCTTTAAAAAAATCATTCTGGGGCCTGGGCCCCCTTGTCATTGGCCCATGGCCCTATCGGATCGGGGCACTGGGGGGAAACCCGAACGGGCGGAGCCCCGTGGGTGCGGATGACGACGCCCGTCGCAGTAGAGGGGCGAGCCTAGCCGAGGCGCGGTGGGGTGAGGCCCACCGGCCGGTCGCAGGTGGGCCGGCGCTGAGGACGGCGAGGCCAGGCCGCGGGGCGGATGAGCGGGAGGAGCAGCGCGGGCCGCATGGCGAAGGCAACGGCGGGATGAGCGCTGGCAGCGCGCAGCCAGGCCGAGCAGGAGGCGGGCGGTGGAGCTGAGCGGCTGCAGCGGCGGCCGTCGCGGCAGAGCAGTGGGGAGACGGGTGCTGGGCGCGCGAGGACGGTCGCCGGCGGCCAGCAGTGCGGTTGCGGCGACGCGACTAGCGGCGGGAGGTGAAGGCGGGAGCAGAGACGAGCAAGCGGGCAGGGAGCGCGGTCCGGGGCAATGGCCGGAGCGGCCACGGGCGGTAGCTGCGGCAGGTGGCAATGGAAGCAGCGGGCGGCTGTGGGCCCATCCTCTCGCGGGCGCGCATTGGTACGAGGCTGGGTGAGGCGGGCAGTAGTGACGCACGCGGGAGAGTGGGTTCGCGCGCAGCTTCCGACCACGGGCGTGTCAGATGCGGGGTGCGTGGGGAAGGCGCGTGCGGGTGGAGGCAGAGGAGAAGGAGGGGGGCCTCACGGGGGGTTTGCAGGGTACAGGGCAGTGGGGGTCGAGGAGGAGGACGGAGACGACGCGTCGGAGGCGGGGAGGTAGTCCGTGATGGCGTCCAGCGAGGTGGCGATCCGAGTGACGGCGGCGTCAGGGGCGTCGGGTCCTTGCCCCCGATCTCGATCCAGATCGGGGGAGAGAGGAGCGGGCGATGTGGGAGGGGGAGTGAGGTGTCGGTAGGTGGCTAGGGTTTCGATGGGGGATAACAGAGCGTGGGGAGGGCCGGCCTGGGCCAGTTGGCTGGCCTGGCTGGCAGCTGGGCCAGTTGGCCCAGTGGGGGGGAAGGTCCCCCTTTTTTTTTCTCTTTTTCTTATTTTTCTTTATTTCTTTTCTGTTCCTTTTATTTTTGTTGCTGTTTATTCTAGTGTGAATAATATACGAAAGTGGCACCTATAATGATGTTAACAATTATGCCACTACCACATAAGTTTGGGCAACAAAATAAAATAGTTTAATATTTTATTTATTGTAAAAGGCATTTCACTAATTGTTTGGCTAGTGTTTTAACTATTTTAGGACATTCAAACACCTGATAAAAATGTGGTTCCTCCAACATAATTACCTAGGCATTATTTGGCACAACCCGAACATTCTAGTTTTATTGTTTGAAATCTTTTAATGTTTGACTTGACATTGAATCTGAATTCAAACCTGATTTGAATCTAAGCGAGATTAGCAATAGTAACAGTGGTGATGTGTCATCATTAACATGGGATTACTGTAGCCTAATTACCCGGGCGTCACAATTCTCCTCCACTACAAGAAATCTCGTCCCGAGATTTAAGCGGTGGAGTAAGGGGGGAGTGCTGGTAGCGAAAACCTAACGAGTCTTCTCGGTCTTGGCTGCCCTTTCGAAGAGGTTGATCCATTTCGTTGATGTCTTCATTTCTCTGCTTCAAGTCATCGTGATCAAGTCGTCGTCCTTTCTCCGGGATCTCCATCGTCCTACGAATGCGACCAGGGGGGATTTTTTTGGAAGAACGCATCTCCACAATGTTGGACATCTGACGGTGAACTAATTGGGAAATACACTAAGTACCCTACGAGTAATATTGTAGTGAACTCATTGAGAGCAATACGCGATGGTACAAAAGTTTGAAATGGGTAGGCATTCGTTCGATGCCTAAATAGAAGTTGAAACGGGGCTTGAGCAATGAGAACAATTAATGTGTTTGATACCAGGATGAAACATGGTATACCATTTAGCTCGTGAATTACTTACGAGCCAAGTGTAAAGGATACTTTAGAATCAAGGTTGTACAGAAGAGTCAGGTTTCGATCTAGTGGACCTATGGGTTATGGGCCCACCATGTGGGTTAAAAATAGGAAGATTGGTGACATCTTGCACAGCCGCAAGATGGAGGCATGTCAGTGGATAACTTCTTAGCTATGTCGGCAACAATGTCGGTACCAAGGGTGGGGAATGAAGAGAACCATTTTCCCGCTCGTTGAAACGAGGCGGACCAATAGGCAAAGTTCTCGTCTATCGGTGGTTACCGGAATGTTATCAAGAATAGTAACAGAGTCTTACTGACAGAGTTGTACACCGAGGTGTTTACATAAGAAGAAAATTATTACTGCGTAGATTATATGTAGATCAAAGAAAGGTTAAACAAACAATGGAAAGGAAAATGTGTTTAAACACAATGAATATGAGTATATCATTCCCAAGATTAAGCAGCGCATGATATACGTGCGAGGAGATCAAAGTCACGACCATATAGAAAAATGGGTAAGAAGAATTATGATATGTATCCACACAATGATGTTGGATAGCTGATCAGGAAACATTTAGCATTGCACTTACAATGTTCTTGTGGGTCTTCGGAGTACCACAGACATGCTTCAAGATAGCACCGACATGGTCATTGGTTAAAGATCAGACTTTGACTACACAAAGGATTCATCAGGAGCAACTTATAAAATAAGTCTTACAGTTTCCTCCTGGAAGAAATGGTTGTCCTTGCAAAAGAAATTAAAATGATAGGTTCTCCAGCCAGGGGTGCTAGGCATGACATCATTTTACCGGGTCATCAAAGGACCAACATTATAACTACTCGGAAGTTGTCCCAACCATCATATCTGACCGAGATTCAGATCCGATTGGTGTCATGATACCTCAGACTCAGGATGTTCGAGAAGAAAAGGTGCAACACAAATCGATGAAATGACATTGCAAGATCCTTGGGAAATGAACTATGGGAGCGGGTACCCGAAACAATAGTTCGTCATTAAACCAAGGAGAGGATGAGGAGGTGGCTGATGGGCTCAGCGGCAATTCATCGAGAATTCCAACGGATGGATTTCCACAATAATGTGAACAAGAAGATGACACTTGTTAATTCAAAGGATATAATGTTGTATGCTCGAGGAAAATATACACCATTAAACATTAGTTGAAAGGTGTGCCCAAATTATAACCTTAGGCAGCAAGATCAATGTTAGAGTGATGATTCAATAACCAACAGCCTAAGAACGAACTGTGGATCATTAACTTCAAAGCAATAGGGTCGCCAGAAATACAAAACTCAAGCACCATCGTTAGTATATTGGTATCCCGGTTGAAAACAACACGGGGACCAAGGATGGTGAGGAGTATCATCATACCGAGAATTTCTAATAGGTGGAGCAATCTCCACAACATTCTCAACATATAAGACAGTAATACTTCAAGGCAGAACACAACACTAGCTGGAAAGCAAGTTGTATTCATAATGTGCACGAGTTCGCGATGAAAGGAAGTCAAGGGTGTTATCGATGATAATAAAGTTCATCGAGGGCAAGGAGGGTATTCCTCAACATGAACACAGTTGACATCTCAGAAGAAGTCAAAGTGTTGAAGGTGATCCGACACATTTGCCGAGAGGTTTCAAGAGGATGCAATCGAACAACAACGGCAACAAGCAAGGGAATGACGAAGTGGCAAGTTATAGGATCAATATATAAGATGCAAGCTTGGAACCAAAGTTGCCTTTCAAGACAAGCAACATGATGTTGAAAGCTCGACGTAAGTCGTGCTCACACACTGAAGAATTCGTGCACCAGAGAAGAACGAGGTAGTACAGTCAAAGATAGCAAGACCAGGATGTAGCCGATAGTCCAAGAATGACCAGATTGAGTATAGAATTTCCCACTAAAATACTAGGGGTATTTGATTTATAGTGCGGAATAATTTCACTAGTTGGTATCCTCGGTTGACAATAACCCATAACGTGTAGAGTGATTACGACAAGGAAAGAGATTACTTCAACAAAGTTAGTAAGATGTGGTGCAAAGGCAAGACCTCTTCGAGATACCAAGGGGTAATACTCGAAGGTAGAACATGATAGAAGTAGAACCGGGTCATTGACCTATGACAGTAGATACTTCAACCTTGCCGAAAATAGACGGGGCACTTGAATGAATTCCCATCAGATATATTAGATCAGGACAGCATGGTCGAAACCATAACTGTAAGGAATCTATTCAAGAATACCGAAAGAATCATACAGATGGATAATCATTTTTGCAAGAAGCTTCCGAGACGGTCTACATCATATTCATGCGCATGAACACAAAGTTCAAGGTCGACTCCCACTTCTTTAATGCATATCATTTCATTCACCTCTCTCTTTGATAAAACTGTAGTGTTGGAATTTTATCTCGTAGAACACCGGAAGAGTATGACTTGTGAAAACTTTCGGGTTCTCACTGATTAGGGGAAGGCATAGGTTCAACCCATTGGGCATCTTAGTAACATAAACCACAAGTTTCCAAAGTAAAATACACAAGCTCAAAAGGAGAGCATGGTTGGCTAAGCAGAGGATACAATTTACCAAAGGCATTATGCATCAGGGGGAGAGCTCACAAGGTGATTGAATATGAAGGACACTGTCGGATAACAATCCAACAATGGATCGGGAGATCCACAAGGGAGCTGAAGTGAGTATCGGTACTTACTCAGAGGAAGATAGAATGCAGAGGCATCAGATTCAAGAATCACCTGATTAGTCTGATGCTTAAAATAGAAAGAAATTATGGTTTTCAAAACGAAGGATCATAAGCAGATGCTCTGTTCAAGGATGGATAAGTTTAAAACACTTAGTTGGACAATCAATAAAGGTTTGAAATGCCAAGAACCAACTCATGTCCGGAATGACGCTTGAGCCGGAAAGATAATTTTAAAAAGGATAACCTGATGACTGCGTGCATACGCACACATTGAATCAATAGGCTCAAAATGGCTAAGTCAAGGGATGCTAACAAAGATTACTAGTCATATGGAATTAACCATAATGCAAGCAGGCAAGAATTTCAAGAGTAACATGCTGGAGAGGATTTTCGAAAGATCGAAAAGTATTCCGAGGAATATTGTGAGACACATGAACAATTGAGAAGAACGGGTCCTCCATAAATGTGAGGAAATAACCGTAAGGGTTTTCATGCGAAATAAAACTGCAAGATAGAAAACCCAAAGGGTTCTTGGGACAACGAAGAATATTTCGAGGCATCTTGTAACGACAAGAGCGACGAGGAATAATCATGATAATGACAAGTGCATGTAGATATCCATAGGGATATATCAGTGGTAGTGAATTGCAAAGGCGATGAGCACAAGGGTCTCGGGAAATTATCGAGGGATATCCTCATAATCTTCCGACGAAGCAGGTGATCTTCCGAAATGAGGGCTCTCCGGGAGAAATAGTTACGAGAACCTAGAGTCAGAGTTAGCAAAATCTTTTAACCCGAATAGAAGAGAGATTAGAGTCCCAGAGCATATAAAAGGAATAAAAGACCCTAACACCATCCATTGGTGATGTGGGCTCGTAAGCCACACAACAAGTTAGTAAATTTGTTTTTCAAAGACTAGACTCAACTTCGGCCAAGGAGTTGGAAAGGGGGATTCCTACAGGCAGTCGGCTCTGATACCAACTTGTGACGCCCCTGATTTGATCGTACACTAATCATGCATGCAAATATGTATGACCAAGTTCAGGGACACACTCGAAGATATCACAACATAACTCTAGACACAAATTAAAATAATACAAGCTTTATATTACAAGCCAGGGGCCTCGAGGGCTCGAATACATAAGCACGAAAACACAAGAGTCAGCGGAAGCAATAATATCTGAGTACAAACATAAGTTAAACAAGTTTTCCTTAAGAAGGCTAGCACAAAACATCAACGATCGAAAAGGCAAGGCCTCCTGCCTGGGACCTCCTAACAACTCCTCGAAGCCGAACTCCATGTAGAAAACATCCTCTGGATCTTCTGGCTCCTTGACTCCATCATCTGGTTGCATCATCCGAGAAGAGAGAGAAGGGGGAAAGGGGGAGCAAAGCAATCGTGAGTACTCATGCAAAGTACTCGCAAGCAAGGATCTACACTACATATGCAATGATATCTGTGTAAAAGGGTAATATATGTGGTCTAAACTGCAGAATGTCAGAATAAGAGGGGGATAACTAATCCAATCGAAGACTACGGTTCTGGCAACCTCCATCTTGCAGCAGTAGAAGAGAGTAGATGGAAAGTAACAAGTATCATCGCTTCCGACAGCCTCCGTCTTGTAGTAGTAGAAGGGAGTAGATGGTAAGTTCACCAAGTAACATCGTATAGCATAATCCTACCCGGCGATCCTCCCCTTGTCGCCCTGTGGGAAAGCGATCACCGGGTTGTATCTGGAACTTGTCTAGGTGTGTTTTATTAAGTATCCAGTTCTATTTGTCATGAGGTCAGAGTACAACTCCGGGTCGTCCTTTTACCGAGGGACACATCTATTCGAATAGATTAACTTCCCTGCAGGGGTGCACCACATAACTCAACACGCTCGATCCCATTTGGTCGGACACACTTTCCAGGGTCATGCCCGGCCTCGGAAGATCAACACGTCGCAGCCCTACCTAAGCACAACAGAGAGGTCACCATGTCGGTCTAAGTCCTAGGCGCGCAGGGGTCCGGGCCCATCGCCCAACGCATACCTGCACGTTGCGTACACGGCCGGTAAGCAGACCTAGGTGCTCCTAATACCAGAGCGGCGTTCCAGTCCAATCTGGCGCGCGCCGCTAAGTTGCTGATGTCAAGAAGGCTTCGGCTGATACCACGATGTTGAGTGCCCATAACTATTCCCACGTAGCTGGTTAGTGCGTATAGGCCAATGGCCAGACTCAGATCAAATACCAAGATCTCGATAAGCGTGTTATTATGAAATAACCGCGGACAACTACCATGGCCAGGCCCACCTGTCTCCTAGGTGGTCGCAACCCGCCCTGTCGCTCCGCCACAAAGTAACCATCAGGGGGCTGTCGGGAACCCAGGCCCACCACTACCTGTGTGGAACCACCTGCCCCTTCAGCCCCCATATCCGAATCATCATCATGAGTATGTAATAGTATAGAATATACTCGTGATCACCACCCAAGTGATCATGACCAGATAGTATAGCATGGCAGACGGACAAGAATGCAGGGTCACTGATGGAATACTAGCATCCTATACTAAGCATTAGGATAGCAGGTACGGGTATCAACAGATGTAGCAACAATGACAGGCTACGCAACAGAATAGGATTCATCGAATCATCAACAGTAGAAATTCTAATGCAAGAGTAAGAGAGAAGAGAATGGGCGATATCTGGTGATCAGGGGGGGCTTGCCTGGTTGCTCTGGCAAGAAGGAGGGGTCGTCGTCGACGCAGTCGATCACAGTGGCACCATCAGTAGTCAAATCCCGATGTCTATTGGAGAGAAGAGGAGGGAGAAACAATAAATATAAAGCAAACATCGCATCACAGAGCATAACATGGAAATACATGGTGCTAGAGGTGACCTAACGAAGTAGTAGGTGATACCGGCGAAGTGGGGAAACATCCGGGAAAGTATTCCCGGTGTTTCGTGTTTTTGGACAAATGAAATGGAGGGGTATTGTTGCAGGTTGGCTATGCTAGGGACATGTCGTGAATGAACGGACAGCGTATCCGGATTTGTCTCGTCGTTCTGAGCAACTTTCATATATAAATTATTTTCATCCGAGACAAGAATTATTTTATATTATTTTTTAAAGATTTAAATCATTTTTAGAATTAAAGGTTTAATTTAATTAGAAAATTTAATTATGACATCAGCGTGATGTCAGCATGATGTCAGCAGTCAACCATCGGTTGACTGGGTCAACAAACATGTGGGTCCCGTTCGTCATTGTCTCAGCTACACTAACAGTTTATTAGTATTAATTAACATATTTATTGGGTTAGTTAATCAAGATTAATTAACTTAATTACTCATTAATTAATTAATTAATTAATTACTAATTTATTTATTTTAATATGTGTTTTTATTCTTCTTTTTTAAAAAAATCATTCTGGGGCCTGGGGCCCCCTTCTCATTGGCCCATGGCCCTATCGGATCGGGGCACTGGGGGAAAACCCGAATGGGCGGAGCCCCATGGGTGTGTACGACGGCGCCCATCGCAGCGGAGGGGCGAGCCTAGCCGAGGCTCGGTGGGATGAGGCCCGCCGGACGGTCGCAGGGGGGGCCGGCGCTGAGGGCGGCGAGGCCAGGCCGCGGGGCGGATGAGTGGGAGGAGCAGCGCGGGCCGCAGGGCGAAAGCAACGGCGGGACGGGCGCTGGCAGTGCGTGGCCAGGCCGAGTAGGAGGCGGGCGGTGGAGCTGAGCGGCTGCACCGGCGGCCGTCGCGACAGAGCAGCGGGGAGACGGGTGCTGGGCGCGCGAGGACGGTCGCCGGCGGCCAGCAGTGTGGCTCCGGCGACACGACCGGTGGCGGGAGGTGAAGGCGGGGGCGGAGATGAGCAAGCGGGCGAGGAGCGCAGTCCGGGGCAATGGCCGGAGCGACCATGGGCGGCAGCTGCGGCGGGTGGCAATGGCAGCAGCGGGCGGCTGCGGGCCCATCCTCTCGCGGGCGCGCGCGTTGGTATGAGGATGGGCGTGGCGGGCAGCAGTGACGCACGCGGGAGAGTGGGTTCACGCGCAGCGCGCGACCACGGGCGCGTCAGATGCGGGGTGCATGAGGAAGGCGCGTGCGGGTGGAGGCAGAGGAGAAAGTGGGGGGCCTCACGGGGGGTTTGCAGGGTACGGGGCATTAGGGGTCGAGGAGGAGGACGGAAACGACGCGTCGGAGGCGGGGAGGCAGTCTGCGATGGCGTCCGGCGAGGTGGCGATCCGGGTGGCGGCGGCGTCAGGGGCATCGGGTCCTTGCCCCCGATCTCGATCCAGATCGGGGGGAGAGAGGA